>CM062293.1:169907473-170507473 GCA_031216915.1 Pictodentalium vernedei
CGGCCGATAACTTCGACTTATCCCGGTCCTCATGTTAGGCACTTGAGATGTATTTGAGGGATTTGGAAGCCTTGAACACAAGAACACAGAAACTTGTAGTCTGGCCAAAGGAACCACCTCCACACCTCCCAGAAAATATAGAACAGTGATGGTCTATATTTCCTTTGTAGGGGTGGAGGGGGACTGCTAGTCCCCGATTGCTAGGACCGATAGCCAACTTCGAGTTATCTCATATATTCGAATCATCAGATTTCGAGTTATCGATTGCCGACTGTAGTTTCTAGTTTTTCAAGACCAACTCCCATTCCCTACCCACCTCTCGCTCATGCCAGGAGAAAAGGGATCAATGAACAAAAAAACCCAAACAAGCAAACAAAAACAATACTCTGCAAAATAAGTTATTTTACACGATAACGGGGTAAGTATTGTTTTTGTTTTTTGTCTCTCTGTATTCCGAGTGGGGTGGGGTGGATGGAGGGAGGGGTGGATCAGTTTGTAAAAAGTAAATAAATAAATAAAAACACGATTTGTTGAGGGAGGTGGCAGGTAAAAACTGCAAGACACAGGGTCCCTGGGGAGAGGGGGTCCGCCGAGGCCGGAAGCATTTTTTCAAATCTACTTTTTTTACATTCAGTAATAGAAAACTTTTGAGCATTGTCATGCATGTCATTAGTGGTCACTTAAGAACATGACAGTTTCATTTGCCTTGAAAGATATTTTTTTAAAGGTTGTCGTACACCAAAATTGAAAAAAAATGCCCCCCCCCCCCCCCCCCTCCAAAAAAAAGACAATTTTTTATGCTCAAATTGTTTTTCCAGATATAGTCCAAGGCAGAACATTGCTTTTCGGACCTAGTGTATTATTTTTACAGCCTTCCCACACCCCACCCCACCCCCACCGCTCACGGGTATTCCCTTATGTGTTGTTGTGTATGCGTGTTTGTGATATTGGCATCATGATGCAGTGAAAATTACATCATCTAATTATTTCAAGCTTACATGCAGTCTACCTTACCACCCAAACCAATCATTCGAACATAATTATTCTTTCATGTTTCATCAGAAAAAAGAACTCAATTGTCACGAAGGGACTTCAGTTCATGAGGACTAGTGGGAGGTCAGCTGTAAAAAAAAAAATAATACACGAGGCCGAAAAAGCAACATTCCTGCCCCTGGACTACCTAAAAACAAAATTTGAGCCATTTTTTTTAGTGTGTGTGTGTGTGTGTGTGTGTGTGTGTGTGTGGTGTGTGTGTGTGTGTGTGTGTGTTTGTCTTACCAACTTGACGAGTAACTAGACAAAAGAGTTTGCGTGTTTCGCCTTACCTCGGTTGTTTTCCCAGAAACTGTACCGGCAAAACGAGGTTGAAACCGTTAGTCCACACAAAGGACAAACAATGGGGTACCTCGGTATGTAGGGTAGACAAGACTGTGTGTGTGTGTGTTGTGTGGTGTGTGTGTGTGTGTGTGTGTGTGTGTGAGGGTGGGTGGTGTGAGGGGTGGTGGGTGGGTGTGTGTGTGTGTGTGTGCAAAAATCCAGTTTGATGAGAAATATGAAAACAGAAGAAGTAACTTTCACCACTATCATGTTCTTAAGTGACCACCAAAGATATAACAATGCTCAAAGGTCTTTTATCAGCGAAATAAATGTGTAAAAGTGGATTTGAAAAAAAAATTGTTCAGCTTCGAGGGGAGGGGGGACGCCCCCCACAGGGGCCTAGCGTCCTGCAAATGTTTTTTCTGACCCAACCAGAGGTTATTCCAAGGGCTAAATTTGGGGCCTCGTGTATTTTTGTTTACAGATAACCCCCCCCCCCCCCCACCCCCCCCCCCCCCCCCCCCCTCTTATGAGGACTTTTTTTAACTTTCTACTTCTTTGAAACGCAAATCCCTTCTTAAAATGAGTTTAGGAAAATGGTACACATTATTGGTCCCAGCAACAGTTACCAGAACCGAGAAATGTTTCTCGAACAGCTTCGAAGGAAAGTTTTGAAAGATAGCCTACTCGAATTTTATCATTTTTAAAAATTTTGTTAAATGAATATAGCCTAATTGAGTTGCATCACAATCACAAAATTAATAAGCCTCTAATTGAAAGAAAAACTGACTCAGTTGTGAGCTACCCAAAGCTGATCAGTAACAGGGGGCGGCGCTAGAAAATCTTGCATGGAGGGGGGGGGGGGGGCAAGTAGGGGACATGATATTGCTCCCCATTGGAGAGGGGGGGGGGGGGGGGCTCGAGGTGCATATCAATACTTTTTTAAGGCAGGAGCAATCCTTGAAGATTTATTGGAGGGTTTTATTTTTATTTTATTTATTTATTTGTTTATTATTATTATTATTATTTTGGAGGGGAGGGGAAGGGGAGATGATTCAATTTTTCTCGAGCTCCAGACCCCCTCCTCCCAGATAAAAAAAAAAACAGACAAAAAAATGTGCTTTCGGACAATTCTTGTGGCTTTTAAAGGCTTACACAGTTTTTTGAACGTTGAAAATAATGAGGTAGGGCCTACGACCCATATTTTGAGGGCAAGATTCAGTATCGGTGTGGCTAACTGCATTCGAGCTTGTGGTTCTTTACTGGATAAGTTCATCGGCAGGGTGTGTAATGGGAATAATAGAAAAAAAGCAGAGTCAATGTTTGTGAGAGAGAGGGGTGTGTGAATGTGTTTGTGATGAATGGGAGAAAGGGGATGGGATGGCTGGCAAAATCTATGTTTGGGGACGGGGTAAATGCCCTTCACCTCACTCACCCCCCATCCGTAGCATCGACACTGGTCACAAGTTGCTGCGCTTGACATGAGATGTTGCGGCTTTTGAATTTGAGGTTGTAAAGAACTTGGGCTGTGGACATGCTGTATCCAGGGCTGTAGAAAACAAATCACATTCAATTTCACAGTCCAACTATGCTGTTAGAAAATAGAACACCACAAGGCTTTGTCAGTGTAGTATGATCTGTGTGTACTGTATTGACTAGTAGTGACGGAGAGCAGAGCTTGAATACAGAACAGACAACTTTACTAGTCATTTTTACGCCACAGGGGAACTTCAAATAAAAACAAAAACAGCAACGACAAAAAAAACAACCTTCCTACGTTAAAAATCATTTTATTCCAGGCACATAAAATTTGTAACTTGTAACTGGTTTTCAGAAGGTATTAAGCATGAACATGATGAATTCATGTTAGAACAAGTGTCGGAAGCAAAGATGATTTTTAAACCCAAGTTCTCGGCAACTTTCTTTTCGATGTCACGCCGTGATTTAAAAATAGAAACATTCGTTGATGTAAACAATTCAGCGAGTGCGAAACGTCATTTAAACAGGTCAAACAGAGTGAAGCGAAAAATCAGTCGTTTCACGTCTGCTGACAACCCATCGAACTCTCTTGGAAAACAATGAAATCGGCGTGTTTTTGTCAATATATCTTTTGTGTGTGTTAATTTTCATCAGACAATGCTGTGTGCCTCGAAGTTTTATGACATTAATGTCATCGATTGATAGGAAACATGTAAAGTCATATGGAAACAACAAACAATTGGATACACCTGAAGCTGGTTTGCTACACAGTAGACAACACGTCTTCTTGAAAGTCAAGTACGTGTGTTGCACTGTCGCCTCGGATATTTCGTTGGCAAAGAACTGTTCAATTCATCAGAATTCAAGAGAATGTTTTGAGAGTCTGATTCTGTCTCTGACATAAAACATTTATTTAGTTACGGTAACCAGTTTTAATTTATTAAATACATTAAATCTGTGCGTTCCTCGAGTGGAAAGAAAAAAATAAAAAGCCGCGTGTGTTTATAAAACTTATTTGATCACGCCCACAATTTTTACGTCGTTCGTTTTTGACGTCTTTCTCTGTTTTCATTGGATATCCTGTAAGGTCCCTTTTCGCAGCTCACGGCCCATATGTACTACATGTACTTGTATGTCTGTCAAATTCAAATATGGACTGTAAGGCCATAATATATTGTTTTAGTTTGGTACATGCTGAAGGACTTGCAGTCCAGGTTTGGATGAACACTTGTCATTTCAGGGCAAATGAGAAAATCTGCCCATCAAAAGGACACGTGGATTGGTCACCGCCTAAACTACTGGTCACACCTTAACTACATGTATGTGTCCTCTTTCAGAGAAAAAACATTATTTTCACAAATTTTCAGGTTAAATTATGATAGTTTCAGCTTATTTCAGATACCAGTAATTCAGATACCTTCCGCTCCCATCCCTGAATTAAAATGTGTACTTGCAGTATTTTGATTTTGAAAATGGGAGGCAGGCTGTATACTGCTTGCTACCATTTGAAGTGAAGTGTGCTGTTTTTGAGTCCCGGTATCTGGAAAATGTTTTCAAGAAATGTTGGGATGTGTCAGCCCTCAGGTCTCACTCATCTGGTGGGTCAGGCCTCAGGTCTCACTCATCCGTGGCACTTACTTCTGCACAAGGGACTGCATGTTAAAGAGACAACTCATATAGACTTCCAGTAATAGCTTATTTCTCTAGCTGGTAGATTTTAGATTACATGTACTTTTATAGTAATGCTTTGTTAATTGTTAACCTTGGCTACACTGCATTCTATCACTTAAGGCAATAAACAGGGTGGTGTAGTCCGAATCAATCAAACATAATGCGTATTTCTTTCTCCCGGTCCATGTTTCACAAATGTCGGGCCAGCAGCACACTGGTGGCCTGATTTGTGAACGTGGACAGGGTTGCTCAGTTGAGATTAATTCATTTCATATTGTGCGTTTTGGACACATCTGTACTACAGCACATGTTCTTCCTTTCATGTATTCAGGCTTGACGTTTTGAAAATTGCAGGAGGGCCATTATGGTTTGCCTCAAATCAGCCCAGGAGGGCCATTTTGAGTTCGCCAAAAATGACCCCATGAGGGCATTTATGGTTTTCGGGGGCCATTTTGCTTCAACCTGCTGGGTAGACAACTGATATCTTTTTAAGGTACATGTTTGTGTAATTATGATGTACGTCATCATGTAATGTATAGATGCAGGCTTGAATATTTGGATGTAAGATACCAGGTTACCAACACTCACTAACAATGAGTGTTATAGTTATCATGCATCCAAATAACCAAGCCCGTATGTATACATTACATGATGACTATACAAGCCAGTGCACTGTGCTCACAACCAGATGCCGATAACTTGGGGCAAATCAATCAGATTTGGGGACAAATCGTCCTGGCTTTGATTTTGGGATGAAACGTCCCAGGCGAATCGTCAGGGGTTGAACTGGCTTGGGGATGATACGTCCCGTAATCGTGCATGACATGAGGGTTGTCACAGTCTGATGTACAATGTAATACTAATTACAACTTTGGAATTGGCAGACCTCTCACTCGTATTTGGAAAGTTACTGTCTCTGGGTCACTGCGTCGACAACACACTACAAACTTCACAAATTATGCTTTGTTACCTCCTTCAACCCACGAAAATTGCTGTTTGAGATGGCCGATTTTGAGGTGCCTTCGACTGAATTAATGGGCTGCACAAATCAGCATTAGGCAGACGTTGACTGTCCTCAGAATTTTGAACTCAGGCAGGCGCCTGTGGCCCGGGGCGATCGCCCACCTCCAAATGACAAGCCTGTGTATTGTTCTCACCTTTGACAACAGCATGTCAAGCGCACAGTGATCCTTATCGTTACAGATTATTTTCTCATCCCTTTGTTCTAATTACCTAATGGTAATCATTGGTCAAGTGTGTGTAGTATTTTTGTGTAATTAGTCCAGTTAATTACAGGAGCACATGCGAGAAATTCGTCATTCTGCCTTCGCAAAGCATGTTTCTGTGACTCAATTTTACACCCACCCCCTGCCCACGTCATCCACCCTAAGGGGTTCTTGTTACTTATCATCATATCATTGTTGCTTATCTAATTTGTGTATGAACTTTATATACTCAAGCCTTGTGCCTTGTGTGTGTGCTTTCCTGTAACATACTGATTAGGTGTCATCCTGACAGTGGATTTATCTCTGCACTTATCCTGAATTTTACCAAAGACTTTTATTGGCTAGTGTTTCTAGTCTGTATACATATGTGTTTTGTGCTTTCTTCCGCATGGGGGACTACATGTTAAAAGAGATAACTCATATAGACTTCCAGTAATAGCTAGTTTCTCAAGCTGGTAGATTTTAGATTACATGTACTTTTATAGTAATGCTTTGTTAATTGTTAACCTTGGCTACACTGCATTCTATCACTTAAGGCAATAAACAGGGCGCTGTAGCCCGAATCAATCAAACAAAATGCGCATTTCTTTCTCCCGGTCCATGTTTCACAAAAATATCAATGAACATCTGTGCACCGTTCAGTCTACTGGTGCACAGTAAATAGGGATTCATTTAAAAAATATTACCATATTTTTTTTTTTCAAATAACTTTTTCACAGCATAAACAAAATTTTGTCTTGAAATTTCAATTTTTTTTTTTGGCAAAACCATATTCTGTGACCCCTGGTTGAAATAGGCTCAATGAGCTCATTCATCACATGATATTTTTTATTTAAACATATTTTATTTAGAAATCAAAATGGCTTGGTAAACAGGCTAAGCCTGTTTGAGTACCTCACTGTTACATTGAAGAACTTACTAACAATAATGGTGCTTGAACGCCAATGAACGGGTGCATTGTGCGGAGCCAACTGTCTTCTGTGATTACTTAATGTATGATGTATTTGTGACTGTACAAACTTATTATATCTTGTCCCATGGGTTGGAGATAGCTTCTACTCAAATCTCTTTGTTTCTTCAATGTACTTTTGGAAGGCCACAAATACTCTTTGACTAACTGTATTAGGCCATGCTGGTTTACCATACAGTATATAACTGATATTGTTTGTTAGCTTCTCGATGTTTAGATGAAAGATTGACGCTGGATACAAAAGTTAGGACACAATGAGATGAAGTGAGCTGCATCCTCATAATCATTTCCACAAGAACATTTAGTACTGTTTGTTGAGAAGCGTTCAAATTTATGAGCATTCATGTCACTGCATTTCATTCTAAGTTTACTATCATATGGAGTATTTGACCTCATCTACAACCAGCATAGTAAAATACTCTGGAACCACTCTGAGTCTCTTCGATGGGAACGTTTCAGAGACTCTAGAGAATCACAGGATCGCACGTCCCTGCCCAGGCTGTTCCACTATTTCACGGCCGAAGGCAGAAATGGATCAGAAAAGAGTCGATGCTGTATTTTCTGCAAGTTGTCTGAAGAACGTAAGTGGTAAGTTGTGATATCAGTAATCTGTTGGGGTACAAGAAGTGCAAGATACGACGGAACATTTCCAGTTATGAGTTTGTACATCATGATTATTTTATGTCTTTTTCTCCTTTCCTTCAAAGTGATAAAGCCTGTCTCTTCATAAATTATGATATGGCTTATGCCTCTAGGTACACCACAAATTGTACGGAGAGCATCCAGTTGTAAGTTTTCCAGTACGGTAGTTACGTTTTCCGCACTGGTGTTTCCAAATAACATCTGCTTAGTCAAAAAGCGGGATCATAAAACTTGTATACAGAGTTTCCAATGCAGATCGCGACAATCTGTATTTTAAACTCTGAAGACAACTTATCATTGGGCTGATCTTTTCAACTAGACTCTCTACCTGAGTATTCAAAGTACCAGAAGACTGGAAGTGTAGACCCAGGTGTTTTTGGGTGTCAACTTCTTCAATTGGGTGATCTAACAAATATAGAGTGGGTTTGGGAGTCACATGATATGGTTATGTTGAAAAAAATACAGAAATTGTGTCATGCTGGCAGGTGCAGCCTATTCGTTTGTTAAAGGGTTGATTGCTCTCTAGGTGGAGCTGAGGCATGCTGTTGTCAACTCTAAAAAAAATAAAAATGCCAGACTCGATGATATGCAAGAGCGACATCCCACCTCAATATTGAAAGACTGTACTTATACAGGGGTAGTATTTCGCAAGAATCAGAGAATCTGGGAATTTGATTCTCATAATGATTTTCGCAAATCCATTTCTGAACTGTAGAAGAAAATGGGCGTTATGTCATTTTGATTGTCATAAAATTTTTCAAAATTCTGTCCATGTTTCGAGCATGATGTATGACTAGTCGAGTAAGCCAACTATAAAAATTGATAGTCACGACAACTCGATTTGTGGAGTAGGGCTGTCACGATTTTTAAATTTAGGAATAGATTAATCGTCGCAAATAATCGATAATGATCGATTAATCATACCTAAATGACCCCCCACCCCTCTCCCTCTCTTTGAAGTCGAAAAAAATGAAGTTCAAGTCAGCTGACCTACCTCAAGTAAACAACGAAGACGAGGTACATTCAAAGCTTTGATGTTCTGAACTTTTGAACCGTCAGTGTAATAATCAAGACCGGTCAATCTTCGCAACTGCCGACCGGTCTTGATTATTACACTGACGGTTCAAAGATTCAGAACATCAAGGCTTTGATGAATGTACCTGGAAGACAAATGCTTCCAACGGCTTCTTGGGGTTTAACATCGATGTTCTTAACTCAATACCTTTAGAAACAATAGTTTTTTCATCAAATTTTCTTTTAATTATTAAACATCTAAAACGGGATACAATTTACCGATTATTCGACAAGGAAAAATACTAATCGATTTCGCCGTGACCGATCAACAATCAATTAATCGATTGATCGTGCCAGCCCTATTTTGGAGGAACATTTTGCTGCAGTGTGCCAGTATTATACAGTACAATTGCTGTCGATTGGTTGTAATGCATGCATGGGCTCTGACATCCACCCACACACTTACCAAGTAATAAAATTCTTCAACAATAAAATTCTTCAACAAAATTTTAATGAATGTTGTACCCGGTGCTTCATTAATTAAATTTTTAATGATTATTCCTATAATTAGTGTTTGGAATCTAATATTATTGCGTCTGTGGAAATATTGCCCACCCGTGCCTTGAAGAGTGGCCAGTCCACAACGGTTGTACTGTACATGTACCACTGCTACTCTTGGGTGCCAAATAATCATACATGTATGATTATTAATTTTGAGGACTTTTTCCGCCCTGTATGATGCTTATTCAGACCTTATGATTATTAGTCCTCTACCGGCATCGCCGGAGGGGACTATAGGTTTGCACTCGGTCCATCTGTCAGTCCGTCAGTCCCACTTTTCCGGAGTTTTTTTGAAACGCTTCAACGGAATGATTTCATTTTTGGTAAACTACTATAGAATGATGACTTACAGATCAAGTTTGAGTTTGATGCTGATTGCATTATTCTTGTGTGAGTTACGGCCCTTGGAAATATGGGAAAAAGCACCAAAATATCAGTTTTCCGGAGTTCTTTTGGAAACGCTTCAACGGAATGATTTCATTTTTGGTAAACTACTATAGAACAATGACTTACAGATCAAGTTTGAGTTTCATGCTGATTGCATTATTCTTGTGTGAGTTATGACCCTTGGAAGTATGGAAAAGCACCAAAATATCAGTTTTCCGGAGTTTTTTTGGAAACGCTTCAACGGAATGATTTCATTTTTGGTAAACTACTATAGAACGATGACTTACAGATCAAGTTTGAATTTCATGCTGATTGCATTATTCTTGTGTGAGTTATGACCCTTGGAAGTATGGAAAAGCACCAAATATCAGTTTTCCGGAGTTTTTTTTGGAAACGCTTCAACGGAATGATTTCATTTTTAGTAAACTACTATAGAATGATGACTTACAGATCAAGTTTGAGTTTCATGCTGATTGCATTATTCTTGTGTGAGTTATGGCCCTTGGAAACATGGAAAAGCACCAAAATATCAGTTTTCCGGACTTTTTTTGGAAACGCTTCGACGGAATGATTTCATTTTTGGTAACCTACTATAGAATGATGACTTACAGATCAAGTTTGAGTTTCATGAGGATTGCCTTATTCTTGTGTGAGTTATGGCCCTTGGAAATATGGAAAAGCGCCAAAATATCAGTTTTCCGGACTTTTTCTGGAAACGCTTCAACGGAATGATTTCATTTTTGGTAACCTACTATAGAACGATGACTTACAGATCAAATTTCATTTACACTCTTTCCATCCATCTGTCAGTCTCTCAGTCAGTCTGTCGGTCATACTTTAGTTTTCCGGACTTTTTTTTGGAAACGCTTCAACGGAATGATTTCATTTTTGGTAACCTACTATAGAACGATGACTTACAGATCAAGTTTTATTTGCACTCGGTCCTTCCATCAGTCTGTCAGTCATACTTTAGTTTTCCGGGTTTTTTTTGGAAATGCTTCAACCGAATGATTTCATTCTTGGTAATCTACTATAGAACGATGACTTACAGATCAAGTTTGAGTTTCATGCTGATTGCATTATTCTTGTGTGCATTATGGCCCTTGGAAATATGGAAAAGTGCCAAAATATCAGTTTTCTGGACTTTTTTTGGAAATGCTTCAACGGAATTTATGCTGATCACATCTAGGTTATAACATTTGTATACTTATTAATGCTCATTAGTTTGGTAGGGGACATTGTATTGCTTCAGCGATACGTGTGCTCTTGTTAATATAGAAAAAAGAGGTAGCCCTAGTCAAGGGTGTTGAGGCCGAGTGGTTGCAGTGTACATAGTGTATAAATCTAATGTTTCTCCCTGTGTTTTCTGATGCATGTATTGCGATCAGTGATTGGGTTGCCCCTTAGGATTTCTATGATTCGAACAGACAAAAATCTTGGTTGGTGTGATTTGGTAAATTGTAGCGGTGAGATACTTGTTTATCTAATTTCTTGTTGATATCATAAAGGTGTTCTTTTATATGTATTCTAAATTCTCGTTTGGTTTCCCCAACGTATTGTGTGTGACATCGTTTACACGTGAGCAAGTAAATGACGTTTGTCGGTAGTTCGATCTGCCTTTAAAAGGGTGTCGAGTGTTTCCATTTAGTTGAACCAATAAAGCCACTGAAGAGATTAACACAGTCGAAACTGGTCTGGCAACCTTATTGGATCTAGTCTTCTTGAGATACACTTCCAGATACTGTAAGATTATTAAATTTATGTTGTCATCAAGGAAAAAAATTCCACAAAGTAACACCAGCTATTAATATTTTAAATTGGAAACATTCCAGTCCTTATAGGATTTAACTAATCTCGGACATCATTCCTTGGAAAGCTCTCCAGGAGAGCTTAGCAAGGAATGATGCCTGAGACTTGAATTTTACCATGCATAAACTGACACACTTCAAAGACATACCCTCCACCCCTCACCCCATATTATTATTCTGGTCTGTACTATTATTATACTTCTCTTCGAAAGGGGGGGGGGGGGGGGGGGGGTATACTGGATTACATGCATCCATCCATGTGTGAGTCCGTCCGAGAATATTTTCATTTATGCTTCATCAATCCAGCACTGCAGTGGGCGTATAAATTGCATTCAGCAATAGCTCTTGTTGAATTCAGGCTATTTTTCCACTATGTGCAATGATTCCGGTCTGTACTATTATTTGGGACCTAAGAGTACATGTAGATCATACATGAAAGATTTTATACTGGTCTGGTAAATCTACCAGTAGGAGTGAAGAGTTAAACTGATTCACTGCAACTTTATGTCCAATGTAACAGTTAATAATGACACAAGCTTTGTACCGATTGTGCCCTCTTCTATATGTCATCAAACCCACCGAGAAATTTGTTAGCAGAGGTCATGCTCCTATTATTTATATTGTGTGATGTACACTGTTGTTCCAATTATATTATGATCTTGAACTCAGAAAATAGTAATAACTGACTGGTGTGTACATGTACATATATAATTATATTCATTACATGTCGCCCTCCCAGTGGGACCCCCAGAAAGTGAAGCAGTGCTTGTTTCTTGTGGTAAACAATTTCTGCTTTACTGATATAATAGGACCCAGCCACCAATGCCTGAGGTGAAAGTCCTCTAAAATGGGCAACATGGCTATAAACGATTGGCTGAACTTGACTTTATATCCATGTTGCAGTCACGATAAGTCATTGAGCAGAAATATGTAGCCTTAACCCTTTACTCGACATAACAGCCATATACAAACACTGCTATTCTCCAAAAATCGTCATTCAGATTTTATTATATTTGAATTTTTAGCTCAACTTGACATCGTCAAGTATGAGTTGTCCTTCTGTACATATGTCCATCCATCTGTCCATTTGTATGTACATCCATCCATACGTGCATGCCTCTGTCCATCCACAATTCCTTTAGCACACCCTACAGGTCGCATCTCTCACCTGATCTGTTTCAAATTTCATTTGTGGCTTTCGGGGAATGTCTAGAATGGAGCTAACAATTTTTTCCATTTCGTTGAAAAACCTGACCGCCAGTGGCCATCTTGGATTTGGCATATAAATTTCATCAACTCCAAGAGCACACCTACAGATTGCACCTCTCGCCCAATCTTTTTCAAATTTTATATGTAGCTTTGGTCTGATGCCTAGATGGGAAATAACAATGAAAAGCATGACCGCCAGCAGCCATCATGGGTTTGGCATATAAATTGTAATAATTTCATTAGCATACCATCCAACTGCATCCCTCTTCCGATCTTTTTCAGATTTCATATGTAGCTTTGGTGTGATGTCTTTTCTGTAGAAACTTGAGTGAATGACTTGGCATTACTGGAACTTTCTATTTAGTTCAGTCCCTTCTTGGACAAGTTGAGCTGCAGTGTCATTGACACTTTCATAATCCATCATTTCCGTTGTTTTTAATTGTTTGTTTTCTTCTTCTGCATGATAGTGTAGGATCCCGCATTGCGGCAGGTTCCATAAAAGTACAGACAGTCATCAAATTCATCAGCTCTGATTAATTTTCTATCAGGATGCTTTTTAGTCAGGCCAGATTCTGCAGTACAGGCAGGGTTTCCTTTTTCCATAGATTTGCAGCTTCCAGGTTAATGTTTTGCATTTTATTGTAGATTGGCTTCTTGGTAAGGTTTTTCATTATTTTAGTCAGGGCATTATCTGCACTCTGGCATTATCTGTGCCCCTTTTTCGCAAAATTTATCCAAACTTCATTTTCATTTGTAACTGTTTCTTGAGTACTGTGGCAGAACTTGCCTGCAGAACTCATTATTAAATCATCAGGCATATTTTGTTTTCTTAAACCGTGGCCCATTATCATCATCAAATAATTTGCTGTTGTTTTTGCCAAACAAAGATTCTCCCCAGGTAGGCAGTGCAAGAGTTATTCCATCAGGTGGGTGATCTACCATAAATTATTTTGTTGTAACCTGTAGTTTGTTCACATATTAACAACTGAAATAACCCCCACGTAGTCTAAATTCTAAAGGGTGGGTTGTGGCTGTCCTGTAATTTGAGTTACAAAATGAGCTATCTGATAACTTTAGAATTTCACCCCCATCTTGTTTACTCTCATGATTAGGCAAGTCCCTTAACCTATTATCTATCATTATCATGACTTACACAAAAAATGGTTAATCATTTTTGCCTCCAAAATGAGGCTTGTTTATCCGAGTTTAAAGACACTTTCAATGACCAGCATCACATTGTGTTGGGAAAACAAAGCTTAAGACCCCTCATTGGAATGATTTCATTGAGCTCTTTCCAATGACAGGTCATAAGCAGTGTTTTACAAGCAAACATTTTTGAAATAATGACAACTGATTGGCAGTTTTTGTGGATAGCACTGGCCAAAGATACATGTACTGAACTTGGTAGCATAATCATTGATGGCAATGAGTAGCAAGGTGAATAGCATTTGACGGAACATGCACATATGACATGCGCTCACTGCCCTTCACCCAAAGCAATTTAAACTCAAGTGCCCTTGGTTGGCTGAAAAGGATTGTTATGGTAAACAGGTTCTGTTTCACTTATTATAGGACTTGGCAACCAATATCTGAAGTGTGAGTCCCCTAAAGTGGGCAGCATTCTGGTTCTAACATGGCCATAGGTGCTAAGAGTGACCTTAAACACCAATAGACGAACAAAAGGCCTTTTTCAGCTACTCACTAGTTACTGCTGTCCATTCGTTTGTATTTTTATACCCTCCACTCTCGTCTGTGCATCTCTCCGTCCATGTATCCATCCGTCCGCAGCAATATCTTACCAGTGAGTGGATGGATTTCATTGAAATTTGGTATGAGGGATCCTTATGAGCAGCTGCTCCTGCACATGTTATGAAAAAGTTGCCCGCATTTTGTCAACAGAGTTATGGTCCTTTTTTTGTTTTTAATTCATTTATGTTTCATTGGTCCAGAACTGCAGCGTGGGTATAATTTCCTTCAGCAATTTTAGTGCTTGTCAACCTCATAAAGCTCACTTAAAAAATTAACAAAGATGTCAACTACATATGTCCATTCAAATCAAAATGTTATGGAACCCTGATGAAGCACTTCCTTAATGGTTGTTAAGTTGACTGAAAGACTGGAAAGGCATTGCCATCACATTCTGTCCATCCTCCAGTATCCATCATCTGTTATTTATTTATTTATTGGTGTTTAAGGTCACATACTTATGCGCAATGGATTATCATGACCATGACAGTTTTACGGGTGGAGGAAGCCGGAGTACCCAGAGAGAACCACCAAGCATCGACGAGCAACTGTCAGCTCCTCAACATTCTAACTCTGTTCAAGCTCCGCTCAAGCAGGGTTACAGCAGTTGAAGACAAATGCACCATCGACGTGCAGTATGCCTTAGTGCACGGCATCATCGTGCCCCCATGTAGGCAACCAGGATAAAGTGCCTTGCCAAGGACACAACGCGAGTTTCCCAAATGGGGATCGAACTCGGGACCTCTAGCATAGAAGTCCAACAGCCTACCACTAAGCCATCGCGCCCTCCATCATCTGTTAACCCCTTGAGGTTTAGAATGAAGATTGTTCAAGAAAAGTTTGTCGGGCGTTATTTGCCTTCGTTATGGGAGGGACAAAAATTTTGGCCACGCCTAAAATTTCTATTTTCAGAACTGTGAGGTCGATTTGAACCAAATTTGATATGAGATGATAATGGGTCATAAGTAGTGATCGATGCAAAAAAAAATTTTCTCATTGTCCTGTGGGAACCTCGGGAGCTAAAAATAGAAAAAACCTTAAAACTGCCATATCTCCAAAACTACACGGCACAGAGAATTCTTATTTTGTATAAAGCTTACTTTTATCCAGTAGAATAGAATGGTTAAAAAAATCTCTATCGGTTTGATCACAAGGTACTTTTTTCAGGACTTTTGAAAAAGTGCTGAGTCAGCACTTTTTAACACTGTAGACAATGGGAAAAACATTAAAAAATCTTATTCTCCAGATCCAGCGGGCAGAATCTTTTGATATTTGGTATGCAACATTGTAGGGTAGATCTGATTCAAGTTTGTTCAAATCGGCCCCCTGGTTTCATATTTGGGCTCAGTATAGGAGCCCGATTTCGAACTTAGTGCATTTCAGGCAAATTTCTTAAAAAATCTTCTTCTCCAGATCCAGCATGCAGAATCTTTTGATATTTGGTATGCAACATTGTTGGGTGGATCTGATTCAAGTTTGTTCAAATCAGCTCCCTAGATTCATATTTGGGCTCACTATAGAAGCCCAAATTTGAACTTAGTGCATTTCAGGCAAATTTCCTTGAAAATCTTCTTCTCAAGATCCAGCAGGCAGAATCTTTTGATATTGGGTATGCACCATGCTTAGAGGGGTGAGATTCAAATTTGTTCAAGCCAAGTCCCTGGGTTCAATTTTGGGCTCACTGTGGTAGCCCGAATTATAACTTAGTTCAAAATGAGGAATTTTCTTTCAAAATCTTCTTCAGATCCAGCAGTCGGAATGTTTTGATATTTGGTATGCAGCATCCTTAGGGGGGTGAGATTCAAGTTTGTTCAAGCCATGTCCCTAGGTCCACATTTGGGCTCACTGTGGGATCCCGAATGATAACTTAGTTCAAAATGAGGAATTTTCTTTAAAAATCTTCTTCAGAACCAGCAGTCGGAATGTTTTGATATTTGGTATGCAGCATCCTTAGGGGGGTGAGATTCAAGTTTGTTCAAGCAATGTCCCAAGGTCCATATTTGGACTCACTGTGGGAGCTCGAATTGTAACTTAGTTCAAAATGTGGAATTTTCTTTAAAAATCTTCTTCTTCAGATCCAGCAATTGGAATGTTTTGATATTTGGTGTGCAGCATCCTTAGGGGGGTGAGATTCAAGTTTGTTAAAGCCAAGTCCCTGGGTTCATACATGGGCTCCCTGGGGTAGCCCGATTTATAACTTAGTTCAATATGAGGAATATTCTTTAAAAATCTTTTTTTTTTTAGATCCACTGGTCCGAATCTTTGGATATTTGGTATAAGCTTTTCTTAGGAGGAGCAGATGCAACTTGTTGAAATCAATTCTCTGGGTTGATATTTAGGCTACCATGTCAGGTGAGTGCCCTCAGGCCCCCTGGGGCCTCTTGTTTGAATAGTAATTACAGCTCAGGCCTTTGGATTCCCTTAATTTGGGCTCACCTATGCAATCCAAGAAGTACCGGCTGACTATGGTTCATGTTGATGGATGAAAATTTTGAATTTTGGCAGTAACCCTTTACCCAACATAACGACCAAAACCGGCCAGCACTATTCACAAAAATCGGCAAGTAATTTTCATTATATTTTTAGCTCACCTGACTGAAAGTCAGGGTGAGCTTTTCTGATCACTTTTCGTCCGTCGTCCGTCGTCCGGCGTCCGTCGTCCGTCGTCCGGCGTGAAGGTGGTGTTTGGGTCTTTTTCTTCCAAACCACTGGCCGCATGTTAATGAAATTTCATGTGAGTAGGGGTTATATAGCGGCATTTTGATTTTTGGGCAAATTAGGTTTCGGCTCATATTGAGCAGAGGGGTGGGGCAAAAATGCTCCAATTCTTAAAAAATCTTCTTCTCAAGAACCAGCAATAGCAGAGACTTGATATTTGGTATGCAGCTTCCTTTTGAGGTGTAGACTCAAGTTTGTTCAAGAGAAGTTTGTAGGTCTATACTTGGCGATGTTATGGGAGGAGCAAAAATTTTGGCCCCACCCCAAATTTCTATTTTTTAAACCGAGAGGCCAATTTGAACCAAATTTTATGTGAGGGCTTATTGGGTCATAAGTACCTAATTTATGCAGAAATTTTTTTTCCTGTAGCCCCGTGGGAACCACAGGAGCTAAAAATAGAAAAAAATTAAAACGCCTATATCTCAAAAACTGCACGGCAGTGAGAATTTTTATTTGGTGTGAAGCTTTCTTGGGACCAACAGAAAGGATTGGTAAAAAAAAATTGCTATCGGTTTTATCATAGGGTACTTTTTCGGGACTCTGAAAAAGTGCTGAGTCAGTATTTTTTAACACAGTAGGCAATGGGAAAAAAATAAAGAATTGTTTTCTTCCAAACCACTGCTCTAAAAGCTTTCATATTTTACATATAACATCTTTGGAACATTGATTCACATATTTGTAGAAATCAAATTCCTCGGTCCATATTTGGGTTCCCTATGGGAACCCAAATGTTCAAATTAGTGCAATATGAGGGATATATTTTAAAAATCTTCTTCTTCGGATCCACAAATCAGAATCTTTTGATATTTGCTATGCATCATCCTTAGGGGGGTGAGATTGATGTTTGTTCAAGCCAAGTCCCTGAGTTCATATTTGGACTCCCTTTGGGAACCCAAATTGTAACTTAGTGCAATACGAGGTATATTCTTTTAAAATCTTCTTCTTCGCATCCACCGGTCAGAATCTTTTGATATTTGGTATACAGTATGCTTAGGGAGGTGAGATTCAAGTTTGTTCAAGTCAAGTCCTTCGGCTCATTTTTGGTCTCCCTGTGGGAGCCCAAATTATAACTTAGTTCAATATGAGGAATATTCTTTAAAAAAAATTTTTTTTTCAGATCCACCAGTCAAAATGTTTTGATATTTGATGTACAGCATTCTTAGGGGCTGAGAGTGAAGTTTGGTAAAGCCAAGTACCTGGGTTCATATTTGGGCTCACTGTGGGAGCCCAAATTATACCAAAATTTTTATTTTCCAAACCAAAAAGTCGATTTGAACCAAATTTGATATGAGGGCTTATTGGGTCATAAGTACCTAATTTATGCCGAAAATTGTTTTCCTGTCCCCCACGGGAACTGCAGGAGCTAAAAAATTTTTTTCTTTTTAAATGCCCATATCTCCAGAACTACATGGCACTGAGAATTTTTATATGGTGTGAAGCTTCCTTAGGACCGGAAGAAAAAAATGTTAAAAATTTTATCATAAGGTTCTTTTCTAGGACTAAAAGTGCCGAGTCATCATTTTTTAACAGTGTAGCTAATGGGAATAACGTTGAAGAATCTTCTTCTCCCAAAACACTGCTTCAGAAGCTTTTATTTTTGGGCTCCCTATGGGAGCCCATGTATAACTTAGTTCAGTATGAGAAATATTCTTAAAAAATCTTTTTTTTCTGTTACTCCTGTCAGAATCTTTTGATATTTGATTTTTGATTTTCTTAGAAGTGGCAAATTGAAGTTTGTTCAAGTTCTGCTTTATTGATAAAATTGGGCCCAGTAGTAACCAATTCCTGCATTGAAAGCCCTGTAAAGTGGGCAGTGATAGGCATAAACGATTGACCAAACTTGATATTATAATTACGCCTCTGTAAGATGTAGCCTTAGATGCTGAAAGTGACCTTAAATTCCAATAAATAAATAGATAAATTATTGAGTACCCAATATGGGGATCTAACATATGAACACTCTGGGTTACTAAGTAGAGAAAACACTTTTATGTTGAAAAACTGATAATAACCACAAGGCAGAATCCCTTGCTATTTTGGTGATATGACTCGGCCAGTATCAGGTGAGCGCCCTCAGGCCCCGTGGGGCCTCTTGTCATTTTTTGTCTCAAAAACATAGGTTATGACCCCTCTTTGGAACGTGTCATCTGCTTTTCATTTTAGGTAAAGGGTTAAAAGAAGCAAGTTCCATCAATTCCTGCCTCAGAAAACTGAAAAAGCCACTTTTTTCCTCTAAAATTACAAATCTCTGAAGATTTACTTCCATTTTCAGATTTTCTTCAAGTTTACTTCTTCACTTTCTGAGGGTCTCTACAGGGATCTAACTTACTATCATTATGTCAGTGGTTTTTACTTTCCCAGGATTCGTTTTCATACCAAAACCCCAAAAGACCATTGAGTACTTTGAGAGAATGCTGTGTACAGTTGATGGTTTCAGTGTCATACAGAATGTTTTCAGTATTCCAAAGGCATTCTGAAGATAGTTTTGGGTGGGCAAACTTGGAATTGTGTAATGAAAATTAACATTGTAATCCTATTTTCTCATACCACTAAGGTACCGAGACATATATAAAGTCATGTGAGACCGCTGGGAGAGATATGCTATCTCACCCCACCTACATGGCCATCCTATTTGCATATTTAATTAGGGCTGGAACTATTTAATCATCGCAAATCACATCTGCACATAAACAAACAAAATGGGAAGGCTGTTTTGCTTCTGTAAAGGCAACTGACTTTATAAATGAAAATCGAAACCAGAACACTCTTAGAAAAACTTCAACACACCTCAGATTGCTCAGTTTATCGGAGAGAAATGTAATCTGATATCATTACGCCCTGTCAAACTGAAGTACATGTCTGGAAATGACATGTGCAGACATGTCGATTTCATTTGAGGTCGCTTCAGTGCATTAACCCTTAACGTGTGGTGCTAGTCTGCATGTTTTGAAGTATATACCTTTGGTATTTACCATTCTTCTCGACAAGCTTTCCGAATGGCTTATTGGTTTTCTCCTAGAATGAACACAGTAAGAATTATTTTTTCTTAGAAAATATGGTATTTCTTATTAATGGCGTCGCATCCCTAAAATGGTGGGAGAAAAATCATCCTCGATGGGTATCTGGGTGGGACGGGTAAATCTCACCCTTGGGGCACGATATTTTAGCCAGACATTCAGCAAGCCTTGTGTCTGGCTCAAATATCTTGCCCCTCGTGTGAGATTTCACCATCCCACCCAGACACCCATCAAGGATAATAATAATCTTAGTAGTTTCCCTTGAATCCTAGACCACAGACCATCACATTTTCAACACAAGTTGCACTGACTATTGTGTTAAGTACAGCTTTTGGAGAAGTTTTAGTAGTTTTTGATAGAATGCATTTATCCAACTCCTGAATACCACACCACATTTTGGAACTTGTTATGCCCCCACTTAGCCGGAGGGGGTATCTAGTGGAGAGCTGTGTACGTTCGTACTTTCGTTCTTTCGTATGTTCGTGCATAATGCAAATGTGTCCGTCCAACATATTGGCTGCTCTAGGTCATTATTTGTCAAATTCAAATAATGTTTGCCATGCCTGTCTGTTAACATGGGGGAACAGATCCTACAGCAGAATTAACATCTTTGCATAAACATTTACAGAGTTATTTTCCCTTGTTTAACTTAGGGGATTATTATTGAAAAATGTGTCCATCCAACATATTTGCTGTTCCAGCTCTGTCATCATACGGTGAATTAAAATAATTTTTACCATGCTTGTTCCTCAGCATGGGGGAACGGATCCTGCAGTAGAATTAATATCTTTGCATGAGCATTTACAGTGTTATTTGCCCTTGTTTAACTTAGGGGATGATTGAAAAATGTGTCCGTCCAACATATTTGCTGCGCTAGCTGTGTCATCATTCGTTGGATTGAAATAATTTTTGCCATGCTTGTTTATATTAGTACAGATTACTGCAGGCACATGTCATGCTTTTGATGGCATTATGCTATCCATGGTATTGCAGGAGGGGGGCATATGCCACGCTTCGCATTGCTCTTGTTTCATGTTGCGGGAGCATTTATTAGTCCGTAAGGGGAACCGTAAGGGGACTATAGGATTGCACTCCGTCCGTCCGTCCGTCTGTCTGTCTGTCCGTCTCTCTCTCCGTCTGTCTGTCCATCTGTCTGTCTGTCTGTCTGTCTGTTTTTTATGTTACCACCTCTCCCTCCAACATGCTTTAAGCTACACCTTTCATATTTGGTACATGGATAAATGGTTCTGAGGGGATGATGCACGCTCAAAAATTTATTTTTCAAAATTCAAGATGGCGGAATGGCGGCCATTTTTGTTGTGTTTTTTAAGCTTTTTTTCTCTGTTTTGATGTTACCACCCCTCCCACCAACATGGTTCAAGCTACACCTTTCATATTTAGTACATGGATAAATGGTTCTGAGGGGATGATGCACGCTCAAAATTTTTTCTTCAAAATCCAAGATGGCGGCATGGCGGCCATTTTTCTTGTGTTTTTTAAGCTTTTTTTCTCTATTTTATGTTACCACCCCTCACTCCAACATGGTTCAAGCTACACTTTTTATATCTGGCACGTGGATAGAGGGTTGTAATGGGATGTTGCACGTTCAATATTTTTTTTCAAAAATTCAAGATGGCGCCATGGCAACCATTTCTGTTGCGTTTTTTAAGCTTTTTTCTCTATTTTATGTTACCACTACTCTCTCCAACATGGTTCAAGCTGCACTTTTCATATATGGTACAAGGAATAAGGATGTTGTGAGGGGATTATGCACGCTCAATATTTTTTTTTCAAAATCTAACATCTGTCTTTCTGTCCGTCTGTTTGTCTGTCTGTTTTTACCACCTCTCCTCTAATATGCTTCAATATAATCTAATATTTGTACACCTATCTTGTCTCAGTAGACCAGTACAATTAAATGCACCTGTATTTAATCTGTTTTGCTTGTCAAACAGGGTATAATAGAAGAAGTACTCAATTTATCACTGGAATACAGATTTCTTTCATGATATACTTGAGTCAACAATTTATTGGAGAGTGGTTCTAACATGATATGACCCTGGCTGTTGCAAGTAATGTTAAACATCAATAAATAAAGATTGAAGACTGGCACATGAAAAAGAAGTAACTAGTTTCAAATAATCAGTCTTAGTTATTAGTCCCCTACGGGAACCATAAGGGGACTATAGGATTGCACTCTGTCCATCTGTCTGTCTGTCCGTCTGTCCATCCATCTGTCTGTCCATCCATCCGTCTGTTTGTCCATCTGTCTGTCTGTCTGTCCATCTGTCCGTCTCTGTCTGTCTGTCTGTTTTTTTATGTTACCACCTCTCCCTCCAACATGCTTTAAGCTACACCTTTCATATTTGGTACATGGATAAATGGTTCTGAGGGGATGATGCACGCTCAAAATTTTTTTTTCAAAATCCAAGATGGCGGAATGGCGGCCATTTTTGTTATGTTTTTTAAGCTTTTTTTTCTCTATTTTCATGTTACCACCCCTCCCACCAACATGGATCAAGCTACACCTTTCATATTTGGTACATGGATAAATGGTTCTGAGGGGATGATGCACAGTCAATATTTATTTTTCAAAATCCAAGATGGCAGAATGGCGGCCATTTTTGTTGTGTTTTTTTAAGCTTTTTTCTCTATTTTATGTTACCACCCCTCCCTCCAACATGGTTCAAGCTACGCCTTTCATATATGGTACATGGATAAAGGGTTGTGAGGGGATTATGCACGCTCAATATTTTTTTTTAAAAATCCAAGATGCTTATATATTCTAGTGTCTTCTGTGACAAAAACACCTTATGTCACAAAAGCGCCGTAGGGGACTAATACCACCTCGGTGATCAAACATTTGTTGTTATTGTAATTGACTTTTCAGGAACGCTATGTGAATTCTTACCACTTGAAATTGATCAACGTAGGGGTCCAAATAAGCATCATAGGGGTATGAAAGTTTCAATAAAAATATTAAATGTATGGATACATTTATTTAGATCCAGAGCATATCAGCTAAACTAAAAATCGATGAGTTGTTTGCGAGGATGCAGTTATCGTGAACGGTAGGTCATTCCCTAGCATTTTGTTTCATGAGAATGAAGTGGGAATGAAAAGATTGTTGACGTGAACTTTGAAGGCCAGGCCCAGCATCCTGTTGGGCACGTCAGGGTCTGATAATAGAACAAAATTAAAATGCCATTTTCCCCAGAATTGCACAGTACAGGGTACCGTGGGAAGTGGGACAATGCTTTTTAGCTCAACTTTGGCGAAGCCAAATTTGAACTTATGCCATGGCCAGTCGTCCGTCTGGCCGTCTGTCCGTCAACAATTCAATAGGGCTTGGGCTAGAGGCTGTATTTATGAACCAATCTTTACGAAACTTCTTGGGTACCTTTGTTATGACCGTGGGACGAGAACGAGTGTTTTGGGGTCCGATCCGAAATTCAAGTTGGATGCTGGCAGCCATTTTGTACAAAATTAGGTGCAATCAGATTTTTGCGCAGAAGTTCCATGTGAAAGAGCTGATTTGAATAATTTTTTGTATGAATGTTTAGTACCATGGGATACATCACATAAAATACGTGGCTTTTTCTCATGCGTAAATTATGCAAATTAGACTAACTTTGATGTATTTAGTGTTACTTTCAGCACTTTAAGTGCAAATGCCAATACGGTTCGGGCTAGAGGCCGTATTTTTTAACCGATCTTTACATAACTTCTTGGGTACCTTTGGTATCACCGTGGGACGAGAACGAGTGTTTTTGGGTCCGGTCTGAAATTCAAGATGACCGATGGCAGCCATTTTGTACAAAATTAGGTGCTGTCAGATTTTTGCACAGAACTTCCATATGAAAGCACTGATTTGAATAATTTTTTGTGTGAATGCTTAGTACCATGGGATACATCACATACAATACGTTTTTTTTTCTTGTGCAGAAATTATGCAAATTAGATGAACTTTGATTTTTAGCTCATCTTGACAAAGTCAAGCTGAGCTAATCTCATCGCTCCCCGCCCGTCGTCCGTCTGTCGTCCGTCAACACCATGTTTTGGTCTTCTCCTCCAAAGCCACTGGGCCAATTCAAGTGAAAGTTTGTGTGAGTGATGGTCCCAAAGGGACATTTCCACTGGGGGGAAGCGTGACCGTGAAAATTTGGTTGATTGCGCCGATGTCCGGTTGATTGCCCTTTCTCTTCGACATCAAATTGTGGTAAGTGAACGATTTATCTTAGATTTCTCTAAATATCAATAAATTGGGACCCCAGGAATATACGCAGAGGTTTTGTGAATGTATCCTGAACACGTACATATATTTTTTATACTTAGATACCCGAGTATTGCCAGCTACTGACTTCATATTCAATCCATCAGCAGGTCGTTTTCGTCAAATGTTGACAAAAATGGCTCGTACGCCTCAAACACTTTAACTACCTAATTTTTTTTTACCTTGCATGTAGATAAGGTGTAGAAGATCTTATAACCTGAACTACAGCAAACAATTTGCTAAATTAGTTGAGAAAACACACAAAAACCGTGTGTCCGGTTATTTTGTTGATTGCATATAGTGACCGGTTGATTGCAGTTCTAAATCATGCCGATGTCCGGTTGATTGTTTTACTTGTGTCCGGTTGATTAACAAATACACTTAGTTCATGTCGGTAATTTTAATCCCATAAACACTTTTTATCACATAATCACACCATTATACAGCGAGTTAAAGTCATATAATATTTTTTTATAATACACAAGTGTAATAAAGGTAGAAAGCTTCCAAATCAAATGCAAATGGGACGTGTGCATGTGATTGAATCACATGCTGACATTCCCTTTAAAGACTTTTTACAGGATTGACTGTACATGTATTATTACCCTGTGGTTTATAGATAGAACTGCACGTTTGAATGAGTTAACAATTAGCTACTTCAGCCTACTTGCATATTACAGAGTTGTCGTTCTTGCCATCAGGTATCCTGAGTTTGCTTGCTCACTTCAGTCATTAGAACAATGCAGTTTGCACTTTTTTACGTTCGATCAATTGCGATAACCCTTTTTGTTCAACTCAGACAAACGTTTCGCCAACTGAAGCTTTGTGTCTCTTTGTTTGACCTTTCTGTCTCTTAACCCTTTACCTAACGTGAGGTATAGATGACACTTGGAAAAAATACTTGTAGAACTAAATATTTTCATTTTTTCTTCCAAAACATAGGTTGTGAACCCTTATTGGAACGAGCGCGACGCATGAGGGGTCATAACCTATGTTTTGGAAGCAAAAAATGAAAATATAAAAAAAATGTAAGGCGATGTTTATGCATAGCGTTGGCCGGATTTTACCGTTACGTTAGGTAGGGTTAAAAAATAAATACATATACATACCCACTTTTTTATAACATAAACTGTCCTCAAAATCGATTCATTAGTCAATTTTGAATTTGAGAGACAGTATCTCTGTTTTTATCGAAGAATGCGAAGTAATGTGGAAGACATACCTGACGCCAAGAACGATAACTCTGCAATATGCAAAGGGTCAATTACTGCACGAGAAAGCGTCGCGTAAGGATACCACGAGAGCTGTGAGGCTCGAGTGGTATCCATTCACGATGCGATCGAGTGCAGTAATCGTTAACTCATTCAAACATATGTGTGGTTCTATATTTATTACTCACAATCAGTTACTCATAGAAAATGAATTTAAACTGATTGTGGGCGAAATGGACATTTTCCATGCTGACGAAGTGATATCGGCACGAAATGCTGGAGAACCAGTCTTCGAACCTGGCACAAAAACGCAATCCTTTAAAAAGCCATCTCTTTTCGCAAAGTAAAGTGTTAATTGGATGGTGTTATAATATGGACAATAAACCACAGACGTGTTGTTGTAATCCAGTTTCCCTTTAAGCAACCATCCTTGCTGTCATCCATTCGAAAGTTCAAATATTGCAGAAGTGGATTCTCATTCTAAATTTAAAACTTCGTGTAAACAAACGGTATACCTAAAAACTGCAGATCACCACAAGTTACCCAGGCCACCACAGGGCACCTGAAAATAAGTTTTTTGAAATTTATTGGCTAGTGAACGACCATTTACATTGTTTTGTGTTGATTCTAAACTTATTCAAGTTAAGAATAGTTCTCATCTGGTTGACTTTGCTGGAAAATTTCACCGTAGGTCAGTTCTCATGCCTAACTGACTTGCGGTAAAACTAGTTTAAACTACCCCGCAAAATCGACCAGATGAGCATGTTTTTTAACTTGAATTAGTTTAGAACCAATCCAAAGTATTGTGTCTGACCGTTTAGCAGCCAAATAAAAAGATGATTTTCTGAAGACGTGGTAGCTTGCGGTAACCTGTGGTGACCTGTGGTATTTAGGTATACCACAAAAGAACGCTGCACGCGCTTCAGGCACCTTTTATCAGATCGCACTTGACCTTTCCGGTAAAAATTACCACACAGCTCAAAAACCTGTGTGATCGTGTAAGATCGTGTACCACTATATGTGTGTAATAATAACTTTTATTTCACAATTCATTTTGGGCTTCGTGCTACATCTGAGCGTCGTGAAATGTGCGGGTAATATTAAACTTTGTGATGAGTTCAACCCAGGTGCATATCTTGAGGTTAACGCGCGTGTGAAACAAAAACTAGAACTGGGTCAAATCCATGAGATATGCATCGCGTGAAAGCTAGGGGCGTAGGAACTAAAGCATATTGGGGGGGGGGGGGGGGGGGTATAGGGTCCTAGGACAGGCAGGGCCGAAAGGTTCGGCCCTGCGTGAGAAAATGTTCACTTTCCATGTGGAAAAGATGCAATTTCCTTGCATCTGAGCCATTTGTACAATGATATTAACTCAGGGTTAGATTGTATAGCCGGTAAAATATAGTTGGTGTCCCCCTCTAGAGAAGTTTGGGAGGCATGCCCCCCGCCCCATGATCTGCGCCCATGGGGGTATCCTATCACTTGAGGGGCCGAGCCCTGAATTCAGGGCTCGGCCCCTCAAATGATAGGATGCCCCCATGGGCGCAGATCATGTGGGCGGGGGGCATGTCTCCCAAACTGAATAGGACAGCTTGTAGGGTCATTGGAACAAAAATAATGGTGGGGGTGCATGATATCACCTGAGGGACTACGTCCCGAATAGGAGAACAGCTTGATAGGGGTGACCTCGTCCCGGAGTGTAGGGGTACGGGTATGAGAAACCGCCAGAAATGGCCCACTATTTAATGTTTTTCATGGGCATGAAGGCGATTGTGTAGTGATGAGCAATACAGTTAAAACTAGAAGTCCTGTCATGAATTGCGCGCAAATAGCACGTCGATCTGCGCACTTTGTTGCGTAGTACGGCTATCAAATTCTGTAATATGGCTTGAGCACAAGCACTGTTTCATCCAATGGACCTCCGGGTAACCCGGAGGGCCATTGGCTGAAACAGTGCTTGTGCTTGCTATGGATAGGCAGGACAATCTACCGTGGCTTGGTTGCCATTCGATATGGAAATTGCGTGAAAGTCCTACGCGCAATTAAGGCTAGATAAGCGCTCACTTCATGACAGGACTTCTAGTTTTAACTGAATATGTCTATAAGCAGCCAGAATCCCCGCCAACGAGAAGGTCGAAGCAAGTAATTTGTTTGTTTTTAGTAGTTTACATCGGAAAAATTACAATATTGGATTTTGTAATAAATAGAATCCAATACTGTTCCTCTGACAAAAAAAGCCACTGTCTTTGGATTTGGCGGCCATCTTAGGTTTCGAAAAAATCCTAAAACGACATGGCATCCTCAAAAACTCCTAAAGCAACCTCATGATCATCAACATCGCGCAAAAGGCAGCTGAGCTATTGAGAAATAGTGTACTCTGGGTGGTAGCCATTTTAGTCATGTGATCAACAGGGCGATATCGTCTCCAACACCCTGAAAACACAGTGTAAGAACATTTTCAAACCTTTAGCTCTCCAGTTCATCTTGTAGCGTACAAAATTCTGGACCTTGAGTGGGAAAGTCAGTAAATTCTATCAGTGAAGAACCTCCAGGCTCAAATCCCACAGATCAACCGTCCCATGGCAACGACTTTCCTGGTAGTTTGGGGCAGTGCGTATGTCTCACTGTGAGAAATATATTCAAGTAGAACAAGTCCCGAGTTGCGCTAACCTTCATTAGCAAATCAAAATAAACTTGCATTCATTTTGCTGATAGTAACTTATTGTGTAGTTACATCATGACCATGATTACCTGCACGTCATAGACAGTAATTCACTTTGCATTATATTACCGTTGATGCTACAGACAAATATGCAAATGTACTTTTATAATTTGGCATGTTTTTTGATGATAAATAGTTCGATAGACAGTTATCATTATACCTAAAGATGCAATCAACCGTACACCACGAATTTATCAAATACCAATCAACCGGACACCACTTAAGCAATCAACCGGTCACTACATGCAATCAACAAAATAACCGGGCACTCGGTTTTCGCGTGTTTTCTCAACTAATTTAGCAAATTGTTTGCTGTAGTTCAGGTTATAAGATCTTCTACACCTTATCTACATGCAGGGTAAAAAGAAATTAGGTAGTTAAGGTGTTTGAGGCGTACGAGCCATTTTTGTCAACATTTGACGAAAACGACCCGCTGGTGGATTGAATATGAAGTCACTAGCTGGCAATACTTGGGTATCTAAGTATAATAAATATATGTACGTGTTCAGGATACATTCACACAACCTATGCGTATATTCCTGGGTTCTCAATTTATTGATATTTAGAGAAATCTACGATAAATCGTACACTTACCACAATTTGATGTCGAAGAGAAAGGGCAATCAACCGGACACCGGCGTAATCAACCAAATGTTCACGGTCACGCTTCCCCCCAGTGATTTCATTTTTGTTCAACTCAACATGCCCAGCCCCATAGGGAAAATGCTCCAAAATATTTTTAAAATCATCTTCTCATGAACCAGTGGGTACAATGACTTGATATTTGCTATGGAGCTTCCATATGAGGTGTAGAATCAAGTTTGTTCAAACGAAGATCGTGAAGTAATATTTGGCTTTGTAATAGGAGGGGTAAGATTTTTGGCTCCGCCCAAAATTTCTATTTTCTGAACCGATGGTCCGGTATGAACCAAATTTGGTTTGTGGTAGTATTGGGTCATAAGTACTTGACCCATGCAAAAAAAAATATTCCCGCATCCCCATGGGAACCCTGGGAGCTAAAAATAGAAATATTTTCAAATGCCCATATTTCCCAAATCCCACGGAACAGAGAGCTGTTATTTGGTATGAAGTATCCTTAGGACCAGTAGAATTGAATGATAAAAAAAAACTAACATCGGGTATGTTAGGGTGTTCTGTAATGGGCATCGAAAAAATGCTGAGTCAGCATATTTGCAAAAATTAAAAAAAATCTTTTCTCCAGAACCAATCATCAGAATCTTTTGATATTTGGTATACAGCATTCATAGGGGGGTCTGATAAAAACTTGTTGAAATAAAGCTCAATGGTTCATATTTGGGGTCTCTACAGGAGCCCGAAGTTTTAACATAGGGTAATATGGGGAATATCCTTTAAAAATCTTCTTCTTTAGAACCGCCAGTCAGAATCTTTTAATGTTTGGTCATTGTTATTGGGTCAGATTCTAGATTGTTCAAACCAAGTCCCTAGGTTAATATTTGGGCTTCCTACGAAAGCCCAAATTTTATCTTTGTTCAATATGGAGGGTAATTTAAAAAATCTTCTTCTTCAGATCCACCAGTCAGAATGCTTTGATATTTGGTATGCAACATCTCTATGGGGGTCAGATTCAAGTTTGTTCAAATCAGATCCCTAGGTATATATTTGGGCTCACTATGGTAGCCCAAATTTTTACTTAGTGCAATATGAGGAAATTTCTTTAAAAATCTTCTTCTTCAGATCCACCAGTCGGAATGCTTTTATATTTGGTATACAACATCTCTAGGGGGGTCAGATTCCAGGTTGTTCAATTCGCATGCCTAGGTTAATATTTGGGCTCCATATGGGAACATGAAATTTAACTTAGTACAATATGAGGGAATTTCTTCAAAAATCTTCTTCAGATTCACTTTTCAGAATGCTTTCACATTTGGTATACAACATCTCTAGGGGGGGGGGGGGGGGGGGGGGGGGGGTCAGATTCAAGTTTGTTCAAATCGGATCCATAGGTTAATATTTAGGCTCGCTATGGTAGCCCAAATTTGAACTTAGCGCAATTCGAAGAAATTTCTTTACAATTTCTCTTCTTCAGATCCATCAGTCAGAATGCTTTCATATTCGGTACACAACATCTCTAGGGAAGTCAGATTTAACTGTGTTCAAATCAAGAGCCTGGGTTAATATTTGGGCTCTCTATGGGAGCCGGAATTGGCCATTTTGCTGAAGAATTAAAAATTTTGTATTCAGTACCCTCTAGAGGTACTAAGATTAATCCACATAGGTTGTATCAAGGGGCTTCATAGGGGAGCTCTACATTTTACTTATGATCAACTGAAGAAAAGGCATGATGCCCAGATTATTTTTGTCACTCCTGAGGGACTCAAGGATTGACAGTGTAGCCTATGGAGATGGCTTGCTTAATGTAGACTCATTCTTGGACTCTGTTTAAATTTTGTTCTGTACAAGATGAGCGCTTCAGGCCCCGTGGGGCCTCTTGTTTGTAGACAACTTCTATACGGCTCAGGCTGGAGGCCGTATTTATGAACCGATCTTTACAAAACTTCTTGAGTACCTTTGTTATCACCATGGGATGAGAACAAGTGTTTTTGGGTGTGGTCCGAAATTCAAGGTGGCCACCAGCAGCCATTTTGTACCAAAATCAGTGCAATCAGTCTTTTGTACAGAACTTCTGTATGAAAGTTCTGATTTGAATAAATTTTTGTATGAATGTTTAGTAACATGGAATACATCACATATAGTACGGGTTTTTTTCTCGTGCAGAAATTATGCAAATTAGATGAACTTTGATTTATTCAGTGCTACTTATGCACTGTAAGTGCACATGCCAATACGGCTCGGGCTAGAGGCTGTATTCATTAATCGATCTTCACAAAACTTCTTGGGTACCTTTGTTATCACCTTGGGACAAGAACAAGTGTTTCCGAGTGCGGTCCAAAATTCAAGATGGCTGCCAATGGCCATTTTGTACCGAAATTAGATCCAATCAGTTTTTTGTCACTACTTCTATACAGCTCGTATTTATGAACTGATCTTCACGAAACTTCTTGGGTACCTTTGTTTTCACATTGGGACAGGAACGAGTGTGTTTTGGGGTGCCTTTGTTATCACTGTGTTATGAGAACAAATATTTTGGGGTTCAGTCAGACCCACTCTGGGACTCAAAGATTTCTTTTCTAGTTTAGCATCTGACTGTCACCCACCTTTACAATACTTTACCTATACATTTGTTACAGGCTATGGTCAGTATTTATGTACAGACCATTACAGTACTTTATATGTACCTTTGTTATCAGGTCATTACCTGGATGTCATTGCTGTGTCACATACTATACATGTACATGTATTAACAATTTGAGCTACAGTGTCATTGACACTTTCATTTACTGTGGTAATTTAGTAAACTATTTATTCTTTATTGCTAAAATGAGACCCAGAAATCAGTGTGTGGAGTTGGGAGTGTACTAAAGTAAACAGCTTAGATTATAAATGATTAGTTAAATTTTGTAAATACTTGCATTGCAATCATGCTATAGCCATAGATGCTGAACATGAACTTACATACCAACAGTTAGGTTAAGTGAATTCATATTTTTCACTTGTCTGGTCAGGAAGATTGAAATCAAATTCAACTGTGCCGAATGTTTTGGTCAAGTCAGACCTCTTTAGATGATCCCATGGGACAACAAATGGGCCAGAAATAAGAAAATTCACATCATTTTGTCCAGGCACCACAAAAATCTACAAAGAATTCCTATCCGACAATGAACATGACATTTCATGTAGAAGTTATACAATGCTTTGCAGTGAAAAGATATTTTTCAAGAAATCTTGGTACAGAATTTGACGTTCAGTAACTTGTTTTGGTATACTTTAAGATGACATACATAAAGTTATTATGATCCTGGGTAGGTTCTGAGATGGCATGTTGGAGTTGAGACCTCATCTCTGGGTATATATTGAAGTTGAGACCTCATCTCTGGGTATATATTGAATATTGTTCACTGCCAGAGGGTCGGCTGGGAATTGAATGTAACCCATTTTCATTTTCCATCAATGGTGTACATGTCCAAATCATGGTTTTTCAATATCATTATTATCCTCCCACAAGGGAGGGATATTCCGTCTGTCCGTCCGTCCTTTCCTAACTTTGTTTATGGCATAACTTGAACAATAGTCAACGGATTTCAATTCTTTTTGCTATACTCAATTCTTTTTGATATATGTCTCTACAGCAACAATGTTTTCATCAAGTTCGATGACCACACATATCTCTTGAAAATTATGGGAGTTATTGCTCTTTGTTATAAAAATATTCTGTAAATCTCAGGCCTGGATATTTCACGGTAACGATCGTTCCGTTTCCGTGTCGTTACCGTCACAGCAAAAACACGGAAACGATTTTTCGTTTCCCATGCATTTTATGCACACTCGGACTCCATGACCAGACCGTACATGTTCATAATTTTATAGGAATATGTTGTCCAGTTCCAATCGTACTGTCAGTGTCGTCTGTCATCTCCCGGTATTTACGACTACAACCACGATGTCGACAGCTGCAAAGAAACGAAAAAACGAATCGGTGTCTCTCAAAACGTTTAAAAAATGGTCCTTTTCAAAAGATTTCACACCTGAAGTTGATGAGGAAGGTGTAATAATTAAGTTGGCTTCCCCAAATTCTAAAAAGATCACCTGACACGAATGTTAATATATTATACAAAAAATGGGACTGCCATTTGTCCTGTGGCTATCCGGCCAATAATCATCGGGACATGAATTATTTATGTCCAGATGATTATTAGCCGAGTAGCTGACCGAACGAGCGGCTGATGAATTTATCCTACTTTATGACGAAAACAATAAACATTTTCCTTTTGAAATTTTCTGCATGTTCGAGGCCAAATGCCACCATAAGCCGCCTCAGTCAGAGCATCTAAAAATCAATTTTTTTTCGGAGGGGGGGGGGGGGGGTTAACCCCCCTCTCTGTGCACGTGCGCTAGACACCTTTCGGTGTCTGTATTCAGTTTTTCCCTCCAAAAATTCCCATGATCCCCCCCCCATTAAATTTTAATCCTGGCTACGCGCCTGGTACAAGACGGATAAAAAAAAAATCAGCCCGGATCGCCAGTATACAGCCTACAGTTCAAATGAATAATGCATCATTCTCATCTCACGACCAACCAGCTTAACAGAATGTCATTGCTGCCAAGTCCCCAGCATTAAATATTCACCCGTAACAGTGAGTGACACTGCACGCCGGTAAACTTGAGCCTAGGTACGCCTCCACCTTCTCCCGGCCCTACAGTGTTTCATAAAGTCCTTCATCTGCCACTCAACCAACTCTGAACCGGTGTATTGTGAAGTAATGACTGTGCGAATGAACTCAGTCACCAGAAGCATGAAAATGTCTGTAATGCAGAAAGGTAATTCCAGTCTAGTACTGTAAGGGAGGTAATCAAATTAGCTATCAAAGAACTCAGCTATTTTCGACATTGCTGACAGGGTCTTCGCCATATGTGATGCCCATATCTCTCACCAAATTTAAATTGCATCGTTCCATGGCTGATTTTAAATAATATATTATAAGTGATCATCTCAGACTTTGATATCTCAAATCTTTTCAATTTTTTATTGACTTTTGGTCATTAAATCCTTTAAGATCACGCTCGGCTGGTCACCATTGCAGTGTTGTTAAGCTGACAAGTCATAACAACAGAACAACTATTTTGCTTCAAGCGAAGTTTAAGATGCCAGTATTGCAGTCTCTCTGGCGGATTGCTGGTTTGGGGTTCCAGCCTTAAAACGTCCCCCGCGCCAGTCACTTAACCGTGGCAAAATTTATTCTTTTTGTTAAAACGAAAGAAATGTAGTTGAATGCACGAGTGACAAAAAGTGAGTCGCGTAGAAAATCAGGGCGGGCAAGTGCATTTAAAGCCTATTTGTATTAGTTCTGCAGGGCGAGACTTTTGCTGTATTTTTACACCCCTGTTGATGGAACGAGAAAATCGTTATCGATCGTTTCCCATGATGCAAAATGACGGAAACGAAATATGATTTCCCATGAGTTTTGAAATATTGAGGCCTGAAATCTTGCTTATGGCATAACTTGAACAATAGTTAACGGATTTCAATTCTTTTTGTTGTATGTCTCTATAACGACAATGTCTACACCAAGTTCGATGACCAGCGATATCCAATGAGACTGATGGGAATTATTCCCCTTTGTTTAATAAAAAAATATCGTGTAATGCTTGTTTTTGGCATAACTTTAACAATGAGAACCAGATTTCAATTCTTTTTGGTACATGTCTCTGTAGCAACAATGTTTACATCAAGTTCGATGACCAGTGATATCCGATGAAAATTATGAGAGTTATTGCCCTTTTAAAAAATATTATGTAATGCTTGTTTATTTTTTGGTATATATCTCTTTGGGAACAATGTCTACCTCAAGTTCGATGACCACCGTTATCCGATGAAAAAGTTATGGGAGTCAGAATTTTAACTTAGTGCAATACAGGAAATAATCTTTAAAAATCTTCTTCTTCAGATCCACCAGTCAGATTCTTTTGATATTTGGTATACAACATCTCTAGAAGGATCAGATTCAAGTTTATTCAAATCGGATTCCTGGGTTGATATTTGGGCTCTTTATTGGAGCCCAAAGTTTAACTTGGTGCAATGTGAAAAATTTCTTTTAAAATCTTCCACCAATCAGAATTCTTTCATATTTGGTATACAAAATCTCAAGGGGTCAGATTCAAGTTTGTTCAAATTGAGTCCCTGGGTCAATATTTGGGCTCCCCATGAGTGCCCAAATTTTAACTTGGTGAAATATGGGGAATAATCTTTAAAACTTTTCTTCTTCAGATTCACCAATCAGATTCTTTTGATATTTGGTACACAAAATCTCAATGGGGTAAGATTCAAGTTTGTTCAAATCAAGTCCCTGGGTTAATATTTATGCTCCCTATGGGAGCCCGAATTCTAACATAGTACCATATGAGGGAATTTCTTTAAAAATCTTCTTTTTCACATCCACCAATCAGAATATTTGGTATACAGCATCTCTACGGGGGTCAGATTCAAGTTTGTTCAAATTGGGCCCTTGGGTTAATATTTAGGCTCTTTATTGGGACCATAGTTTAACTTGGTGTAATGTGAGAAAATTTCTTGAAAAATCTTCTTCAGATCCACCAGTTAGAATCTTTTCATATTTGGTGTGTGACATCTGTAGAGGTGTCAGATTCAAGTTTGTTCAAATCGAGTCCTTGGGTTAATATTTGGGTTCCGTATGCCGGCCACTTACTGATACACTCATCTCTTTTGACAACTTGAGCCAGGTGAGCATTTTAGGCTCACTTGAGCCTCGGTTTATTTACCTACAGTTTAATTTTCAAGATGTCTTGAGTTTTTTCACAGTAGTCCTGAACGAATAATATTATCCGTGTACCTAACGAATTGGCCCCATCCGCCCAGGCAATACACAAATTGTGCAGTTGAACAAATGTTTTTCAAAAAATTTCAACAAACTTATATCATGTAACCCCTTATCGTTCCAATGAGGGGGTCACTTGATATGGTTTTGTAGAAATTTTTCAAAAAATTTGATAAACTAATATTTTTAAAAAATAAATTTTGATATCATCTGCATTGGTTAAAGGGTTAATTGAACTGTATCATCAAGGTATGCTGATTTGTTCTGATTGTGATGGTTCAAGTCCCGATTATGGTACATGTGTTTAGATATGTGAGAAGTCTTTCGAGTTTCGATATACCGGTATACCGTGGTATTTCTTTGGAACACTGATACTGGTATTTGGTTATGAATACCGTGCAGCCCTATTGCAAAGTGGGCCTTTAACCCTTTACCCAACGAATCGCCCACATCCGCCTGCGTAATATGCAAATTCAGCAGTTGAAAAAGTAGTATTTTTTTAAAAATTTCAACAAAACCATATCATGTGACCCCTCTTTGGAATGGGCTCATCAAGCTCGTTCCAATGAGGTGTCACATGATATGGTTTTGTTGAAATTTTTTGAAAAAATTTAAAAAATGGTATTTAAAATAATTAATTTTGATATCGTCTGCATTGTATAAAGGGTTAAATGACTATTCAGTTAACAGGATTCCACTGAACTTGGAGAGTGGGTTACCTAAACAACAGTATGGTGGATTTGTTCCACCAAGATATAGTTCTGACATTTCAAAAGCAGTCAGAGAATTTCGACCGAAATGTGACTGGATTGCAATCTGGTCTAATTGTATGTCTGCTTTTAGGGCCACAACACTGTAGAGTCACACCTAATGAAAAGAAACTCAAGAATATTGTATTTCCGATGCTATTTTTCAGTTTTTCTTTGTCCAGTCTTGAGTTCAAAATTTTTTATATATGAAATCGCGATCCGTTTGATCAAGATCATATGATTCGTTGGCAAAAGAGACGTCATTTGTTATCACAGTACTTGAATATCTTAAATTCTATGAAAAAACATACATGTAAGAAGGAGAAGCAAAGTTTCAGCCAATAGACCTCAAGTGTTCAACCCTGTGGTTCAATCGCTGAAATTTGACTCAATTGCACTTTCTATGCTTTCAACAAAATTTGAGATTTATTGCCTGGGGATACGTCCCTCTGTGGGTGTTTCTGAAGTAATGCACTCTCCACATACTGTATTACTGTACAGGGTTATAATTTGTTGGTTTTCCATGTACAGTGGATCCAACTTAATCGGTTATCTCTTAATTGGAAAACACTGTTTATTGCATATGACTTTCAAACACCTAATCATTTACCATACCTTCAATACAAATACCACCTGTTAATTGCAAAAAGGTTATAGAGTAAAGTACTGTAAATTGAATAAGAAGGCTTGCTCTGACAGTTACTGAATTCACATATATTATGTGGTTGGCTTCAGTCTTGTTTGACTGAGTCCATTGAGCTGTAAAAATACCAGTTACACTTTTCAAGCAAGAACTTCCAAACTGTGTTTCAGATTTTGATTATTTTTGGTATGGAAAACAGCTAGTACAATAAACATTATATAGTACACAGGGTTTTTGTGCATAAAGTATGCCAATTAGCCAGCCATCTTACTTTTTAGCTCACCTGACTGAAAGTCAGGGGGAGCTTAAGTGATCACTTTTTGTCTGTCGTCCATTGTCCGTCCGGTGTGAACTTTACATTATCGACTTCTCATAAACCACAGGGCCAAATTGAACCAAATTTGATGTGCATGTTCCTTATCATATGTCAATTCAACTTTGTTCAAATAAAGTTGCTATGCCCACAGGGAGCACAACAAGGAGCAATTACTCTGATAGCACCCATAAATTGTTTTCCAAAATTAAAAAAAAACTTCTCCAGAACCATCAGTTACTGTAGAATATCTTGATATTTGGTGTATAACATCTCTAGGGGGCCTCAGATTCAAGTTTGTTCAAATTGAGTCCCTGGGTTAGTAATTGGGCTCGCTGGAGGAGCCCGAATTTTAACTTGGTGAAATATTAGGAAATTTCTTTAAAAATCTTCTTCAGATCCATCAGTCAGGTATACAACATCTCTAAGGAGCTCAGATTCAAGTTTGATCAAATTGGGTCCGTGAGTTTTGTTCAAATCGGGTCCGTGAGTTAGTATTTGGGCTCTCTATTGGAGCCCAAAGTTTACCTTGGTGCAATTTGAGGAAATTTCTTTAAAAATCTTCTTCTTCAGATCCACCAGTCAGAATCCTTTCATGTTTGGTATACGACATCTATAGGGGGGTTCAGATTCAAGTTTGTTCAAATCGAGTCTCTGGTATTATATTTGGGCTCCCTATTGGAGCCTGAATTTTGACTTAGTGCAATACAGTAAAACCTGTCTTGAGAGACCACTGTCATGAGAGACCACCTGTCTTGAAAGACCGCTGTGACCTTGTACCATTTGGTTGTTTTGCTCTGTAGTGGACCTGTCATGAGAGACCACCTGTTTTGAAAGACCACTTTTGCCTGGCAAAATGGGTGGTCTCTCAAGACAATTTCTTTAAAAATCTTCTTCTTCAGATTCTCCAGTCAGAATCCTTTCATATTTGGTATACAACATCTTGAGGTGGGTCAGTTTCAGGTTTATTCAAATCGCTTACCTGGGTAAATATTTGGGCTCCCTATTTGAGCCCAAAGTTTAACTTAGTGCAATATGAGGAATTTAAAAAAAAATCTTCTTTTTTAGACCCTGTAATCAGAATGCTTTCATATTTGGTATACAGCATCTCTAGGAGGGTCAGATTCAAGTTTGTTCAAACTGATCAAACTTAGTCCCTGGGTTTATTTTATATTTGGGCTCCCTATGTGAGCCCAAATTTTAACTTTGTGCAGAGTCTTCTTCAGATCCCCAGGTCAGAATCCTTTCATAGTTGGTATACAACATCTCTAGGGGTCAGATTCCAATTTGTTCAAATGGAGCCCCTGGGTTATTAATTTGGGCTACCTGTGGAAACCTGAATTTTAACTTAGTGCAAAAGGATGGAATTTCTTTTAAAATCTTCTTCTTCAGATCCACCAATCAGAATCCTTTCATATTTGGTATACAACATCTTTAGGTGAATCAGATTCAAGTTTGTTCAATTCGGGACCCTGGTTAATATTTTAGTTCCCTATTTGAGCCCAAAGTTTAACTTAGTGCAATGTGAGGACATTTCTTTAAAAACCTTCTTCAGATCCACCAGTCAGAATTCTTTCATATTTGGTTTTTAACATCTCGAGGGGGGGGGGGGGGGGGGGGGGGGGGGGGGCAGATTCAAGTTTGTTCAATTTGAGTCCCTGGCTCAATATTTGGGCTCTCTATGGGGGTGGGGTGGCAGAGCATGTTAGGTTTAGGTTTGTTCAAATCCATTTCTTAGTGTTTTTCCATAAAATTTGCCTCTCATGACTTCATTCCTTTGTCGTGTTGATGAACCATGTCTAACTGAATGTGACCCCAAATGCTTCTTTGAACCACTTTGGCAGGTGAGCAATTAAAGCAACCTTGGGGCCTTTTGTTTTTAGAACAGTTTTTTTGCATGTGTGTTTGTTCAACATCTATGTGGATAATCTGATAATTACGAAACTTGTCATATTGATGTATGCTGATCTCATCATTGCGACTGAAGATTTCATGTCCCTTGATCTTTTTTTTTTTTTCATGTTGGGTTTAAAATGTGTTTTGAAGGATTTTGAGTGATTTTATACAAACAAAAATTTACCCAGGGAGAGAGGGGGGATAGGGAAGACTGGGTAGTAACATTTTCTGTTTTTAGCTCAACTTGACAACGGCAAGTATGAGCTATTGGGATGGGTTGTGTTCCGTCATCCAGCCATCCATACGTACGTACGTCCATCCACAATTCCTTTAGCACACCCTACAGGCCACAGCTCTCACTCGATCAGTTCCAAAATTCACATGTGGCTTTGGGGCAATGTCTAGATCAGAGCTATCAAACGTTTCCAAATTTGATTGAAAAACATGGTGGCCAGTGGCCATCTTAGATTTTGCAAAAAATTGTCAACAATTATATTAGCACACCCTACAGGCTGCATCTCTCAACCGACCTTTTTAAAATTTCATATGTATCTTTGGTTTGATGCCTAGATGGGAGCCATCGAATATTTCTGAATTTTGTTGAAAAACATGGCCACCAGCAGCCATCTTGGATTCGGATATACATTTTCAACAATTCCATTAGCACACACTACAGGTCGCATCTCTCACCTGACCTTTTTTGAATTTCATATATAGCTTTGGTGTGATTTCCAGATTTTTCGGAATTTCATTAAAAAATATGGCTGCTAGCAGCCATCTTGGATTGGCATTTGAATTGTCAACAATTCCATTAGCACACCCTGCAGGCCACATCTCTCACCCAAACTTTTTCAAATAAAAATCAAATTCCATATGTAGTTTTGGTGTGATTAGATGGGAGCTATCAAATGTTTCTGAATTTGGTTGAAAAACATGGCCGGCAGTGGCCATCTTGGATTTGGCATATAAATTGTCAACAATTCCATTAGCAGACCCTACAGGCCACACTTCTCACCCAGTCGTTTTCAAATTTTATATGTAACTTTGGTATGATGTCTGGATGGTAGTTATCAAATTTGTATGCATTCCATCGAAAAAGATAGCAGCCACCAGCCATCTTCGATTTGACATATAAATTGTCAACAATTCCATTAGTACACCCAACAGGCCCCGCCCCCTCCCCCAATTTTTTCAGATTTCATTTATAGCTTTGGTGTGATGTTTTTTCTGTAGAAACTTGAGTGAGTGACATGGCATTACTGGGTCTTTCTATTTACTTCAGTTCCTTCTTGGACAAGTTGAGGTGCAGTGTCATTGACACTTTCATTTTGCTTTAAAATGTGTTTTGAAGGATTTCCAAGTGATTTAAACATATTTTTTCTCCTTGGGTTGTGTGGCTGGATGGGATCTATTGGGTGGGAGATATTGTCCGTCCTGACACAGGCTTATCCCTTGACTTGGCACATAGGTGTAATGTCCGCACCTTGGTTGCAGTCTCTTGTTTGTATCAGTGTCATAATCATAGGCACAAGTTTGGTATTACTTGGTTTCAATATCATTGATAAAGTGGGTCTGTGCACAAAGAGAGTACATTCTTCAAAAAGTCATCTTTTGTGTCATTCAGAATTGTCACTATGAGAAAGGTTTTGAACAAGTGTTGTGAGTTCTGGGGGTATTTGATCGCATAGGTAAATCACCTCATTTTGCTTTTACATTGTAATAATGTTGAGAAAGTAAATATCCGCATACAGTTCATATGAATTCATTGACAAGTTTACATCTTGCCAGGTTTTTCTACCAGTACATGTATTAAAAAGTGGAAAGGTCAGTAATATTTTCTAACCGGGTGGCTTTTGACCTTGTCTCTCTTTTGAATGTAATAAAAAAAAATATGTAGGTTGTTTTGTAAACAGATGTTAATGAAGTGAAAAGACAGTGCTTTAATAATCTCATCTTCCTGACCCTTCACTGAAAATACATGTACTTGTTTGTCAGGCAGCATTAACTTTAAGTTTGACATACAGTAGCAATTGGAATAAATTGGAGGATACTGTATGTAGTAAGTTAATGTTTCTCTTTTTTTCTCACCGCAATAAATAACAAGATGTCCATGGAGTATTTATTGTCAGGTGCAGATGCAGTAGAACCCTGCTGGCAGCATGATGATTAGAGTATAGAACTTTAAACCGAAAGGTCCGCAGCTCAATCCTAGCCAGCTGTAACTGCATTGTGTCGGTGATCAAGATGCTTAACCCTTTGAAATTGAGCGGCCGTTTTTTCATCCAGGAACATGATACGTCATGATTTTATTAAACAGGGTGGATGCTAAGTGCATGTGTGTGGTAGACAAATCAATATTTTCAACGTGCAACCCCAAGGCTGCATGTTGAAAATATTAATTGGTCTACCCCTAAATAATGAATATGCACTCTTCTAGTTGCTGTTGTTGAACTGATATGGAAGATACCACAGGGTTTAAAAAGTTAATCTCAGTTGCCCCTTTCTACTAAGGTGTACTGCACATCGATGGTGCACTTGCCTTCAATCGCTGCTAACACAGCATGTGTAGAGTTAGTAAGTTGATGAATCTGACAGTTGCTTGTCACTGCCTGGTGGTTCTCTCCGAATACTCTTTTTTTTCACAATGGAAACCTGTTAATTGGATATCCACTTTGCCTCTGAAGAAAATGAATTTGATCAGATCGCGACTGGGTCGCATTCACTAACAGAATTCTCTTGAAATGGAGATGCTATTTTCATTTGTTTTTTGCCCCCCCCCCCCCCTTTTCCCCCCCCCCCCCCCCCCCCCCCCGACTTGAGTCGGTTGGCATAAAGTGATTGAAGTGTGCGTGTGTCCATCTGTGTGTGTGTGTGTGCGAGCCAATAACTCGAAAACTGTTAGGGCCACAGTCATCAAACTTCACACAATTATAAGGGACCATGGGAGGATGTGTCACACACCATAGCCGGGTTCGTACCTTCAAGGTCAAGGTCACATTTCAAGGTCACACTAAAAATCGGTCAATATTCGTGTCTCAGCCATAACACAGAAACAAATCATAGTACAATTGTTAAACTTTTTACAAATGTTAAGGACAGTCAGGAGGTGTGTCGTGTATAATAGTTTCCACCGCATATGCAAGGTGAAGGTCACGAGGGGAGGTCACAAGGGTGGGAGGCATGTGTTACCTTGTAACATTCTTCTTGTTCTTAATGTGGTCGCAATTTTGCTTGTTTTTCTTAATGTGGTCACGATTTTGCAGTATTTTATTTACGAAATCGTGCTGCACTATTAGTGTGTCGCAATCAAATTGTGATCTAATCTACATGTAAAATAAAGACCACTTTTGTGATCAAAGTACTGTAACACCAAAGGCAGACAAAACTTGCAAAAAATATATTTCCCAAGTAACAAAAATTATTCATTTTCTGTCACAAAATATAGCTTGCATGTACAGTACTATAATAAAAAGGTTGTATTTTCCAGGCCTGCATTTTCAGGTGAGCGATTTATTCGCTCAAATTACTACTGGCCTTGAAAAATTAAGGAGGGTGAAAACTAGCCCTCTTGGCCTTAGAAAATAATGATTACCTTAACAGCCTATTCGAAAAACCAACATCTTTTCAGTTCTCTGCTATGTTAGTGGTCTCGGTAAGATGTCCAAACTGCCAATCCCACACCTCTGGACCTTCCGAGGCTCAGAGGTATGGTAGGGGCAGTGTAGCCATCTCACAGAGAATACCTTGTTAGCAGCACCAAATAAAATGTACAAAGCTCCCCCCAGGCAGATTTCATTAATGGTAAAACTTCATTTTGCCACTTTTAGCTTATGTAAGCTTGAGGAGAGATAATTGCTCCCCTAGGCCATGTGAGGGAAGCGATTTTTAGCCCTCCTGTATTTTTAGCTCAACTTTGACATAAGTCAAATTTGAGGTTATGCCATGGCTCGTCGTCTGTCCGTCAACAATTCAATACGGCTCGGGCTAGAGGCCGTATTTATGAACCAATCTTTACGAAACTTCTTGGATACCTTTGTTATCACCGTGGGACGAGAACAAGTGTTTTTGGGTGCGGTCAAAAATTCAAAATGGCCACCAGCAGCCATTTCTGCACGAGAAAAAATCAGTTTTTTGTACAGAACTTCTGTATGAAAGTTCTGATTTGAATAAATTTTTGTTTGAATGTTTAGTAACATGGAATACATCACATATAAAACTGTTTTTTACCTGTGTCGCCAGCGGCAGTGCAGGTCTAGTAACCACTCGACTCCATCCGTCAGTCCATTAGTCAGTCAGTACTTCTGAAACACTTCTTCCGTCAAAGTTTTCTTGGCTTCCATGAAAGGGAATGATTTTATATTTGGTCTGCTGCTTCATAATGAAGAGTTGTATCGTGTATCTAATTTTCAGATCTGTTGCATGCAGCGACGCAGGTCCAGACCCGGTATTGGTCTTGGCTTGTTTTCTCAGGCAGAAATTATGCAGATTGGATGAACTTTGATTTATTCAGTGCAACTTGTACACAGTAGTTACACATGTCAATACTGCTCGGGCTAGAGGCTGTATTTATGAACTGATCTTCACAAAACTTCTTGGGTACCTTTGTTTTCAACTTGGGACGAGAACAAGTGTTTCTGGGTGCGGTCCAAAATTCAAGATGGCTGCCAGCAGCCATTTTGTACCAAAATTATGTACAATCCGTTTTTTGGACAGAACTTCTATACGGCTCGGGCTACAGGCCATATTTATGAACCGATCTTTACGAAACTTCTTGGGTACTTTTTTATCACTGTGGGACAAGAACGAGTGTTTTTGGGTGCGGCCCAAAATTCAAGATGGCCACGAGCAGCCATTTTGTACCAAATAATAATATTAGTGTAATCAGTTTTTTGTACAGAACTTCTGTATGAAAGTTCTGATTTGAATAAATTTTTGTTTGAATGTTTAGTAACATGGAATACATCACATATAATGCAGGGTTTTTTCTCATACAGAAATTATGCAAATTAGATGAACTTTGATTTATTCAGTGCTACTTATACACATGTCAATACGGTAGGGCTGCACGGTATATCGATAAACCGATATATACCGGTATTCAAACCAATATCGATTGAATACCGGTGTAATTACAAAAATATCGATTTATCGTCATTATTTATTTACCCACAATTTAATTTTCAAGATGTCTTGAGTTTTCTAACTGTAGCCACGAATGAATAATATTACCCCTTTATCCAAGATATCGTCTGCTTGTGCCCTCGTAACATACAAATTCAGCAGTTGAAAAAACTAAATTTCAACAAAACTATATCATGTGACCCCTCATTGGAACGAGCTCGTTCCAATGAGGGGTCACATGATATAGTTTTGTTTTTTATGTCAGTAATGTTTGCTATAAATTTATTGGATATTGGATGCCTTTGTTATCACTGTGCTATGAGAACAAATATTTTTGGGTTCAGTCAGACCCACCCGGAGACTCAAAAAAGGAGATAATTAAAAAACCAGACAAAATAATGTTTCTTGAATACAGCATCCCTAGGATGTGTATATTCAAATGTGTTGAAGCCAAGTTCCTGTGTTAATATTTGGTGTTGTTTGGAGAGGGTAAACATTATTAGCATAACCTGATTTTCTATTTACAATGAGAAAAAAAAACCTCCTTACCCGTGGGAACCCTATGAGCGAAAGATAAAAAATTCAAATACCTCTATTTTAGGAAGGACTGGACAAATATTTATTAATTAGTATGAATCAACCTCAGAAGGGTTTGAATCAAACAGGCCAAAACAATTGCTAACATTTGGCTTATGGTGTGCAGTGCAAGGATCCCCATTGTAACATTAACCCCATGAAGATTTCTTTTCTAGTTTAGCATCTAACTGTCACCCACCTTTACAATACTTTAACTATACATTTGTTACAGGCTACGGTCAGTTATTTATGTACAGACCGATACAATACTTTACATGTACCTTTGTTATCAGGTCATTACCTAGATGTGTGTCATTGCTGTGTCACATACTATACATGTACATGTCTTACACAAGTTGAGCTACAGTGTCATTGACACTTTCATTAAGAATGCCAGGCCTGATTCTCACTTTTCTTATCTGACGGGCGAGATTCTACAACACATGGAAGAACAGTTGAAAGATTATTTCTTCCAGCTCGTGACCCAGTCACAATTTTCTGTCAACTTCTGTGATCACAGTACTGTATGGCCCTTCAGTGGATTGAGTGGAACAAGCTTGAGTCATAAACAGAGTCATCAGCTTTGTTTTTGGGACAGAAAATGAAAATAATAAAATTTGAATGGCAAATTTTGTGAATAACGTTGGCCAGTTTGGTGCGTTATTTGGAGTTAGGGGCTAACAGGATTATTTAATTGACTGAAATTTTGTCATTTTTCAACACACTGTTATCTGATGATCAGTTAAATATTTATTATACAGTGAAACCATGTTAATTGGGCGACCACTTTGCCAAGAAAAATTATTTAATTAACAGGGATTTGGTCACTATCCTGCATTCTACGGATAAACTGAGCATTTATTTTAGGATTCCATGTGGAAACCCCGGGAAGTGAGGCAGTGCCTGTTTACTATGGTAAACAAGATCTGTTTTACTAGTAAAATAGGACCCAGCAACCAATGCTTGGGGTGAAAGTCATTTACTTGTACCTTTCAAATGAACAAAGAACCAATATTAAAAAAGAACTCCCCATGGGAACACTGGGAAGTGAAACAGTGCTTGTTCACTGTCATAAACAAACTCTGTTTTACTGGTAAAATTGGACCTGGTCACCAATGCCTGGGGTGGAAGTCCTCTAAAATGGGAAACATGAGTAAAAACGATTGACTAAACTGGACTCCATATCCATGTTGTGGTCATGATTACCAATCATGCAGTAATATGTGACCATAAGTTAGAATTTTTTATCAACCTGCATTTGTGCATCACAGTCCGAACAAATCAGGTTCCCTAATCTCCAATTGGTCATCTTCAAGGCACCCCTGATTCGATTTCAAGTAACATACCTGATTTGATTCAAGATTCATTTTGAATCGAAAATGTGTGATTTGCATGGGCCCTAACATATACCCATCATTTGCGTGTGTGTATATATGTATCTTTTCTCCAGACATGCTTTGTAAACATTTTAATCCTTTACTCAAGGAAATGGCCGTATCCACCCACGTAATTTAAAAATTAAGCTATTGGAAAAAAAAAAATTATTAAAAAGATTTCAACAAAACCATATCATTTGAACCCCTCATTTGAACGATCTTATTGACCTCTTTCCAATAAGGGGCCACATAATAGGGTTTTGTTGAAATGTTTTGAAGTAAAGTGCTGTACTGAGAAACGTGCATTTGCAAGAATTTCCCCACCATTTCAATGCGGAATATTTCAACACCGTCAGTAGTTCATGGGTGAGTGGATTAAGAGAAATAATTCAAGTAGCAAAGTGCATTTCCTGAAATCTTTTAAATGGTAGAAGAATGACATCCAACTGTTCTCTTCCACATGTGAATAATAACATTGACGCTACTTTTTGGAAACAATACCTTACTAGTAGGAAATAAAAAATTGTACAATTCTTCATCTTCTTGATTAAAAACACAGGGAATTTTTGTGAATTACTTTTTACAAATATTCGTACCCTTAAAACTGCTTCTCATTTTGATAGTGTTGGGAGGTTTACCAAAAATACAACTCTGTGTCGGTTATTGAAAAACACCGACCGACCTGAACACGAGATAACCGTCAGTCGGGACACGCACGGTTATTTAACTGCACAATCTTGAATGCTGTCACTTCGTGTAATGTATTAAATAAAAAAGGCAGAAATCACAGAAAAAAATGTATTGTGATGTTTGCATCATGAAGTACCGCAGACTAGTGGCTCAGCGCATTTTATTTATACATGTATCCAATGCAACGTTGTACAGCACCATAATTGAAGACAGGTGACATCGATCAGCTGGGAATAGTGGCGATCTCCAGGGCTTATATTTCGACGAGAATCCAAGAATCGATTCGCACAAAGATTCGTGCAATAAAACCGGCGAGAATATATGTAGATTCTCGCTGCACCTCTGTTAGGATTCGCTCGAAAAAAATTGAGTCAATTTAACCCTTTAACTAACACAGCGGCAACAAATTAACCAATAGAAGGCTAACATGGCCTGAAATATCCTGTCACTTTGTTGAGTCAGTTCCAACGACAGCCATATTTGTAAGATTTTATTGGTAAATATTGTTCATTTAAGTATTTTATCATTTATGTATTATTTATTGTTTAAAAATTATCAAACTTAGTTTTAAAAATGAAAAAAGTGTGTTGGGTAAAAGGTTAACATGTGTTTCAGTATACAACAGTGGTTCAACCTTGGCGGCGTCATGGGATCCTGGGGCACTCATAATAGGTATGGATTCTCGCAACCATTTTCACGAGAATCCAAATGGATTCTCCCAAATTTAGACGAAATATAAGCCCTGATCTCGTATTTATTGCAGATGGTAAATTCCATAATATCTCAGCTCTGCAAAACCCTAAATATTCTAATATGCACTACAGACGTTTTTAATGGGGAAACTTTATTGAAATGGCCAGATATGAAAGAGATTTTAATAGTCAGTGTTGAATATAGAATAACCGGAAACTGCCAGTTTTTAACTGCCGGTTGTCATAATCGGCCGATGCCCCATAACTGGCCGGTTTCGATTGCCGATTCCGATTATTGGTTCATCACTATCAGTAATTTCTATGTATATGGTTGAATGGAATTAAAAAAAAAAACAGTTGTACACTATACTTGCACCAATAACATTTTCATGACTGCAGGCCAAGATTCGGGCTTTCAGTATCAATACACGAAACTCAACACGATATTCATTAATTTTCATGACCTTCAACATCAGTGTTAAAACACTATCTGTAAAATGATCACTTTATCCAATGCGGTTTCCTTTGCTGAACTGGAACTTACTACTTGCTCCACATTTACACTGTCCAATATATTTATTTTTACATGTATTTTTGAAAGCTTGAACCTCAGAATAGGTTTCAAATTCACAGCTTTCAAATTTTCACACAAATTAGGGTTACAATGACCTAAATGAGCGACTTTTACTTTGTAAACCATTTAGGGTCGGTGGGGGTATCCCAAACAAAGGGATTTTTTTTTCTTTGGCCTTGTCATTTCACAACAATACACCTTCAGCATTTTTTTACCCAGTTGTACATTGCTTCCGCTGCATTTTCCTTTTGGCTTGGTGGGGTGGGGTGGCATTGTCTTCTGGATTAATGGTTCACTGTACATGTGATGCGCTATATATAATCTCATAATTTAGAGGTAGGTACTTGCACTTTGAACTTTTATTGAAACTAATATTCGGGAAAAAACCTGTGTTTATAGTGTTTTTAATACTTGAATATTTTTCTCTAAAAAAAAACAAAACCGAAACCGGAGTCCACTCTTTTTTTAAAAAAAACGAGTAGAAACTGAAACCGTGGAAAAATTTCATAACCTCCCAACACTACATTTTGGCCCTATTTTTGTAATCAATAAACATGATCTGTTTATTACCTGTGTTCAGGTGCATGTAACAGGTCAAATGTGCACTCATGGATCTATCCACTTATTTTCTGGAATTCACAATAGATTTCTGAGAAATTTGAAGCAAAATGAGGCCGGCTGAGAAAAAAGTTTATAAGAATTGTCCTTGCTAACATGTACCTGATAATTTTAGGTCATCAGATGTATACATGTACATGTATGAACATTGATAATGCATGTTGAGAAGTATTCAACAATACATATTTAAAATTCATTCTTCTAAACACTTCCTTATAAATTATTTCAATCTGTGTTGTTTAGTGCCCTTGGATATCGGGATAATAATTTTTCCAGATAATGTGGTACTGAATTGTCAGGTCGATTCAATCAGCTTGAAAATTTTTTTAGAAGAAAATGCGGTGTCACTTGGGTTGGTTCCTTTTGCCAAGTCATGGTACTGTGGTAAAAATGCTGGATTCAGAAGAAGTACAGATGAAAACAGCCTATTTGATGCAATAACTCGTCCCATTCGCCAAAAAATCAAATTGGAGAGTTCTGCGGCATAACCTCCATTGTTCTGGTTGGCGGTGCATATTTTACAGTTTTTAGCTCACCTGACTGAAAGTCAGAATGAGCTATTGTGATCACTCACCGTCCGTCGTCCGTGAACAAGGTGTTTGCACCTAACCCTCCTAAACCGTTGATATTTTAGTTATATTCGAGGTGATTGCTAGTTCTGACATCGCATTTTGTTTTTTTTATCAAATCAACTTGCCCAGCCTCATAGAGAGGGGTGGGGGAAAATCTACCAAAATTCATAAAAAAATTATCTTCTCATGAACCAGTGGGTACAATGGCTTGATAAATGGTATGAAGCTTCCTTTTGAGATGTAGAATCAAGTTTGTTCCAACGAAGATCGTGCATCAATATTTGCCTTTGTAATGGGAGGGGCAACATATTTGGCCCTGCCCGAAATTTCTATTTTCTGAGCCGATGGTCCGATTTGAACCAAAATTTGATATGTGGTATTATTGAGTCATAAATACTGGATTCATGGAAACAAATTTTTTTCTGTGCCCCCATGGGAACCCCAGGAGCTAAAAATAGAAATATTTTCAAATGCACATATTTCCCATTTATTTATTTATTAGGGTTTAATGACACCTTAACAGCCAAGGTCATATTGTGTTGTGTCAGTGAACGTTTTACAGGTGGAGGAAGCTGGAGTACCCGGAGAGAACCACCGAGCAGCGACGAGCAGCTGCCAGCTCCCCAACATTGTAACTCCGCACTGCAGCACAGCCAGGGTTAGATTGGTTGAAGACATGCGCACCATCGACGTGCAGTATGCCTTAGTACACGGCGTCATCGTGCCCCCATTTGGACAGTCAGGGTGACGTGTCTTGCCCAAGGACACAACGTGGGAGTTCGAATCGATTGCTCAGACGGTCACCCATCTATGGACTAACCGGGCTTGATGTTGCTTAACTTCAGTGATCTGATTAGAACTGGTTACCGTAATGCCACCACGCCCCCTCATATTCCCCAAACCACGTGGAACAGAGAACTGTTATTTGGTATGAAGCATCCTTATCACCAGTAGACTTAAATGGTAAAAAAAATTGCCAAGGGTTGTGGCATCGGTTGTGTAGGGTGTTTTATAGGGTGCGGGGGGGGGGGGGGGGGGGGTGGGGTGCATTGAAAAAATGCTGAGTCAGCATATTCGCAAAAATTTAAAAACAAATTTCTCCACAACCACTGATCAGAATCTTTTGATATTTGGTATATAGCATCCAATTGGGGGTGGGGGTGGGGATGGGGTGCTTTCTACAAGTGTGTTAAAATGAAACCCTGTGGTTCATATTTGGGCTCAATACAGGAGTCTGAATTTTTAAACTTAGGGCAATATGGGGAATGATCTTTAAAAATCCAGTCAAAATGCTTTCATATTTGGTACGCAACATCTTCAGGGGGGTCGTATTCAAGTTTGTTCAAATCGAGTGCCTGGGTTAATATTTGTGCTCCCTATGGTAGCCAGAATTTTAACTTAGTGCAATATGAGGAAATTTCTTTAAAAATCATCTTCTTCAGATCCACCAGTCAGAATACTTTCATATTTTGTATACAACATCTCCAGGCAGGTCACATTCTAATTTGTTAAAATCGAGTCCCTGGGTTCAAATGTGGGTTTCCTATGTAAGCCCAAATTTTAACAAGTTTGTTCAAATCGAGTGCCTGGGTTAATATTTGGGCCCCCCATGGGAGCCCGAATTTTAACTTAGTGCAATATGAGGGAATTTCTTTAAAAATCTTCTTCAGATCCACCAGTCAGAATGCTTTTATATTTGGTATACAACATCTCTAGTGAGGTGAGATTCAAGTTTGTTCAAATCGAGTGCCAGGGTTAATGTTTGGGCCTGGTAAAATAGGACCCAGTCACCAATGCTTGGGCTGGGCGGTGCAAACCCTCTCTAAAATGGGCAACATGACTTATTAATGCTCACCCTTGGTCTTGGGTTGATACTCATGTTGTGGTCATGATTAGCCATTGTGCAAAAATATGTGACTGTAAACACCAATAAATAATAATAATAATAATATTTGGGCTCCCTATGATAGCCAGAATTTTAACTTAGTGCAGTATGAGGTAATTTCTTTAAAAATTTTCTTCTTCAGATCCACCAGTCAGAATGCTTTCATATTTGGTAAACAACTTCTCTTGGGGGGTCAGATTCAACGTTGTTCAAATTGAGTGCCTAGGTTAATATTTGAGCTCCCTATGGGAGCCGGAATTGGCCATGTAGCTGAAGAATTATAAATTTTGTATTCAATCCCCTCTGGAGGTGTGTAACTAAGATTAATCCACATAAGTTGTATCAAGGGGCTTCATTGGGGAGCTCCGCTTTTTACATTATGTTCAAATGAAAAAAAGGCATGATGCTTGGACTAGTTTAGTACCTCCCGAGGGGCTCAAGGTTTGACAATGTATCATATGGAGATGGATTGCTTAATGTAGATTCATTTTTGGGCTCTATTTGTATCATGTTCTGTTCAAGGTGAGGCCCCTGTGGGGCTTCTTGTTTTTATGAAGGGATTTCATTGTAACTAGGATAACTTGGTATGATATCTAGATGAGACTCCTATTTTGGTCAGGATCGGTCAACCGTGACTGCCGAAACGTCAAGTGAACTAGATTCCTTTTAGCAAAGCCTCCAGGTTACATTTATGAAGGAATTTCATTGTAACTTGGTAGGATGACTTGTTTTGGAATCATTTTATTGTTGTAACTTGGTAACTTTGGTTGACATACGTTAACTGTTAGGGCCACATCAACCCAGGTCTTAATTCTTTAGTACAGTCTACACTCAAATTATTCTTCTTGAAAACATAGCCTACAGGGAACAGAAATTAACATATTCTCAGTTATCACAATTCTTGTCTTATTTCATAATCCTTTCATAAACATTGGAACAGTATCCTTTTCATCAAACACTACACACAGTCAAATTCAGCTACAGTGTCTGTGACACTTTCATTTTTCATTCCGTTAGTGGAAACAAACGTCTTTTTTTTTTTAAGGCCTTAGAATAACTGAGGGATATGTAGTTCTGCCAGGTGAGCGATTACAGGCTCTTTGGAGCCTCTTGTTTTATCTGTTAGGATTTGCCTTGTTACAATTTATGGGAGAGTACCTACTAGCACTCTCCCATAAACTGTTACAAGGCAAAGCTGCACAAAGACATTTTAAAGCCCAAAAATAATTCAGCACTCTTCCAGTGAAGCAGTAGGAATTTTGTGTAATTCTCTAGAGGGGGGCAAACTGCATCTGGCATCTCTACACAAAGTACAGTGATCACAAAACCTGTCTTTTCCATGATCCGATCGCAGTCCGATCACGAATCACTAACACCAGTGGGAAGATAATTTGTAAGTAAAACACTTTTGAACCCTGTTGATTGAATAGCCACTTTGCCAATGAAAATTATTCAATAAACAGGAGTATTCAATTAAGAGGGATATTGTCAAATTTCTGTATTCTAGACATAAACATTTATACTGTTATATGTTTGACAGAGCTCATGTATTGGATACACTGAGGCCAAATAGGTCTATAAACAAGGAGACATTGATGATCGCTAGGGTAATGTCTTGACGTTTTATTCAATTAACAGGAGTTGCTCTATAGCATTTATGCAATTAACAGGTCAAATTTTCCTGAAAATGTGGTAAATGGTTTAGTGTTTTGAAGTTCAATATTTAATTAAGAGATCTGCAATTGAGTGGGCTCCACTGTCCTTTAAAATCAAGACCGTATCAAAACAATATCAAACAAAAATTGCATCTCAGATTCTGTGTTCTCACATATCTTTTTAAGCCCCCAGCCTCTGAGGAGGGGGCATTATGTTTTGTCCCTGTGTCAGTATACATCACGTCTTCTGATTGGTCAACGTTACCGAAACAAATAGCCATGGTGTCGGCTATCTTCAAACATGCGGGTGATAAGAGTGCGTGCCGTTGTTCCCTGTTTGTCACTCAAGAAATATCCAGGTGATAAAAATAACCTTTGACCCCAACTGGGTCACATCGATTGCAGAAACTCCAATTGGAACTGTTAAGTTATATCTAACTTATTGTCGTATTGTAGTGAATACTAATACAAATTAAATTAATTCCACCTACCTCTTACAAAATTCAATGACTGTGGCTCAATTCAAAATCTTCAAGTTTAAACCCATGTGGAGTCTGAAATTGTGAGACATCGTTCCTGAAATTCAAAATGTCACCTTCCATGTTCCATGTCCAGCGTCGTTTTAAATGAATATTTAAGCTATTTCCCCAAAGACATGAATAAAACACACAACACAACACATCTAACATGCTGAAGCTTATTCTATGGAAATACAATACACTCTGGAAGGCTGAATTTACACTGTTTTAAAACTTTTTCAACGAATTCAAATTTACCAAAGTGAAAAACTTCTCCATGTGTGACCTGGTTTATAAACAACGATTCGGAAATAGACTCAGTCTATTTATAGTTTTGCTGTGACATTTGTTTCACTGATTGGTTCAAAACCTGAGGCTCAGTGCCCATGGGGTTTAAACTTCGTCGCCTGAGTCTTAATGTGGGATCATATTTTACATCTCGGCATTATTTCTGTGTTAGGCGGGACAAAATCGTTATCTTGGGCAACATCCTGGGTGCATGGAGATTTAATACCTGGATGTCTCCTTTTCAACCGTTCGGCTTGCGCCTTATGGTTGAAAACCGACATCCAGGTATTAAATCTCCATGTACCCTGGATGTTGCCCGAGATAATTTATAATCACCATGTCCGACATCCATCATCCGTCGTCTGTGCATTAACTTTTCACATTCTGTCAATTAACTAAAGTTCTACCAACCAGATCTTTACCAAACTTCATATGTGGGTTAGGTATGATGACTGGAAGAAGCCTATTTATTTAGTCCATGATGTGCCAAAGATCAAGGTCACAGTGACCTCCAATGTTAAATGCACTTGAAATTGGTTTCCTCTCTATAACTAAAGTTCTATCAACTGGATCTTTACCAAACTTCATATGTGTGTTAGGTATGATGAGTGGAAGAAGCCTATTTATTTTGACCATGGTGTGCCAAAGGTCAAGGTCACAGTGACCTCCAATGTTAAATACACGTGAAATTTGTTTCCACTCTATAACTAAAGTTCTAACAACCGAATCTTCACCAAACTTCATATGTGAGTTAGGTATGATGAGTGGAAGAAGCCTATATATTTTGTCCATGATGTGCCAAAGGTCAAGGTCACAGTGACCTCCAATGTTGAATACACTTGAAATTGGTTTCCGATCTATAACTAAAGTTCTGCAAACCAGATCTTTACCAAACTTCATATGTGGGTTAGGGATGATGAGTAGAAGAAGCCTATTTATTTTGACCGTGATGTGCCTAAGGTCAAGGTCACAGTGACCTCCAATGTTAAATACACTTGAAATTGGTTTCCGCTCCATAACTAAAGTTCTGCAAGACTGATCTTGTTTTTTGTTCTTTTAATTCTATCCATGATATTGCAGGAGGGTATATCCCATGCTTCGCATTGCTCTTTTTTCGAGAGTTGAGATTTTATGGTGCAGGAAGGTAAGCGGAGAGAGAATTTCGACAGGATTGTGACCCAGTTGCGATTTCGAAATTCTCTGTCTGCTTTTGTGATCACAATACTGTACATGATGATGATTTTCCACCCACCTCAGACAAGTACTTTCGTTTAATTCTGTCAGAGTTTCCTATCAACAGTACACATGCCTTTAAGCAAGGCCAACCTTACTTGTGCTATGACAGTGAGTTAGATTGTTTGAAAATTTACTTGTCATGACACCAGTCAGTGGATCTCTCCAGCTAGTCAGGCTTTCGCCACGCATAAATCAACATGATATAACTCTGGGTAAAAAGAAAATATGGCAACTGTTGATGTTCAAATCTTGTCACTGTTGTGAGTGTCTCGGACTCCTTAGGGCCTCTTGTGATATAAAAATTCAGTTGTGACTTTTACAATGGTAATACCGGTAGTAATGAAAAAGAAGACATTTTGGATGATAATATTCAGTATGATTTTATTTTAAACAAAGGAGCCACTTTTATATGTGTTTATAAACTGCAGAGGCCAATACTGTAAAACTTTTACAGTTGTATTTTTATACCCCCGCTTCGAAGAAGTGGGGGCTGTATAGGAATCGCCCTGTACGTCCGTACGTCTGTCCCTCTGTACATCCGTCCATCCGTACATCCGTCTGTCCATCCGTACGTCTTTCCATCCGAACAAATTCTTGTGTGCACAACTCCTCCTACATTAAAGAACCGATTTTGAAGAAACCTTTCAAACATCATCACTACTAAGTGAACATGCGCATATTCCAAAATTTTTGATCTGCGACAATTTTAACCAGGTTATCTCTCTTGAACTTTGATTTAATATGGGTTTCTACATGAAATTCTTGTGTGCGCAACTCCTCCTACATTTATCAATCAATTTGGACAAAACTTTTCAGACATCATCACTACTAAGTGAACATGCGCATATTCCAAGATTTTTGATCTGCGACAATTTTAACCAGGTTATCTCCCTTTGACTTAGATTTATTATGTCTTTCCGTCCGAACAAATTCTTGTGTGTGCAACTCCTCCTACATTAATGAACCGATTTTGATGAAACCTTTCAAACATCATCTCTACTAAGTGAACATGTGCATATTCCAAACTTTTGCGACAATTTTAACCAGGTTATCTCTCTTGAACTTTGATTTAATATGGGTTTCTGCATGAAATTCTTGTGTGCGCAACTCCTCTTACATTTATCAATCAATTTGGACGAAAGTTTACAGACATCATCAATACTAAGTGAACATGCGCATATTCCAAAATTTTTGATCTGTGGCAATTTTAACTAGCACATTGTAAATGTGTTTTTCCAAATGTAAACCATATATGTGTGGCCTCTTTAAGTATTCAGTGCTGTTCTGTGGAAGGCCACATGCAAATACAAATTTCAACAACAAAAAATGATCTTTATGTATACATTTCCTTATGGACTTCGCCTACATGATCAGAAGTGCATTCCTCTAAAAACCCAAAGCGGGGGTATTAATCACCTTCAGTGATAGTTCTAGTTCAGAATTGTATTTTCTATTTATGGAAATAACTAATTGAAATGAACCATTAGCATTTTCAAAGATGTGGCAATTTGCTAAACTGGCAAATTGACATATCTTTTAAAATGCTAGTGATTCATTTCCGTGACTTATATTCACTGGTAGAAAACACAATTCCAAAAAATACAATTGTAAAAGTTTAATAGTATTGGAACCCTCTGGTCTCGTTTCATATTAAAGTGTTATATTGGATATCTTTGGCCAAATGGGTATTTTGGGCCATAATTTTATTTTATTTTGTCATGGTGTGGATTGAAGTAAATAATGCTCATTAATGGGGATATGGCCAAAATAACCTGCTGATGGACTTGATTCAAATTGTACAGTCAGGTGCATTTCAGTTGGAGGTCTAGGACACACAGGCTGAGACCAGCCTGGAGGGTGAAGTGGGCAATATCTTCACCTTAGCTCCGCTCACTTCACCTATTTTCTATGTTTGGGCGAAATCAAAGTTGCCTTGTGTTTTTGAGAAGCCTCCGTAAGAAAAGTGGTTTATCTGGAGTCATTTCAATGCAACCTTTATATTCACTGTTTGGTGACAGTTAGAGGACATAAAAACTATTTAATACTCTAACTTATGTTTGTTTTTTAAAAGAACAGATTATAAACATAAAAGTGAGAAAACTGAAAATAATAATAATGTAAAAAAGAAACCTCACTAACTTGAGAACCATCCAGAGCATTATGTTTTCACCATTCTGTCTGTCTGCCACCTGTCTTGTTAACTTTCGGTTTCCGTCAGATAACTAAAGAACCACTTATTTGATCAAATCATAATTTAGGGGTTACTTGTGGATGACCAGACAAAGCTTCCTTTCGATTTTGGTCCAGCTAGTCAATTCAATATGGCCACCATGGCAGCCATATTGAATTTGGTTTCCGTCTAATAACTAATGAATGCTGACTCGATCATTTTTATATTTGAATTATGCATTGTTGGTGTCTAGAGGAAGCTTCCTTTCAATGTTGGACCAGTCAGCTGAACCAAGATGGCCACCAGTGGCCAATTCATTATTACTTCCATGGCGGGCATCTTGAATCGGTTTCTGTTCAATAACTAATGAATACTGACCCGAATCAATTCATTTTTTTGTTATGCATTATTGGTGTCTAGAGGAAGCTTCGTTTCGATTTTAGGTTAGATAACCAATTTAATATGGCTGCCATGGTGGCCATATTGAATTTGGTTTCCATTCAATAACTAATGAATGCTGACTCGAATCATTAGCTCAACTTTGGCGAAGCCAAATTTGAGCTTATGCCATGGCCCGTCGTCCGTCTGTCTGTCTGTCCGTCAACAATTGGATACGGCTCGGGCTAGAGGCTGTATTTATGAACCGATCTTTACGAAACTTCTTGGGTACCTTTGTTATGACCGTGGGACGAGAACAAGTGTTTTGGGGTTTGGTCCGAAATTCAAGATGGCTGCCAGCCGCCATTTTGTACCGACGATGCAGAAATCTGTTTTTTGTACAGAACTTCCATATGAAAGCTATGATTTGAATAATTTTTTGTATGAATGTTTAGTACCATGGGATACATCACATATAATACGGTTTTTTTCTTGTGCGTAAATTATGCAAATTAGACTAACTTTGATGTTTTTTGGTGTTACTTTCAGCACTGTAAGTGCAAATGCCAATACGGCTCGGGCTGGAGGCCGTATTTATGAACCGATCTTTACGAAATTCCTTGGGTACCTTTGTTATCACCGTGGGACGAGAACGAGTGTTTTTGGGTCCGGTCCGAAATTCAAGATGGCCGATGGCACCCATTTTGTACAAAATTTGGTGCAATCAGATTTTTGCACAGAACTTCCATATGAAAGCGCTGATTTGAATAATTTTTTGTGTGAATGTTTAGTACCATGGGATACATCACATATAATACGGGTTTTTTTCTCGTGCAGAAATTATGCAAATTTGATTTTTGATGAACTTTGATTTTTTCAGTGCTACTTACGCACAGTAAGTACACATGTCAATACGGCTCAGGCTAGAGTCTGTATTTATGAACCGATCTTCACGAAACGTCTTGGGTACCTTTGTTATCACCTTGGGACAAGAACGAGTGTTTCTGGGTGTGGTCCAAAATTCAAGATGGCTGCCAGTGGCCATTTTGTACCGAAATTAGGTCTAATCAGTTTTTGTACACAACTTCTATATACGGCTCAGGCTAGAGGCCGTATTTATGAACCGATCTTTACGAAACTTCTTGGGTACCTTTGTTATTACCATGGGATGAGAACGAGTGTTTTTGGGTGTGGTCCAAAATTCAAGGTGGCCACCAGCAGCCATTTTGTACCAAAATTAATGCAATCAGTCTTTTGTACAGAACTTCTGTATGAAAGTTCTGATTTGAATATATTTTTGTATGAATGTTTAGTAACATGGAATACATCACATATAGTACGGGTTTTTTTCTCGTGCAGAAATTATGCAAATTAGATGAACTTTGATTTATTTAGTGCTACTTATACACTGTAAGTGCACATGTCAATACGGCTCGGGCTAGAGGCTGTATTTATGAACCGATCTTCACAAAACTTCTTGGGGTACCTTTGTTATCTCCTTGGGACGAGAACGAGTGTTTCTGGGTGCAGTCCAGAATTCAAGATGGCTGCCAGTGGCCATTTTGTACCGAAATTAGGTCCAATCAGTTTTTTGTCACAGCTTCTACACAGCTCATATTTGTGAACTGATCTTCACGAAACTTCTTGGGTACCTTTGTTTTCACCTTGGGACAGGAATGAGTGTGTTTTGGGGTGCCTTTGTTATCACTGTGCTATGAGAACAAATATTTTGGGGTTCAGTCAGACCCACTCTGGGACTCAAAGATTTTTTTCTAGTTTAGCATCTGACTGTCACCCACCTTTACAATACTTTACCTATACATTTGTTACAGGCAACGGTCAGTATTTATGTACAGACCGTTACAATACTTTATATGTACCTTTGTTATATGTACCTTTGTTATCAGGTCATTACCTAGATGTTTGTCATTGCTGTGTCACATACTATACATGTACATGTCTTTGTCTTGACAAGTTGAGCTACAGTGTCATTGACACTTTCATTTTTATTTTGGAATTATATGCATTTTTGGTGTCTAAGAGAAAGCTTCCTTTCAATGTTGGACCAGTCAGCTGAACCAAGATGGGTGCCAGTGGCCAATCCATTATGGCTTCGATGTGGCCATCTTGAAATTGGTTCCACCCAATAACTAATGAATGCTGATTCAAATCGATTTTATTTTATTGTGATGCAATGTTGGTGTCTAGAGGAAGCTTCCTTTTGATTTTGGTTATGCCCCCGAGAGACTTACCTACCCTTTTACCAGTTTTATGACACCATCGGGGTCATATGCCACAGTTTGCATTGCTCTTGTTAGTGTTTGACAGTGCTATTGGTGAATTTTGAAATATTATTATTATTCTCCCTATTTTTCTGAGAGGGAGAAGTCACTTCTCCCTAAAATTCAATCGTAGGCTGGTCACTGCACACAGGAGTGTTTACTGACTAACCCAGATCTGTTCGAGAGCTGACATTTTGCAGGTGACAAATGGGACAATTTTTGTATAAATTTTCTTTCGAGATATCATTATGAAAAAATTGAATTTGAAATCCATTTGTGTTTCCTTTGTCAGAATATTCATATTATATAAATTATGTATTATATTATGTAAAATCCTGAGTGAGGGAATGAAGAATTTTTCCTATAACATGGTTTTTCACAACTTATGAAAGGAAATTGGAAATTTATCCCAAAAATGAGAAAATTTTCTCTAATTTGATGCAAATTTCGTGCAATCAACTGTGACATTCAGCTGATTGTATTTGAATGATATAGTAAGATTTTGATTGTGTGTTGTCTTCTCCAGGAAAGATCACACTGAGAGCTTTCAGAAAATGAAAAAAATGAGTATTGTGAATAGGGGAGGTAATTAAATTTGAATGCAAAATATCCTTGGCCATGTTCATGAGAAGTTGTGAATTTCCTGAAAAACAAACACATTCCACCAGATACAGTGGAGCCCACTTAATTGGATATCTCTTAATTGTATATCCCTGTTAATTGAATATCATTTTCAAACACAAAACCATTTACCATACCTTCAGTACAAATTTGATCTGTTAATTGCATATGGGTAAAAGAGTGAACTCCTGTTAATTGTATAAATTTTTGTAATTGTCGAAAAAATTACTGTGACATGCACCAAATTCCCCTTATTTATCAACCTTTTTGGCTCACCACATCCAGTACAGGCATTTATTCTATTATATCTTGTTTTACAGAGCTCTATGAGCTCTGTCAAACAAGATATAATGGAATAAATGCTCAGTTTACCTCCAGAACAAAGGAAACTGAACAAATCCCTGTTAATTGTATACTCCTGTTAATTGAATAATTTTCACTGGCAAAATGGATATTCAATTAAGAGGATTCTACTGTATCCCCTACCCCCATCTTCTGTTTGCTTAATGACATGTGCTTCAGGCTTCAGAGTTTTCATCAGAACTTTTTTCTTAGCCTAGCCAAGTGACCATTTGCTTTGAATAAACATTTCCAAGCACTGGACAATTGTCTCAGACAAAAAAAAATTGGGGAAAAAACAAACTTTAATCACCCACAACCCCACCTCTTTTCACTATTAACTGCAACAAATCGACTAGAATATTTCATCAGAACTTTTGGGCCTACTCTGTGCCCTTAATTGCTTTTAATAAACATTTTCAGACCAACAGCCTTTGTAGAGATCTGGACAATTGTATCAGATGAAAAGGATTTGAGAAAAAAACTGTTACTGTTGGGGGATATTGTGTATGCTACAATTTAATGATCAGTACACTCAATCATTATTAATCAGTTTTACCATTTTTCTTTGCAGGAATCCCAGCTGGTGACAAATGTTTTTCTCCTAAGAGTGTTTGTGTGGGAAATTCTACATGTCAAAAACAAAACCAGGTTCCTTTGAGGTTTTTATGTGTATGCAATAGTGGATACTTCACAAAAGATGGATTGTGTGAACCAAGTATGTATTTATATATGTATACTCTCCAAATAACTTTGCAGCCAGCCACTTATTTATTCTGACTCTCAAATGACAAAGCCTCCAAATCCCTGTGCTTTCCTCATCGCTGCCTTCCCTGACACTTCACATGTGTACATTTGTACATTGTGGTTAGCCAATTATTTATAGTGATTCTCAAATGACAAAGCCTCCAATATCCCTGTGCTTCCCTGCAGCCTCCCCTCTGCCCCTTGAGTCCCCTTAGCACTTGTGTAAGAATCAGAATTGATTGTTATGGTGTGTAATAATAATGGTAACTGAAAGAAATTTATTCAGTGCTACTTATACACAGTAAGTACACATATCAATACGCCTTGGCCTAGGGGCTGTATTTATGAACCGATCTTCACGAAACGTCTAGGATACCTTTGTTATCACCTTGGGAGAAGAACGAGTGTTTTGGGGTGCGGTCCGAAATTCAAGATGGCTGCCGGTGGCCATTTTGTACCCAAATTAGGTACAATCAGTTTTTTGTACAGAATTTCTATATGAAGGTTCTGATTGGAATAAATTTTTGAATGAATGTTTAGTAACATAGAATACATCACATGTAACACAGGTTCTTTTCTCGTGCAGAAATTATGCAAATTAGATGGACTTTGATTATTTATTCAGTGCTACTTATACACAGTAAGTGCACTTGTCAATATGGCTTGGGCTGGAGGCAGTATTTATGAACCGATCTTCACGATACATCTTGGGTACCTTTGTTATCACCTTGGGACGAGAACGAGTGTTTTGGGGTGTGGTCCGAAATTCAAGATGGCTTCCGGCGATCATTTTGTACCAAAATTAGGTACAATCATTTTTTTGTACAGAACTTATATATGAATGTTATGATTTGAATAAATTTTTGAATGAATGTTTAGTAACATGGTATACATCTCATATAATACAGGTGTTTTTCTCGTGCAGAAATTATGCAAATTAGATGAACTTTGAATTATTCAGTGCTACTTATACACAGTAAATGCACATGTCAATATGGCTCGGGCTAGAGGCTGTAGTTATGAACTGATCTTCACGAAACTTCTTGGGTACCTTTGTTATCATCTTGGGACAGGAACAAGTGTTTTTGGGAGCGGTCCAAAATTTAAGATGGCTGCCGACGGCCATTTTATACTAAAATTAGGTGCAATCAGTTTTTTGTACAGAACTTCTATGACATTTTTTTACAGAACCTGTAAAGAAGAATTTTTATGTCAGTAATGTTTGTTATATATTTATTGGGTGCCTTTGTTATCACAGTGCTATGAAAACAAATATATTTTTGGGTTCAGTCAGACCCACTCTGGGACTCAAAAAGGGAGATAATTAAAAATCTTTTCCAAAAATACCAGACAAAATAATGTTTCTTGAATTCAGCATCCCCAGGATGTGTATATTCAAATGTGTTGAAGCCAAGTTCCTGTGGTAATATTTGTTGTTTGGGAGGGGGGGTGGGGGGGGGGTGGGAGTGAACATTATTAGCACATCCTGATTTTCTATTTACAATGATAAAAATAAAACCTCCTCACCCGTGGGAACCCTATGAGCTAAAGATAAAAAATTCAAAAACCTATATTTTAAGAAGGACTGGACAAATATTTATTAATTAGTATGAATCAACCTTAGAAGGGTTTGAATCAAACAGGCCAAAACAAATGCTAACATTTGGCTTATGGTGCGCCATACAAGGATCCCCATTGTAACATTAACCCCATGGAGATTTCTTTTCTAGTTTAGCATCTAACTGTCACCCACCTTTACAATACTTTCCCTGTACATTTGTTACATTTATGTGCAGACCGTTACAATACTGTATATGTACCTTTGTTATCAGGTCATTATCTAGATGTGTGTCATTACTGTGTCACATACTATACATGTACATGTCTTACACAAGTTGAGCTACAGTGTCATTGACACTTTCATTTCATCTCCTGTTCTGCCAGGTGAACGATTACAGGCTCTTTAGAGCCTCTTGTTTCATTTTAGAAATCCTTGACGGGGGATACCAGTGGCGTTGCACATTGTTATAAGGAAAGCATTGTTAGTTCACACTTACCAAACGAAACAGCCTTGTAATTTACAAAATGAGCAGTTGGAAAACAATTATTTTTCTAAAAAATTTTAACAAAGCTATATGTGATCCCCTTATTGGAATGAGCTCATCATGCTCATTCCACTGAAGAGGCACATATTAGGGCTGTAACGATTTATCGCAATTTCAATGCATCGCGATACATTTGTTAACGATACGCGTATCGTATCGTTTCATGTGTATCTAGATACAAAACGATGCACTTACAGGGCGACATGATGTAGTAAGAAGTTGCATTTTCAAGCTCAACAAGTCTGTTTTGTGCTTTTCCAACTTATAATTCCACTTGTTCAATTGTATTTCAGTAAAACATCAACTCTGTGTAAATTATAAGCATAGTTTGAGGCAACAGACCTCTCACCTCTGAGTTGAACCCAGACTCCCAGAGGTCCATTGGCTGAAACTCATTTGTCTTTCTCAAGCACTAAAAAAGAAATTAGATGTTACAGTTGGACTGTGCAGTTTGTGGGCCATTTATTACTGATAATTCACTCTCAATGTACTGCATGTAACGTATCATGAAAAAAATGTATCGTGAAAAAAAATCGCGATACATTTCGTATCGTGAGTGAGGCGTATCGTTGCAGCCCTAGCACATATGTTGTTTTTTTTTAAACTTTTAGAATAAAATCGAAAAAATAATAAATTCTGCGTTGGATAAAGAATGAACTGTTTACACAACACAAATAGATGACAGTATTTACCTGGGTAGAAACGATTGGATGGACTTGAGTTCATATCCATGTTGCTGTGATGCCAAAAATTTTTTGTTTCTTGAATACAAAAGCTAAAATAAAAAATGCTTTGATTCTGTTAATCTTTTAATGTTTGGTATACATCATTGTCATGAGGGTCAGATTCAAGATTGTTCAAACCAAGTCCCTAGGTTAATATATTTGGGCTTCCAATGGAAGCCCAAATTTTAACTTAGTTCAGTATGGGAGATAATTTTTAAAAATCTTCCCTCTTCAGATCCACCAGTCAGAATGCTTTCATATTTGGTACACAACATCTCAGGGGGAGGGGGGTGGGGATTCAGATTCAAGTTTGTTCAAATCGGGTCCCTAGGTATATATTTGGGTTTGCTATGGTAGCCCAAATTTTAACTTGGTGCAATATCAGGAAATTTCTTTAAAAATCTTCTTCAGATTCACCAGTCGGAATTCTTTCGTATTTGGTATACAACATCTCTAGGGGGGTAGATTCAAGTTTGTTCAATTCGTGTGCCAGGGTTAATATTTGGGCTCCATATGGGAACCTGAAATTGAACTTACTACAATATGAGGTGATTTCTTCAAAAACTCTTCTTCTTCAGATTCACCTGTCAGAATCCTTTCATATTTGGTTTACAGCATCTGTAGGGGAGTCAGATTCCAGTTTGTTCAAATTGGTTCCCTGGGTTCATATTTGGGCTCCCTATGGTAGCCCGAATTTTAACTTAGGGCAGTATGAAGTAATTTCTTTAAAATTTTTCTTCTTCAGATCCAACAGTCATTGCTTTCATATTTGGCATACAACATCTCTAAGGAGGTCAGACTCAACTTTGTTCAAATTGAGAGGCTGAGTTAATATTTGGGCTCCCTATGGGAGCCGGAATCGGCCATGTAGCTGAAGAATTAGAAATTTTGTATTCAGTAACTAAGATTAATCCACATAGGTCAGTCCTCGAAATTAGGAAAATATTGCGACTGCACAACATTGCCCCAGCCAGAAATTCTGCGGCGGCAAATTTTTATCAGCGACGGCACTTTTGAATTGAATTGTTTGGATGACAGTATTATGACACTAAGTGAATAATAATCATTAATCAGAACAGCTGACTTCGAATGGACAAGAGATCACTGGCGGGTGGTCAGTTGGACAAGCTGTAATTCGATTAAGTGATCAATTGATTGACTGGTTGTCCTAATTTTAGGGGCTGGTTGTAACTCGCATCAATGCATTATTAGCCTATCGATTTTGACAGTAACTGTTAGAGACAGAAATATTTGCATTGCGCATCAACCCGGGGCGAGTTGACTCTTGACCCGATAAACACAACAAGAATTATTTTCCAACTCACCCTTGTTTTGTGCTCAATGCGTTTATTTTTTAATTGAACTGATTGATTGTTTTCCAATTCAGTTTGTTTGAGATTGTACAGTTTACATATGCCACAAGTGGAGAATGCTAAAATTAAAATGGAACATGACCACATGCTCTGTTGAGATTACATCAATGACCAAAAGAACTGCCGCATTGTTCCAGTACACCAATTTAGCATACTTTCATGAAACGAAGAATTCGATTGGTTGTATTTATGTAAGGTGTGACGTCAAAAGGGAATTGCCCAAGAATTCCTGGGTTATTTTAAACGTGCATCACAGTCAACAAGGGGGTTCTTTCGAAAAAACACAAACGAAAAACAACTGGTTATGAACAGTTTTTCAACCACATACATTTTGTACAAACTTACTTTCAAATTAATTAATGTAAGATATTTCCTCAAATATTGATTTTATACACCAGTTACGACAATAAAACATGTTATGTAGGGTTGGATGATCAGTTCTGACGGACTTCAGGTGATTGGGACAAGTAAAAAAATAATATGGCTGCCAATTTGCGACGGTAAGAAAATGCTAGCGTCATGCCCCACGGCGGTGGCGTTTGCGACGGCATTGCCGAATGCCGTCACTAATTCCGAGGACTGCATAGGTAGTATCAAGGGGCTTCATAGGGGAGCTCCACTTTTTACATTATGATCAACTGAAGTAAAGGTGTGATGCTTGGACTATTTTTGTCACTCCTGAGGGGGCTCCAGGATTAACAATGTATCCTATGGGGATGGATTGCTTAATGTAGATTCATTCTTGGACTCTGTTTATATTGTTTTCTGCTCAAGGTGAGCGCTTCAGGTCCCGAGGGGCCTCTCGTTTTTTAAACTGGTAGAGTGCTGAATAATTTTTTGTCATCAAAATTTGCTCACACATCTTTGACTTGTTACAATTTATGGGAGAGTGTCTCTGCATATAAATTGTGACAAGGCAAACCAGCATAGACTTAATAAGTTCAATTCAAAGATAATATGAAGCACATCCACAGAATATGAAGGCTTTAAGTTTCGGCACCTGCACTTATAATAAAAATGAAATATTGGCTTCCAGTACTGTATCCGTCTCTACCCATTAATGAACTCAAAAATAAAATGTCTGTCTTCAGCATTATTCAGTTGATCTTCCTTCTGCAAGTACATTGTGATGTCTCCATCACCTACCCCTTCAACCTTCATTGGCCAAATACATGTATGTAATTTTGTCAGATGTATAACTTCGGTCTGCAAGTGAATGCACAATCCCTTAAATTCTGAGTAATCCCCAATTACTGGAAGCTGCAAAAATTAAACAGAATAAAAAAACGTCAAAAAACACAAATAGAAAGAGAACAATCGACAGTCAGAAAGGGTTTAGGATACATTTGTTAGCTCAACTTTGACGTAAGTCAAATTTGAGCTTATGCCATGGCAAGTCGTCAGCCTGTCCGTCTCCGTCAACAATTCAATATGGCTCGGGCTAGTGGCCGTATTTATGAACTGATCTTTACGAAACTTCTTGGGTACCTTTGTTATCACCGAGGAACGAGAACGAGTGTTTTGGGGTCTGGTCTGAAATTCAAGACGGCTGCTGGCAGCCATTTTGTACAAAATTAGGTGGAATCAGATCTTTGCGCAGAACTTCCATATGAAAGCTCTGATTCGAATAATTTTTTTGTATAAATGTTTAGTACCATGGGATACATCACATATAATACTGGTTTTTTTCTCGTGCGTAAATTATGCAAATTAGACTAACTTTGATTTATTTAGTGTTACTTTCAGCACTGTAAGTGCAAATGCCAATATGGCTCGGGCTAGAGGCCGTATTTATAAATCGATCTTTACGAAACTTCTTGGGTACCTTTGTTATCACCGTGGGACGAGAACGAGTGTTTTGGGGTCCGGTCTGATATTCAAGATGGCCGCTGGCAGTCCTTTTGTACAAAATTAGGTGCAATCAGATTTTTGTGCAGAACTTCCATATGAAAGCTCTGATTTGAATAATTTTTTGTGAGAATGTTTAGTACCATGGGATACATCACATATAATACGTTTTTTTTTTCTCGTGCATAAATTATGCCAATTAGACTAACTTTGATCTATTTAGTGTTACTTTCAGCACTGGAAGTGCAAATGTCAATATGGCTCGGGCTAGAGGCCGTATTTATGAACCGATCTTTATGAAACTTCTTGAGTACCTTTGTTATCACTGTGGGATGAGAACGAGTGGTTTTGGGTGCGGTCCGAAATTCAAGATGGCCACCAGCAGCCATTTTGTACTTTAGTTAGTGCAATCAGTTTTTTGTACAGAACTTCTGTATGAAAGTTCTGATTTGAATAAATTTTTGTGTGAATGTTTAGTAACATGGAATACATCACATATAATACAGGGGTTTTTTTCATGCAGAAATTACGCAAATTAGATGAACTTTGATTTATTCAGTGCTACTTATACACAGAAAGTGAACATGTCAATACGGCTTGGGCTAGAGTCTGTATTTATGAACCGATCTTCGCGAAACTTCTTGGGCACCTTTGTTATCAGGAACAAGTGTTTTTGGGTGCCTTTGTTATCACTGTGCTATATTTTTGGGTTCAGTCAGACGAGAACAAGTGTTTCTGGGTGCGTTCCAAAATTCAAGATGGCTGCCAGTGGCCATTTTGTACCAAAATTAGGTCCAATCAGTGTTTTGTACACAACTTCCATAGGGTTCAGGCTAGAGGCTGTATTTATGAATCGATCTTTACAAAACTTCTTGGGTACCTTTGTTAACACTGTGGGACGAGAACGAGTGTTTTTGGGTGCAGTCCAAAATTCAAGATGGCCGCCAGCAGCCAGCTTGTACCAAAATTAATGCAATCAGTTTTTTGTACAGAACTTCTGTATGAAAGTTCTGATTTGAATAAATTTTTGTATGAATATTTAGTAACATGAAATACATCACATATAATACGCGTTTTTTTTTCCTGGAGAAATTATGCAAATTAGATGAACTTTCATTTATTCAGTGCTACTTATACACAGTAAGTGCACATGTCAATACGGCTCAGGCTAGAGGCTGTATTTATGAACCGATCTTCACAAACTTCTTGGGGTACCTTTATTATCAGGAACAAGTGTTTTTGGTTACCTTTGTTATCACTGTGCTATATTTTTGGGTTCAATCAGACCCACTCAAAGATTTCTCTTCTGGTTTAGCATCTGTCACCCCACCTTTACAATACTTTACCTGTACATTTGTTACAGGCTACGGTCAGTATTTATGTACAGATGTTTACAATACTTTACATGTACCTTTGTTATCAGGTCATTACCTAGATGTGTGTCATTGCTGTGTCATATACTATACATGTACATGTCTTAAACAAGTTGAGCTACAGTGTCATTGACACTTTCATTTAAAACTCTAATTGTGGAGGAGCAAGAAAAGGTTATCCCAGAAAATTTGGATAACCTTTGGAAGAACTTAATGCAGGGTTATCCAGTTGTGCATCCCTGGCTTATTATCGGTCAGATAAAAATTTAATAAGTTTATAATTGATAAAAAAGATAATTTGTATACTTTGGCACAAGAAATATATATGTAACGAAGCACAGATATACATGAAACCGAATATACAGTACAATAGTACCCTTGTGCGAACCCCAGGAAGTGAAGCAGCACTTGTTTACTGTAGTAAACCAGCTCTGTTTTACTGGTAAAATAGCATCAAGTCACTAATGCTTGGGGTGAAATCCTCTAAAGTAGGCAGCATGGGTAAGAACGATGGACTAAACTTGACTTTATATCCAGGCTTTTAAATTCTGGGCACACCATTTTGCCCTAATTTGGGCACATTAAAACCAGAAATAACAGCCTCATCCTGTTATGTTTTATTTGCATGCCTTTCTGTGTGTTTCTATTGTCATATTGCGATGGAAGTTATTCTCAAATGTGGAAGGGGCACAGAGAATTTATATATTTTTCTTCATGTCTTCACACCTTCCCTAATTTGGGCACACCTGTAAACAGTGTAAAATTGGGGTAATCTAAAGTTCTTCATCTCCATGTAGAGGTCTAGATTAGCCATTGTGCAGAAATATGTGACCTTAAACACCAATAAATAAATAATTAAACAGAAAACATTTCCAGTTACATGATATCCACTATTCTATTTTGTAAAAATTTTGTTTTTGTTATTTTGTGAAACAGTCAGCAGTGCCTAGAAAATACAAAATATTCAAATAAATCCAAACATGACCAGATGTGACACAGTATCCAGACTGAATATTACATGTACCTGCAAACTAAGATGGTCATACTGTGAGTCTGCAAGGCACAGGCTTTGTGTGATGTGTTTCTGCATCGCATATATGGGAAAAACTTTACATGGCTTTAAATGAAACACTTGTCTCTCAAAATATAAAATATTCTGCCTGTACCAAAGAAACACAACAAACTGTAATACTAATATTACACGTACCTGACAGATGAAGGAAAACATCTGGCTTTGTGGATCAGAGTGTTTGTGAGAGCTTATTTACAGTGGACACAAAAATGGATAAAATTTGAGTAATTTTTGGCAGGTTTTGGTGCTTGAATATTAACAACAGGGTCCTTGAAAGTTCTTGAATAGTGCTTTCATTTTCTTTAGTGCTTTCATTTCCTTTCTCAACTTCTGTAGGAACTTACAATGCTTCTCTTTCCATGTTTTGAACAATCCACACTTTCCATATTTCTGAACATTCTGTAATTTTATATCTCCAGGGCTTGAAATAACTGAAGTTGAAAACAAACACATCTGCCAAAATTTGTTTCATTTGAGATTTGCCCTTTCTCTTGTTGACAAGCCCGTACAAATAAGGTGAATGATCATTTCATTTGCCTCAAAACAAATAAGGCAGTCCATTTGTTGATCGCCTAGATTTTGACAAATAACAATGACATACATGTACACTCTATTTCCCCCTGGTATTCATTTGTTAGCTTTTTCAGAACCATGATCAACTTATAACGATGATCAGATACCGGTAGTGTTATTTTGTTATGTAAAATAGTGATGGACAGGACACTAGACAGCCCTTTCCAACAGTGTAATACAGTACTGGTCATAATCCACGCATGACCAGTGATGTTCACACATGTGTTTACCAGATAACTATGATACGTTTCCCATTGTTGGTGCAAAATCTGAGTTGAAATATGCGGACTTTAGCAATTTATTCTTCTGAGTTAATTTCATTGAGCCAATACCCACTGGTTAACATATCAATGTCAGTGTTCTTCTCTTTTAGTTACAAAATCAGATGCTTGAATAAATATTAAGGTAACCACTTTTCTCGTTGTCTAAATTTTTAATTTGTACAGGTCTGTGTCAACAAGTAACAACAGTGAATACTTTAACCCTGTACCTAACACGAAAGACAGACGACACTTGGCAAACAATATTCTTGAATCTCAATTTTTTTTTCATTTTTGTGTCAAAAACATAGCTTATGATCCCCTCATTGGAACGAGCTCAACTCGCTCATTCCAGTGAGGGGTCATAAGCTATGTTCTTAAGACAAAAAAAAAAAAGAAAAAATAATGAAAATTGAATGGTGATTCTTGTGAATAGCACTGGCAGGTTTTGACCATTATGTTAGGTATATAAAAGCATTAACTCTTTGCATGCTGCTAGCGGATATTCCTGCCCAGTACAGTGATTCTCCTGTCACTGAAATAAGTATAATTTGGGCACATGTAATCTTATTTTCACCCTGTAAGTTGAATGGAAGTTTTCACCAAAGATTTTTTGTGTTGCCTTTAGACTATTTTTTCAGCAAATCTAGTCATGGCTGCTGTAAATATGAAAAATATCTTGAAAATACTCAGCATGTTAAGAGTTAAATGAGGATTCTTCAGTAAGAATGTAACTGTACTGTATTTTGTCTTAGCAGTAGTGTCATACAAGTCATACAAAGTTTTGGCTGCCTTTTGAGGCAGCCAAGACTTCACTAGAAACCCATTGCCAAGTTACTGTAACTTCCATCAGCAAGACCATCAAAAATCTGTATGTTTTAACTTGTGTTCTACATTTACATGTGAGACAAGAATGTCACCAAAGTTGGAACTAGGCCCTAAACTATGGTAAATGCATAAATGTGAGGCTTGCTTTTTACTGTGGAGTATCTACTGGTTGCACTCAAAAGGGTATAATGGTAATCAGAAATTCTAAATTATTTATGCCCGCTCATCATTGATAAATGTCCATTGGATAACCCGACAAGGAAAGCGAAGTCCGATCCGACAACATCACGTGGTGTCGCCATTTAATTTATCTAAAATTATTCTGCTGGATAAATTATTTCACAATGGTTCTCACATGGTTTTACAAGTTATTGTACATAAACTTAAATAAAATATATTATGATTTAAGTGTTCCAGTGGGTGAAACCGCCGGTGCCATATATCACGCCTGTGGTGATCTGTGTAAGCATGTACACAACAGGTAGATAAAGATGGAAGCTGCTTCCTGTGAAACATGGAACAAAGCCTAAATTGAAACCATGTGATGACAGCAGTATATTGTGTCATGTCGCGTCCCAGGAACAACCGCTCTTTGGCAGAAATCTGCTACCTGAAGAAAGGCAGTTGTGACGACTGAGGTGCAGGTATTCACCAAAACTAATCAACATAATAATAAGAGTGAACAATAACAATATGTATACAAGTTTTACAAAACAAAAGACTGGTCAAAAGTATAATATCCATAGCTAACTTTGACAATTGGTACAACAATCCCAAGGGGTGGGAGGGTCAGGAAATGAAATTATCAGGTCACAAATGGCGATGTTTACTCGATGATTGAAACAAAGAGAATGATGAACCAACGCATATATTCTTGACTGTCCTGCTGAGTTCTAAACCTGATTGACTAAAAACAAAAGCCCAGTACTTTGAGTGACTTCAGTGCCATCTGTTGCACCCGAAACCCCTAATTTATCAGTCAATTGAAACAACTGAAGACTGAACTGAAGGCTTCAGTTAATTGAAACAACTGAAGCCTTCAGCAGATAACTCACAATGACTGCTAGCATAAATATTTTTACTACTAAAATGCATTTAAGAAGTGAAAATGCATTCTCATCTTGCAGCAATGGTTCACAAGAATCAAAACTGATTCTTTCAATTCAGACAGAATATAAGACCTGCCTGTATTAAATAAGTTCTCCATTGACACAGGTATACATATAATAGGACTGGTAACCTGAACCGTGATTTCTCCAAAATGGTTTGGATAGCCCATTTATATACTATTAGATGAACTAGACTTTACTTTTGTGTTGTGGTCAGGCTTGTAAAAATTGCACGAACGATCGTTTCGTTCGTGCAATGGTTAAGCAAAGCATGTCTGGCTTAACCGATTTTCCGTTCAAGCAAAATATTTTACCTTAAGTTGTCCTTAATGACAGTGAATGATGAAATCGTGGAATACACGGTTCGGAACGTTGGCTGTTTTCCAATAGCCCGCATGCATTTTGTTTCCGATAACGTAACGCGACATACAGTACTGTGATCACAAAAGCGGACACCAAATCGCGGCGCGTTCTCGACGCGGTCGCGATCGAGGTGACAGACAAGAAAAAAACCTTATCGACAGAAGCACGGCTAAAGCGAAACACAATCTCCATTCCGCCGATTGGATTTTCGCCGAGATTTTTCGCGAACGTCGACAGCGCCGTGATTTTGTCGGAGGGAACAGTCCGAACTGCATGTGCACAAATGTAACCGGTTTGCAATGTTAATGTACATGTCGACCTAACCAATGTATCAAGTTGTTATATATTCTAAAAAAAATGGTCAAATTCAACACTTCCCAGATGTCGCGATTGCCCACACCCCAACATTAATCATAACATAAATTCATAATCGTATTCATCTGAATTTGAAAATCGTGATAAACATGGACTTGAGGCAGACACCCCCGCTCCACCCACTATGTCTTTCACCACTCCCTCTCTTTTTGTTGGCCCCCCGATCTGACATTGTGTAGGCAGCACCCTCCAATCTCAACTTAATTTGTACTTTCCGTTTCAGTTTCATGCATTTCACCACAATCTGTCGTTTGGGGTGAATACAATATCGTCGTGTCCAACTATTCTCTCAGTTAGAAATTCAAGAGTTTTGTTGGTTGTTGGGATCTTAAAAAATAAAAAAACAGATATTTTACCCCTTTAATTATCAAAATGACTGACATGCATGAACGCATTTGTATTTTAAGAAGCATGTGAAGCGTCAATTTTTCGGACTTTTGGGTACATGGCAGTTTTTAATGGCGAAAGTACCAATTCGTTATAAAGTCAATTCGTAGTCAGTTTGGTTATGGATATTGAACAGCAAAATATTCATCCAGGTCAATTCAATCCTTTTAATCCCCCCCCCCCCCCCGTACATACACCTCCCTCCTGATGGGAGGTGTATGTACGGGGGGGGGGGGGGGGGATTAAAAGGATTGAATTGACCTGGATGAATATTTTGCATTGTCAGTTTGGTTATGGATATTGAACAGCAAAATATTCATCCAGGTCAATTCAATCCTTTTAATCCCCCCCCCCCCCCCCCCCCCCCCGTACATACACCTCCCTCCTGATGCATTACCCTTGCCCCCCCCCCCCCCCCCCCCCCCCCCCCCACCGCCATGTCCATTCTCTGGCAACGGAGGGCTGTAGCCGTCCCGGCCTCATGTGCCTATGCTTCTTGAAAAAAAAAATTTACCTAATTTTACGGTGTGTGTTTGTGGGGGGGGGGGAGGGGTGCGGTCTTTTGGCAGGGGGGAGGGGTAGCCAGCTCGATATATGCCACCTGCATATCCGATGCTCATAGCCCTGAGGTGGGTGTGGCCTTCCCGCTGGTGAAGCTTCGATGGAATTGTAGATCAGTCCTACTACCGCAGGGGATGTACATGTAAATATACCAGGTGCACAGTCAGGGGATGGGGGGGGGGGGGGGGGGGGGGGTGGGGTCTTGCATAGAGTCAATGTTTTTGGTGGGGGAACAACAACACTGAATTTTACTGGTTATCCCCCCCCCCCCCCCACCCCTCCCCCCCCCCTCCTCCGCCGGTCTTCTACACATGATATTGTAGACTCTAGGTTACGTCCCTGAAAAAGACTTCGGATTTGGACCAGGACCGTGACGTGAACCACCAACATTAGCATTGTTGATGCAGTGCTCGACTGTGCATGTTCATGATTCATAATTGCCACAATTTGCCTATATAAGTACACACTGAATGGCTTAGATTAGAAGAGGGATAAGAACTGGATGATTGGGGCCCGGCGCGGTGGCTCGGTAGGTAGAGGTGCAGGCTGCAGGCCGAGAGGTCCTCTGTTCAAATCGCACCTGCGGCAACCGCGTTGTGTCCTTGGGCAAGATACTTCACCCCCATTGCCCAAGTGGGGCATGGTGACGTTGTGTACTGAGGCGTACTGCACGTCGATGGTGCATCTGTCTTCAACCAATGCTAACCCTGCCTGTGTGGAACTGACAGTTGCTCGCCGTTGCTCGGTGGTTCTCTCTGGGTACTCCGGCTTCCCCCACCCGTAAAACTGTCATGGTCATGATTAGCCACTGTGCAGAAATATGTGACCTTAAACACCAATAAATAAATTGGTTGATTACGACAAAAACACTCATGTAGAGTGGAGTTTCCACTCACACAGTGTGCTCAGGTTCTGTGAAAAAAACTTACAGCACACTGGACTGACTGGAGACATACTTCAACAAATTCGTTTCAAAGCCTCCACACCAAAATACTAAGTTATGTTACTTTAATTTAACCCGTCGGGGCGAACTGTACGGAGCGAAAAACATTCAAACGATAAAATGTCGGACTTCTCAAACACGTGTTGTTTGAAAGTTGTGAAAAAATAATGCCCTCGTATTTAAAAAATACACTTTCTGGCGTGTTCTTTCATATGATATTCATGAATAAATAGTAAAAATGTACGAGCACTGTTTTTCTTTCATTCGAATGCGCTTTTCTTTAACCATTTAACTCGGAAATGTGTCCGATCAGAATATCGATTCACCCCAAAACAGCCGACTTTATGGTGAGAGAATCTCCAACCGTAAAATTGGCTTTTGACTGATTTCTGATGTTGGGTTAAGAACTTCTGTTTGAAGTACTTGGATATCGCCGATGGATATGGCCGCCTTTTTCCTTTTTATTTGTTTATAATAATTTTACCAATTGACAGTAATATTTCTATCGACACCCAGACGGTGGCACGGAGGGGGGGGGGGGGGGGGGGGGGCAACCCCCACTTTTGAAAATGGAAGTAGTTTTAATCATTTAATTATTTGTTAACCCTTCGCTGCATCCAATGGTAGGTTAAACAGATAGTTCTGTAAAAAGCTCAGCCAAGTCTAACTGAAAAAAATCTTTTTTTTTGCATCAACTTAATTATAGCTCAGGTCAGGAGCTCTCATTTGACTGAGCGCATTCCAGTTAGGAGGCTAGAGACATGTATTTTTTCAGGAAATCATTTTTTTAAAAAATAATTGAATCTGCCTAGGAATCGGACCATCACTTTCTGAATTTAAAAAAAACAATAAGCCTATATGATTTCATGTTCATTTTAACCGAAACTCGGGGCAAAGTTGGCCTGTTTGGCTACACCAAACTATATTGGAGGACGTTTTGTTGGGGGAGGACTTATCCTGCTGAATCCTTCATGACATTCATTGATGGACCTTGAAATACTCTGTTTCTCTTAGCTACCAGGGATTTCGCAAGGTACCATATTGGCTATAGGCCTATTTCCATAAAATAAAAGACGGGTGGAGTCAAGACTGTAGGCTTTATACATACAAATGTGTGTATTATCAGAGCCGGACGGATGAGCCGGTTCTGAGAATGTTCATATTTGTATAGTTTTATTGAGAAAAATCTTCGATATTTGTAGTTGAGTGTAGCTTGATTTGATATTCTCGCTGAAGATGTTTTACACTATGTTGGGTAAAGGGTTAGTGAGCCCAAGACGGAGAAATGTCTTAGAGGTGGATAAACCTGGCAAACAGGAGATTCGTAGTATGAAAAATGTACACTGTATATTTTAGCTCTGTACCACTGAGTAAGCCACTCACTGATTTCGGATCTGAACATTAGTTCGAATTGGATTGGAAGCTCCCAATGATCAGCAATCCGCAAATCATTCCGTGTTTTTGTAGCTGGATAAGAGGATGAGTCAGGACGTCACACAATTTTCATCACGTTTCATCAACATTGGAAATATTTGAATTTTAAACACAGGCTGTTTTTTCGGAATAGAGTGGAATGGAATTTTCTCGAATGAAAACGGCCACTTAAAAACGCCCCTACACCCACTATCCAAACCAAACTCAAGGTATCAAGGTACGACAATGTTTTTTTTAATGAGATTTTTTGTTGCAGTTCGCGTCAACGTAGACCCAATTTCGTGGCAAGAATAAATTTTGGTTAGCGATCAGAGCATAGCGGTCAGATCTTATCGAGGCTCCGGCCACTATGTTCTGATTGCTGAACAAAATGAAATTTGCATGGATTTTGCCAGCCACTGTCAGCCAATGAGTCCAGAGTTGCCCGGCACCGTGCATAATCAAAGCTCAACGTTATTGAATGAAGGGCTCAGAAAACTGGTTCAAATGTACAGTACAGAACCTGCCAATGTACTCTTCCACCTTAAATTTATGGAATTTCCTTTTACATTCCTCCCTAGTTCAATGAACTGAACGTAGTAACACGTTCTGATAGCTGAACTATGTCCTTATACAATTTTGTGACCTGTGTTTCGAGCCCCCCCCCCCCCCCCCCCCCCCCCCCCCCCAAACACACACACACACACACACACACACACAGTGGGTTTCCTTCATTTAACCATTTTCCTTCATTTTCTCATTTTATGGGGGGTGAAATCATTCATTCCAAAAATTGGTTAAGCCAACTGAAAATGGTTAAGCAAAAAAAATTTGCTTAACCCTTTTTGGGGTTAAGCAAATTTTAAATTTTTACAAGCCTGGTGGTCATGATATAGATGCTGAAAGTGATCTTAACCTTGGAACCCCAAGCAGTGAAGCAGTGCTTGTTTACTAGGGCAAGTTTGCAGGTCAATATTTGGGCTCTATATGGGAGCATGCCCATTTTGGGTGCCACCCAAAATTTGTATTTCAAGAACCAATGGGCTGATTTGAACTAAATTTTGCATGTAGTTTAATTGGGTCAAAAATACCTGATTGATGCCTGAAAAATCTTTTTCACTGCCCCGTGAGGCCACCTGAAGCAAAATTTTTTTAAAAATTGAAACGGCTGCAATTCAAAAACTACATGGACCAGAATATATTTTTTTTGGCATAGATCTTCCTTAGGACCATTGGAATCAGATGACCAAAAAAACTACTTTTAGTTTTGTCATGGGGTGCCATATGGGGGGCCCATTTTAATTGTTTTGGCAATGGGAAGATGCCAAGTCATCATCTTTCTTGTGCTTCATCAACTATGTATTCTTCTTCAGAACCTTTGGGCCAAATCTAAACTAATTTGGTACAAAGCATTTTGGTGGAGTATACTCTTCTGAGTTTTTTTCCCTAACGTTGCTACTCCCGATGGGCCTGGAGTTAATCCCCCAAAAGCCTAAATGCTTTAAAAATCATCTCATAAACCAGTCACAATAATGACTAGATTTCTAGTATGAAACCTTCTTTAGTAATGCAGATTCAAATTTGTTGAAAGGAACTCAGTAGGTCAATATTTGGGCTACCTGTGGGAGGATGCCAATTTTGGGCTCCACCCCAAATTTCTATTTCCAGAATTAATGGGCTGATTTGCACAAATTTGTCATGTGGTGTATAATTTGGTCATGGATACTTGGTTTATTCCTGAAATTTTTCTTTTTCGCAGCCCTGGAATCAGATGGACCAAAAACTTTCTGTCAGTTTTGTCACCGGGTGCCATATGGGGATTCCCATTTCAACTGTGTTGGGAATGGGAAAAATGCTGAGACATCATCTGTCCTGTGCTCCATCAACTAAGTATTCTTGTTCAGAACATTTTGGCCAAATCTAAACTAATTTGGTACAAAGCATCTTGGTGGAATTTTCTCTTCTGGTTTTTCTTCCTCAAAAGTTACTATGCCCCTTGAAGTGGGGGTTAATGCCCCAAAAGCCTAAAATGCTTTAAAAATCATCTTCTCATAAACCACTCACAATAATGCTTTGATTTCTGGTATGGAACTTACTTTAGTGATGCAGATTCAATATTTGGGCTGCCTGTTGGAGGATGCCCATTTTGGGCTCCACCATGTAGCATAAATGGGTCATGAGTACTTGATTTATGCCCGAAACATTTTTTATTTTTGGGGGGGTGGGGGGGGGGGGTGGAAGATTGGGTAGAGAGAACCACAGAAGTTAAAAGAAATAGAAATTCGTACAGACACTTTTTTTAAGACTTTTATTTTTGCCTGAGAAGCCTTCCTTAGACTAGCATAAACGAATGGCCCAAAAAATTGCTTTTGGTTGTGTCAAGGAAAATAGAAAAAAAATTGCTCTTGCCCCCTATCACTTACTGACTCACTTATCTCTTCTGACAACTTGAGCCAGGTGAGCATTTTAGGCTCACTTGAGCATCTAGTTTCTGGGATCCAAGGCTATTGACTTTTGCAAGGATTCTTTCGTTCTCTTTGGGAAAGAGTAAGGGGGACAAAAATTTGCATCATGAGGGCACCAGTTGGGACTTTGTTGTGGAGGGGAAGAAACACATAGACTAAGAAATTTTACATTCATTTTGAACAGAGACTATTAAGGCTGATACCAAACCAACTGCATGTATATTACAAGTAAGTTTTATAACAAACAGTCAGTGAGTCACCCATCCTGTTCACCTCAGTCTCTGTAGTTTTTATTAAACTGTACTTATACTATTAAAGAAGAACTTGTCATTTGCCTTCGAATTCAGACACTTTCTATTCATTAGGTGAGGAATTCAAATTTACTGCACTGTTGGTGTCCTGAACTGGGAGGTCATAAGGCCTCAGAAAACCAATGGTTTTCTGAGGCCTTGTGACTACCCACTTCAAGTCATGGCACCAATTGTGCATTAAAGTTTTGTTTGAGTAGAGACTGAGATTGGGAAATTTGGGGTTGGGAATTGGTAAAATATCATGCCTAAATACCATTGGAAAAGGGTCCTATTTTCGTTGTACCCCAAAGAATCCCTGTTTTGGCATTACCTGTCTTCAGTGAAGGTCTATCAATCATTGGTGATTACCATACTGACCCAAGTTGGGCTGGGTAGTTTTTCGATTTTCTGGTTCGGTTCCGTTTTTTACTGGTAAAACTGGAAAACCGAACTGCAAGACCCAGCAAAAACCATCCAAACAGTGTTTTTTGAGTATAAACTGATCTAACAGTCTTACTGTAAGGAACTGGACTGAAGGCCACAACAAAGATTAGATGGACTTCATTCATTTGTTACTTTTAATTATGTTTTTAGCTTAACTTGACATAGTCAAGATAAGCTATTGCCATCACGTGTGCGGAAGTCTGTTAGTCTGTTAGTCTGTGAGTCTGTTTGTCTGTGAGTCTGTGACGTCTGTTCACATTTTCCTTTAGCACGGGCTACACCCCGCAGTTCTTGTCTGATCGTCACAAAATTTCATATGCAGGTTTGGGGTCATGTCTAGATGAGAACGTCCTCTTTTGGTGACAATCAGGCAACTGGTATGGCTGCCCGAGCCCCAAACCCGAAAACCATTGGCACAGTCTACAGGTCATATTTATGAAGGGATTTCATTGTAACTTGGTAGGATGCCTCTGTATAATGCCTAGATGAGAACGTCCCCTTTTGGGCTTGATCTATCAACCGTGATGGCTGCCCAAGCCCGAAACGCAAAAACTTTTAGCACAGACTGCAGGTCATGTTTAATGTGGAGGGATTTCATTGTAACTTGGTAGGATGACTCCTTATGATGTCTAGAAGAGAATTTCCCCATTTGGGCATGATCTGGCAACCGTGACGACTGCCCGAGCCCAAAACCCGAAAACCTTTAGCACAGTCTACAGATCATATTTATTGATGAATTTCATTGTAACTTGGTGGGTTGACTTCATACAATGTCTAGATGAGAAAGTCCTCTTTTGGACGTGATTGGGCAACTGTGACGGCTACAGGGGCCCGAAGCCCGAAAACCTTTAGCACAATCTACAGGTCATATTTATGAAGGGATTTCATTGTAACTTGGTAAGATGACTCCAAATAATGTCTAGATGAGAATGTCCCATTTTGATCGCGATCATGCAGCCTTGATGGGTGCCCGAGCCCAAAAACCTTTAGCATAGGCAAAAGGTCATATTTATGAAAGGATTTCATTGTAACCTGTTAGGTTGACTCCATATAATGCCTAGATGATGACATCACCTTTTGCTCGTGATTGGTCAGTTGTGATGGCTACAAGTGCCCGAAGCCCGAAAACCTTGAGCACAGTTCGCAGGTCATATTTATGAAGGGATTTCATTGTAACTTCTTAGGATCACTCCAGATGGTGCCCAGATGAGATTGTCCCCTATGGTTGCGATCATTCAGCGATGATGGCTGCCCGAGCCCGAAGCCCAAAAACCTTTAGCACAGTCTATAGGTCATATTTATGAAGGGATTTCATTGTAACTTCTTAGGATCACTCCAGATGATGCCCAGATGAGATTGTCACCTATGGTTGCGATCATTCAACCATGATGGCTGCCCGAGCCCGAAGCCCGAAAACCTTTAGCACAGTCTACAGGTCATATTTATGAAGGGATTTCATTGTAACTTGGTAGGTTAACTTCATATGTCTAGATGAGAACGTCCCCTTTTGGACATGATTGGGCAACTGTGACGGCTAAAGGTGCCCAAAGCCCGAAAACCTTTAGCACAGTCTACAGGTCATATTTATGAGGGGATTTCATTATAACTTGGTAGGATGACTCCAAATAATGTCTAGATGAGAACGTCCCATTTTGATTGCGATCATTCAGCCTTGATGGGTGTCCGAGCCCAAAAACCTTTAGCATAGGTAAAAGGTCATATTTATGAAAGGATTTCATTGTAACCCATTAGGTTGACTCCATATAATGCCTAGATGATGACATCCCCTTTTGGTCGTGATTGGTCAGCTGTGATGGCTATAAGTGCCCGAAGCCCGAAAACCGTGAGCACAGTCTACAGGTCATATTTATGAAGGGATTTCATTGTAACTTCGTAGGATCACTCCAGATGATGCCCAGATGAGATTGTCCCCTTTGGTTGCGATCATTCAACCATGATGGCTGCCCTAGCCCAAAGCCCGAAAACCTTAGGGCACAGTCTACAGGTCATATTTATGATGGGATTTCATTGTAACTTGGTAGGTTGACTTCACATAATGTCTAGATGAGAACGTCCCCTTTTGGACACGATTGGGCACCTGTGACGGCTTCAGGGGCCCAAAGCCCGAAAACCTTTAGCACAGTCTACAGGTCATATTTATGAAGGGATTTCATTGTAACTTGGTAGGATGACTCCAAATAATGTCTAGATGAGAACGTCCCCTTTTGGTCGCGATCATTCAGCCTTGATGGCTGCCCGAACCCAAAACCCCAAAACCTTTAGCATAGTCTAGTGGTCATATTTATGGAAGGACTTCATTATTACCCGTAAGTTTGACTCAATATAATGCCTAGATGATGACATCCCCTTTTGGTCGAGATATTTATGAAGGAATTTCATTGTAACTTTGTAGGATCACTCCAGATGATGCCCAGATGAGAATGTCCCCTTTTGGTTGCGATCATTCAACCATGATGGCTGCCAGAGCCCAAAGCCCAAAAACCTTTAGCACAGTCTACAGGTCATATTTATTAAGGGATTTCATTGTAACTTGGTAGGTTGACTTCATATAATGTCTAGATGAGAACGTCCCATTTTGATATATATATATATATATATTTATGAAGGGATTCAATGTAACTTGATAAGATGACTCGTTTTGGAATAATTTCAGTGTAACTTGGTAACTTTTGTTGATATATGTTAACTGTGAGGGCCACATACATTAACTGTGAGGTCATATTAACCCACCCCTCAGCTCTTTAGTACAGTGTACACCTCATATTATTTTTATCATAAACATAGCATACAGGGAACAGAAATGAACATATTCCCAATTATCACAATTTTTGTCTTATTTCATAATCCTTTCATAAACATTGAACATTATCCTTATCATCAAACACAACACACAAGTTAAGCTACAGTGTCATTGACACTTTCATTCTGATAGGCTTAGCACCTGATCCCCAAGAACCCCTTAGAATGATGAAAGGGAAGAATGGCTGTACTCAATACAGACAGGGCTTTTGTGGTGAGAGGTGGCATTCAAACTATTGCAGATTTTCACCAAGTTAAGGAGTCTGAAGTGTTATTTACTATCTGTTCTTAACACATAGGAAAACCGATCCGAAACTGACGTTTTTTCCTGAAACCGAAACTGAATCTGAAAATTCAAAACCACCCAGCTCAAGACCCAAAAATAAGCCCAAAATCGAAAATAAGCCCACCTATCAACTTTTCTGATTTCAGTTTCAGAGTCCTCTCTTTGGAAATAAGCCCAGTCCCTGACTTTGTGATGGCAACATCAGTGACAGTACATTTGAGTTGTTACAAAGAAAAAGAACCTCTTACCCAATGCACATGATATCAAAATTTGTTATTTTAATTATTTCTTTTTCAAATGTTTAAAAAAATTTCAACAAAACCCTATCATATGAACCCCCCTCCCCCCCCCCCCCCCCCCTTTGCAACGAGCTCGCCTATGAGGGGGTCACATGATTTGTTTTTTTTTTTAAATTAGTTTACATTTTTTTTTACTGTTCAATTTGTAAATTACACAGGCACATGCAGCCAGTTTGGTAGATAAAGGGTTGTTGCATCTTTGTTATGGGATTGACTGAGTCCAGGGATTTAGATTGGTCTAATTTGGGGACGTCGCATTCAACTCATAAAAATATCCCCAAAATATGAGAAACTGCATGATTAGTCAATTTACGTACAAAGAGAATATAATACAGAGCTTTCTAAGACCTATTTTGCATGGTTGCAAAAGTATTTCTTAACAAATATCTTCATTTTAGAATGTTACAACAAGCTGTTGGTAGCCATTTCCAAAGTTGGGGACACCCTTTATCGGCATGAATTTGGGGTAATATAAAGGCCTGGAGTCACCTAATTTTGTGTGAACTTTGCATCCAAATTCTGCTACTGACTTGACTGCTCAAAAATAAGCCCTCCCATATACTTTTGCCAAATATTACTCCCTGCACAACCTGGGGTTATTCCAGAGTAGTATGGTAGGTGTACATGCACTAAACTGGAAATAGACATGCATTTTGAAAATTTGTCAGAGTGACCTTCATTTAATAAATAGTTTTTCAAAAATAATATTTTTGTTTTTTGAACTTCGTTCAGATGATGTTTTCAAGGATAAAACCTGTCATCATAAATGGATGAAATGAAGTGTAAAATAGCCCAAAAGAAAATATCTTGCTTTTTTTCTTTATCATTATTACAAAACATGAGTATGAATTCTTGGAAATCTCTCATTGAGATTTCAGTAACAATTGCCAACAGTTAATAGTACCTATTCAGAAAAAAAAAATGGATAGAAATCTTTTTATTGTGCGGCTTAATTTCTCTCGTACTGTATGTTGTTTCAATCCCAAACTTCTGAACAGGATGCTATGCAAAGTTCTCTGAGTCAAAGCTGAATGTATGTTGGTCTCTGTGTACTAACATGTTTACTCTCCCATATATTCCCTGCACTTTAACACTTTTCAAACTGAGATTAGATTTCTGTAATATTTGCATTTATCTTACAAGAACATATTTCGCCCAATACAAGTGAAAACGTTTAGACAAAATACAAATCTGTATTGAGGGTAGCAACTGCACATGCGATCATTTGATTCAGAAAGAGAATGTTTTTTACCTGCACTCATTGAAAACTGATTACACAAGTCGAGTCCAATGTTATGATAACAGTAATTAAATTATAAATAAATCACCAACTCTCTGAAATAAATTAGACTAGATCATTTTTTGCCATGATGATATTTTTAAATAGGCCTTCCATGCATTAAGCCTAAATAATAAAACAAAGAACACACAGCTGAAACACTACTACTATAAACTTTGGCTGTTATAGTACAAGTGGAACACTGAATGGTGATTACATCATCCACAGCTCCAGAACATAATACCATGATGTCATGATCTTCATTCATAAAAAATCAATTCATAGATGTCAAATGATTGTCAAAATATGTGTGAACAAGTCATGAAAGGGGGAATATTGTAAGATAAATTGGTTATTACCACCATGTGGATTTCCAAGATGGTGTATTGAAGTCTTGATCTCACCTCTAGGTCATATATCGACTCATCTTAATGGACTTGTCCATATATGCCCAGAGGTGAGGTCTCGACTTCAATACACCATCTCGGAAACTCTTATGGTGGTAATAACCTATATGTATATGCTCACCAGTGCTGGAAATGAACAAAATTGACGGGTGCAGTTTTAATCTCCCGCGAAATCAGAGACGAGAGTAGCTTGCACCTGTAAAATGTTAATATATGAATTCGAGGGAATACTGTCACCAAACACCAGAAACCGTAACCCTTTGAACCTGAGTGCCCACTTTTTCAGCCAGGAACCTGATACGTCATAAAGTTATTAATGGGATAGCTGTTCAATAAATGTGTGGGGTAGACCAATCAGTATTTTCAACGTGCAGCCCTGAGGCTGCACGTTGAAAATATTGTTTGGTCTCCCCCAAATAATGAATATGGACTCTTCTAATTGCTGCCATTGAACTGGCATGGCAGATACCACTAGTGTTCAAAAGGTTAAATGTATAAGGAATTGCTGAATTATGACAGTAATTTGCCGGCCACAGAGTGCTACTTTCTCAAAACAACACACATTTACATGCCCACACAGTATATTAGTGCTCCACAATATTATTAAACGAGTGCATTTTTTAGCTCCCATAAAATAGAAATTACGGGTGCTGATGGAAGCAATTGCACTCGCACCCGTCTCATTTCTAGGATTGCTCACCTGCCAAATGATAGTGATGTCACTACATGTATTATTAATTTTGAAGAAAAGTTTTGGCCATTACAGAGTGAAAATGCCATCACTATTATTAATTTTAACTGAATATGCAGGACATCACTAATATTCAGCCTTCTCTATTATTGGGCAGGTGAGAGTATCTTCCTAGAGTATGGGGAGAGCAGATTGCAGCTAAATCATCACAAGGTGTTTTTTCAGATACCGGTATTGTAAATTTTAACCTTTTCTATCCTGCAAGTCGTAACAAGCATATACATGTATATAAATTTTTACATGAGGAATTAATGGACAGTGAACGAGCAGATGTCCCAATGAACATTAAATTGGTTGTGCAGGGATAAGAATATCCAACTTATCAGATGTATCCAACTCTTTATTGGAATATAATTTTTGATAAAACATTTGAATATGCCTGTTGCATGTTATTGTATGTGAAAATGACAAGATTTTATAAGGTGGGAGAGCATGGTGTTAAGTTTCCATCTTTTTCATGATTTTGAGTTCTCATTGTAGGTTGAGAGGATCTGTAATAATTTAATCCTGCAGCTCTATGGAGCTCAAAAGGCAGCATTTTAGACAGATGTAATTTGGAAAAGAAATGCATGTGCGGGTATTCACCAAAATTAATCAACATAATAATGAGACTGAACAATATGTATACAAGTTTTACAAAACAAAAGACTGGTCAAAAGTATGATATCCATAGCTAACTTTGACAATTGGTACAACTATCCCAAGGGGTGGGAGGGTCGGGAAATGAATATATCGGGTCACAAATGGCGATGTCTACTTGGTGATTGAAACAAAGAGAATGATGAACCGACACTAATATTCTTGACCGTCCTGCTGACCGCTAAACCTGATTGGCTAAAACCAATAGCCCAGTACTTTGAGTGACTTCAGTGCCATCTGTTGTACCTGAAACCCCTAATTTATCAATTAATTAAAACAGCTGAAGAGTAAGGTGGAGTTGTCCAATTCCTTCTCAGTAATAGAAGCCCTCAGCAGATAACTCATAATTACTGCCAGCATAAATATTTTTACTACTAAAATGCATTTATGCCTGCTCGTCATTGCTAAATGGCCACTGGATAACCCGACAAGGAAAGCTAAGTCCGATCTGACAACACCACGTGGTGTCACCATTTAATTTATCTAAAATTATTCTTCTGGATAAATTATTTCACAATGGTTCTCGCATGGTTTTACTAGTTACTGTACATAAACTTAAATAAAATGTAATAATTTAAGTGTTCCAGTGGGTGTAACCACCACAATGCCAGCGCTGCTCGACAGCAGTGCTGGCATTTATGCAGGACTGAAAATAAAGAGCCTACATCATATCCTGTTATCAGGTTACGCTATATAAAATGGTGGTAACCTATAGGGAAAAGAGGTCCAACGCTTTTCTGCTTTCTATGTTTTTACCAAGCAAGTCATGTTTATGTCTTCACAGAATTCACGCTTAAATAAATAGTAACAACTAATTTGCCTTGGCGAGATCATACATCAGTTGCTGCTATTTATTAGTGTTGAAACGATTAGTCAACTAGACATTGTTGATGCTGATATAGCCCAATATCAACTCTGGATTTCCACATTGACCAGTTGGAACAGGTAGTAATTCCTATAAAAACATTACAACATAACAAAATTCTGACGCAAGGTCTTCTGATGAAGAATTAAAATGATTGTCAGTTGATCTGGTCAGAGAGTGAAATCAACAGTGCTAATAATGAGATACTGACACTGACTTTGAGATCAAAGTAGTCGTGACAGTTAATTGTGCTGCATCGGCTCCTTTGAAGTCGCTGTCACAGCCTGAGAGTGGTTGCACTGCACTTGCCATAATACTGTTAATGGTGTAGTTCTTTGACCGTGTTTCTGTACAATAAAATTTCTATTATAGAGATATTCCCATGCCATTCAACCCTTTACCCAATGAATCAGCCACATCCGCCCAAGTAATATGCAAATTCACCAGCTGAAAAAATACTATTTTTCCAAACATTTCAACAAAACCATATCATGTGACCCCTCTTTGGAACGAGCTCACCAAGCTCGTTCCAATGAGGTGGTCACATGATATGGTTTTGTTGAAATTTTTGGAAAAATGTATGTCAACCATGAGCCCGCATCAGAAAAGGGTGTAAGTGGAAAAAAATAATCAGCTGCAGACATATTGCTATATAAATCTTGCTGGCAGAAAGTGGGGTGCCAACTGGTTGACTTCGACTCAACTTTTGGGTATCTGCAAATTGACTCCAGAATCCCAGATTCAACACTACTATTTATTTTGATGGAAATTTTTTTATTTTGACGGAAATTCTTTTAAGATGTAAACGGCATGCCACTCTGGCCATAAGTAGATGTAATGTACAACCTTTCATTGAGTCATGTTTGTTTCGAAAGATTGTCGTATCTGACTGGCAAAACATGCAGGATTAGGAAGTTAATTTATGCTTTGTTGTTTTTTTGTATAACCTGCACTGCATTTGCATATTTTACAACTGACGTAAGCCCCATACTAAATGATCGATCAGGTGTTATTTCCAGGCCTTGTTACGCAGTAGGAAGCTTTGTGTTTGCTGAGAAAACCCCTGGTCATCTTGATTATGTTTCCCCCCACTTTCATTTAAATACATGTATGTGTTTCCATGTGTGCTTATTGATTTGAGTATAAGTAAAACTTAGTATCTGGTTTACCTGCCTTGACCCTTCTTGTATTGGGCAAGTTTGTAAGAACAGATATGAAGTGGAAAGGTATTCAGAGAATATGGAATTTTATTTTGGTATACAATTGAAGAAAATTTCTAAAATTAGAAACTGTTAAACATATCTTTATATACAGTACGTGGAGAGTGGATTGTAAGTAAATCACCCGGGGAGTGGAGTTATCACCTAAAGCATCTCTGTCAAATTCTGTACATGCAGACAAAAACACAAGCAATGTTTCAGCCAATGGACCTCCGGGTATAACCCGGAGGTCCATTGGCTGGAACTTTGCTTGTATTTGTCGTGCTTTGCAACAAATTTGCAATTATTGCTTGGGTGGAATCTCCACACTGCGGGTGATTTAGTGATAATACACTCTCCACGTACTGTATGCAAATTATTTTATATTATCTTTGGGTATTTCTGTTCAATTTCTTTTCAGACTAATCATATAGATGATTGAAGTCTCTGCACATTTAAATATTTATATTATTCAATGACACTAACTGAATTCAGTTTTTGCTGCTTGACCCTGTTGACAGTCAGTGTAGGAATTCTCAACACCTACCTGTGACCTCTCCCACCCTTATTTTTTGTGATGTCCCGGACAAACTGGCTTTCTTGCTTTTGTGTTCAAAACTCCTTAATCTGTTTTTTTATTAGATTCATTTATCGTTTCTTCACATGTATTGCTCGCCACTTTTGTACAGCTGTTTTACCTATATGTAGATCATTATGATATAAAGTATAAAAAATTCAATAAACCTGTATTAGCCCAATTCAGCACCAATATTCTTTTAGTTGTTTGTGTTTTGCAAACAAAGCTTATCCTCTGTCCTGTAGAGGGTCTTCAGTTTGGCATCGTTGGGACATGGAAGCACAAAAAACAAACCATACTGTGTGTTAGGTCCTAAATTTGGGAACATTTCTGTAAAAGTTGTGACACTGGTTACCGGTGGGAGTTCGGTGGAATTTAAATGCCTGACTAGGATTAATCCTTTACCCAGTGCATGCATGGGATATCAAAATTTATTTTAATTATTGTTTTTTAAAAAATTTAAAAAAAAACATATTATGTGACCCCCCCCCCCCCCCCCCCCTCCTCTTTGGAACGAGCTCGACATGCACGCTCTAATGACAGATCACATATGTTTTTGTTGAAATTTTTGGGAATTTTTTTTTTAACTGCTTAATTTGTAAATTACGTGAGCAGATGCACTTGATTCGTTAGGCAAAGGGTTAAATTGTTACTCAACCTCCCATCGCATACCACATACTGAATGAATTGTTCATTTCACCTTAATTCACTACACACAATAATGTATGAGAGAATACTATCCAATACACCAGTGCTGAAAGGGTAAAGAACAAAACAAAAAGAGGACCAGCAAACTTCCAGCTCAACGTCACAGCTCTGCACTTTTATAAGGAAAGAATTGCTCATTTCACTACACATGGTAATGTATGAGAGAATACTTTCCAGGATGCCAGCGCTGAAGGGGTTAAGAACACAACAAAAAGAGGACCAGCAAACCTCCAGCATTTCCACCACTCTGCATTTTTATCCCCAACCAAAATGAAGTTTGCAGGGGATATAGAAATGAGATATGTCTGTTTGTTTGTTGTTCGTCCTTCCATCCATTCATCCATCCATCCTTAACAACTTTGGACCTTCATATCTCAGTCAGTGGATGTTGGATTTAAATTTTCTTTGGTATGCTGATAAACCACCATGGGGGAGAGGATATTCACAAGTAAAAGGTTTTGTCCAATTTTTTTTTTTTTTTTTTTTTAGAGTTAAGGGCCTTTTTCTGCCTTTTAGGTCACATTACCCTTTCACCTGGCATCATTCGGCACCCGTCGTACGTAAGCTTTTCACATTTTTATCTTCTGTGGAACTACTGAGCCATTGTGAACCAAACTAGGCAGTATTGGTCTGTGGGAGGTCCTCTATAAACGATCCTCATTTTGTTCCTTTCGGATGAAAAACACTGCTGTCAGAGGAATTCTTTGATTCTGAAAGGTGGATTTTCAACAATCTTCTCCCCTGAAACTACAAGGCCAAATGACTAATGTTTTGAAACTTCACGTGCTTGATGACTGGGACACCCTCTACCAACGATTCCCATTTAATGTTGATCAGGTTGCAAACATGGCCACAATTGCAGCTAAAAGTAAAAATAGAAACCCTATGGGAAATAACATTTTCATCTTCATCTCTGGAACTACTGAGCCGATGTGAACCAAACTTTGCAGGAATGGTCTATGGAAGATTCTCTACAAACGATCCTCATCTTGTTCCCGTCGGATGAAAAACATGGCTGCCAGAGGCATCCTTTGATTCTGATTGGTGGATTTTCAAAAATCTCCTCTGAAACTACAAGGCCAAATGTTTTGAAACTTCACATGATTGATTACTGGGACACTCTCTACCAACGATCTTCATTTAATGTTGATCGGGTTGCAAACATGGCTGCAATTGCGGCTTATAGTTACCACGGAAACCCTATGGGAAATCACATTTTCATCTTCTTCTTTGGAACTACTGAGCCGATGTGAACCAAACTTGGCAGGAATGGTCTTCGGGAGGTCCTCTACAAACGATCCTCATTTTGTTCCTGTTGGATGAAAAACATGGCTGCCAGAGGCATTCTTTGATTCTGATTGGTGGATTTTCAAAAATCTCCTCTGAAACCACAAGTCCTGATGTTTTGAAACATGATTGATGACTGGGACACCCTCTATCAACAATCCTCATTTAATGTTGATCGAGTTGCAAACATGGCTGCAATTGCGGCTTATAGTTACCAAAGAAACTCTATGGGAAATCACATTTTATCTTCTGTTCTGCCAGGTGAGTGATTACAGGCTCTTTAGAGCCTCTTGTTTCAACCCTTGGCGGGGGATACCAGTGGCATTGCACCTTGTTATAAGGAAAGCATTGTTAGTTCACACTTGACTTAACGAAACAACCGCATCCACCCGTGTAATTTACAAAATGAGCAGTTGGAAAACAATTATTTTTCTAAAAATTTTAACAAAGCCATATGTGACCCCCTTATTGGAATGAGTTCATCATGCTCATTCCATTGATTCGTTAGGCAAAGGGTTAAATTGTTACTCAACCTCCCATCGCATACCACATACTGAATGAATTGTTCATTTCACCTTAATTCACTACACACAATAATGTATGAGAGAATACTATCCAATACACCAGTGCTGAAAGGGTAAAGAACAAAACAAAAAGAGGACCAGCAAACTTCCAGCTCAACGTCACAGCTCTGCACTTTTATAAGGAAAGAATTGCTCATTTCACTACACATGGTAATGTATGAGAGAATACTTTCCAGGATGCCAGTGCTGAAGGGGTTAAGAACACAACAAAAAGAGGACCAGCAAACCTCCAGCATTTCCACCACTCTGCATTTTTATCCCCAACCAAAATGAAGTTTGCAGGGGATATAGAAATGAGATATGTCTGTTTGTTTGTTGTTCGTCCTTCCATCCATTCATCCATCCATCCTTAACAACTTTGGACCTTCATATCTCAGTCAGTGGATGTTGGATTTAAATTTTCTTTGGTATGCTGATAAACCACCATGGGGGAGAGGATATTCACAAGTAAAAGGTTTTGTCCAATTTTTTTTTTTTTTTTTTTTAGAGTTAAGGGCCTTTTTCTGCCTTTTAGGTCACATTACCCTTTCACCTGGCATCATTCGGCACCCGTCGTACGTAAGCTTTTCACATTTTTATCTTCTGTGGAACTACTGAGCCATTGTGAACCAAACTAGGCAGTATTGGTCTGTGGGAGGTCCTCTATAAACGATCCTCATTTTGTTCCTTTCGGATGAAAAACACTGCTGTCAGAGGAATTCTTTGATTCTGAAAGGTGGATTTTCAACAATCTTCTCCCCTGAAACTACAAGGCCAAATGACTAATGTTTTGAAACTTCACGTGCTTGATGACTGGGACACCCTCTACCAACGATTCCCATTTAATGTTGATCAGGTTGCAAACATGGCCACAATTGCAGCTAAAAGTAAAAATAGAAACCCTATGGGAAATAACATTTTCATCTTCATCTCTGGAACTACTGAGCCGATGTGAACCAAACTTTGCAGGAATGGTCTATGGAAGATTCTCTACAAACGATCCTCATCTTGTTCCCGTCGGATGAAAAACATGGCTGCCAGAGGCATCCTTTGATTCTGATTGGTGGATTTTCAAAAATCTCCTCTGAAACTACAAGGCCAAATGTTTTGAAACTTCACATGATTGATTACTGGGACACTCTCTACCAACGATCTTCATTTAATGTTGATCGGGTTGCAAACATGGCTGCAATTGCAGCTTATAGTTACCACGGAAACCCTATGGGAAATCACATTTTCATCTTCTTCTTTGGAACTACTGAGCCGATGTGAACCAAACTTGGCAGGAATGGTCTTCGGGAGGTCCTCTACAAACGATCCTCATTTTGTTCCTGTTGGATGAAAAACATGGCTGCCAGAGGCATTCTTTGATTCTGATTGGTGGATTTTCAAAAATCTCCTCTGAAACCACAAGTCCTGATGTTTTGAAACATGATTGATGACTGGGACACCCTCTATCAACAATCCTCATTTAATGTTGATCGAGTTGCAAACATGGCTGCAATTGCGGCTTATAGTTACCAAAGAAACTCTATGGGAAATCACATTTTATCTTCTGTTCTGCCAGGTGAGTGATTACAGGCTCTTTAGAGCCTCTTGTTTCAACCCTTGGCGGGGGATACCAGTGGCATTGCACCTTGTTATAAGGAAAGCATTGTTAGTTCACACTTGACTTAACGAAACAACCGCATCCACCCGTGTAATTTACAAAATGAGCAGTTGGAAAACAATTATTTTTCTAAAAATTTTAACAAAGCCATATGTGACCCCCTTATTGGAATGAGTTCATCATGCTCATTCCATTGAAGAGGCACATGATATGGATTTTTTTTTTAAACTTTTATAAAAAATTCGAAAAAATAAAAGATTTTGATATGATCTGCGTTAGATAAAGAATTAACTGTTTACACAACACAAATAGATGACAGTATTTACCTGGGTAGTAACGATTCAATGGACTTGAGTTCATATCCATACTGTGATATTCATATCATATATGGTACTGTGATCACAAAAGAAGTATTTTTAGCTCACCAACCAAGTTGTGTGAGCTTATGTCATGACCCAATGCGTGTTGGCGTGACTTAGACCTTTTTGTTAATGTGGACTTTGTGGACTTACAAAATTTCTGACCTTTTGCTGTACATGAGGGGAGACTTCCACCGGTATGCTGTGGCTTTTATATTTCATATATGTGTTAAATGCATCAATAGAAGATGCCATTAACCCTTGGCCGGACATTTTTTGGAGATTTTGGACCTTTTTAATGCAAAGTTTGACTTTTTTGTTAGAGTGGACTTAGAAAATTTCTGACCTGTTTTGCTATACATGTACATGAGGGGAGGCTTCCACCGGTATGCTGCATCTTTTATGTTTCATATATGTGTTAAATGCATCAATATAAGATGACATTGACCCGTGGCCAGACATTTTTTGGAGATTTTAGACTTTTTTATTGCAATGTTAGACATTCTGTCCTGTTTTGGTATACATGTACATGACCGGACATTTTTTGCAGATTTGTAATAAGCCTAGGTTTATTGTATGCCATGCATTGGTGAGCTAATGGGGATGGAACCACCCCCCCCCCCCCCCCCACCCCCCCCCCCCCCCCACCCACCCCCCTCTTGTTCATGATCTGATTGTAATCTGGTTGTGACAAACTTGCACACCAATGGACCAAGATTTCATTAACAAAAATACTGTACCCTGTGAGAATCCTGGGAAATGGAACAATAGTTGTTTACTGTGGTAAACAAGTTCTGCCTTACCGATAAAATAGAACCTGGTAACCAATGTCTGAGCTGGAAGTCCTCTTAAATGGGCAGCACAGGTATAAACAATTGGCTCTCCTTGACTTAGTACCTATGTTGCGGTAATGATATATCCATAGATGCTGAAAGTGATCTTATAAACACCAGTAAATATATAAATAACAAAATACTGCAATAACAAGACTGAATCAATAAAAACAAATGGAAATAGCAGCACTGATTCAATATTTCCTTATTCAGTTTCTCACGAGTGAGATTCTACACAGTGCTGTGGTTGGAAAAGCAGAACAAGGATTTCACCCAGTCGTGATCTTTGAAAATCTTGCAAGTGATATGGGGTCATTTTCCATTCATAATTCTCAATCAGAAGCTAACATTGAGAATCATTGAATAATCTTATGGCAGCAAACAAGTGTTATATATATTGAGCTAGATTACCATCTTTGTGCATGAGAATTGAAGAAAAGCACACAATTTTCTATATAGGTGACATAAGTTGTAAGATATTTGAGAAAAAAAATTCTGTATTACATTTTTTGTAATGGACAATTGGAGTTTCTGACATCAGTTTTGGTAGGCTTTGTAAAAAAGCTTCCAAGTATCACTGAGGGGGCTGATAAAGTTTAGCAGTGAAGTGAAGACGAGATAAAACTTTCTCCTGGTATTTGTTTATTCCAACTGGTAGAGTACAGAGCATGTTTTTACATAACATGCTGTGTGGTCTTAACTCCTTGGATACTGATGATGTTGGACTCCTTAATTGATCTTTGATATGCCTCACCTTACCTGGTTAAGGGCTAGATTATTTTGAGTGGTCTGAATTTGTTATTCAAAATTTGTTGTATTAATTACAAATTATTGGATGGAGAGTGCCCACAGGCACTCTCCAATAACTTATAATAAAACAAATTTATATTAAGATATTTGGGTTTGACTGAATACTAAATGTGAGCAGTGAAATTGTTGGCTTTTGCTCTGGTACTCTCATTTTTCTGAAAGCCCTGATGGTGGCTTCTTGCACTCAACCAGTTAAAGAGAACCATTATTATAACCTGTTTCTTGCATTGTCAAAGATATGATTGGGCAAAACACCCATACCCCTTGCCCTATACCCTTTGGTTTCTTCCCCCCCCCCCAACATATTTGTTTCCACCAATACAATGAAAATTTTGAGGTAGTTCACGTTAAAATTTTTTCATTTTACTTTTTTAGCTCACCTGAGCGAAGCTCAAGATGAGCTTGAGTGCAATTTCCCAGAAAATGTCTTAAGGAGTATATGCCAGATATAGTGCTAGGCAATATTAGCCAAAATAATAGTCGTGAAGATTGTGAATAATAAATATGTAACAGATCGAGAGAAAAGTGCAAGAGCCGAGACTCGAACCATCAACCTCTAGCACACAAAGCAACCGATTTACAACGAGACTAAGAGATCCGGATCAACCAGGCTCATTAGTAAATGCCCCTTATACCTCAATGACTACACTATTCTCACGTTCTTAAGATTCATCCCCCATGAATCTCACCCCAGCTTCCACCTCAGAGCGGTTGAAACATCAACCATGCTTCACCACAGCATCCACAATGCTACCAATTGCTGAGGGCTGGTCACAGCACCAATGTAACAGATCGAGAGAGAAGTGTGGGAGTCGAGACTCGAACCATCGACCTCTAGCACACAAAGCGACCGATTTACCACGAGATACGAGATCCGGACCAACAAGACTGGTTGGTAAATTCCCCTTATACCTCGACCGCTACATATATAACCATGCTATTGTTTTCTTGTGAAGGTTGTGTTTATTCTGGTAAATAGTGTTAACTCTTTACCCAACGTAACATCCAAAACCTTCTAGCAACCCTTTACCCAACGCGACTACCAAAACCGGCTGGCACTATTCACAAAAAATACCAATCAATTTTCATTATTTTTTTCATTTTTAGCTCAACTTGACATCCAAGTATGAGCTATTGGGATGGATTGCAATCTGTTGTCTATCCATACATCCATCTGTCTGTCCATCTCTGTCCATCCGTCTGTCCGCACATTCTTATGCATTCTTACTTGTGGGGTTTTTCCCATGTTAAACCCTAACCCCACAAGGTCAAAAAATTAACCCCACAGTGCAACAAATTAACCCCACAGTGCAAAAAATAACCCCACAAGTGGCCACTGTACTAACCCAACCCCACAACTACCACTGACCCTAAACTGTAAACCCCACAATGCACCTCTGCTAAGCCTGTCCGTCCATCCGTCTAGGCATTTGTACATTCCTCTGTCCATCCACAATTCCTTTAGCACACCTTACACGCTGCAACTCTTACCCGACCAGTTCCATCTTTCAGACATGGTCTTGGGGCAATGTCTAGATGGAAGGTATCAAATTTTTCGGAATTTTGTTGAAAAATATGGCCAACAGCAGCCATCTTGAATTTGGATATAAATTTCCAACAATTCCTCTAGTACACTCTACAGGCCACAGCTCCCACCAATCAGTCTCAAATTTCATATGTGGATTTGGGGCATTGTCTAGATGAAAGCTATCAAATTTTTCCAAATTTTGTTGAAAAACCATGGCCACCAGAGGTCATCTTGGATTTGGCATATAAATTGTCAATAATTACATTAGCACAAGCTGCAGGCTGTATCTCTCACTCAATCTTTTTTGAATTTCATATATAGCTTTGGTGTGATGTCTAAATGGGAGCTATCAAATTTTTCTGAATTTTGTTGAAAAACATGGCCGCCAGTGGCCATCTTGGATTTGGCATATAAATTGTCAACAATCCCATTAGCACACCCTACAGGCTGCATTGTAACATGGAAGGATAACTCGGTATGATGTCTAGATGAGACTGTTCTATTTTGGTCATGATTGTTCAGCCGTTATCGCCACTTGGGCACGTGTCCTAGATTCCTTTAGCACCATCTACAGGTCATTTTTAGCTTAACTTGACATAGTCAAGATAAGCTATTGCCATCACGCGCGCGGAAGTCTGTTAGTCTGTGAGTCTGTTAGTCTGTTAGTCTCTGAGTCTGTGACGTCTGTTCACATTTTCATTTAGCACGGGCTACACCCCGCAGTTCTTGTCTGATCGTCACGAAATTTCATATGCAGGTTTGGGGTCATGTCTAGATGAGAACGTCCCCTTTTGGTCGCAATCGGGCAACCGGTATGGCTGCCCGAGCCCAAAACCCGAAAACCATTAGCACAGTCTACAGGTCGTATTTATGAAGGGATTTCATTGTAACTTGGTAGGATGCCTCTGTATAATGCCTAGATGAGAATGTCCCCTTTTGGGCTTGATCTATCAACCGAGATGGCTGCCCAAGCCCGAAACCCAAAAACTTTTAGCACAGACTGCAGGTCATGTTTAATGTGGAGAGATTTCATTGTAACTTGGTAGGATGACTCCTTATGATGTCTAGAAGAGAATTTCCCCATTTGGGCATGATCTGCCAACCGTGACGACTGCCCGAGCCCAAAACTCGAAAACCTTTAGCACAGTCTACAGGTCATATTTATTGATGAATTTCATTGTAACTTGGAGGGTTGACTTCATACAATGTCTAGATGAGAAAGTCCCCTTTTGGACGTCATTGGGCAACTGTGACGGCTACAGGGGCCCGAAGCCCAAAAACCTTTATCACAGTCTAGAGGTCATATTTATGAAGGGATTTCATTGTAACTTGGTAGGATGACTCCAAATAATGTCTAGATGAGAATGTCCCATTTTGATCACAATCATGCAGCCTTGATGGGTGCCTGAGCCCAAAAACCTTTAGCATAGTCAAAAGGTCATATTTATGGAAGGATTTCATTGTAACCTGTTAGGTTGACTCCATGTAATGCCTAGATGATGACATCCCCTTTTGGTCGTGATTGGTCAGTTGTGATGGCTGCCCGAGCCTGAAGCCCGAAAACCTTTAGCACAGTCTATAGGTCATATTTATGAAGGGATTTCATTGTAACTTCTTAAGATCACTCCAGATGATGCCCAGATGAGATTGTCCCCTATGGTTTCGATCATTCAGCCATGATGGCTGCCCGAGCCCGAATCCCGAAAACCTTTAGCACAGTCTACAGGTCATATTTATGAAGGGATTTCATTGTAACTTGGTAGGTTAACTTCATATCATGTCTAGATGAGAAGAACGTCCCCTTTTGGACATGATTGGGCAACTGTGATGGCTAAAGGTGCCCAAAGCCCAAAAACCTTTAGCACAGTCTACAGGTCATATTTATGAGGGGATTTCATTATAACTTGGTAGGGTGACTCCAAATTATGTCTAGATGAGAACGTCCCATTTTGATCGCGATCATTCAGCCTTGATGGGTGCCCGAGCCCAAAAACCTTTAGCATAGGCAAAAGGTCATATTTATGGAAGGATTTCATTGTAACCTATAAGGTTGACTCCATATAACGCCTAGATGATGACATCCCCTTTTGGTCGTGATTGGTCAGCTGTGATGGCTACAGGTGCCTGAAGCCCGGAAATCTTGAGCACAGTCTACAGGTCATATTTATGAAGGGATTTCATTGTAACTTCATAGGATCACTCCAGATGATGCCCAGATGAGATTGTCCCCTTTGGTTGCGTTCATTCAACCATGATGGCTGCCCGAGCCCGAAGCCCGAAAACCTTAAGCACAGTCTACAGGTCATATTTATGAAGGGATTTCATTGTAACTTGGTAGATTGACTTCATATAATGTCTAGATGAGAACGTCCCCTTTTGGACACCATTAGGCAACTGTGTTGGCTACAGGGGTCCAAAGCCCGAAAATCTTTAGCACAGTGTACAGGTGATATTTATGAAGGGATTTCATTGTACCTTGGTAGGATGACTCTAAATAATGTCTAGATGAGAATGTCCCCTTTTGGTCGCGATCATTCAGCCTTAATGGCTGCCCGAACCCAAAACCCCAAAGCCTTTAGCGTAGTCTATTGGTCATATTTATGGAAGGACTTCATTGTTACCTGTAAGTTTGACTCCATATAATGCCTAGATGATGACATCCCCTTTTGGTCATAATATTTATGAAGGGATTTCATTGTAACTTTGTAGGATCACTCCAGATGATGCCCAGATGAGAATGTCCCCTTTTGGTTGCAATCATTCAACCATGATGGCTGCCAGAGCCCAAAGCCCAAAAACCTTTAGCACAGTCTACAGGTCATATTTATTAAGGGATTTCATTGTAACTTGGTTGACTTCATATAATGTCTAGGTGAGAATGTCCCCTTTGAACGCAATTGGCAAACTGACGGCTACAGGGGCCCGAAGCCCAAAAACCTTTAGCACAGTCTACAGGCCATATTTATGAAGGCATTTTAATGTAACTTGATAGGATGACTCGTTTTGGAATAATTTCACTGTAACTTGGTAACTTTTGTTGATATATGTTAACTGTGAGGGCCACATACATTAACTGTGAGGTCATATTAACCCACCCCTCAGCTCTTTAGTACAGTGTACACCTCATATTATTTTTATCATAAACATAGCATACAGGGAACAGAAATGAACATATTCCCAATTATCACAATTCTTGTCTTATTTCATAATCCTTTCATAAACATTGAACATTATCCTTTTCATCAAACACAACACACAAGTTAAGCTACAGTGTCATTGACACTTTCATTTTTTAATAGATTTCATTGTAAGTTGGTAGGATGCCTCTGTATGGTATCTAGATGAGACTGTCCTATTTTGGTCGCGATTGGTCAACCGTGACTGCGAGACGGGCATGTGACCTAGATTCCTTTAGCTAAGTCTACCAGTCATATTTATTTATTCTTTAACCAAAGGTACTCAATGCAATGTTGTATCATGGTTGAAGACTTGTGACTTCGATCAGCTGGGAAATGTCCAGGCCGGCGACGCAGCAAAGAACACTTTAGTTTGCAACTTTGGGTGTTTTAGAGCTCACTTTCCAGCTTTCTTGTTGCCTGGAACTTTTTATTTTCTTTTTTGAGGAGATAATTGCATATACAGTACAATTCCAAATAAGTTTTAGGATAACCACTATAAACTATGTATCTTTCTCTTCCTATACTGCTAAGACCAGAATCTTACATCATTTTCTGGAAAGCTTCTGCATTGTGTCCTTGGGCAAAGCACTTAACCCTGATTGTTCACATGGGGACACGATGATGCTGTGTACTAAGGCGTACTGCACACCGATGGTGCGCATGTCTTCAACCAATCTAACCCTGCCTGTGCCAATCTAACCCTGCCTGTGCTGCAGTGCAGAGTTACGATGTTGGGGAGCTGGCAGCATCTCGTCATCGCTCAGTGGTTCTCTCCGGGTACACCGGCTTCCTCCACCTGTAAAACTGTCACCGACACGATATGACCTTGGCTGTTAAAGTGTTGTTAAACCTTAATGAATAAATAAATAAAGGCCAGGATTGGTTGTTTTCTGATATCTGTGATATGCCTCGACACTAAACAGTGTCAAGTAAGAATGTAAACAGCCTGCCAAAGGTGATATTTCTCTTTAAAAATATTAGCTTCATTTAGTAAATTCAATTTTAATTATGGTATAAATACAGAACGTAACTTGGGTAGAGAAAGGGGGACAGAAACCCCTGGTGGACTTTTTTCTGTATTCTGCATGTGCTTTTTGGTACGTATGAAATACAGGGAAAATTTCACCTTGGATAATTGATTCCAGTGCCCTGTTGTGTTCTGTCATAGTGCACCACCCTCCTTCCTCAACTTGAAGGTTTCCATTGAGCCTTCAGGACTGGAAATAAAGAGCGTATATTCGTTAACAGGTTACGTATATGCCACATAATATTTTGGTAACATACAGGAAAAAGTGTTGTGATGCTTTCCCTTCTCCTTTTTTACAACACCAGCCATGCTGTTTACATTTTAACAGAGTTCCTTTGTTAGTTGTTGCTATTTATTATGCCCCTGACTTGAAAAGTCAAAGGGGTATCTATTCGAGACCTCTGTCCATCCGTCCATTCATCCATCCGTATCAACATTTTCCATGTATCTCAGCCACTGCTATTCCGATTTCAATGATATTTGGTGTTGTGATAGAGAATCGTGGGGGAACGATACCTGTTTTGCTTGAGTTTCTTCCACACATTTTTTCTAGAGGTTTGACCCTTTTTCACTCTTTCAACTTAGAAAAATGTTTGCTGTTGGGGGCATTAGCAGTGCTTTGGGCTAAAATTCTGTCAAGATAAGATGTATGACAGTCTGTTCAAATGTGGATACAATGGGCAACCCAAATCTGACAGTTAATACAAGTGGGATTAGGAATTTAATTTTTGCTGTATTATTTTGTCATAACTTGTAATGTGTCCGGTTAATTTACGATTGACGTAACCCCTATGTAACCTAAACGATCATTCTCGGGTTATTTCCAGGCATGAGCCTGAAACATCAAGCACTCCATACATTTTCTAAAGCCTGATCGAATGAACAATATCCTGTGTTTGCACTATGCACTGAATAAATAACAGCAAGATTCACTGCTTGTCTGAAATTTCATTGCTATTAACTAATGAGGAAAACTAAATACATGCAGACTTTATCATATGACAAAGAAATGTGAAGAAGAATCATATGTCCAATGTACATAAATAACAATAAAGCCAATATTAACTCTCTCCACTCAGAAGACAAATTTCCTGAATTATCAGCAGACCAGCAGAAAATACAGGATGATTGTGCTCTGTCAGCCAGTGGATGGACGTCAAACCATACTGGTACCCATATCAGAACAGTGGAGCCCACTTAATTGGATATCTCTTAACTGTATAATCCTGTTAACTGAATATAATTTCCCAACACAAAACCATTTACCATACCTCCAGTACAATTTTGATCTGTTAATTGAATATGGGTTATAGAGTAAACTCCTGTTAATTGAATAAAAAATCTTCTAACCTGTCGAGAAATTACCCTGACTCTCCCTAGTTTTCCTTTCTTTATAGACCTATTTGGCCTCAGTACTTCCAATACAGGCATTTAATCTAGTATATCTTGTTTGACAGAGCTCATGGAGCTCTGTCAAACAAGATATAATAGAACAAATGCTAAGTTTATCTCTAGAATACAGGAAAGTGACACAGTCCCTGTTAATTGAATACTCCTGTTAATTGAATAATTTTCATTGGCAAAGTGGCCATTCAATTAACAGGATTCCACTGCACTTCATTTGTGAGGTGTTTTTTCATCCTTATCCATCTGTGGCATACCTTGTTTCAATAAAAAACATACTGCTTAACTCCTTGCATGCTGCTGGTGCCAAAGACACAAGATATCTTGCTGCTGAACTAAGTATGATTTGGGCCCATTTAACCAAATTTTTCTGCAAACTAAATGGACTTATTTAGTCCAGGCACATTAGACATAAAAATGAGAAAGTAAGGAAAAAAATCGGAGAAAGCTGATTTTTTTATATGTTTCTGGGACACACATTGCGGATAAAGTGTGAAAAGTCCCCACGAATCCGAGTTGAGCTTTTTTAGTTATAGCTTTTTTTGATGAAAAAAAAAATTTAAAAAAAAATTCGACCCACCTCCATATTTCTCATTCTTATTCGCCTTAGTAGGGTGAGAATCATAAATATCGTGCCGAATTATATTGAGAATACATATCCCCAACAGAAAATGCCAACTTTGTACCAATCCTCACACTCAATGGTGAAATATTCATGAAAATGTACAAAATTACGAAAAATTTTTTATTGTTTTCATACACACAACGGTACACAACGTCCATTAAATCAAATCTATGACTACTTTGGGAGTTAAATTATATATCAAAAATTGCAGAAAAGCAGTGGCTTTATAATGATATATAACAATAGTCATTTATTCCATAATGAACTGGTGAAACGTGTGAAATATTAACCATACCCCCTAAACTCAAATTCAAACGGCATCGACTTTTCTCATTCAAATACCGTATTATAGCATCATTGTTTCAATTTCCATGTTCAAAGCAGTGGAGATTGTGTCTTCGTCAGATAAGTTGACAAAAGTTTTCGTTAGACTCGGCAGCTTCCATATGATTATGTCATATTTAGGGGCAATTGGTTCGATCATGGCTGGTAGCGGCTTGGATGAACTTTGGGGGACTGTTTATGCTGGTGGGTCAATCCATCATTTGATCAGTGGTCATGCATATTCAAGAGCAGTTCGTGCCCATTTGCTAACACAAATTGCCATTACAAAACTTGTGTTTGAAGAAAGCCGAACACTAGATAAAATAGACTGCACAGAAGTCAATGAAATATTCCTTGGACTTGCCAGAGGTGACTGTACAACAGCTGACGCTGTCAATCAAGAAAGTGTCAACCATCTACTGTCAAAATTACACGAACTGCTCCAGAATGCGTCCGTAGGACGCACAGGAAAGCTTTGGGTACAATACTACGAGCAAATAGGTCTTCTCCAGTTGTTCTTGAGAGCAGAGCGCACAGGCGACTGGGAACTCCACACATATTGTGTTCGCAATATGATTCCAGTATTTCACGCAGGTGGTCATTTTGCATACGCAAAAAGTTCTCATCTCTATTTGCAGCAGATGAATGAGCTAACAGAAATAATGCAACAGGATGATTTGAAGTTGTTCACTGAGAAAGGTTACTTTACCATAAGGCGCTCAGATAAATTCTGGGACGGGATATATTCTGATCAGACCATAGAGCAGTGTTTAATGAGAATGTTCAAGCTCCCTGGTGGTCTCACACATGGCAGGGGAATAACCGATAGCACTGTTGCGAAATGGGTACATGGACTACCTCTTTGCCTTCCGATATGTAATGCTCTCGAAAATTTTGTTCATGTTCACACTGGTCATGGCGAACAACATCGGGATCTCCGTCAAAGTTCACAATTGACTGATGCCAATGATATCACCAAATTATTGAACTGGCTCAGAGTGCATTCCCCCTTTCAGAATAGAGATCCACTACAATTAGTCTCTATAGCGACTGGGCTTGTGGCCGACGAAACTGTGAACTGTGACCAAGTTCGCAAAATTGGTGAATGTTGCGTATCGAATGTTGTAAGCAAAACGTTCAACAGCATCAAACTACGACGTGTTGACACTGTGAAGTCTTTCGCATCGATGGCAAATAGCATCAAAGTCCGTGGAAGTAAGGTAGTGATTGACCCCACAATTCTGTTCAACCGCATCACATGTGTTATTCAGTCACAAGCAGAGATGGAAGAGTATCTCAAATATGAACTCGCCCCGAAACCACCAGCATTGTTTGATTCTGCTGGAATGAGGAAGACACAGAAAAGCACGCTCGGTAAGATCCTCAAAACATACGGTTCCGAGCAAACTAAAATCCCAGAACATTCTCTGTTTGTTGTAGATGGTGGATTTTTATTGAGGGCAGTTGTATGGCCTAAACAGTCGTCATATAAGGACATATGTACATCATATTCCAATTATCTAGTGAGACATTTTGGGGCGAACGTCGTCGTTGTTTTTGATGGTTATGCTTGTACAATGACGACAAAGGGCATGGAACAAGCCCGTAGATCTAAAGACAGGTATTCCATTGATATCAATATCTCACCCGAGTTACCAGCCACCACACCCCAATCCGATTTCCTTGCAAATGCCAAGAACAAAACCCAACTGATCGATCTTCTAATGCAGGAGCTATCTGCTATCAATATTCAGTCCAAGCAGGCCGAGGCTGATGCTGATGCACTTGACATCGCTTAAGATGACAACAATGTTGTCGTTGTGGGAACAGACACAGACTTGTTAGTCATTCTTACCTCTCGAGTTCAACCGGGATGTAATATTCACATGATGTATTCCATTACCCCAAACTTACTAGTTTTAGTTAGTGAAATAGCAACCAAAATGGGTGACCATAGAAGCAACCTCCTTGTAGCACATTCTATAAGTGGTTGTGACACTACTTCTGCACTCTTTCGAGTTGGTAAGAAGAAAGTATTCAGTACAATTGTCTCCGATGTTACTAGCGACTCACAACAGTATGTCAACACAATTTTGGCGGATGACAGTACACCAAGTGCAGTAGCCGCTGCCGGGGAACAATTCCTGATCTTATACGGGAGTAAAACTGTCTCTCGACCAATATAGATATGTCACTTACAAGCGTTATGTAGCAAAATCTAAACTGAATAAACCCATCAACCTAGCCTCACTCCCACCAAGCAGCGATGCTGCACAACAACATGTCTACAGATGTTATCTCCAGGTCCAACAATGGCTGGGCACTTCGCTTCCTCCGACGGATTGGGGGTGGTCGCTAGACAATGGACTTCTTGTACCGACTGCAGCCACAAAGCCATGTGCCCCCAATAACCTACTGAATCTGATCAGTTGTGGTTGCAAGAGTGCTTGTACAAAAAGGTGTGGGTGTAAGAAGGCAGGACTCTCTTGCTCAGGTTTGTGTAATTGCTGTTCGGATTCTTGTAACAACCACAGAAACACTGTCCTGTCGGAAATTTCTGAGTTCGATGAATAATATGTATATAGGTCATGTCATTTCTGTATATAGGGTTGATAATAGTCAATGTAACTTAATCCATGTTGATTGATTTGTACATTCTGTAAATATTATTTATTGATTTTTGTACATTCTGTAAATATTATTTATTGATCTAATGCTGCCAGACACAGACGTGTCTGTTCGGTCCCAAGCCCAAAAATAGTTGAGTTCTCATGCTGACGAATTTTATGCCAAAAGGGGAACTCGGCCAGAAGCAGAGGGGGTCTTCCATAATGTCTATTTTGTAAGCAATGATAAAAGTCTTCAAATGGTGGTGGATTTTTTATCGTCTGTCCAACTAACATCCCGTTCTGTACTACGACCCTTTGGGCAAATCCGTTAGGAAAATCGTCATTTTTTGCGTAAATCCGATACTTTTTTGTGAATTTTCAATAATTTTTCGCAGAAATTGTCACAGAATGCACATTTTCCTCTAGGTAAATGTATATTAGACATTATGTAGCTCGAAATACGCGTAAACAAAAAATAAAGTTGGATCAATTCGAGGTTACAAAGTTCGTGTGATTTTTTTAAATTTTTTTCAAACGCGTTTTCGAAAAAAGGCTGTAGAAAAAAAAGCTCAACTGGGATTTTAGGGGACTTTTGTCTAATCGTTCAGTGACATGTACTCGACATTCCCTGAAAAAATCAGCTTTCTCCGATTTTTTTCCCTAGTGAAACCTAATGTTCTTGGGCTATATTGACCAATGATTTCTTTAGTTAAATTTAGATGAATTTTTAATCAAATTTAGTCATGGCTGTGTCAGGAGGCCTTTAAAAGCCTTGGATACTCATAAAAAAAAAAAATGCGAACGAAGCATGTAATCATAACTATATAGTTTTATATGCCAGAGTTCCTGAAGGCTTAGTCCTAAAGTGGGACCATCTGGCCATTACCCCGTCCTCCCACTTCCCTTGTAGGGAGTGGGGGGAGGAGGTAATGACTGGAGGTCCTAGTTATACCCCCCTCCCCACAAACAAAGTTTGGGGGGGGGGTATATAGGAATCACCCTGTCTGTCCATCTGTCCATCCTTGTAAGCGCAACTCCTCCTAAACCGTTTGAAGAATTTTCATGAAACTTTACGCAATGGAAGAACTCCATATGAAGATATGCATGAAGCAATATAATTCCGTTTTGACATTTCCAAGGGGAGATAATCTAACTTATACCATCTGTCCATCCTTATAAGCGCAACTCCTCTAAACCGTCACTTTGTGAGTTTGCTCACAGTACCTCTAGTTAGGACTTGTAACAAAGCATTGAAAATCATGAATTTGACTATTGTACAATAGAAGTCAAAATAAGTTGTTGCATAACCACAATAAACTAAATATACTGCTGCTCCTGCACTGATAAGATCAGAATCGACTTCATTTTCTGGAAAGCTCTCAGTGAGAGCTTTCCTGAAATTGATGTCAGCTTCTGGTCTTATCAGTGTAAGAAGAGAAAGATACATAGTTTGTAGTGGTTATCCTGCAAATTTATTTTGACTTGTACTGTAGCTCCTTTGAAAAAAAATGCTGAAATATATTGAAAAATGGCCTAGATAGCCTTGAATTTTATAAGTCCTTGCCAGCAGGAACCCTGCTTTCATCTGTTGAGTGTCCAAATTTTGTCTGTCAGTTTGGATAATAGTTCCTCAGCCATGACTTTATGATTGCTAAATGGATTTTCACAACACACAGGGGTCAAGGACAAAGTGAAGGTGTGTTGTGAAACACCTCTAGATCCATATGACAAAGATGAAGGGCACACAATTACGAAAACTTTTGTCCCAACCATAACTTTATAAACAATTGGGTAGATTTCTGTAGTTCTAACTGATAAGGGTAATGGGCAAAGGAAAGGTGTGTGCCATATGACACCGTCAGGTCCATCTACCTGACTATTTGTCCTTTTGTGCATCCATTTGACTGTCTGTCTGTCCATCTAGAAAATTGTCTTGGTCATAGCTCTGTTATGACTGGGTGGATTTTCACAAAACTTCAGAGTTCACACAGTGGTAAAGGACAAAGAGAAGGTGTGTTCTGTAGCACTACCAGGTACAAATAAAAAGGCTAATGTCACATAATTATGAAAATTCAAATTTAGGCTTATATTTTTGACAATTCGGACCAGCTACATGTATCTGGTCTAAGTCTTCTAAAATTTATCTGATTCCAGTTGTAAGACTGTATTATATAAACATGGTTACATAATGTTCACCAAGACATTTTTAGGTTCATTTGATACACATTTTTTTTCCAACATTTAACTTTGTTATTCACTGTCAATGAGAACATGTACTAGTAGTGCTGTCATTTAACCCTATACCCATTGTACACAACATTCAAATTTGTTATTTGAATTATTTTTTCAAATTTTCAAATTTTTTTTTATCAAAACCATATCATGTGACTCTTCATATCAACAAGCTTGTTCCAATGAGTGAATCATATGATATTGTTTTGCCGAAATTAAAAAAAAAAAATTTTAATTTTTTTTCTTTCCATGTGGGGACTATGGGAAGTGGAGGTATGCTTGTTTACTCTGGTAGACAAGTTTGCTTCAATGGTAAATAGGACCTGAAACCAACACCTAGACAGCACAGGTATAAATGAATTACCAAACCTGACTTTGTACCTTCGTTACAGGCATGATGTAGCCAAAGATGCTGAAAATGGCCTCAAACACCAGTAAATAAATAATAAAAAATATTACTGCTCAATTCCTAAATTTACTACGTGGGCAGATCTGCCCAATTCATTAGGTAAAGACGTATTGTCTGTGAAAGAACCCAACAAAATGTTTTGGAAAGTGCATGTTGGTTAAACTCGAACTTTGCTGTGACTGATATTAACGGCATGCATTCAGTCTTCACTATTTTTGTTAACAAAAAAAAAACACAAAGAGTGGAGGTTAATAATACTCAGTTTCAATTTTTTTTTTTTTTTTATTCTGTAGACAAATGAAGAGGCATATAAAAGAATTTTATCATTAGGCCTAAAAAAGTTGAAAATCTGTTTCTCATCCCCCCTCCCCCTCCCCCCCCCCCCCCCCCCCCCCCCCACATGGTCCTTTTGGCTGTCGTGTGCGCTTTTTATAACCAATGCAAATTTTTAAAAAAATAAAAACTAAATATGACTTATCTCTGATTTTTTTTTTACCCAAGTTAATAAAATTGATAAATTTGTCCTTCGGCAACAAGGCTTTGCAATGTTTTGCACTCAAGGGACAAAATTCACTGCCACCCATGCTATTTTGTAGATTTTTTTGTCCTAAAACATAAAACAAACCAAGAACATGCACTTTCGATGGCAAAGAAATAATTACGAAAATAAAAAATAAAATAAAAAACTGCCCGCCCCCATGCAATTTTACAACAAATGGTCTTAGAAACAAGATCTTCTTTGTGGGGCCTTATGGCTTGACTTGACCATGTGCACAAGCCAGTGCAATGTATTTTCTTTTTGAACACAAAAATCATCTTTATTTTTTTCTTTTTCAGAAATTTCTTTAGATCATGATTGCTTTGAAAATGGTCCCCCAGATCAATGCACAGCAGCTAATTCGAGATGTAACAAAAGATGCATTTGCAAAGATGGATTTTACAAATTAAACAACATGTGTTTTCAAAGTGAGTACATGTAGTACCAGCTGAAATTAGTTGTACAGTAGTATAATCACAAGAAAATTTGTAACTGTGACAAGCAGCTCTGTTTGTGGCAATGTCTGTCAATTGGTCTGTTTGTTGGGCCATCGGGCTGTGACCAACAAGTTTTTAAACTCAATAACTTTAAAATACATGGTGGAATGACATCATGTTTGGCATGCAAGTGTATCTTATTGATGTCTAGTTTATGTTTACTGCCAGTGTTTTTCAAAGTATATTTGTGAAAGTTATTGCCCTTTATGGACTCTTTCATTTTTATCATCCTCCACAGCTTAGCTGCAAACTCACAATTTTACCACATTTCTCCTTTGCTGATCATTCAACACTTAACCTCCTTCAAAAGAGTATCAACTTACTATTAGCTTAAATAAAGGAACTCATGAAATAACTTGAACTATTCTAGGTTTCTTGTCTTCACCTTTACACTAAAAATGGTAAGGTAGTTTGGTGGCTCATCAGTTAGAGCATTGGACTTTGCACCGAAAGCGTGAAAGCTCAGTTCTCACACGTGCCATCTTTATTGTGCCCTTGGGTAAGACACTTAATCACAAATGCACAGGTGTGTAACTTGATGGTATAGTGTATTTATGCATACTGTATGACTTCAACTGCTGCTAACTATGCTTGTCCCAGGTTAGTTTTGGTGTGATGTCCAGATGGGAGCTATCAAATTTTTTTCTGAATTTTGTTAAAAAACATGGCCACTAGCAGCCATCTTGTGTTTGGAAAATAAATTGTAAACAATTCCATTAACACACTCTACAGGCTGCATTCCTCTCCGCATCTTTTTCTGATTTCATACGTAGCTTTGATGTAATGTCTTTTCTGTAGAAACTTGAGCGAATGACTTGACATTACTGGAACTTTCTATTTAATCCAGTCCCTTCTTGGTCAAGTTGAGCTGCAGTGTCATTGACACTTTCATTTAATATTGGGTCTGGAAAAGTTCAGGATAGGGGTGTCGTGACTATTCAATTAATCGACTAAGTGTCGGAAGGTGCTATAGTTGACTATTTTTTTTAGCCATATTCATCATACCACTGAATGATAATACTGGTCCACGAGGGGCACGTAACATTTCTCGGTGCCTGTTATCCTTCGTATTCATTGTTCATATCATGAAAATAGGCAGTAATTTTTACTTCAACCTCGCATTTTATCTCATGAAATGGATGATGTCATACCAAAACTCTGCACTGGATCAAGCTATTGTGAACAAACTGTTAATAAGGCCTAAAAAAGTTAAAAATCAGTTTCTCAGGTCCTCCTTTTACCTCATGCTCTCTTTTTAGAACCACTGCAAACTTCAAAAAATAAAAATTAAATAGTTTATGTCTGATATTTTACCCAAGTTAATAAAATTGATAAATGTGTCCCTTGCACTGAAGGGACGATATACATACCACGACCCATGCTGTTCTGGACTGTAGATTATGAGGACTAAGACATAAAACAACCAAGAACATGAACTTTTGATGGCAAAGAAATAATTACAAAAAATAAACTATAAAATGAAAAACTGCCCGCCGACATGAAACTTTACAAAAAATGGCCTGAGAAACAGAAAATCTACTTTATGAGGCCTAATCCGTGTTAATTGTTGCCATTTTAAATCGAATAATTGTAATATTGAAGTAGAATTTATAATGATGCACACCTAATGTTCAAGCTCAATTCTTATCTGTTGGGATTTGGTTCACATCAGTACTGTGAACCAGCCCACAACTAAAGTTGATTACGTCAGTGAGGGATTCCTGGTAAACCCTAGTATTTAGATGATCCGATTGGCTTGAATAAACACTGCATGCTATATTCCGTGCAATTTTCATCAAGCGGCAGTTTCTAGATCCCCAAAATGGCCCAAATAAAAACATCAGAGTCCAGACAGTGCTTTGATTTTCACTTGTGTTGTCAGGATTTTGAACTGCATTTCCTTGTGCCTCACTAAATTATACATTTCACTGTATATTATGCTTAAAAGTTAGAAATTGTAGTGTGAATAATGTCTGTCATGTACCTACACAAAGACTAAGTTGCCTAACTAGTCACACTAAGTAACATGGACATTAACATGATTAACTTCGAGAATCTTGTCCATTTTCACACAGAAATCGCATTGACTCAGCTCTGCTAAACAAACTGATTAGAAGACGGTCCCAAGTGTTTTTTCAGAATAAATTATGATATTATCGTTATGTATTTGCTTGTGTTCATGTGGTGTTTACTGTTTCTGTTAGCCTTTTGTTCAACTCTTTCTGCTTAACCAACGTGTTAACAGAAACCACAAAACTGCATCGGAATTTACGACATTTGAATTTTTACATTAGTGTATGTCAGCATAACATGGATGTAATATGTGAATGTCTAATCGACTAACCATCGACTATCACAACCGACTAGTCGACTCTGAAAACCAATAATCATGGAAGCCCTTTTTCTGGAGAAATAAAATTTAATTGGGGTGGGTATGGAATTGTCATGGAATTGGGAGAAAAATATAGCCTAAACAAATGTGACAAAATAAAATTTCAGATTTTCTTCCTACAACCCTGTTAGGAAGCATTTGCATTCTCGGTACATATTGCAGTCTTTGTGAACTCTTTATGCTTTTCAGAGTGAGTACATGTAGTAGTAGCTGAAATTAATTGTACAGTAGTATAATCACAAAAAATTTTCAACTGTGACAAGCAGCTCTGAATGTGGCAATGTCGGTCTGTTGGTCTGTTTGTTGGTCCATCGGTCTGTGACCAACAAGTTTTTTATACTCAGTAACTTTTAAAATACATGGTGGAATGACAAGTGTATTTTTAGCTCACCAACTTGAGTTATGTGAGCTTATGGCATGGCTCGATTGGTTGGTGTCGGCATCAGCATCGGTGTCGGCGTCAGCGTACATGTCCAATAATGTTCAAGGTTCTGTTTAGGTCACTTACTCGCCCTATTTCCATATCATGGCCTTTATAATGCTGCTATATGATGATTGTTATCATTCTACCATGATTTAACCCCTCATACCCTGCATTTTAAACATTTTTCTTGACATTTTTAGTTGCGTTTAGTTTTGTGTTTAGCTCAGAATTTCATGTTTAACTAAGTGTTTAGGTCAGCTTCTGTGCTCCTTCTCTTCCCATGGCACTTATATTCATCATACGTGTTGCTCAGTATCATTGTTCCATGATTAACCCCTCATACTCTGCATTTTAAACATTTTTCTTGACATTTTTAGTTGCATTTAGTTTTCTGTTTAGCTCAGAATTTCATGTTTAACTAAGTGTTTAGGTCAGCTGCTGTGCTCCTTCTCTTCCCATGGCACTTATATTCATCATACGTGTTGCTCAGTATCATTGTTCCATGATTAACCCCTCATACCCTGCATTTTAAACATTTTTCTTGACATTTTTAGTTGGGTTTAGTTTTCTGTTTAGCTCAGAATTTCATGTTCAACTTAGTGTTTAGGTCAGCTGCTGTGCACCTTCTCTTCCCATGGCACTTATATTCATCATACAGGTTCCTCAGTATCATTGTTCCATGATTAACCCCTCATACTCTGCATTTTAAACATTTTTCTTGACATTTTTAGTTGCGTTTAGTTTTGTGTTTAGCTCAGAATTTCATGTTTAACTAAGTGTTTAGGTCAGCTGCTGTGCTCCTTCTCTTCCCATGGCACTTATATTCATCATACGTGTTCCTCAGTATCATTGTTCCTTGATTAACCCCTCATACCCTGCATTTTAAACATTTTTCTTTACATTTTTAGTTGCGTTTAGTTTTGTGTTTAGATTGGAATTTCATGTTTAACTTAGTGTTTAGGTCAGCTGCTGTGCTCCTTCTCTTCCCATGGCACTTATATTCATCATACATGTTCCTCAGTATCATTGTTCCTTGATTAACCCCTCATACCCTGCATTTTAAACATTTTTCTTGACATTTTTAGTTGCGTTTAGTTTTCTGTTTTGCTCAGAATTTCATGTTTAACTTAGTGTTTATGTCAGTTTCTGTGTTTTACTTTTAAGAGGTTGTGTTTAGGTCAGCTTTGTCCCATGTTATGAGCCTGTTTGATACAGTTCTTGTGTTTGCCAAAGTTACTATCAAAGAGGAATGTTGGTGAGCTATAGGGCGTTGGCATCCTTCTTGTATTGATGTCTAGTTCATGTTTGCTGCCGGTGTTTTTCAAAATTTATTTGTGAGAGTTATTGCCCTTTACAAACTTTGTTTCATTTTTATCATCCACTGCAGCTTAGCTGCAAACTCACAATTTTACCACATTTCTCCTCTGCTGATTATTCAGCACTTAACCTCCTTCAAAAGAGTATAACTAACTCAGAGCCTGTCATTAGCTTCAATAAAGGAACTCATGAAAAAACTTGAACTATACTAGGTTTATTGTTTTTAGCTCACCAACTTTAGTTGTGTGAGCTTATGGCAAGGCTCGATCGGTCGGCGTCAGCGTACGTGTCCAGGAATGTTCAAGCTTCTGTTTAGGTCACTTACTCGCCCTATTTCCATATCATGGCCTTTTCAATGCTGCTATATGATGATTATTATCATTCTACCATGATTTAACCCCCTCATACCCTGCATTTTAAACATTTTTCTTGACATTTTTAGTTGCGTTTAGTTTTCTGTTTAGCTCAGAATTTCATGTTTAACTGAGTGTTTAGGTCAGTTGCTGTGCTCCTTCTCTTCCCATGGCACTTATATTCATCATACATGCTCCTCAGTATCATTGTTCCATGATTAACCCCTCATACACTGCATTTTAAACATTTTTCTTGACATTTTTAGTTGCGTTTAGTTTTCTGTTTAGCTCAGAATTGGGGGCGCGGTGGCGTTGTGGTAACCGGTTCTCGTCAGATCACAGAAGTTAAGCAACGTCGAGCCAGGTTAATCCTCGGATGGTTGACATCTGAGCGATCAATTCGGACTCCCGCGTTGTGTCCTTGGGCAAGGCACTTAATCCCGATTGTCCACATGGGGGCACGATGACGCCGTGTACTAAAGTGTACTGCACGTCGATGGTGCACATGTCTTCAACCAATCTAACCCTGCCTGTGCTGCAGTGCGGAGTTATGATGTTGGGGATCTGGCAGCTGCTCGTCGTTGCTCGGTGGTTCTCTCCGGGTACTCCGGCTTCCTCGACCCGTAAAACTGTCACTCGCGGTCATGATTAGCCATTGTGCATAAGTATGTGGCCTTCAACACCAATAAATAAATAAATAAATAAATAAATAAATAAATAAATAAATAAATTGCTCAGAATTTCATGTTTAACTTAGTGTTTTGGTCAACTGCTGTGCTCCTTCTCTTCCCATGGCACTTATATTCATCATACATGTTCCTCAGTATCATTGTTCCATGAATAACCCCTCATACTCTGCAATCATTTTTCTTGACATTTTTAGTTGCGTTTAGTTTTCTGTTCAGCTCAGAATTTCATGTTTAACTAAGTGTTTAGGTCGGCTGCTGTGCTCCTTCTCTTCCCATGGCACTTATATTCATCATATATGTTCCTCAGTATCATTGTTACATGATTAACCCCTCATACTCTGCATTTTAAACATTTTTCTTGACATTTTTAGTTGTGTTTAGTTTTGTGTTTAGGTCGGAATTTCATGTTTAACTTAGTGTTCAGGTCAGCTGCTGTGCTCCTTCTCTTCCCATGGTACTTATATTCATCATACATGTTCCTCAGTATCATTGTTCCATGATTAACCCCTCATACTCTGCATTTTAATCATTTTTCTTGACATTTTTAGTTGCGTTTAGTTTTCTGTTTTGCTCGGAATTTCATGTTTAACTAAGTATTTAGCTCACCTGCTGTGTTCCTTCTCTTCCCAAGGTGCTTATGTTCATCATACATCTTCTTCATTATCATTCTACCATGGTTTAACCCTTAGCCAGTGAATTTCTTAAAATTTTTCTTCCAATTTTGAATGTTTAGTTTTCTATTTAGCTCATACTTCGACATTTTCAGTGGGTTAAATTTTTTGTTTACATCGACTGCTGACACCCTTTTGATTCCATGGCCTTTGTAATGCTTCCATATGGTGCCTATTATCATTCTTCCACTATTTAACCCTCACCCAGTGTGTTTGAAATGTTTCTCTTAACATTATTTAGTGACGTTTACTTTTCTGTTTAGCTCAGAATTTCATGTTTAACTTAGTGTTTAGGTCAGTTGCTGTGCTCCTTCTCTTCCTATGGCACTTATATTCATCATACATGTTCCTCAGTATCATTGTTCCATGATTAAACCCTCACTCTCTGCATTTTAAACATTTTTCTCGACATTTTTAGTTGCGTTTAGTTTTCTGTTTAGTTCAGAATTTCATGTTTAACTTAGCGTTTAGCTCACCTGCTGTGTTCCTTCTCTTCCCATGGTGCTTATATTCATCATACATCTTCTTCATTATCATTCTACCATGGTTTAACCCTTGTCCAGTGAATGTCTTAAAATTTTTCTTCCAATTTTGAACGTTTAGTTTTCTGTTTAGCTCACACTTTGACATTTTCAGTGCGTTAAATTTTTTGTTTACATCGACTGCTGACACCCTTTTCATTCCATGGCCTTTATAATGCTTATTATTATTCTACCACTATTTAACCCTCACCCAGTGTGTTTTAAACCTTTTTCTTACCATTTTTAGTTATGTTTACTTTTCTGTTTAGCTCAGAATTTCATGTTTGACAAAGTGTTTAGGTCACCTGCTGTGTTCCTTCTCTTCCCATGGTGCTTATATTCTTCATATATATTCTTCATTATCATTGTACCATGGTTTCATCCTTGTCCACTGAATTTCAATTCAAATTTCTCTTCGACTTTTGAACGTTGAGTTTTCTGTTTAGCTCACACATTTTCAGTGTGTTAACATTTCTATTCAGGGCAGCTGCCGACACCCTTTTCATCCCATGGCTTTTATATTGCTTCTATATGGTGCTTATTATCATTCTACTACTATTTAACCCTCACCCTATGTGTTTTAAACCATTCTCTTATGTTTTTTATTTATTTTTTACTTACGTTTAGTTTTCTGTTTAGCTCAGAATTTCATGTTTAACTTAGTGCTTAGGTCAGTTTCTGTGTTTTAGTTTTAAGAGGTTGTGTTTAGGTCAGCTTTGTCGCATGTTATGAGCCTGTTTGATACAGTTCTTGTGTTTGCCAAAGTTACTATCAAAGAGGAATGTTGGTGAGCTATAGGGCATTGGCGTCCTTCTTGTCACCTTTACACTAAAAATTGTAAGGGAGTGTGATGGCTCCTCACTTAGAGCATTGGACTTTGCTCCAAAAGAGTGACAGCTCTATTCTCACATGTGCCATCTGTATTGTGTCCTTGGGCAAGACACTAAATCACAATTGCACAGATGTGGACTTGATGGTGCAGTGTATTTAGGCATTCTGTACGTCAATAGTCCACTTGACTTCAACTTCTGTTAACTATGCTTGTCCCAACTTAGCATTGGTATGCATACATATTGCGCACCGGTCTTTGTGGACTCTTTACGCAGTTACGCAGTTTGTGAACACAATTCATACAATTCAAACTTTGATGTGAGCACTCTGTTCAAGCAGATGTTTCCAGATTGGGATTGCACAGTCCTGTGCATGTGGTGAATGTCTGTGTTTTGGAAAATTGTTCTAAACTCCTTAAAGGTGCATGAACCCTGTTGACACTTTCAATTATTCAATCCTTGAATTTGAATGGCGATTCGCAAGTCTGGAAATTAGCAATGTGTCATTTGCAGAATGAGGTCCCCAGAGGGTGTATTTGTAGGACTAAAAAGTTAACCAACTATATCTTGTTTGACAAAGCTCTCAGAGCTCAGTTAAACAAGATTTATTTGGTTAAATTTGCAACTGGGGTGTGGGGAAATTTGCTGCTGAAAATTATTAATTCCAACTATTTTCAGAATTGTTTTGTGAATTAACAACAAAAAACCTCCTTCTCTCATCAAAAATTTGATGGCCTAAGAAACAAGAAACGTTTATAATAGGCCTCATTATCATTATTGTTTTTGATCAAGACTGAGTGGATGAATGCGTTTCAGACAGTTTTGTGATTTGTTATTGAAATGTTTTTTTTTCTTTTTTTCCTTTTTTCTTGAGAAATCTGTGATGTGATCTGAAAAATGACAGCCTGAAAAAATTAAGGCAATCTTGTGTTTTGTTTTTGGAGGTTGGGGCAGGGGGTTGGGAGGGGTTGATTACTCTTATTTTCTAATTTGTACAGGCCTAATGTTCTTTTACTACTGTTTTATGTATCAGTGATGTTTTGTACGAGTGCTAAAGTTACCATGTCCATCAAATTAGAACATAATCAGTATTTCATTTATCTAATATGACAATGAACTATGTACGTTTCAATTTTCAGAAAAAGCCTTGAATGAACCCTGTCATCGAGGCGGTCCACCAGATCAGTGTATGGATGAAAATGCTGAATGTAGCATTCAAGAAAAGTGTAAATGTAAAAATAGCTTTTACAACTCTGGCACAAATACATGCTCACTTAGTAAGTGTTTACCTCAGTTAGTAGATTTGAAATTCAGGGATGAGATGTTTTAGCTTACCTGACTGATTGTCAAGGTAAGCTATACTGGTCACTCTTTGTCCATCTGTCATCCGCAAACATGGCGTTCTTGACTTCTCCTTCAAAACCACTGAACAAATTTCAGTCATTTTTCAGTTTTTTGTTGTGACATTGCATTTCGATATTGTTCAAATCTAGTTGCCCCACCGAATGGGGGGAGGGGAGGGGGGAATTCTCCCAAATTTAAAAAAAAATCTTTTCATCATGAACTGATTGGTAATTGGAACAATGACTTGATATTTGGTATCTGAGTTCTGTGAAACAAGATTGAATATGTTAAATTCCAAGTTGTGTTCAGGTTGAAATTTTAATATTTTTACACCAGTGTGCAGTGGGTTAAAGGAATGTCTCTGGAAGGGTGCTCCACCAAGGCTTTACTTGGGCTCACATAAGCTCAGGTAGTCCTCGGGTAAGACTGAGTCCCAAAGGCATTTAAGGTAAGGCCTCTGTTAACTGGTAGAGTGTGGAAATATTTTTCAAAGGTGATTTGTAACATGAGTCATTTTTGTGTCGCCGCCCCATGAAGTGGGGAGCGACATATAGGGATTACTTTTGTCGTCTTGCGTCGTCGTCCGTGTCGTCCGAATCACACTTTCTCTTATCCGCCACTCCTCTTTAACCTATGAATGGATTTTGATGAAACTTTCAGTGATTCTTTATCACATAATGGCATTGTGCACCTCCTATTTTATTTTTTGATCTGCTGTATTTTTTCCAGAGTTATGCTCCTTTTCCACTTAGAATTCTGTCTGAAATATTAAAATATAGTGCAGGCGACACACGTCTTCCATGGAAGACTCACATCTAAGTTTTTTTGAAGATTCTATTGCTACCAGCAAGTTGAGCCTGGGTTTAGCAAAATTTTATTCATAAATAATTGTTTTGTTACAATTAATTGGAGAGTACCCATTGACACTCTCCAATAAATTGAAAGAAAACAATTTCATGCAAATATTTTTTGTTCTGTGAGTGAGAAAGCATCAAGCTAATGCATAGAGTGTAAAGCCACTATAGTGGCTTTCAGCACTCTTCAATAGAGCCATGATAATGCCTTCCAGCACTCTACCAGTTAACTATAACTTTACTTTGTTTTATGTCAAACACACACGTTTATTTTAGACATGACATGAGAGTGCATTTCAGTTAATTATGGGCCCGGACACGCTTTTGATCACGGCAAAATGCAACAACATTTTATTCTAAGAAGGGTCTTTGTTATCCCCCCGAAAAAAAATTTCGGGGGATACAGTCGTCACGCGTTTTTTTTTTGTCCGTCCGTCCGTCCGTCCGTCCGTACGTCCGTCCGTCCGTCTGTCCGTTTACATTTCGTTTCCGGATGATAACTTCCCTTGAAATAGTTTGATTGTAACCAAACTTGATATGTGGCTTAAACATATAAAAATACAGGTCAAGTTCAAATCCGGGTTCATCCTGATTAATATTACCAGAGTTATGCCCCTTTCTAATTTAGAAAATCTTATGATTTTTGGTTTCCGGATGGTAACTTCCCTCAAGATAGTTTGATTGTAACCAAACTTGATATGTGGTGCAAACATATCAAAATACGGGACAACTTCGAAAATGGGTTTGTCCTGATTAATTTTACCAGAGTTATGCCCCTTTTCAACTTAGAAAATCTTATGATTTTTGGTTTCCGGATGATAACTTCCCTTAAGATAGTTTGATTGTAACCAAACTTGATATGTCCGTCCGTCCGTCCATCCGTCCGTTTACATTTCGTTTCCGGATGATAACTTCCCTTGAAATAGTTTGATTGTAACCAAACTTGAATAGGGCTAATTTTCATTTTATTTGCATCATATTTCTTTATTGTTACACTATAAAATCTGTGATTTCTTGTTTTTTGCTTGATAACTTCTGTTGAATAATTTGAAAGCAAACTTGATATGCGGATCATCATACCAAATACAGGTTATGTAAGAATTGACCCTTTACCCCAAAAAAATTTTTCGAGAAAAATGAGGAAATTTTATCTCCCTCTTCTCTAAAATCACACCAGTATGGATGTCATTGTAACCAGCTCATCAAGCCAGTTACAATGACATCTATATCGTGTGTTTTTAGTGAAACTGTTGCGACATATTGTGGTCTGATTTAGCCCGATTCAGGCTATTTTTTTTTTGCTGTTTTTTGTCAGTTTGCTAGGTAAAGGGTTAAAGTGTGGTCTGGTCAATTTTTTCAGAGTTATGCCAAATTCAATGTACTTTTAAGTTTCTGGATGATGACCACACTTTTTTCGGGGGGATCAGCTGCCCCGTGGATGTGGCAGCCCTCTAGTTACTCTATGCTGTTGTGTAACTCACTACTGGAAATGGTCCTGAGAGCACCTTCCGGTTGTGTGTTGCACTGCAGCATGGCTTCTTCTCTTTCCACTAGTGTACGGCAAGACAAGGGCAGAGATATGCCAGTTTTTCAACACCATTGCTTTTGAAATAATTATGATTAAGAGGGTAATGCAGTCAGGTGGTTGAATACGTTTTCGCACTGCACAATTGACTATGTGGAGTATTCATAATGTTGACAATGTATACGTCATGCTGGACTGATGGGTGTCTCGAGAAATGCTTTGTAATTTACTGTACCTTTTATGTACTGGAAATTAAGTTTTCCATAAATTTAGAAATATGTTTCGGTACCGATATTCAGTCACTTTTGCACAAGCACCATACAATGCAATTTTACTGTGTAAGGGTACGGCATTAAGATAGGCTTAGCCTATTCACCAAACGCGGTTTCAAATGAATGAAATAAAAATATTGTTTTAAAACAAAAATGCAACTGACTATCAAATCAACTGTAGTATTTCATTTATACATGCAACCGCTTGGAAGAATCAACAAGGTTGTGCTGAATATCGCAGACTATTTATTAGATCTGATTTTCTTTCCCAGAATTGCCCAAGCTCGGCTGATATGACTTTCAGACTCTGCTGATATGGTGCTGATCTCGGCCGATATGATCCAAGTTAGAGTTGCTCCCTTGATTCATTACAAGGTGCAGCCATTTTGTTTACAGCGAAATTGTTTTCTCTTATTAGTCAAAAGCAATCAATTAGTAAAACTGGCATTACTTGGCAAAAGGGAGTATTTTTTGTGAGAAATTAATAATGGCAATAAGTAAGAATTATCTGGATGAAGAGAAAAAGAAAAGAGTTGTACAGAAAATTCATTGCAAACTAAAATTCAGAGTCGTTAGCGGAGATTCGTCGAAGTGGGAGAAGAGGTAGTTTAGCTATCCAAATGTCACGACTTCCCCAATGGGGAAGTCGAGACATTCAGATAGCTGAACTAGAAAAAGAGGAATCTTTGAAATTTGTGAAAAGAATTGAGAAACAGTAACGCTGACAAAAAAACTGTCATTAATTAACTGGTAGAGTGCTAAATTATTTTTCAAAACTGATTTGAAACTTGAGTATTGTTTTTTCAAAGATACCATGCTACCAACAAGGGAGGGGGGGGGGGCCTTAATTTAGCAAGATTTTGTTCATAAATAGTAATAAAACAATTTTATATGAACATTTTTTTTTATCTACTGCTGCACAAACAGCAAGCTAATGTACACATTAAAGCCACTAAAGTCGATTTTATCCCTTTTCAATAAAGCCATGATAGTGGCTTCTAGTTCTCAACTAGTTAATTAAAACAGAATTATGTACTTATTTAATGGCCTTATGGTACAAGTTTGGACGTAGAGGTTTAAGTTGATCCGTGTTTGTTCAAAAAATATTTGGTGTTTTCAGACTATTGTTATTGTTTCTTTTTATTAACTTTTTCAGTTTGTGGATCTTTGGATGTCAGAAATATTATCTCAGAATTTGATAAGTTAGACAACTGTACCATCATAGAGGGCTCGTTGCAGATTCTCCTGATTGACAAGGAATATGAAGACTACCAGGGTTTGCATTATCCTAAGTTGAAAGAGATCAGAGATTATCTACTTTTGTATCGAGTTTATGGCCTGAGAACATTGAGGCACATATTTCCAAATTTGCAAGTCATTCGAGGAATGAACACATTTATTGATTATAGTCTTGTAGCATTCGAAATGACTGATCTAGAAGAATTTGGACTGGTTGGTCTGACCGCTATACAGCGAGGTGGCATATGGATTGAGAAGAATCCAAACCTGTGTTACCTCAATACAATTGACTGGTCAAAAATTGCACCTGGCACGATCCCGTTCATAAAAGAGAATAAAATGGATTGTGTTGATATTTGTCCAGACACTTGTGAAGAAACTTCAGACAACACATATACAAGTGTTCCAAGATGTTGGACGAAATATGATTGTCAAAAAAATCTAGGTAAGAGTTTCGTTCATTGGACCTAGTAATGTAAGTGATTATGTATCGCATGACATTAGGTATCGCATAATGCAATGAGATATCAGTTAAAATAATCCCTGGAGCTGCTAGGCTCACAAGTTGGGGTGAGGTAGAAACTGGAAAATTACTCCGACCCTTAATGGTTGAAAAGGGGGTGCGGTGGTGTTGCTGTAACTGGTTCTCGTCAGATCACCAAAGTTAAGCAACGTCGAGCCCGGTTAGTCCTCGGATGGGTGACCGTCTGAGCGATCAATTCGGACTCCCGCGCTGTGTCCTTGGGCAAAGCACTTAATCCCCATTTTCCACACATGGGCACGATGACGCCGTGTGCTAAGGCGTACTGCACGTCTGTGGTGCGCATGTCTTCAACCAATCTAACCCTGCCTGTGCTGTTGTGCGGAGTTACGATGTTGGGGAGGTGACAATTGCTCGTCGTTGCTTGGTGGTTCTCTCCGGGTACTCTGTCCTCCTTAAACACCAATAAATAATAATAAATAAATAAATGATGGTTGAAAGAGGATTTATCCATTTCCTTTAGATTTTAGAATCTCATTGTTTATTAAGATTTTCTTGCTAGGCATTTTTCACTTCTTTTCACTCTCCTTATTTTTCAATAAGACACGCTATAGAGGGCCAGGGCTATCGCCGACCGCAAAAAGACAGGCCTGCTTCATCTTGTGCTCCTAAAATATCAGCAATAGGATATGAGTCAATATAAGATTTGGCCGAAATTTGAGTTGCCAATAATAAAAAAATAAAGTACATAACGAGTATGTTTTAATGATATTTTTTGTGAAATGAACATAAATTGAATTAAAATCATAAAGAATAATTGAGAATTTGAGGAGAGTGCTGTTATACCCTTGTGAGCTCAGCCACTACACTTCTCATAGTAAAAAAGCAAGCCTCATCTTTATATTCCATACTAACTCAGGAATAAACCCATCGACTTTTTAGATTTTAGTTTCAGAGTTCCTACCTTGTAAATAAACCCAGTCCTTGACTTTGTAATGACAACATTGATGACAGCCATGCTGGTGCATGTAAGTTGTTTCACTGAAGGCGAACCCCTTACCCAACACACATGATATCAACATTTATTTTAATTATTTTTAGCTCACCTTGACAAAGTCAAGCTGAGCTAATCTCATCGCTCTCCATCCATTGTCCGTCATCCGTCAACACCATGTTTTGGTCTTCTCCTCCAAAACCACTGGGCCAATTGAAGTGAAAGTTTGTGTGAGTGATGGTCCATAAGAGGCATTGCATTTTTGTTCAACTCAACATGCCCAGCCCCATAGGGAGGGGGTGGGGGAAAATGCTCCAAAATATTTTAAAAATCTTCTTCTCATGAACCAGTGGGTACAATGACTTGATATTTGTTATGCAGCTTCCTTTTGAGGTGTAGAATCAAGTTTGTTCAAACGAAGTTCGTGAAGCAATATTTGGCTTTGTAATGGGAGGGGTAACATTTTTGGCCCTACCCCAAATTTATATTTTCTGAACCAATTGTCTGAATTGAACCAAATTTGGTATGCAGTATTATTGGGTCATAAGTAGTTGATTTGTGCCAAAAAAAAAAAAAATCCTGCATCCCCATGGGTACCCCAGGAGCTAAAAATGGACATATTTCCCAAACCACATGGAACAGAGAGCTGTTATTTGGTATGAAGCATCCTTAGGACCAGTAGAATTGAATGGTAAAAAAAATTGCCATCGGTTATGTTAGGGTGTTTTGTACAGGGCATCGAAAAAATGCTGAGTCGGCTTATTTGCAAAAATTTAAAAAAAATTTTTCTCCAAAACCAATGGTCAGAATCTTTTGATATCGGGTATACAGCATTCCTAGGGGGGGCAGATACAAGTTTGTTAAAATAAAGTGCATTGGTTATTTGGGCTCAATTTTGTTCAATTCAAGTGCCTGGGTTAATATTTGGACTCCATATGGGAACCTGAAATTTCACTTAGTACAATATGAGGAAATTTCTGCAAAAATCTTCTCCTTCAGATTCACCTGTCAGAATCCTTTCATATTTGGTTTACAACATCTCTAGGAGAGTCAGATTCAAGTTTGTTCAAATTGGTTCCCTGAGTTAATATTTGGGCTCCCTCTGGTGGCCCAAATTTTAACTTCGGGTAGTGTGAGGAAATTTCTTTAAAATCTTATTCAGATCCACTTGTCAGAATTCTTTCATATTTGGTATGCATCATCTCTAGAGGGAGCAGATTTAAGTTTGTTCAAATCGGGTCTGTAGGTTAATATTTGGGCTCGCTATGGTAGCCCAAATTTTAACTTGGTGCAATATGAAGAAATTTCTTTAAAATTTTTCTTCTTCAGATCCAACAGTCAGAATGCTTTCATATTTGGTATACAACATCTCGAGGGAGGATAGATTCAACTGTGTTTAAACCGAGAGGCAGGGTTAATATTTGGGCTCCCTACGGGAACCGGAATTGGCCATGTAGCTGAAGAATTAGAAATTTTGTATTCAGTACCCTCCAGATTTATTTATTATTTATTTATTGGTGCTCCTCAACATTCATATTCTGTTCATGCTCCGCTCAAGCAGGGTTACCGCAGTTGAAGACATGTGCATCATCGACGAGCAGTACGCCTTAGTATACATCATCATCATGCCCCCATGTAGGCAACTGGGATAAAGTGCCTTGCCCAAAGACACAATGGTGGTTGTCTCGGACAGGGATCAAATTCAAGACCTCTAGCATAGAAGTCTAACGGTCTACCACTGAGCCACCGCGCTCCCCAGTACCCTCTAGAGTTGTGTAACCAGGGCTCGATTTAACTGGATTAGCATAGCACTTTGCTCTCCAATTTCTGAATTTTGCTATTCAAGATTTATTAGTTTCAAGTGCTTTTGGATCAACTGCTAATCAATTTTCCAGGGTGAACAGTAAATTGCTATTCAAAATTTTCAGATTAAATCAAGCCCTGTGTGTAACTAAGATTAATCCACATAGGCTGTATCAAGGGGCTTCATAGGGGAGCTCTACATTTTAGATTATGATCATCTGAAGAAAAGGCATGATGCTTGGACTATTTTTGTCACTCCCGAGGGGCTCAAGGATTGACAATGTATCCTATGGAGATGGATTGCACAGAGCAGACTCATTCTGGGACCTTGTTTATATTGTGTTCTGTTCAAGGTGAACTCTTCAGGCCTCGTGTGGCCTCTTGTTTTTTCAAATGATTCAACAAATTTCAACAAAACCATTTCATGTGACCCTTTATTGGAATGAGCTTGATGAGCTCATTCCAGTGAAGGGTCACATGATATGGTTTTGTTGAAATTATTTTAAATTACATGGGTGCATGTTTTCAACTCGTTAGATAAAGGGTTATTGCATCTTTGTTATGGAACTGACTGAGTCACCTAACTTTGTGTTTACTTTGCGACCAAATTCTCCTACAGGCTTGACCTGTCGAAAATAAGCCCACCCAAATACTTTTGACCTGTTTTTACTTCACGTACCCCCTGGGCTTATTCCTGTGTCAGTACGGTTTTCACTAGAGTATAACTCACCTATAAAGTCCCAGTGCCAATTTTGGTCGGTTTCTTGTCTTGCTTGTTTTGTCAAAGTGTTTCCTTATTATGAGGTAGCAAAAAATAACTGGAATTCCCCAAGCTTGCAGAACACTTTCAGAACTATGACAAGAATCAAAAGAACATTTTGTGAGAATCAAACATGATTCTTGTTTTCCGTGCAAGAATCAGTTGTGAGAATCGATTCTGATTCTCGGATGAATTGTAAGCCCTGCTGAGTCAGCATATTTGCAAATATTAAAAAAAATTTCTTCTCCAGAACCACAGATCAGAATCTAATTATATTTGGCATACAGCATCCATAGGGGGGTCAGATACAAGTGTGTTCAATTTAAGCCCATTGTTTCGTATTTGGGCTCAATACAGGAGCCCAAATCTTAAGTTTAGGACAATATGGGAAATGAGCTTTAAAAATCTTCTTCTTTAGAACCACTGGTAAGAATGTTTGAATATTGGGTAAACATCATTGTTACGAGGGTCAGATTCAAGTTTGTTCTAATCAAGTATCTCAGTGAATATTTGGGCTTCCTGTGGGGGCCCAAATTTTAACTTAGTGCAATATGAGGAAATTTCTTTAAAAATCTTTCTCAGATCCACCAGTCAGAATCCTTTCATATTTGGTATACAGCATCTCTAGGCAGGTCAGATTTATGTTTGTTCAAATCGAGTCCCTGGGTTCATATTTGGGCTCCCTTTGACTTAGTGCAATATGAGGAAATTTCTTGAAAAGTCTTCTTCAGATCCACCAGTTAGAATACTTTCATATTTGGTATACAACATCTCTAGGGGGGTCAGATTCATGTTTGTTCAAATCAAGTCCCTGGGTTTATATGAAGGCTCCCTATAGGAGCCCAAATTTTAACTTCGTGCAATATGAGGAAATTTCTTTAAAAATCTTCTTCAGCTTCACCAGTTAGAATCTAAATTCAATGTAAGCTGTTCATTCTTCACTTAGGTATAAGTGAATCTTGTAAAGGAACAGTGACTACAGACCTTCTAGTTTGTGATGTCAGGTCATCAACACCTCATTGTCACAGCTCTGACCAAGTTGCTACTGATGCCAACAAACTCAGGGGAGAATTGAAACAACTGGCCATCACTAGCAGAGGTAATCCAAACCAGATTATGTCTTACAAATTATTTTCAGACTCAGTAGATGTTGTTAGCATTGCTTGTATCATTTCAAGAAAAAATAAACAAACATCACTGAATTCATTTTATATAGGTGAAAGAATAATACTATCAACATTAAATCTCATTAAATCTCAAGTCTGCATTCCACATCTGGTCTGCATCAAGTTGCCAAGTGTCAGATGGCAGGTTATTTCTATCCACCATCAAAGAGCCATGTGTTAGATTAGCTAATTATAAGATAATTATCAAGTCCCATACATGTGTGTGGAATTTGTCATGGAACATAGTGCTGAAACGAATACCAAATTTTTGTGTTCGAATTTTCGTGGACTATATTCGATTCATATTCGAATATTCAATGAAATAACGTCACAAACTATTGTGACCATTATGTACAGTGTTGAAACAATTTAGTCGACGCCGACACGATTAGTACTAAACAAATCTATTAACTGATTAGTGAATCACTCATCGAGTAGTCGACTGAGTGTATTCTCGAAAGCCTTGAAGTTTCCACTTTGTGTTCCTTTAAGAAATTTAATTTTATTAAAATTAATTCAGTGCTTTCAATTTGAGGTGTGCTATCACACTCGTGCTTCTGCATTGGAAACAAGAAGCTCTCTTTTTCGTGCTTCTCTAATTTTCAAGAAAACAGATTAAATTACTGGTCAAAGATTCGTGATTCCATTACAGTGATTAAAACACACAAATGAGGTGTGAACAGTATGCCTGCAAACTGTTGTGTCATTTTAATTAACGCTGACAGGCTGTGACAGCGGAAGTACATCTACAAATGTTCAGCTTTTTCGACACACTCTCATTTTGGGTAAATGTTGCTGTAATAGGATTGGTCAGAAAACAAAACGTCACATAATGATATTTACTATTGAATGAAGTTTTTACAACTCGCATTACGTAGTGCACATACTGACCAAACAAATTGCACTGTTTGGTCATGTGATGTATTTAATATTCAATGAGGCTATTGTTAAACGTTTGTCTAGCTTTTCATTGGGGATTGATTAAGTTATGCAAGTCATGGAACAATCACGTCATCAGAGTACACTTCTTCAGTGATCTGTTTTTTGCTTTCAAAGTTTTTTAGCACAATAGCAAAGTGCAGAAATGTCTTATTAGACCACAATATACAAGGGAATTTTTGGGGAAAAGTTCTATTTCACTTAAAAATATTTGACAGAACCGAATATTGGAACACCAAAGATTTATTTTTAGACCAATTTATTTTTTGCGGCTCCGGTTGTTTGGTGTAAGCTACTGGAGACATCGGCTTCCATTTTGTCACGCAGTTAGACCCATTAACTGTATCGTAATTTGGAAGCCACTCCAGCCAATGAATTCAGTTAAATCCGGTTTTGTAGAATTTATTGCTTAGTTTAGCATCTAGTGCTGAAACGAATATTCAAATACTGAATTTGTATTCGAATAAGCGTTGTTTGCTATTCTAATTCGAATATTCGAATATTCGTTTCAGCACTAATGGAACAGATATTAACTTATTCTCAATTATCACAATTCTTGTCCTATTTCATAATCCTTTCATAAACATTGAACATTATCATTTTCATCAAACACTACATGCACTCAAGTTAAGCTACAGTGTCATTGACACTTTCATTTAGGTTTCTTTGGGGGCCCAAATTTTAACTTGGAGCAGTGTGAGAAGGTTTCTTATCAACCTACTCACAATTGTTTACTACAGGCTTGCACTACAGTGGAAGTCCCTAACTCGGATAAAATACTCTCTATTTTTGTCTTTCCCAAGCAAGTTGGGAAAGAAAAGTGGTGCAAAAGCACCAATAAAAATAAGCCAAAACTGGGTCGAGTGCAACCGGCGCAGACCCAGTACGGGACGCTCTCTCCCAAGTACAACTCCACGACTTCCGTTGCCAGTGCGCATACCGTCTCTAAAGACTCATTCTTTTTAAAATCCGCTTCGTGTCGAGATGTTTTTGCACGCTTATCAGTGTTCCACCAACTCGATGTTTGATGATTCCTGATTCATTATACCACAGTGTATCCTTTGTATTCTCAGGAACAGTGTTTTATATTCTCTTTTTTCTATTATATGTCCATCATGTATATTTATTTGCTCTCTCTCGAGTCGCGCGCGAATTTCGCGGGCCACGCGGTTCGGACTTAGATTATTTCACAATTATTGTTAATGCTTTTTTTGCAAAATTTTTTAATTGTGTTAGAGTTAGGTGTCAGCGGGGTACTACTCCTACAGTGTTTCTTCTTTCTGTTGAGAGTAGTCTTCCTGTTGGGTGGTTCCCGGTCGGCCGTCTGGGGTCTTTGTTTCTGTCACCTTTCTCTCTTTGGGGGTGTTCTGTTTTCTGATCTCACCTTCTCTGCTCCTCTCACCTCTTTCATGCCTTGGACAATTCCTTGTGGGCAGTGTCTGCTGCCTAAGCCTGTGGACGATGTACATTCGTCGTGTTCCTCCTGCAATGGGTGTTCGGCCGAGCGGCCGTGTGGTGTCTGTGGAACATGGTCTTCCACCTTTTGGGCGTCTGTAAATCGTGTCGTTCGTTCTCGTGGCCGTGCCTCCCGCTCCCGCGGGAAAGGAGAACGTGGTCGTTCGGGGCCTCCCGAGCCGACTCTGTCTGGTGAGAGTTATTCCTCCTCCGTGGGGGATGTGCAGTCTTTTCCTGTGGTGGATACTGCGGGAGCCGTTGAGTGTTCTGGTGTAGAGATGCCTGGTTCCGGGACTACGGTCCCCCTCCAGTCGACATCTGAGGCTGTCACTCGGGTTGTGACTCCTCCTTCGGAGCCGAGCCGGTGTGCTCTCTCCATTATTTCACCAGCCTCAACGACTCTCGACGTATCTACTACTGCTGCTGGTCCGTCTGCTTCGTTGTCTGTTTCAGCCGGCCTCGGCTTTTCGCTGCAGGGGACTGCAGAACTGTCCGATACTGTAGACGTGGGATATCGGCCCCAGCCTGCCCTGACTTCAACTCGGCGAAGTCGGAAGGGGCTGCCGGCAGAGCCCATCGCTGTGGTCTCGTCGCCGTCGAGTACCACAGTTGTGTCTTTGGATTCGGATGTTCATAGTGGAAACACTATGAACTCCGTGGCGTTTCCGTCCGCTCACTCTGGTCACACGACCAGTTTTGGGGGACCAACGCCTTTTGTGCAGCCTGGACCTTCTGCCCCGCAGAGGTCCGCGGTGACTCTCATGAGTTCTCGCAATATTGATCCTCGGGGTGCATCGTACCCCTATACACGTCTGCCTTCAGATGTTTCGGCTGCCGCCCGTCGTCCCGCGTCGGGTGTTTTGGAGGATCGTGACCCTTCGCTGGTTAAGAGGGTCAGAGGTGAAGCCACTTTGCCGGTTCGCTCCCCTGTCGAACCGGTCGGTACAGGCAGTGAGCTTAGGGAGGCCCTCTCCTTACTCACTCAGGTTCTCTCAAAGAGCCTTCCTGTTGCTTCCAGCGAGGCTATGGGTGGTTTCCAGGCGCCTCCTATGGCGCCGCCTCCCGGGATTGGAAACAGGCCGGTTTCCGATTCCTCTGGTGTCCCGACACCATGGGAGGCGTCGGCTGGTTTGCCCACGATGGGCTATGTGTCTTCCGACTCTGGGGAGGAGTCCGACATGCTTGAGGTCGAGGGCCAGCAGTCTTCAGACTTGGGGACGGCTCTTGACTTTGTGTTTGGGTTTCTGCCTGAGCTCAAACCTGCTAACCAGCCGACAGTGTCAGCCTGGCCGCGATCTTCGGTCGCGCGCCAACAGCCTATGGAGCAACCTGCTTCTGGGCGCCTTCGACCGTGCCAGTCGGTACAGGTGGTTGAAGCTTTTTCAGCATTGGATGCCAAGCTGAATTCCAAGGCTTTGAAGACTTCGTTCTTCACCAGGGTTGACACCTTTTTGCCTCCTGTGCGTTATCGTTCCTACGATTCCGCCAATCCGTCAGTCTGCCAGACTTTGACGGTTCTGGATCAGGACTCCACTTCCCTCGGGCTTTCCAAGCCCAAGTCTGCCGTCATTCCAATGACGACTCTGGAGTCCACGTTGGGCTTATCTCGAGAGATGCTTGGCATGCTTTCTCTCTCAGATCACGTCGTCTCAGCTTTGGCTGCTTATCTGCCTCCAGATAAGTTTGACGAGGTACAGGCTCCTTTGCGTGTGCTGTCCAAGGCGCTTATGCACCTTACTCACACGCATGCCTGTAATACGGCCAATTTGGAATTAGTTCGAAGGGACGCTGTGCTGGACACAGGACGATCCCTTCCCGAGGAGCAGCGTGCTACTCTTCGATCTGCTTCTTTGGCAGGTCCGCAACTTTTCCATGGTTCCGTGTTGACGGTCCGGGATGACGTCCTACGTCATTCCAAAGATCAGCTGCTGTTTCGTCAGCTTGATCAGCCTTCTCGGGGAGGCAAGGGCCGTTCCAAGCCTAACAAGTACCCTTCTGCTTCCTCTGTGAAGCAAAAGGCTGGTCCTTCTGCCGCCGCCTCTGCTTCTTACTCACGGGGTAAAGGTAGGGGTCGGCAGAATCGAGGGAAGTCTCAGGATTCTTCATTTAGCAGAGGAGGTGGTTTCTCCTCTCGCGGGCCTCGTCGGGGCTCGAAATGAAGGTCCTCACCTCGACTCGTCCCAGGTTGGAGGAAGGATAGCAGAGTTTGCAGACCATTGGACCACCATCACATCCGATCCATGGGTGTTAGATGTTGTTCGGTCCGGGCTGCGCATATCCTTCCGACGGCACCCCACTCTGTCAAGGGTGCCTCTTCCAACCACAGTTCCTTCAGACGTTTTACGTCGGGAACTTTTGTCCACGGAGATTGCCAATCTCCTGGCCAAGGGGGCGATCGGGGTCGTCAAGAACGTTCAGTCAGTGGGTTTCTATTCCCGCCTGTTCTTGGTGCCGAAGAAGGACGGCCGACTCCGACCGGTTATCGATCTGAGCATCCTGAACCAGTCTATCATTGCTCCCAAGTTCAGCATGGAGACTTTCAGGTCGGTCCGCCATTCAATTCACCAGGGAGATTTCGCCGCCAGCATCGACCTGCGAGACGCTTACTTCCACGTTCCGATGCATCGGGCGTCACGGAAGTATCTCAGGTTTGCTTTTCTGGGGCGAGTTTACCAGTTCAAGGCCATGCCTTTCGGCCTCAACCTGGCTCCTTGGGCATTCACCAGACTGATGTCGCATGTGATAGCATTCCATCGCACACAGTCCAGGGTGACTACTTCGGCATATCTGGACGATATCCTCCAGAGGCATTCCAATGCTGCCTTACTGGAATCGGATGTCGCCACTCTGTTGAGCTTGCTCACGTCGCTAGGATTCAGAGTCAACGAGGAGAAGTCGGACCTGGTCCCTTCTCAGTCGTTTTGTCATCTGGGGATGTCTTTCCAAACCAAATTCAATTTGGTGGCTGTTCCCCAGGCCAAGGCTGTGATTCTCTCAGCTTTTGCTCTGACTCTGTCCCAGTCCAGGTCCGCAACCGCTCGGAGTTTTCTCCGGCTGATCGGTCTCTGCGGTTCGGTGACGGATCTCATTCCTCTAGGTCGGCAGCGTGTCAGACCTCTCCAACACTTTCTGCTCAGTCGTTGGAGACCGAATGTAAATTCTCTGGATCAGGTGCTTCCGTTTCCGGACTCTCTGTATCCTCACCTTCTTCCCTGGACAGATGTTCAGTGGATTACGCAGGGTGTTCCGCTGGACTTACCCCCGTCCGATCGCGTCCTGACGGCAGATGCCAGCGATCTCGGATGGGGTGCGACGTTGGATCCTCTCGGTCTTTCCCTACACGGGCTGTGGGACCAGGATCAAGCAGCTCTACACATCAACCAGAAGGAGCTTCTTGCTCTTCTTCTGAGTTTCAGGCAGTGGATCCCTCACTTGTCGAATCGCCAGGTCCTTCTACTATCCGACAATTCGACAGTGGTTGCTTACATTCGGAACCAGGGCGGCACGCACTCGCTTCCGATGTACGAGTTAGCTCGGGATCTTTTACTGCTCGCTCAGGAGGTTCACGCCGGGGTGGTTGTTCGTCACATTCCCGGTCGTCTGAACGTCCTAGCCGACTCCCTGTCCCGACAGGGCAGGGTTATTTCCACCGAGTGGATGCTTCACAGGGCAGTGTTCCAGTCGCTTTGCGATCTCTGGGGACGTCCCCACATCGATCTCTTTGCGACTCGTTGGAACCATCAGGTGGACACTTTCGTGTCCCCATGTCCAGATCCTTTGGCTTTTGCCGTGGACGCTCTGTCACTCGATTGGAACGGTCTAGTCGGCTACGCCTTCCCGCCGGTTCCGATTCTTCCTCAGGTTCTCGCCAAAATTCGAACCTGCAGTTGTCGAATCATTCTGATCGCTCCCCTGTCTCCTCAGCGGGTGTGGATCAATCAGCTCCGCTCGCTGATGGCGGCGGTTCCGGCACGTCTCCCGCTACGTCGCGACCTTCTTTGTCAAGGTCGCCCGAGGAGGTTTCACGTCGACCCGACTTCATTGTGCCTTCACGCATATCTTTTGTCAGGTCCTGTCTCCTCCGTAGAGGTTTTTCGAGACGAGCAGTGGAGTGCATTTCTTCTTCAAGGAGGCACTCCACTGGTTTAGCTTATGCAGCTAAATGGAAGGTCTTCTGTCGATGGTGTGCTGATCACTCTGTTGATTATGCCAATCCTTCGATTTCACAGATTGCGGAGTTTCTGGTATATCTGTTTGATTCTCGGGGTCTCCAGCCTGTTACCATCAAGGGTTACAGGTCTATGCTTTCAGAGACTTTTTCTTATGTGGGGAAGCGTCGTATCGGCACTAATCCTTACCTCTCCAAGCTTGTTCGGCACTTTTCTTTGAAAAGGCCTCGGACTTTGCAGCTTACTCCACGATGGAATCTTTCGTGGGTGCTGCTTTGCTTGGGGGGGGGGGGGGGCGCCGTTCGAACCTTTATCCCAGGTGGATATGCAATTTCTCACATACAAGACGGCTTTTCTGATGGCATTTGCTTCGGCCAGACGGGTTAGTGAGCTTCACGCCCTCTCGGTTGACCCGGCCTTTTTTAGGAGTTCTCCCAACAGTGTTACTTTTACCACTGATTGCTCCTTTTTGGCTAAGAATCAGTTACCAGATACTACTCCTCCTCCTATCTGTATCAGGGCTCTTCCCTCTGTTGAGGGTACTCGCCCTTTGCTCTGTCCGGTCCGTGCTATTCGCATTTATCTTGATCGGACACGCTTCATACGGAAGGGCAGAAAACGTTTTTTTCTGTCTCTCATTCCGGGTCGACAGAAGATCTCTCCTCAATCCATTTCTCGATGGATTTGTCTTGCTATTCGTACGGCTTATAGTCGTTTAGCAGCTGGCGATTGTATTACCAATCGTATTTCTGCCCACGAGGTGCGGGCACTGTCTACCTCTTGGGCTTATTCTAACTCCGTCAAGTTGTCGGATGTTATGCAGGCAGCCTACTGGAGAAATGCTTCTACTTTCTCCACCTTTTATTTACGCCAGTTGCAGGAGCAGTCGGAGGACCTTTTTGCCTTGGGTCCTCTTTCTTCTGCTCAGGCTGTTGTCTGCCACAGCCATTAGGCTTCTTGAAGGTCAGTTTCAGCCTTGTGCTGTTACTGCCCTTTTTTCTGTCTGTGTGTCACACAGGCTCATATGTCTCTTTTCATTGTCCTTTACCAATGATTGCGACATTCTGGTTGATAAGCCTCGGGACCTCTTCCTTCTGCTTCACGGTTCCAGTGCACTAGGGTTATGTGGGGGTTGGTTATGCGATTCCCTCCAGCCTTTTGTCTATTCAGCCTGTAGTAAACAATTGTGAGTAGGTTGATAAGAAATCTAAATTTTATAGTAAATTTCCTTTCTTATTATACCTACCACAATTGTTTACATGGAGGCCCTCCCGTCTTCTTTACGGGTAAAGAATCTTTCCTCCCCGCTGATCACATAACTCTAACGTTTACGGATTCAAAAAGAATGAGTCTTTAGAGACGGTATGCGCACTGGCAACGGAAGTCGTGGAGTTGTACTTGGGAGAGAGCGTCCCGTACTGGGTCTGCGCCGGTTGCACTCGACCCAGTTTTGGCTTATTTTTATTGGTGCTTTTGCACCACTTTTCTTTCCCAACTTGCTTGGGAAAGACAAAAATAGAGAGTATTTTATCCGAGTTAGGGACTTCCACTGTAGTGCAAGCCTGTAGTAAACAATTGTGGTAGGTATAATAAGAAAGGAAATTTACTATAAAATTTAGATTTCTTTAAAAAACCTTCTTCTTCAGATCCACCAGTCAGAATTCTTTCATATTTGGTATATAACATCTCAAGGGGGCTCAGATTCAAGTTTGTTCAATTTGAGTCCCTGGCTTGATATTTGGGCTCTCTTTGGGGGGTGGGGGTGGGAAGGGGGAGGGGAGCAGGTTAGGTTCAAGTTGGTCAAATCCATTCCTTCGTGTTTTTCCATAAAATTTGCCTTTCATCACTTTATTCCTTTGTAGTGTTGATGAACCATGTCTAACTGAATGTGACCTCAAATACTTCTTTGAACTACTTTGTCAGGTGAGCAATTTAGGCCCCCTTGGGGCCTCTTGTTTTTATTTTGTTCACAATTTCAACAAAATTTTTTATAAAAACTTTTCAGACTGTGCCAGTGAATGTAGAGGTCAGTTTTGTGGAAGTGGTGGTCAGTGCTGTCATGAGTTATGTGCTGGTGGTTGCACAGGACAAGCCGACACTGATTGTACAGCCTGCAAATTTATAACCCAAGATGGCAAATGCAAGGAAGAATGCTCATATGATACATACAATGTAAGTAGAAATCCATTTAACTCTGAACACTGGCGTCAAAATATAAAAATTTCAACCTACAGATTCTTCCCATAATGCAATTGGGAATTTTATCAACTCACTCTTGTTTGACAGAGCTTAAACAAGACTGAATTACTAAATTCCTTGTGGCATTATTGGTAAAAGTTTCTGCTCGAAATTTCCGTATTTTTACATCCATGTGTAGATGGTTAATTCTGATAGCTTTTTTGTTTAGTTTTCCCCTCTACAAGGATTGGGAGCAAGTTGTATTCTTTACTTTAACCTTTTACCTAATGAATCACATTCACCCACATAATTGCCAAATTAAGCAGTTGAAAAAAACCCATTGTTTTTAAAAAAAAATTATAAAAAAACATGTGACACCTCATTTGAATGGGCTCATCAAGCTCATTCCATTGAGGGGTCACATAATAGGGTTTGGTTGAAATTTGAGGGGTCACATGATGGTGTTTTGTTGAATTCTTTTTTAGCTCAACTTGACAAAGTCAAGCTGAGCTATTGCCATCACTTCTCGTCCGTCGGCGTACGTACGTATGTACGTTAGTATGTTAGTACGTTAGTACGTACGTCCACAATTTCCTTTGGCACACCTCACAGGTCGCATTTATGATCAGATTACTTTGAAACTTGGCATGCTTGTTTGGGGTGACCTCTAGATGGGAGCTATCGATTTTCTTCATTTTCCGTCAAAAAATGTTGCCGCGGCCAACGTTCTTAGAACTTAGTTTAGTCAAACCACAATATTTCCCTTTGGCACACCCTACAGGGCACATTTATGATTTGATTGCTTTGAAACCTGGTATGCTTATTTAGGGTGACCTCTAGATGGGAGCTATCGATTTTCTTCAATTTCCGGCAAAAAATGTTGCCACGGCCATCGTTCTTAGAACTTAATTTCGTCAGACCTCGATATTTCCCTTTGGCACACCCTACAGGACACATTTATGATCAGATTGCTTTGAAACCTGGTATGCTTGTTTGGGGAGACATGTAGATGGGTGCTATCGATTTTCTTCAATTTCCATCAAAAAATGTTGCTGCGGCCAACGTTCTTAGAACTTAGTTTAGTCAGAAGACTCAATATTTCCCTTTGGCACACCCTACAGGGTACATTTATGACTTGATTGCTTTGAAACCTGGTATGCTTATTTAGGGTGACCTCTAGATGGGAGCTATCGATTTTCTTCAATTTCTGGCAAAAAATGTTGCCACGGCCAACGTTCGTAGAACTTAGTTTAGTCAGACCTCAATATTTTCCTTTGGCACACCCTACAGGGCCCATTTATGATCAGATTGCTTTGAAACGTGGTATGCTTGTTTGGGGAGACCTCTAGATGGGAGCTATCGATTTTCTGCAATTTCTGTCAATAAATGTTGCCGTGGCCAACATTCTTAGAACTTAGTTTAGTCAAAAGACTCAATATTTCCCTTTGGCACACCCTACAGGGTACATTTATGATCGGATTGCTTTGAAACCTGGCATGCCTGTTTGGGGTGACCTCTAGATGGGAGCTATCGATTTTCTTCAATTTCCGTCAAAAAATGTTGCTGCGGCCAATGTTTTTAGAACTCAGTTTAGTCAGACCACAATATTTCCCTTTGGCACACCCAACAGGGCACATTTATGATTTGATTGCTTTGAAACCTGGTATGCTTGTTTGGGGAGACCTCTGGATGGGAGCTATCGCCTTCAATTTCCGTCAAAAAATGTTGCCGCGGCCAACGTTCTTAGAACTTAGTTTAGTCAGAAGACTCAATATTTCCCTTTGGCACACCCTACAGGGCACATTTATGATCGGATTGCTTTGAAACCTTTCATGCTTGTTTGGGGTGACCTCTAGATGGGAGCTATCGATTTTCTTTAATTTCCATCAAAAAATGTTGCCGCAGCAAACATTCTTAGAACTTAGTTTAGTCAGACCACAATATTTCCATTTGGCTCACCCTACAGGGCACATTTATGATTAGATTGCTTTGAAACCTGGTATGCTTATTTACGGTGACCTCTAGATGGGAGCTATCGATTTCCTTCCATTTCCGTCAAAAAATGTTGCCACACAACGGCCAACGTTCTTAGAATTTAGTCTAGTCAGACCACAATATTTCCCTTTTATACACCCTACAGGGCACATTTATGATCGGATTGCTTTGAAACCTGGCATGCTTGTTTGGGGAGGCCTCTAGATGGGAGCTATCGATTTTCTTCAGTTTCTGTCAAAAAATGTTGCCACTGGCAAAAAAAATGACATTGGTATCAATGATCTTCAATTTTGCCATTTCATTTATAACTTACCAAGTTCAAGTTTGTCAAGTTGAGCTACAGTGTCATTGACACTTTCATTTAAATTTTGAAAAATAATATTTAAAATAATAAATTGTGATATCGCGTGTGTTAGGTAAAGGGTTAACACCTCTCATTGGCCTTATATTGCAGATTGTTTGAACTTTTGATTGTTTTAATTGCTGCATAGGAATCTTTATCTAACATAACAGTCATGTCCTATATATTGTAATTCACTTCTGTATGAATACGATTAATCTTTATTGACTAAATTTATACTTCATACTATCCAGAACTGTGCTGCCAGAATAGTAATTGGAAGCAAAATGCATAGCCAGTCAAATTATATCTGACATTTTCTATTCTATCAGGCATTTACTTTCGTGGAATCGCTATTGTGTATTGATCTACTTAATCATCTAAGGTTTCCACATTTAGTGGTACCAATACCAACTGGAAGTGAAACTACAGTAGAACCTGTCTTGAGAGACCACCCTTCGGGCCACACAAAAGTGGTCTCTCAAGACAGGTGGTCTCTCATAACAGGTTTCAGGTTTTCTCAAGTCAGTGAATAAGCAACCACAAAATTCAGAAATGGAGAAGAATGGGCCTTTGTAATTACTTTGTAGTTGTTCTTTTGTATGAAGTTTTTGTAACAAATTGAAATGAACTGTTATAAAAATTATAAAAATAAATTAGTGTTGAAAATCTTCAAAGAAGATTTTCAACACTAATTTATTTTTATAACAGTCCATTTCAATTTCTAACAAAAAGATTTTCAACACAAATTTATTTTTATTCCTGTCACTTTTCAGGTATGTATGAAATAGTTTATTCAGCAATAATCCTAGTCTTTTCACAGGGGTCTTATAAGAACATCTCAATCTTTAATGAGTTAGCAATTGAAAGAGCTTTTAATACTTTTAATTATGTTAGTATAACCACAATGGATTTTCCAATTCCAGAACAGGTAAAAAGCTTTTGTCATGGTTTCAGTCTTCAAAGGGGCGGTCTCTCAAGACAGGTCTATTATGGCATAAAAATACAAGTTGGAACCAGGTCACAGTGGTCTCTCAAGACAGGTGGTCTCACAAGACAGGTGGTCTCCCATAGCAGGTCCATTATAGAGTAAAATCAATCGGTGCCTGGCAGATGTGGTCTCTCAAGACAGATGGTCTCTCAAGACAGTGGTCTCTCAAGACAGGTTTTACTGTATTTCATTTCCCAACGTGTTGTTATTGTTTAGATATGGGGTGAGCAGCTTTTGCGGAAGTGAAACGTTGAATTTAGCCTCTCATTATAAGTTCACTTTTATTGGTACCACAATGTTCCAACTTTTGCTTGTTGTCTTCATTCTAAGCTCATCACAACATCGATTCCTGTTAACTTACAACACTTTATTCTGAACCCCATATTATAGCTTCTGGAAAATAAAATTAAGAAGATTACCCATTGTCCAACAACACATATAGTCAAGGCCAAATCATTGGTACCACCAAAAGCACCTAAACAGTTCCACCAAAATGATAAAAATAGTACGAACACACAGTAAATATGGTGATACCAAACAATCCTGACACGATAAAAAATGGACTGTCACACCATAAAGGCAGAGAAAAATGGTTCCACCAGACAAATGGTACCGACACACATAAAATCACGTAGCTGCACAGCGAGAAGGTACCGCCACATCAAAGGGTATATATAGGGGTTGAGATGGTAAAGTATATTGCCTCTGATGAGTTCAAATTCGAACAAAACCAGTCATGCTTTTAACTCAATAAAATTCCACCCTATCGGTATAGTTACTGAGCTAAACTCTCCTGCTCAATTTTGAGGATTTATACAGTTTATTACTAATTTAGCCTACCTCACCTACTATGGCCAACAGTGTAATCGCCGAAAGCTCGCTAAGCTCTATGAGCCTTTCATCCAGCAGCAGCGCCCACACTTTGATCACCACAGAAAACGACACTGGCAGGAAAACGACCCAGAACTGCTGGATCATTACACCCAAAATACTAATACCATTTGGCCTGAACAGTAAGGATTTTTGATCAGTTTTTATTAGCTAAACTTTTACGAAGTCAAATTTGAGCTATTGTCATGGCCCGTCGTCCGTCTGTCCATCTGTCCGTCTATCTGTACGTCAACAATTGGCTATGGCTCGGGCTAGAGGTCGTATTTATGAACCGATCTTTACGAAACTTCTTGTGTACCTTTGTTATGACCCTGGGACGGGAACGAGTGTTTTTAGGTGTGGTCCGAAATTCAAGATGGCTGCCAGCGGCCATTTTGTACCGATGATGCAAATATCAGTTTTTTGTACAGAACTTCTGTATGAAAGTTCTGATTTGAATAAAGTTTTGTATAAATGTTTAGTACCATGGGATACATCACATATAATACGGGTTTTTTTCTCGTGCGTAAATTATGCAAATTAGACTGACTTTGATTTATTTAGTGTTACTTTCAGAGCTGTAAGTGCCAAGCTGCTATGGCTTGGTCTAGAGGCCGTATTTATGAACCGATCTTTACGAAACTTCTTGGGTACCTTTGTTATGACCGTGGGACGAGAACGAGTGTTTTTGGGTGCGGTTCGAAATTCAAGATGGCTGCCAGCCACCATTTTGTACCGACGATGCAGAAATCTGTTTTTTGTACAGAACTTCCATATGAAAGCTCTGATTTGAATAATTTTTCGTATGAATGTTTAGTACCATGGGATACATCACATATAATACAGGTTTTTTTCTCGTGTATAAATTGTGCAAATTAGACTAATTTTGATGTTTTTTGGTGTTACTTTCAGCACTGTAAGTGCAAATTTCAATACGGCTCGGGCTAGAGGCCGTATTTATGAACCGATCTTTACGAAACTTCTTGGATACCTTTGATATCACCGTGGGACGAGAACGAGTGTTTTGGGGTCCGGTCCGAAATTCAAGATGGCCGATGGCAGGCATTTTGTACAAAATTAGGTGCAATCAGATTTTTGCACAGAACTTCCATATGAAAGCGCTTATTTGAATAATTTTTTGTGTGAATGTTTAGTACCATGGGATACATCACATATAATACGGGTTTTTTTCTCGAGCAGAAATTATGCAAATTAGATGAACTTTGATTTTTTCACTGCGACTTGCACACAGTAAGTACACATGTCAATACAGCTCGGGCTAGAGTCTGTATTTATGAACTGATCTTCACGAAATGTCTTGGGTACCTTTGTTATCACGTTGGGACGAGAACGAGTGTTTCTGGGTGCAGTCTAAAATTCAAGATGGCTGCCAGTGGCCATTATGTACCGAAATTAGGTCTAATCAGTTTTTTGTACACAACTTCTATACGGCTCAGACTAGAGGCCATATTTATGAACCAATCTTTACGAAACTTCTTGGGTACCTTTGTTATCACTGTGGGATGAGAGCGAGTGTTTTTGGGTGTGGTCCAAAATTCAAGATGGCCACCAGCAGCCATTTTGTACCAAAATTAGTGCAATCAGTCTTTTGTACAGAACTTCTGTATGAAAGTTCTGATTTGAATAAATTTTTGTATGAATGTTTAGTAACATGGACTACATCGCATATTGTAAGGGGTTTTTTTTCGTGCAGAAATTATGCAAATTAGATGAACTTTGATTTATTCAGTGCTACTTACACAATGTAAGCACACATGTCAATACGGCTCAGGGTAGAGGCTGTATTTATGAACCGATCTTCACAAAACTTCTTGGGTACCTTTGTTATTACCTTGGGACGAGAATGAGTGTTTCTGGGTGCAGTCCAAATTCAAGATGGCTGCCAGTGGCCATTTTGTACCGAAATTAGGTCCAATCAGTTTTTTGTCACAAGTTCTAGAGCTCGTATTTATGAACTGATCTTCACAAAACTTCTTGGGTACCTTTGTTTTCACCTTGGGACAGGAACGAGTGTGTTTTGGGGGGCCTTTGTTATCACTGTGCTATGAGAACAAATATTTTGGGGTTCAGTCAGACCCACTCTGGGACTCAAAGATTTCTTTTCTAGTTTAGCATCTGACTGTCACCCACCTTTACAGTACTTTACCTATACATTTGTTACAGGCTACGGTCAGTATTTATGCACAGACCGTTACAATACTTTATATGTACCTTTGTTATCAGGTCATTACCTGGATGTTTGTCATTGCTGTGTCACATACTATACATGTACATATCTTTGTCTTGACAAGTTGAGCTACAGTGTCATTGACACTTTCATTATTTAGCTTGTATTCAAGAGATAAATTGAGCATTTATTTTATTATGTCTTGTTTGACAGAGCCCATGGATATTAATTCCTGTCTTGGATGTGCTGAGGCCGAATAGGTTTATAAACAAGGAAAATTTTGTGATTATCAAGGACATTTCTTGACATACTACAAGATTTTTTTTATTAAGTTAACATCAACAGGAGTTTACTCTTTAACCTATATGCCATTCACAAATTTGTACTGAATGTATGGTAAATTATTATGAGCTATTGTGTTTTATGTGTTACTAAATATGCCCAGTGATATGTTTGTGCTTGTTATTAATGTTCACGTAAGCGGTCATTATTGATGTCTGAATGGACTATTTTTGTGCAGCCTTCTCTGTCTCTCTGCTTCTCAACCGTGTGTACACACATACCCCATAACTGCATCTGATGTGATTCAGGGATAACACAGATCTTAGAGGATTAAGATATAACTATTATGTTTATTTGAATTCATAATTTCTGGGATAGTGTTTGTAAAAAAATAAATTTTTTTGCAATCATTCACGAAAAAAAAGTTCAGGTTGAGATTGCTAGTTGTCATTTTTACAAACTGGTACCAAAGGTGACAGTGATGTCTTACCCAATGTTTTCATTGCCATTGAACAGTTTATTAATATATTCATAAGTTCACAGCGACAGTGTTGATGGAAACTTTGATCATCTTGGCTCCAGGTTCATCTCTTTCTTGGATAGATAGAATAAATAAAACAAACACTCCCAAAATTGATTTTGTGAGTAATTTTATTTCCGACGTACGAAAACAAACATGAGATTATATACACAAATGTGTCAAAATGTTCATTCCTTGAATTTGATGTACTCATGTAATTTTCAACTTTCATATTGCTGGTATGGGTAAACTTGCACAACTGAAAATACTTGAAGTGATCACTGGTTGAATATCCCTGCGGCTTATGATATTATAGATTACTGAGCAGTTTTCAACTGAGGGGAGCACTGCTCGCCTGCGAAAAAAATTAAGGAGAGCTACCAATGGCTCCCCTGCACTATTCAAAACGCCAAGCCTGGGTCTCAATTCCTGTGCCAGTTACCAAATTTGGAACAGCAAGCACAAAGATTTGGAACCTGGCAAAGTGACAGGCACTTGAACACTGTTATTTGCAGGCTTGCCAAGGTTGTACAAGTAAACTTTCTTGAAAACATTTCAAGGCTAAAATGAATGAATCAAAACCTACTGTCTCATGCATCTTAACCCATTAACCAATGTATATAATCCTGTTGGAGCCCAGGTGAGTGAAACATTGCTTGTTTACAGTAAACTCTTCTGCTTTACTGATAAAATAGGACTCTGAACCAATGCCTGGGATGAAAGTCCTAAGAGGGCAGCATTGGTATAAACGATTGGCAAAACTTTACTTCATCCCTATGTTTCGGTCATGAGATGCAAAAGATGTTGAAAGTGATCTTAAACACCAATAAATAAAATAAATAAATCAACCCTTGAGTGAAACAAAATTTAAAATTTTGATTTGACATCACCCCTTTCCCCTACCTCCACCCCCACCCCCCATCCATTTAACTCCGGTGGCACAACTCTTATTGTTAAGTTGGTTTCTGGTGAAAGGTTCCCAGGATATTTAATTTGAAATGTGTAAAGTATGCTAAGGTGTTTAGGTAGGGTTTGTAGATGTGCATAAAGGTTTTCGGAATTTTGATTCGGCCCACATGGCACCGTTGGTACCACTTTTGTAGTTCGAGAGTTGTTTTCTGGCTAAGGGCTCCTATTCAGATGAAAGTGTGATGTCATCTACAACTTTTGTTAGTCTTGTGTACCCATTCTATACTGTTTGCTTGTGTCGAGCTGTCTATTTGCAAAAAAAACAATTTTTTGGTTTTGTCCCTTCATACATGTGTTAGAGTAATTCTATTGCCATAATTACCTATAAATAATTCAAGAAGTAAATTAATTTTGTCATTTCAGTATGGAGAACTGCGGTGCTTATCAGCAAATGAATGTTCAAGTTTAAAGGGACATCGTTTACTCGAACACCAAGAACCAAACAGTCAAAAAATTAAAAAATCATGTGTCACTGAATGTCCAGCGAAGTATTCTCTACACGAGGACAAAAAGCACTGTGTCAAGTGTGATGATAAACTATGTCCTAAAGGTTGGTAGATATTTTTGCAAGTTCACCTCTTTTATCTCTCAGAAATTAGTAAGTGAAGGGTCAGGCTTTGAAATTTGAAAACATTTCCTACGGCACCTAAATGCTGTGGCTAGGTCTCCTCGCAGTGGGTGATGACTGTCAGTCAGCAAATTTATTAACTCTTTACCTAACATGACTGGAATTGACATTGGCAAAACATTCTCTTGAATGACTGATTTTTTCAATTTTGGCCTAAAACAGCTTTTGACAACTCATTGGAATGAGCTTGTTCAAATGAGACATGATAGTAAACAAAGTTTTAGGGGCAGAAATTGAAAAAAAATCAAAATTTGAATGACAACGTTTTTGTGAATAGCACAGGTTGGATGTTGTCGTTACATTTGGTAAACGATTAATTGGTAGAGCTCACGATTAAATTTGGTTGTTAGAATTGGTACATATTCTTTTGCCTTGTATTAATGTATTAGAGAGTACCAGCAGGCACTCTCCAATAAATTGTGGCAGGTCAAATTCATATGAACAAAATTTGAGCATGGTGGTTCAGTGGTTAAAGCATTGAACTTCCCACCCCAAGATCCATAGTATGATTCTGACCAGCGGTAAATATGGAATATATGGAATGGTGGCCTAAGGCATACTGCACATGGATGGTGAACTTGCCTTCAACCAATGCTAACGCCGCATGTGTGGAGTTAGTATGTAGTCTGACCAATGCTTGCCACTGTTTGGTGGTTCTTTCCAAGTATTCATTTTTCCTCCACCCTTAAAAATGTTTGATATGAGAGAACCTTGGCTGTTGAAATTGTCTTTATTGGTTAACTGGTAGAGTGCTGGAAGCCCATATTTGGGCTTTATTTTTTGGTGTGGTTACTGCAGTTTAAAGCCTTCATATTTTGTGGATGTGCTTCATATTATCTCTGAAGTGATATTATTTTACCTGTTAGGATTTGCCTTGTTACAATTTATGGGAGAGTGCCTAATGGCACTCTCCCACAAATTGTAATAAGGCAAAGAAGCACAAAAATATTTCAAGGACCAAAAATAATTCCGCACTGTACCAGTTAAATCTCTATAAATAAATAAATAAATATATGTGAAAATTTTTTTTTTTCTTCTTAGATAATATGAAGCACATCCATGTAATATAAAGACTTTTCATTAAAACACAAACATATTTCAGTAATACTGAATTTATGGCTGGTTGCATTAACCCTTTACCCAACGAATCGACCACATCCGCCTTCATAACATGCAAATTCAGCAGCTGAAAAAATACTATTTTTCAAAAAATTTAAAAAAAAACTATATCATGTGACTCTTCTTTGGAACGAGCTTGTTCCAGTGAGGGGTCACATGAAAGGGTTTTGTTGAAAAAGTTTTGAAAAATTTTAAAAATGATATTTAAAATAACAAATTTTGATATCATCTGCGTTGGGTAAAGGGTTAACCAGTTAACAGTAGTGGATCAATACAGTTTTTTCTTCTCTCAGAATTCTAAACTTAACAAGGTCTTTCTATTCGTTAACCATCTCTATGGGATGTGTAACACCAAGAATTACCATGTAGTTGCTCCAAAATTTCAAGCAGTAAATTTTTCCCATAATGCAAATGTTTGACAAAAAAATGCTTCATCTATCACTTCATGTAAAATTAACCCTTAAGGGCCTGGTGATTTTGTAATACATTTTTAATTCACTTTGACAGTTTAATCCTGTCGCTTTGCAGTTGTTAGTCAAATCTTGGCTGCCTATATAGGCAGTGAAGACCTGCCTAAAAACAACTGCCAAGGTACTTAGAATGCAACTTGTAAGTTAATACAGTGACTGCATGTTGGGGCAACTGTTCTGTTGCAGTAACAAGTGATGAAAGTTGGAATTAGGCCCTTAAGGGTTAAGAGCTTGCTTTTCAATACAAGGTTTTGATCAAACAATGCTTAATTGCTAAAATAATGAACAGTTTTTGTTTGTGGCGATCAGTCATTTGGAATGTAGTGAAGATATTGCATTATTTACATGTGTATCAGAAATTTTGCCACGCAGCTGTGTTTACTTCCTTTTACTTTCGATCAACTTTGTTTATCTCTTCACAATATCATATCTTTTGAAAATTTGTCTGTATTTAAAGTTTTTAGCTCATCTTGACAAAGTCAAGCTGAGCTAATCTAATCGCTCTCCGTCCGTCGTCCGTTAACACCATGTTTTGGTCTTCTTCTCCAAAGCCACTGGGCCAATTCAAGTGAAAGTTTGTGTGAGTGATGGTCCCAAAGAGGCATTTCATTTTTAGCTTAACTTGACAAAGTCAAGATAAGCTATTGCCATCCAGCGTGCGGAAGTCTGTTAGTCTGTGAGTCTGTTAGTCTGTGAGTCTGTGATGTCTGTTCACATTTTCCTTTAGCACGGGCTACACCCCGCAGTTCTTCCCTGATCGTCACAAAATTTCATATGCAGGTTTGGGGTCATGTCTAGATGAGAACGTCCCCTTTTGGTCGCGATCGGGCAACCGGTATGGCTGTCCGAGCCCAAAACCTGAAAACCATTAGCACAGTCTACAGGTCGTATTTATGAAGGGATTTCATTGTAACTTGGTAGGATGCCTCTGTATAATGCCTAGATAAGAACGTCCCCTTTTGGGCATGATCTATCAACCGTGATGGCTGCCCAAGCCCGAAACCCAAAAACTTTTAGCACAGTCTGAAGGTCATGTTTAATGTGGAGGGATTTCATTGTGACTTGGTAGGATGACTCCTTATGATGTCTGGATGAGAATTTCCCCATTTGGGCATGATCTGCCAACCATGACGACTGCCCGAGCCCAAAACCCGAAAACCTTTAGCACAGTCTACAGGTCATATTTATTGAGGAATTTCATTGTAACTTGGTGGGTTGACTTCATACAATGTCTAGATGAGAAAGTCCCCTTTTGGACGTGATTGGGCAAATGTGATGGCTACAGGGGCCCGAAGACCGAAAACCTTTAGCACAGTCTAGAGGTCATATTTATGAAGAAATTTTATTGTAACTTGGTAGGATGACTCCAAATAATGTCTAGATGAGAATGTCCCATTTTGATCGCGATCATGCAGCCCTGATGGGTGCCCGAGCCCAAAAACCTTTAGCATAGGCAAAAGGTCATATTTATGGAAGGATTTCATTGTAACCTGTTAGGTTGACTCCATATAATGCCTAGATGATGACATCCCCTTTTGGTCGTGATTGGTTAGTTGTGATGGCTGCAAGTGCCCGAAGCCCGAAAACCTTGAGCACAGTCTACAGGTCATATTTATGAAGGGATTTCATTGCAACTTCTTAGGATCACTCCAGATGATGCCCAGATGAGATTGCCCCCTATGGTTGCGATCATTCAGCCATGATGGCTGCCCGAGCCCGAAGCCCGAAGCCCGAAAAAACCTTTAGCACAGTCTACAGGTCATATTTATGAAGGGATTTCATTGTAACTTGGTAGGTTAACTTCGTATAATGTCTAGATGAGAACGTCCCCTTTTGGGCATGATTGGGCAACTGTGACGGCTAAAGGTGCCCGAAGCCTGAAAACATTTAGCGCAGTCTACAGGTCATATTTATGAGGGGATTTCATTGTAACTTGGTAGGATGACTCCAAATAACGTCTAGATGAGAACGTCCCCTTTTGGTTGCGATCATTCATCCTTGATGGCTGCCCGTACCCAAAACCCCAAAACCTTTAACATAGTCTATTGGTCATATTTATGGAAGGAGGCTAGATGATGACATCCCCTTTTGGTCGTGATTGGTCAACTGTGATGGCTTCAGGGGCCCGAAGCCCAAAAACCTTGAGCACAGTCTACAGGTCATATTTATGAAGGGATTTCTTTGTAACTTTGTAGGATCACAATGATGGCTGCCAGAGCCCAAAGCCCAAAAACCTTTAGCACAGTTACAAGTCATATTTATTAAGGGATTTCATTGTAACTTGGTAGGTTGACTTCATATAACGTCTAGATGAGAACGTCCCCTTTGGACGCAATTGGGAAACTGACGGCTACAGGGGCCCGAAGCCCGAAAACCTTTAGCACAGTCACAGGCCATATTTATGAAGGGATTTTAATGTAACCTGATAGGATGACTCGTTTTGGAATAATTTCACTGTAACTTGGTAACTTTTGTTGATATACGTTAACTGTAGGGCCACATACATTAACTGTTAGGTCATATTAACCCACCCCTCAGCTCTCTTTAGTACAGTGTACACCTCATATTATTTTTATCATAAACATAGCATACAGGGAACAGAAATGAACATATTCCCAATTATCACAATTCTTGTCTTATTTCATAATCTTTTCATGAACATTGAACATTATCCTTTTCATCAAACACAACACACAAGTTAAGCTACAGTGTCGTTGACACTTTCATTTTAAAAATCTTCTTCTCAAGAACCAGTGTGTACAATGACTTGATATTTGCTATCGAGCTTCCATATGAGGTGTAGAATCAAGTTTGTTCAAACGAAGTTCGTGAAGTAATATTTGGCTTTGTAATAGGAGGGGTAAGATTTTTGGCCCCGGCCAAAATTTCTATTTTCTGAACCGATGGTCCGGTATGAACCAAATTTAAATTTGGTTTGTGGTATTATTGGGTCATAAGTACTTGACCCATGCAAAAAAAAAAATTCCTGCATCCCCATGGGAACTCTGGGAATGCCCATATTTCCCAAACCACATGGAACAGAGAGCTGTTATGTTGTATGAAGTATCCTTAGGATCAGTAGAATTGAATGGTAAAAAAAAATTGCCATCGGTTGTGTTAGGGTGTTCTGTAATGGGCATCGAAAAAATGCTGAGTCAGCATATTTGCAAAAATTTTTAAAAATCTTTTCTCTAGAACCAATTATCAGAATCTTTGATATTTGGTATACAGCATTCATAAGGGGGGGGGGAGGGGGGGGGACAGATAAAAGTTTGTTGAAATAAAGCTCATTGGTTCATATTTGGGCTCTCTACAGGGTAATATGGGGAATATTCTTTAAAATCTTCTTCAGAACCACCGGTCAGAAACTTTTAATGTTTGGTTTACATCATTGTTATGATCGTCAGATGGCTCAAAGTCCTATGGAAGCCCAAATTTTATCTTTGTTCAATATGGAGGGTAATTTAAAAAAAATCTTCTTCAGATCCACCAGTCAGAATGCTTTGATATTTGGTATGCAACATCTCTTAAGGGGTCAGATTCAAGTTTGTTCAAATCAGATCTCTAGGTATATATTTGGGCTCACTATGGCAGCCTAAATTTTTACTTAGTGCAATATGAGGAAATTTCTTTAAAAATCTTCTTCTTCAGATCCACCAGTCGGAATGCTTTCATATTTGGTATACAACATCTCTAGGGGGGTCAGATTCCAGGTTGTTCAATTCGAGTGCCTAGGTTAATACTTGGGCTCCATACGGGAACATGAAATTTAACTTAGTACAATATGAGGGAATTTCTTCAAAAATCTTCTTCTTCAGATCCATTCGTCAGAGTGCTTTCACATTTGGTATACAACATCTCTAGGAGGGGTGGGGGGGGGTCTCAGATTCAAGTTTGTTCAAATCGGATCCATAGGTTAACATTTGGGCTCGCTATGGTAGCTCAAATTTGAACTTAGTGCAATTCGAAGAAATTTCTTAACAATTTCTCGTCTTCAGATCCAATAGTCAGAATGCTTTCATATTCGGTACACAACATCTTTGGGGAAGTCAGGTTCAACCGTATTCAAATCAAGAGCCTGGGTTAATATTAGGGCTCTCTATGGGAGCCGGAATTGGCCATTTTGCTGAAGAATTAGAAATTTTGTATTTAGTACCCTCTAGAGGTGTGTAACTAAGATTAATCCACAAAGGTTGTATCAAGGGGCTTCATAGGGGAGCTCTACATTTTACTTTAAGATCAACTGAAGAAAAGGCATGATGCCCGTATTATTTTTGTCACTCCTGAGGGACTCAAGGATTGACAGTGTAGCCTATGGAGATGGCTTGCTTAATGTAGACTCATTCTTGGACTCTGTTTAAATTGTGTTCTGTTCAAGATGAGCGCTTCAGGCCCCGTGGGGCCTCTTGTTTAATCACATATTTAATTAATTTTGTGTTAGGGAGCGTGGTGGCTCAGTGGTAGTCTGTTGGACTTCTATGCTAGAGGTCCCGAGTTCGATCCCCATCTTTGATGACCTGCGTTGTGCCCTTTGGCAAGGCACTTTATCCCGGTTGCCTACGTGTGTGTACGATGACACTGTTACTAAGGCATACTGTACGTTGATGGTGCACATGTCTTCAATCGCAGTAACCCTGCTCTAGCGGAGCTTGAACAGTTAGAATGTTGAGGAGTTGACAGTTGCTGGTCGATGCTCTGTGGTTCTCTCCAGGTACTTCGGCTTCCTCCACCCATAAAACTATCATGGTCACGATTAGCCATTGTGCATAAATATGTGACCTTAAACACCAATAAATAATTTTGTTTTACTTCTGACGCATAATACAGTGTTTTTTGGGGTTTTTTTTTACATGTCTTTCACATGCAAGCAAAATCTGAGAGTCGATATTCTTTCAAATTATTGTCTTGTTAAATTATTATTTTTATTGCACTTTCCCTCATTATGACTTTTGTCACACCAAGCCATTTACATGTTCAGATTTCAATCATTTTTTCTTCTCTTTCAGTCTGTAAGGGAGAAACAGTTGACAGTCTTTCTGCTGCTAAGAGACTATCTGGTTGCACTGTGATTGATGATTCATTGAATATACAATTGACAACAGGAAGTAAGTTCTCTCTGTTCCAAGCAGTACATTGTGGAATATTCTCTTCTGCTGATCCATCAGTCAGAATCTTCAGATATTTGGTTTGCATTATTCTTCGTAGGGTTAAATTCCTGTTTGCTCAAATCATGTCCCTGGGTTCATATTTGGGCTCCCTGTGAAAACCAAAATTTCAACTTAGTTCAATATTGGGAAATTCCTTTAAAAAATCTTCTTCAGATCCACCAGTCAGAATCTTTTGATATTTCATATGCAGCAACCTTAGGGGGCTCATATTCAAGCTTTCTCAAATCAAGTCCCTTGGGTCATATTTGGGCTTCCTGTGGATTTCGAAATTTCAACTTCGTGCAATATAAGGACTATTCTTTCAAAAATCTTTTTCTTCACATCCATGAGTCATATTCTTTCTTCACATACTATTGACATCCTTAGTGTGATGAGATTCAAGATTATTCAAGCTAAATCTGGACTCATATTTGGGCTCCCTATGAGAACTTGAAATTTAACATAGTACAGTATGAGGAATATTCTTCAAAGATCTTCTTTAGTTCCACCAGCAGAATCTTTTGATATTTAGTATAGAACATTACTTTGTCTTCTAGATTAAAGTTTGTTCAAAGTATTGTGTTTCACTGATTTTGTTGGGCAGCGTAGGGGTTTGAAATTGAACCCAATGAAGAATTTACCATTGTTCTTCTGAATTGTGAACACATGGGTCAGAACTGATTATGGTAAAATTAAGTTAGATGTAAATGTGAGTACATAAGATTAACATTTGCTTTAAAATGTGTTTTGAAGGGGCTGGAGTGATTTTATGCCCCCCCCCCCCCCCCCCCCCTCCCCAAAATCTACACAACAGACCCAAGCTAAATTAGATAAATATATTAACATGTAGATGGAGAATGTGACCTTAAATCCTTCTTTAAACAATTTTATCTGGTGAGCGATTAAGGCCCTTGTATTTTGTTGACCACAGATCTGGATGAGGGGTATGATCAGTGTACATCAACAGTCCTGGAAATAACTCGCGAATGACCATTTAGGTTACATGTGGGTATGTGTCAATTGTAGAAGACACGAAAAAACGACAGGTTATGGCAGGTTGCGACAGGTTACGACAAAGTAACACAACCATAAGTTTATTAAATTAAAAGAATTTCTGCCAATGAAACAACTAACATGCAATCTCGCTTTGTTGAGATCGCACGTTAGTTGTTGATATTTTTGTAGGTGGTTATCCCATTAAGATGTTAAAAAAGCATGACTGTCACAGTAAAAACAAAGAAGGCAGAGAAGCACCACTGCACCCTTTTTGCTATGTGTTACTATGAGCTCGCTAAAGGGCCTAACCTGCCATCTGGTTACGACATAAGCCCTTTATTTCCAGGTCTGCATCAGCAGTCAGTCAAAAACAGGTGATGTAAACAAAGAAAAAAAAACAAACATTTAAAAAAAATAAAGCTCAACTTGACTAAGTCAAGATAAGCTATTGCCATCACGCGTGTGGAAGTCTGTGAGTCTGATCACATTTTCTTTAGCACAGGCTACACCCCGTAGTTCTTGTCTGATCGTCAGTAAATTTCAAATGCAGGTTTGAAGTCATTTCTAGATGAGAATGTCCCATTTTGGTTGTGATTGATAAACCATGACGGCTGCACAGGTTCAAAATCCAAAACCCTTTTAGCATTGTCTAAGGTCGTATTAAGGAATTTCGTTGTAACTTGGTAGGATGACTCTAGATGAGAATGTCCTGTTTTGGACGGGTTCGGTCAACTGTGATGGCTGATGGGTCACGAGACCTAGATTCCTTTAGCACAGCCTGCAGGTTGCATTTATGAAGGGATTTCATTGTAAATTGTTGGGATGACTCAGTATAATGTCTAGATGACAACGTCCTATTTTGGTCGTGATTGGTCAAACATGATGGTTGTACAGTCATGTGACCCAGATTTGTTTATCACTGTCTAAACTTCATATTTTTGAAGCGATGTCATTGTAGCATAACTTGGTATGATATCAAGATGAGACCTTCTTATTTTGGTCATGATCAGTCAGTTGTTACCGCTGCTTGGGCACATGACCTAGATTCTTTCGCACTATCTACAGGTTGTATTTACGAAGGGATTTCATTGTAAAGTGGTAGGAGAACCCAGTATATCAAGATGTAGCTCTCCTATTTTGGTCGAGATTGGTCAACCGTGACTGCCGGACAAACACATGACCTAGATAACTGTGAGGGTCACATCAACCCAGGCCTCAGTTCTTGAGTTCCATCTACACCTCAAATTATTCTTGTTAAAAACATAGCATTTAGGGTAGAGATGGGCGGATAACCGGAAATTTGGTTCGGTTTCGGTTTTGTTATCAAAATCAAAACCCAAACAATTACAGAAAACCAGTCCTTGCGGTTTTCAACATCAACGTTGAAAAACTCTAATCAGGTCTTCACTTCTCAGAATAAAGAGAGAAACAACCTAAAGTTAACCTTGTTTTCAAACCCCTTTTTCAGAACAGCTGCACTAATTGGGATTGTGTCCAAGCATGGCATTTACCTCGAAAATAGGTGACAAAATTACTTCTTATGCATCATGTTTTAAACGTTCATCTATTTATCAAATGCGATTTCCTTTGCCGAACTGGAACTTGTCACTTGTTCCACATTTATAATGACAAATATATTTATTTCTACTTTGTATTTTGAAAGCTTGAACTCCAAAACCAGCTTCAAACTCACATTTGAAGTTGGATGGAAATTTAGGGTTACAATGACCTATATGAACGACTTTTATTCAATAAAATTTTTATGGTCGGCATAATTAGCTCAACTTTGGTGAAGCCAAATTTGAGCTTATGCCATGGCTAGTCGGCCGTCTGGCCGTCCCGTCTGTCCGTCAACAATTCAATAAGGCTCGGGCTAGAGGCCGTATTTATGAACCGATCTTTACGAAACTTCTTGGGTACCTTTGTTATGACTGTGGGACGAGAACGAGTGTTTTTGGGTCCGATCCGAAATTCAAGTTGGCCGCTGGCGGCCATTTTGTACAGACTTAGGTGAAATCAGATTTTTGTGCAGAACTTCCATATGAAAGCGCTGATTTGAATAAATTTTTGTATGAATGTTTAGTACCATGGGATACATCACATATACGGGTTTTTTCTCGTACGTAAATTATGCAAATTAGACTAACTTTGATGTATTTAGTGTTACTTTCAGCACTGTAAGTGCAAATGCCAATACGGCTCGGGCTAGATGGCGTATTTATAAACCGATCTTTACGAAACTTCTTGGGTACCTTTGGTATCACAGTGGGATGAGAACGAGTGTTTTTGGGTGCGGTCTGAAATTCAAGATGGCCGATGGCAGCCATTTTGTACAAAATTAGGTGCAATCAGTTTTTTGCACAGAACTATGAAAGCGCTGATTTGAAAAATTTTTTGTGTGAATGTTTAGTACCATGGGATACATCACATATAATATGGGTTTTTTTCTCGTGCAGAAATTATGCAAATTAGATGAACTTTGATTTTTTCAGTGCTACTTACACACAGTAAGTACACATGTCAATACGGCTCGGGCTAGAGGCTGTATTTATCAACCGATCTTCACGAAACTTCTTGGGTACCTCTGTTATCACCGTGGGACGAGAACGAGTGTTTCTGAGTGCAGTCCAAAATTCAAGATGGCTGCCAGTAACCATTTTGTACCGAAATTAGGTCTAATCAGTTTTTTGTAACAACTTCTATACGGCTCAGGCTAGAGGCCCTATTTATGAACCAATCTTTACGAAACTTCTTGGGTACCTTTGTTATCACCGTGGGATGAGAACGGGTGTTTTGGGGTGTGGTCCGAAATTCAATATGGCCACCAGCAGCCATTTTGTACCAAAATTAGTGCAATCAGTGTTTTGTACAGAACTTCTGTATGAAAGTTCTGATTTGAATAAATTTTTGTATGAATGTTTAGTAAAATGGAATACCTCACATACAGTACGGGTTTTTTTCTCGTGCAGAAATTGTGCAAATTGGATGAATTTTGATTTATTTAGTGCTACTTATACACTGTAAGTGCACATGTCAATACGGCTCGGGCTAGAGGCTGTATTTATCAACCGATCTTCACGAAACTTCTTGGGTCACTTTGTTATCACCTTGGGACGAGAATGAGTGTTTCTGAGTGTGGTCCAAAATTCAAGATGGCTGCCAGTGTCCATTTTGTACCGAAATTAGGTCCAATCAGTTTTTTGTCACAACTTCTATACAGCTCGTATTTATGAACTGATCTTAACGAAACTTCTTGGGTACCTTTGTTTTCACCTTGGGACAGGAATGAGTGTGTTTTGGGGTGCCTTTGTTATCACTGTGCTATGAGAACAAATATTTTGGGGTTCAGTCAGACCCACTCTGGGACTCAAAGATTTCTTTTCTAGTTTAGCATCTGACTGTCACCCACCTTTACAATACTTTACCTATACATTTGTTACAGGCTACGGTCAGTATTTATGTACAGACCGTTACAATACTTAATATGTACCTTTGTTATCAGGTCATTACCTAGATGTTGGTCATTGCTGTGTCACATACTATACGTGTACATGTCTTGACAAGTTGAGCTACAGTGTCATTGACACTTTCATTTTTTAGGGTGTTTTGGGTTACCCTAAACACAGGTATTGGGGAAGGCTCTAATTTTGCAACAGACTCAAGGCCAAAATCATTTTTCTCAAACTTTAAACTCTTGAGATAATTTATGCAAATACATTGTGTTCAGTAAATCACAGTACCGGTATAGGCTCTTACACAGGAGTGTTGCCCTGGAAAGGGTTTCCCTGTGGCACTGACTGGCACCAGATACATCTTCTTATGCAAAGGGGGGGGGGGGGGGGGGGGGGGGGGGGGTGCTGTTGTAGCAGGGGCTAGAAGAAAAGAGCGAGGTGTGAGGATATTCAAATCAATGATTTTTATACTTGGTATAAAGGACTTCAGCAAATGTTTAGTCTGTGAACCACTGGGCGCATCCTGGTGCCAGTGGTGGTCCATGAGCTGAAATTTTTTAGTTCTTCCTGTGTATATTGTTTGTGTACATACTTTCCCTGAAATTCATCTAATTTCCGTGAAAATCACCCTCAAGTTTCTTGAAAATTTTTGTCTGAGTTTAACATGTCTGTTTGAAATATAATTAGGCTTTTCCCTCTGGAAAAGACTATTGTTTTTCTACGGATTATTTTTTTTTTTATTTTTTTTTTGGGGGGGGGGGGGGGGGGGTTTGGGTTTTTTTGTTTTGTTTTTTTTTCCACACATTTTGTCCGTACGATTCAGAAGCCATTTTCAAACCGATTTTCACGAAATTTTGCACACGCATAGAGGGGCACAAAATCTAAAAATGTACAGAAGCAGAATTTTCGATTTAACCCTTATTTCGTCAGAATTGGCAAAAAACTGCGAAAATTGGGGTTTATCGGCACTTTCTTGAAACACGTGTTGTAGATTTTTTTTATACATTCGTCATTGCTAGACCTGTCTGTGCCACGCCCTTTGATACACACGACATATCAGGCGATGCATATGGTAACCCTCCACAGGCTGCCAAACATCGAAATTTTGATGAAATAGGCCGGTTTCAGGCCCCCACTGCACCCAAACAATACCCGAGAGATAAACATAACTTCCTTTATTGGGAGTGGAATTCACCGAGGATCATTTTTGTCAGTAATAAGGGTGTTCAAAAAACCAAGCGTTAACCCGTTTTGGGCTGGTTAAACAGCAATACCCCCATAAAGCTCAAAAATTCGCATTTTCCGTGGATTTCTCTAAACGAGTCTTGTAGATTTTCAAGAAAAATTTGTCACTCCCAGGCCTTGGTGTGACAATAGAAGTTGCATGGACAAAATACTGCGGTGAGCATTTGTTAACCCTCCACAGTCTGCTACAAGTCAAAATTGTGATAAAATGGGCTGTTTTTGGACACCAACAGCACCCACTTGGTGTACCACCGAGAAAGGTTCCTTCTTTTATCGGACGCAAAATTGAAGGGGAAACATTTTTGTTAGTGGTAAGGGTATTCACAAGTCGAAGTCTTAACCCATTTCGGGCTGGTTAAAGAGAGATACCCCTTAAAAGCTTAAAATTCCCATTTTCTGTGGATTTCTCTAAAAGCAACTTGTAGGTTTTCAGGAAAAATTGACTATTCGCAGGTCCTTGTGTGACATTACAAGTTGCACGGACAAAATATTCCGGTGAGCATTTATTAACCCTCTACAGGCTGCTAAGCATCGTAATTTTGTTGAAATAGGCTGTTTTCAGACGCGCACAACACCCAATGCATACCCGAGAGATAAACATAATCTACTTTGTTGGAAGTGGAATTCACCGAGGACCAAGTTTGTTAGTAATAAGGGTATTCAAAAAACCAAGCATTAACCCCTTTTGGGATGGTTAATAGCAATACCCATCAAAAGCTTAAAAAATCATGTTTTCCCTGAATTTCTTTAGAAACGTCTCGTAGGGTTTCAAGAGAAAATGGTCGTTGATAGGTCTTAGAGTCACATTACCAGTTGCATGGATAAAATATTCAGATAAGCATTTGTTAACCCTCCATGGGCTGCTAAATGTCAAAATTTCGAAAAAAATAGTCTGTTTTTGGACACCAACAACATCAAATGGGAATGCTGCAGAGAAACATAACTTCTTTTACTGGACGCAAAACTGATAGGGAAAAGTTTTAGTAAGTAGTAAAGTTATTCAAAAATTGAAGTCTTAACCCATTTTCTACCGGTTAAGGAGATGTACCCCTTAAAAGCTTAAAATTCCCATTTTCTGTAGATTTCTCAAAAAAATCTGGTAAGTATTCAAGAGAAATTGACCATTTGCAGCTCTTGGAGTGACATTACAAGTTGCATGAACAAAAGATTCTGGTAAGCGTTTGTTAACCCTCCAGAGGCAGCAAATTTTGAGAAAATGGGCTGTACTTGGCCACCCATTACACCAATGTGTACCTGCGAGATGAACATAACCACCTTCATTGGAAGTGGGATTCACCGAGGATCATTTTTGTAAGTAATGAAGGTATTCATAAAACCAAGCATTAACCCGTTTAGGGCTGGTTACAGGGTGATACCCCTCAAAAGGTTAAAAATTCATGTTATTCGAGGATTTCTCTAAAAACATCACGTAGATTTTCAAGAAATATTGGCCATTCTCTGATCTTAGTGTGAATTACAAGTTGCATGTACAAAATATTCCAGTAAGCATTTGTTAACCCTATGCTGGTTCTCAAACATCAAATGTTGAAAAAGTGGGCTGTGTTTGCATACCCGCAGCACCCAAAGTTAAGAGGAGAAATCAACATAAGTGGAAGTAGAATTCACTGAGAATTATTTTTATAAGTAATAAGCATATTAAAAAAACAACCCTTAACCCGTTTTGGGCTGGATAAACAATTATACCCATCAACAGCTTAAAATTCATGTTCTCCCTGGATTTCTCTGAAAACATCTTGTAGATTTTTAAGTAAAAATGGCCATTGGCATTCGCAGTTTTTGGTGTGAAATTACAAGTTTCAAGAAATGAATAAATATTCCTGTTAGCACCTGTTAACCCTTAACAAGCTGCCAGACATCAATATTTTGGATACATTTGAGATAAAACGGCCCATTTTCAAATAGATACAGCACTCAGTGGGTATGTGTCAAACAAACATAACTCCTTTTATCGGTCATTAACTTTTAGGACGACGATATTGATATTAACCCTCTCCACCGTTAATGATGGTTTTTACCTAAACAATTTTTTTTATCAAACTGAGTCATTTGAGACTCCTGTTCTCACCTTTTTCATGACATCAATGAAGGAACTTCAGTGAGACAGTCAAAAGCAATTCATCATACACTGTGGGGTCATGACAAATCATGGAATCTCATCGGGAAAAGCCATGATTCTCCAGAATCATGAAGTCTAGTTATTATCCAAGTTGTTGGGAACACTGTACATTTATGCCGCTACATTACATTTATGTTGCTACATCAGTCTCCTTTTTCATTTCAGACATGGACGAACTGGAAAAGTATTTGGGTCATATAGAAGTAATTAGAAGAGATCTGAAGGTTTTCAAATCCTCAGCTTTAGTATCTCTAGCATTCTTTAAAAATTTGAGAGTAATTGAAGGGAAAAGTCCAAAGAAAGGGTAAGTTTTCTTAATGATCTTGAAATCCCACTGTCATATTACAGAGACTGCAAGATTTAAGCAAGGCTCCAGCTTTTTCTACTTGTGACACTCTCCAACAGGGTATGGATCCACATATGAAACAGAATATGAATCCTGGATACTGAAGGTGTTGAATCTCCAACTAACTTTTCTGGATCTACTGGGGCATAAAATATGTCCTTACCATTCTGTTATATAACCTCTTTGTGACTCTTTACTTGAATATCATTCCATTTTCCTCAGATGAAGTTTTTGCCTATTCACAGATTCAATCCAAAATATAAAGTCATTTCAGTTGGGGCAATGGGGGGGGGGGGGGGGGGGGGGGTACGGGTGGCTAGGTGTGGTGGGTAGGTAGAGGTGCAGACTGCAAGCCGAGAGGTCCTCGGTCGAATCCCACCTTCGGCAACCGTGTTGTGTCCTTGGGCAAGACACTTCACCCCCATTGCCCATGTGGGGGCACAGTTACGTTGTGTACTAAGGTGAACTGTACATCGATCGTACACCTGTCTTCAACCAATGCTAACCCTGCTTGTGTGGAGTTAGTATGTTGGGGAGCTGACAGTTGCTTGCTGTTGCTCAGTGGTTTTTTCCGGGTACTCAGGCTTCCTCCACCCGTAAAACTGTCGAGGTCATGATTAGCCATTGTGCAGAAATATGTGACCTTAAACACCAATAAATAAATAAATATAAATATTTGGAGCAACATTGAGATTGTTCAGGGAGGTTCAGTATTTTATGGCTCCACCTAAATTGTCCTTTTAAAAAGTTTGTCCCGTTTTATTGAAATTTTGTTCAGAGTGTCAGTGGGTGAGGTGTACTTATTTCCTTAAAAAAATAGTTTCTGCCTTTCCCCTTGTGCACCACAACTACTGAAAATAGAAAGAAATTAAAATACCTTTTAAGCTAACCTGGAAGGAGAATTTAACTAATTACTCTTTGGCTGTCATCTGGCATCCATTATGAATTGAAATGAAGCACAAAATGTTTCAGTTCAGATAAAGCACCTTGGTTCATATTTGGATTCTGAAATGGAGCCTGAATTTCATTTGGTGCCATATGAGCAGATTTCTTTCAGAATCTTCCTTTAACTTGGTCAAGTTCTAAAGTTTTTTGGTCATCAAAATTCGTTCGCATGTCATTGCCTTGGTACAATTTTATGGGAGAGTGCCTATGGGCACTCTCCCATAAATTGTAATATGGCAGATCCACACAGACTACTAAATAATTTCTTTTTAAAGGTAATATGAAGGACATCCACAGACTATGATGTCTTTAACCCTTAAAGGCCCATTTCCGACTTTTACGTCCTCTGAACAGTTGCCCTTAATATTCATTCATGAGGACATCCTGCTGAAAATAGACATATTACCTTGGCAATGGTTTCTGGTCAAGTCTTGGCTGCCTAAATGGGCAGCCAAGACTTGACAAGAAGTCTCTTCTTAGCTACTGGCAATGTGCAGCTGGTGGTTTAATGGGTAGTCAAGAAATTTGCCCAGGCCCGTAAGGGTTATGTTGAACTACCTGCACTTTAGAATGAAGCCCTGGGGCGTGGTGGCATTGCGGTAACCGGTTCTCGTCAGATCAACAAAGTAAAGCAACGTCGAGCCCAGTTAGTCCTCAGATGGGTGACCGTCTGAGCGATCGATTTGGACTCCTGCGTTGTGTCCTTGGGCAAGGCACTTAACCCTGATTGTCCACATGGGGGCATGATGATGCCGTGTACTAAGGCGTACTGCACGTTGATGGTGCACATGTCTTCAACCAATCTAACCCTGCCTGTGCTACAGTGCGGAGTTACGATGTTGGGGAGCTGGCAGCTGCTCATCGTTGCTCGGTGTTTCTCTCTGGGTACTACGGCTTCCTCCACCCGTAAAACTGTCACGGTCATGATTAGCCATTGTGCATAAGTATGTGACCTTAAACACCAATAAATCAATAAATAAATAGAATGAAGCCCAGATATGCACATCCAGCACTCAAACCAGTTAAAAACGTGCAAATATCATTTGGTATTCTGTAAGTTGCTGCATAGTATTCCAGTTTGTTGAAATCATGTTCCCAGGATCATATTTGAGCTCACTGTGACCTCCCGAATTTTCAAATTTGTTAAAAATTAAGTAAAAAATTAGGTTATTTTCAAAAGAATCTTTTGGTATTAGGTTTCTACCCCTGTGGGGTAGTGAAACAGTGTTTTTTTACTGTGGTAAACAAGCTCTGTTTTTCTGGAAAAATAGGACCCAGTCATCAATGCTTGGGGTGGATGTCCTCTAAAATGGGCAACATGGGTATAAATGATTGATTGACTTTATCTCCATGTGGCGGTCACGGTTAGCCATTGTGCAGAAGTATGTGACCTTAAACACCAATAAATAAATTAATATTAGGTTTGCAGCTTACTTGTTTGTAGCATGCTCAAGGGCTTAAGATCCAAGTATGTTCAAAGTTAAGAGTCTGAACGAAGTTAAATTTATGTTTTCATTTCAGTAAAGCATTGTACATCGCTGATAATCCAAACTTGAAATCCTTGTTTACAAAAGAAGTTACAGAAAGACTACAAATTAAGAATGGCAATGTTACATTTCTCTACAATCGGAAATTATGTCAGTCCAAAATAAAAGAGCTGCTGTGGAATTTGAATAAGTCAATTGCCAATACATCTGATGATATAGTACTGGATCCTAATAATCTGAATGGTGACCAGATTCCTTGTAAGTATTATTAATCTCTTTTGTGGAATTTTTGTTTTGGGCCTAAAGAAAATCTTGTTTCTAAGGCAATTTTTCCCAAGTTTTTTCATCATGAGGAACGGAGGCAGGATTTTTTATTTTCTTTTTTATTCTTAATGTTATTCATAAAATGGTTACAGCTCTGAGGTTGTGGAATTTACACTACAGTTGATTTTTTTTTTTTTTTAAGCAAAAAACCTTGGTTGCAGTTGTCAGTTGTCCATAGGCATGTAGGAACCATCCGTATATACCTGTCAGCAAGTCAGAAAATAAGCAGACTGTCTTCTGCAAAATGAGGTCCCCAGAGGATGAATTTAGTGATGCTACCCTGCACAGCAGGGTAGCATCATTAAATTTACCCTCTGTGAACCTCAATCTGAATCTGGATCTCAAAACTAAACTGAAAGAGGTACCCAGAGGATAAATTCGCTCACGGAATGGGATAGCATCATCAAATTCACCGTCTGAGAACCTCATTTTGCAAATGTCAGACTGCTTATTTTCAGGCCTGCCTGTCAGATCGGCTCTATATTGCAACATCTTCTAGTAACAACTAACAAGGCATGTTCTGTTGATTGTATCAGTTGAATAAATAATTATAATATATCTATGGTTGACTTGTGTTGTCTTTATGCCCCCTGGGTCGGTAATTGCTACTATTTAATTGTTTTTTAAACTGATTTCAAGCTATAAACTGTAGAGCCGTAACTGAATATTAGTGTTCGGTCATGTAATTGGCCGTTGCTAATTTCCACTTTCCCAGGGTGCCAAGGAAAATGCTGTGGTAGCAATGCACATCAGAAAAAATAACGTTGAAGGTGTAATGTTGTAAAATGTCAGGTCAACAAAAAAAAAACCTCTTTAGGGTAACCCAACCAACCCTAAAAAAATTATACGGACCCTAAAAATTTTATCGGGTAAAAGTTGATCATTTAGATCATTGTAACCCTAAATTTTCATCCGACTTCAACTTTGAACTTGAAACCGATTTTGGAGTTCAAGCTTTCAAAATTACATGTCAAAATAAATATATCGGACAGTATAAATGAAGATCAAGGGGCAAGTTCTAGTTCAACAAAGGAAACCGCATTTGAAAAACTGATAAACATTTTACAGTGCTTCACCTCTGGTGTTCACAGGTCATAAATATTAATGAATATCGTGTTGAGTTTAGTGTATTGATACTGAAAGCCCCAAATCTTGGCTAACTGTCTTGAAAATGTAATTGGTGCAAGTATAGTGTACAACAGTTTTGTTTTTAATTCCATTTAAACGTATACACAGAAAGTATTGATAGTATGGAGTAGATGCATAGATATTGCATTCAGGTGAATTTTGTTGTCATTTTGGTAATTTGATTCCCTGTGGGAACACCAGGAAGTGAAGCAGTTTCTGTTCACTGCGGTAAACAGGCTCTGTTTTACTGGTAAAATAGGACCCAGTCACCAATGCTTGGGAGGTGCAAACCCTCTCTAAAATGGGCAACATGGCTTATTAACGCTCACCCCTGGTCTTGAGTTGATACTCATGTTGTGGTCATGATTAGCCATTGTGCAAAAATATGTGACCTTAAACACCAATAAATAAATAATATTGGTAATTTGATACTTTACACGGAAACTTAAAACTCGCTGGAATTTTTAAACTGAATTTGTGGTTGTGTTTATTGGAGAGCAGTTGTGATTTTCAGTAGTCTCTCACCATCGATTCAAACCTGTGGTTGCGGTTAACCTCCCAGCTCTAAAAATAGTAGGTGTAATATTCCTAGTAACTCTCTGCACCTTATAGCTACAAAAATTTTCCATCATATGCAGCCAGAAATTTAAAATTAACCAAATTTTTACAAGTATGTGGCTAGAGGGTCTTGAATTGACTTAATTTTCAACTCTTCCCCCTTCCACACTGGCTGCTGAACATCCAATTTTGGATGAAACCTATTGTACCCCCACACCCACCATGCCACCCACCATTGGGGAGAAATTTCCAACTGCCACATGTGATTTTCCAACTACTTGAAGAAATTCAAATACACTCTCTCCACTTGTGTTTCAAAATATATGACCTTTGGGTTCTAGAGTTAGAAATTGTCCTTTGAGTTCAACAAGGGCTCCTTGTTGTACTCAAAGGACAAAATATTGACTCCAGTTAAAAAATTCCATGAATAGAGGTTGAAATATTACTAAATGTCATAGAAATGGTCCAAGCCACAGATGAAATGAAATTTCCATTTGTGGGTGGTTTGAGGTTTAAAATTTTTAACTATTGAAAATTTTGTTGGGATTGTTCAGGGGAGGCTGAGACACCCCCATAACCTCCCCATGTTACCACATCCTTGACTATATCTCTTTTGACAAAGCTCAGCTCTCTCAAACAAAACATAAAATTTTGTGTTCTTTAAGTACAAAATAGTTTCATCAAAGAGATTTCCTGGTAAAAAATGTAGAGGCAGATTTTTAATGATGCAGGAGGTGCCAAAGAAATGAGAATTTTTTTTAAATAGCCATTTTTACACTTTTGTGCTCTCCTAAATAAAACTGTGAATGAGTCATAGAAATCACTCTTGTTTCTCGTCTCTGTCCCTCTTGTCCAATGTGAGGACTGTGTTTGTGACATCTGTAAACCTGATCTGTTTTCAATTTATTATGTGTACCCATACTATGTATGGTACTCATAATGCCGGCATCCGGGGTGACCATCCGTTGTTCGTCCATCCTTTGTCCGTCTGTCCGTCCATCCATCTGTCCGTCTGGCGTCCGTATCCATTTTCTTTGGCATTCGATAACTTGAAAAATATTGCTTGGATTGTCAAGTTACTTTATATTTGTGTTTAGGTTACTGATGTGCCGAGCTGTATAGTTTTTGGTGTAAATCGGATGATTTGATCCCGAGATATTAACCCTTTATCCTTCAAATTGAAAATTCCTCCAATCCCTTTGGCATTCAATAACTTGAAAAAATATTACTTGGATTGTCAAGTTACTTTATATTTGTGTTCAGGTTACTGATGTGGCGAGCTGTATAGTTTTTGGTGTAAATCTGTTATTTTGATCCTGAGATATTAACCCTTTATCCTTCAAATTGAAAATTCCTCCGATCCCTTTGGCATTCGATAACATGAAAAATATTGCTTAGATTGTCAAGTTACTTTATATTTGTGTTCAGGTTATTGATGTGCCGAGCTGTATAGTTTTTGGTGTTAATCTGATAATTTGATCCGGAGATATTAACCCTTTATCCTTCAAATTGAAAATTCCTCCAATCCCTTTGGCATGAGATAACTCAAAAAAGATCAATCCGATTGTCATGTTTCTTTATATATTTATTCAGGTTACTGATGTGCTGTGCTGTATAGTTTTTTATGTAAATCTGATAATTTGATCCAGAGATATTAACCCTTTATCCATCAAATTAGACACTCCTCCAATCCATTTCTATATGTACCAATACCTTGTATGGTGTACATAATGTCAGCATCCGTGGTGGCCCTCCGTCATACAGCTTTCTACTAGTTGCGCGTATGGGTACACATCTGACGATTTCATCGGCCTATTTTTTTTATTTATTATTTATTTATTGGGGTTGAAGGTCACATACTTATGCACAATGGCTAATCGTGACCGTGACAGTTTTACCGGTGGAGGAAACCGGAGTAGCCGGAAAGAATAACCGAGCATCGACGAGCAACTGTCAGCTCCTCAACATTCTAACCCGGTTCAAGCTCGGCTCAAGTTGGGTTACAGCGGTTGAAGATATGTGCACCATCGACGTGCAGTATGCCTTAGAACACGGCGTCATCGTGCCCCGATATAGGCAACCGGGATAAAGTGCCTTGCCCAAGGACACAATGCATGTCGTCCCGGACAGGGATCGAACTCCGTTTTCAATTTAATTTGGTGTGGGTGTTTGTTGTTGAATTGAAACTGAAGTTGGTTTTATTGAAGTTGTTTTGTCCCAAGAGATGATCTATATCTTAATTGTACAATTTTGAATAACAAAAATCATAAACCAGTGGCTGCAACTATTTGATATTCAAAACATGCTAGCCTCATTGCTTTCATAGATTTCATAGAGACATATAGTCAAAATGATCGACAAATGTGCTCCAGTCAAGGATTCTAAAATGTAGTCTTATAACACCCTCATTGGATGAGCTCATTAGATAAGCTATATTGTAGGAGATATTTCATTTGATGAATTTGTGTGTAGCAAAGGTTTGGGTGTCTTGTATGAGTTAAACAAGGTTGTGAAAAAAATATCGGGTCATTTAAATTTAGAAGTAAGTTATGAAAAAATCATCGAATTTTATTTCAACAAATGTGTACAAACTCTGCATGTAAGATTATTAAATAAAATAAGACTTAATACTGTCAAAATGTCTATTTGCTTCTGTACTTCTTTTACTCAGAGCTGTGTATCACTTTCAATTATTTGCTTTCCCCCAACACACAAGGTCAAAACATCAAATTTTCAACCTGCAAATATTTCCGTTAGTGCCACATTAATTTAACCAATTCAGCCTTGTTTGATAGAGCTCTTTAAAACAAGATTGAATTGGTTCAATTTCTAGTTCAGGCTGGTTGCATTATGGGAAAAATGTTCAGATTGAAATTTCAACATGTATCTGCAGAGGGTGAAGATCAGGTGATGAAATTAAGCTTTCTCAGCTTTTATCACAACTGAAAACAGCGTAAAATAGCAATTTTAAAAGTCACACTTCATCTTTGTAACTCACTTCCTTACACTATCAAAAATGATCCATCTATCACTTCATGTAAAAGCAACATTATGAGCTTGCTTTTCTTAACAAGCTTTTCCAAAATGTCATCACCGTCCACCAAAAGACCTTATTATTTCTGTTTCATACTTATCAGGTACCCGGTAATTGTTTTCTCTAAATGTTCAAATAGAGAGCATTCATAGGCTGCAAAATTATTATTAAATTCTCAGTATTTTTATTGCACATTCTCTCATTATGGCTTATGTTTGCTTCTCCAATGTAACAGGCCTGGCATTCTGAAAAATTTAGGGGTGCAAAAATCGCTCTCCTGAAATGATCTAGGAGAGCCAATGGGTCTCCTAATTTTTTTTTGACATGGAAGGCAGTTGAACCATGATATATCATATGAATGCAGTTCAACACTATGACCAGACATGCTCTACTCACAAAGTTGCATTGCGTAATTTGGATAGTTGTAATACATGTTACTTCAAAAGTTACTCAATACTGTGTTGAAATCGTCGGTCCCGACACCTCACAACTGTCACAAGCCAATCATGGTTCAATTTCATCTCCTTCAAGTTCATCCCATCAGATAAATTTTGAATTTCAGTTCATTGCACCTGAGCCAGCTGTACAGTACATGATGCCAATTGAAGATTTTCTAAATGGTCCTGAGACAACACAATTTTTTATCTTCAATTTCTTTATTCATTGCATTCGAAATTACTCTTGATGCGGTAAATAAAAAAAATGTGAATACTCTTAGATGGGGACGGCTTTCGGAAATTGTACGTCAATAGTAATGCCTATCGAATTTGTGTTGAGGGAATACCGTCACTCCACGTGGTTATCACTTAATTTAAGTTCTTTGATTATCCGATGTCGTTTAATGGGAATATAAGTTGGTTTTGAAATGGGGCAATGTTTGAATAGTAATAGAAACTGTACATACGCGGTGAAAAATAAAACCAATCAAATAATTCTCATGGGCAGGTGATGGTGACATTTCGAATATTCGTGGAAATTCACAAAAAATCAGATTGATAATCTAATATCATGACAACCGAAAGTGAAAGTAAACACAACAGAGGTTTATAAATAGCCTGTGTTATGCTGTTCAGTGATGACTCGTGTAACTGACGAAAGACGGCGTTGTGATACAGTAACCACCAAAATAAATTGAGATTTTGAGCAACTTAACCCGCGAATCGTCCCAAGCCAAAGTGCGTACGTTGTCACACCAGGAACTGAGGAAGTAATAAACTCTGTTGTTGGTGACGTTATGATATCCTCCATGATGCATGGAAACTAATATTTGACGGTGATGTTGATAATGATTTAATGTTATTTCAGGTTAACCATTAGTTTTCTGCAGACACTTTGCCTGCACTGGTTATCTTTGTGCACCCAGGAGAGTGAAATTTTGCGGACCTTAATGGTTCTTGGCGCACGTTAAGGTGCGCAAAAAAATCACGTGCCTGAAAATGCCAGGCCTGATGTAACCTGTCTGATGGACAGGAGACGCAGTGGTTAGAGCATTGGACTTTAATCTAAAAGGTCAATGATTCGATCCTGACTAGTGGTAACTGTGTTGTGGCAAGACACTTAACTTCATGCATGCTGTTGGTGGATATTCCTGACCAGGACAGGATTTCTCTTGTCAATGAAATAAGTATAATTTGGGCACATTTAATCAAATTTGTCCTAGTAAATTGCATGAATTTTTTCACCAATGATTTCTTGAGTTAAATTTAGATGGATTTTTTCGGGGCGCGGTGGCTCAGTAGGTAGAGGTGCAGGCTGCAAGCCGAGAGGTCCTCGGTTCGAACCCCACCTGGAGCAACCTCATTGTGTCCTTGAGCATGACACTTCACCCCCCTTGCCCACGTGGGGGCACTGTGGCGCTGTGTACTAAGGCGTACTGCACGTTGATGGTGCACCTGTCTTCAACCAATGCTAGCCCTGCTTGTGCGGAATTAGTATGTTGGGGTGCTGGCAGTTGCTCGCTGTTGCTCAGTGGTTCTCTCCAGGTACTCCAGCTTCCTCCACCCGTAAAACTGTCTGTGTCATGATTAGCCATTGTGCAGAAATATGTGACCTTAAACACCAATAAATAAATGAAATAAATGATGCATTTTTCATGAAATCTTGTCATGGTTGCTTTATAGCAGCCATGACTAGATTTGATGAAAAAATATCTTGAAAATTACTCCGCAAGTTAAGAGTTAATCCTGATTGTGCATGTGGGGGCACAGTTGCACTTTGATCAAAGTAAGGCATACCACATGTCAATGGGGCACTTGCATTCAACTGCTGCTAACTCTGCTTGTGTAGAGTTAGTAAGTTGGAGATTCTGACCCTTGCTCACTGCTGCTCAGTTGATCTCTCTACAGCTACTCCGGCTTCCTGTACTCATAAAACTGTCTGACTTGATGTGACTCTCGTTGTTTAAAGTGTCTTTAAACTCCAATAAACAACAAACAAACATACTACATCAGAAACGCTAACAAGCTCTGTTTCACTGGTAAAATAGGACCCAGTCACTAATGCTTGAGGTGCAAGTCCTCTAAAATAGGCAACTTGGGGTATAAACGATTGACTGACCTTGACTTTATCTCCATGTTGTGGTCATGATTAGCCATTGTGCAGAAGTATGTGACGTTCAACAACAATAAATAAATAAATATTAGAAACGCTAAGCCTGGAAATACCAGAGTCTTGAAATTTTAAAGTCTGAAAAATGTTGTATTCCAAACTTCTACCTTGTGATACATTGGCATCCTTGTTTACAAAATATTCCTGAAGATTTATCGTATATCAGAAACTTCACATGCATCATTCAAGTAATAGAATGTAGAACATTCATAACAATATCATCTGTCTTTTATTTCAGGTTCTATCGTGAAGTTGGACTTAACAATTAAAACAATTTCATCAAATCTTGTGTATTTCAAATATTCCATTCATAAAGTCACTGATACCAGGGATTTGATATCATACCATGTGTATTACAGAGCAGTGTAAGTATAGTTTATTAGTCGTGTTCATGAAACTTCAACTTCATATGTAGGTTGGCATCAGTGAGAGGAAGAACCCTATTTATTTTGGACTTGCTAGGTCAGAGGTAAAGGTCACAGTGACCTTCAACACAGTAAATCATGAACAATTGTTTCCGGATGATAACTTGACTGGTTCAACCCACATTTATGAAACTTCATATGTAGGGTGGCCTTCTTGAGAGGAAGAACCCTATTTATTTTGGACTCGCTAGGTGAAAGGTCAAGGTCACAGTGACCTTCAACATAGTAAATCGTAAACAATTGGTTCCCAGATGATGACTTGATAATGGTTTGACCCACATTCATGAAACTTCATAGGTAGGTTGGTCTAGGTGAGTGGAAGACCCCTATTTATTTTGGACTCACAGGGTGAAAGGTCAAGGTCACAGTGACCTTCAACATAATAAATCATAAACAACTGGTTTCCAGATGATAACTTATAATGGTTCACGTTCCTGAAACTTCATAGGTAGGTTGGCATTGGCACAAGAAAGAGCCCTATTTATTTTGGAATCACTAGGTCAAAGGTCACAGTGACCCTTCACATAGTAAATTGTAAACAACTGGTTTCCGGACGATAAGTTGATAATGATTAAACCCACTTTTGTGCTGTCACAACTTGACATTGGATCGGTGATCCTATCAGCATTTTCTTCTTGGTTAGATACTACAATCTATTTGCGTTGACACCAGCAACTTTCAAAAGAAACAAATATAAAATCTAGATGATCATACATTTGCCTGTTCATGACCCATGTGGCATATTGAGCAATTTCATTTTTTATTTGTCATTATTATGTGGTGTGCACGCAGGCTCTAGAGTCTTGAAAGTCCCATTTTTAGCTCAACTTTGACGAAGTCAAATTTGAGCTATTGTCATGGCCCGTCGTCCGTCGTCCGTCTGTCCGTCTGGCCGTCTGTCCGTCTGTCCGTACGTCAACAATTGGCTATGGCTCGGGCTAGAGGTCGTATTTATGAACCGATCTTTACGAAACTTCTTGTGTACCTTTGTTATGACCCTGGGACGGGAACGAGTGTTTTTAGGTGTGGTCCGAAATTCAAGATGGCTGCCAGCGGCCATTTTGTACCGATGATGCAAAAATCAGTTTTTTGTACAGAACTTCTGTATGAAAGTTCTGATTTGAATAAAGTTTTGTATAAATGTTTAGTACCATGGGATACATCACATATAATACGGGTTTTTTTCTTGTGCGTAAATTATGCAAATTAGACTGACTTTGATTTATTTAGTGTTACTTTCAGAGCTGTAAGTTCCAAGCTGCTATGGCTCGGGCTAGAGGCCGTATTTATGAACCAATCTTTACGAAACTTCTTGGGTACCTTTGTTATGACCCTGGGACGGGAACGAGTGTTTTGGGGTGTGGTCCGAAATTCAAGATGGCTGCCAGTGGCCATTTTGTACCGATGATGCAAAAATCAGTTTTTTGTACAGAACTTCTGTATGAAAGTTCTGATTTGAATAAAGTTTTGTATAAATGTATAGTACAATGGGATACATCACATATAATACAGGTTTTTTTCTCGTCTGTAAATTATGCAAATTAGACTAACTTTGATTTATTTAGTGTTACTTTCAGAGCTGTAAGTGCCAAGCTGCTATGGCTCGGGCTAGAGGCCGTATTTATGAACCAATCTTTACGAAACTTCTTGGGTACCTTTGTTATGACCGTGGGACGAGAACGAGTGTTTTGGGGTGCAGTCCCAAATTCCAGATGGCTGCCAGCAGCCATTTTGTACTGACGATGCCGAAATCTGTTTTTTGTACAGAACTTCCATATGAAAGCTCTGATTTGAATAATTTTTTGTATGAATGTTTAGTACCATGGGATACATTACATATATTACAGGTTTTTTTCTTGTGCGTAAATTATGCAAATTAGGCGAACTTTGATTTATTTAGTGTTACTTTCAGCACTGTGAGTGCGAATCCCAATACGGCTCGGGCTAGAGGCCGTATTTATGAACCGATCTTCATGAAACTTCTTGGGTACCTTTGTTATCACTGTGGGACGAGAAGGAGTGTTTTTGGGTCCAGTCTGAAATTCAAGATGGCCGCTAGCAGCCATTTTGTTCAAAATTAAGTGCAATCAGATTTTTGTGCAGAACTTCCAAATGAAAGATCTGATTTGAATAAATTTTTGTATGAATGTTTAGTACCATGGGATACATTACATATAATACAGAGTTTTTCTCGTGAATAAATTATGCAAATTAGGGGTTCGGGTGGGACTTTTTGGACCAAAATCCGGAAATTAGTTTTTTGGTTTTTTATGCGTTTTGGTCAATTTTAAGACAAAAAAAAATAAATTTTTTTTACACTGAAAATTTGGGGTCCGGGTGGGACTTAGAAAATTTTGGACCAAAATCCGGAAATTAGTTTTTTGTGTTTTGATGCATTTTGGTCAATTTTAAGAGGAAGAAGAAAAAATTTTAGTCTGAAAATATTTTGTTTGGGACTGAAAATTTCCACACAAAAATAATAATCTACAATGATTGGTCTTAATCTGTAGTCCATTACAGTCACCTTGTAATTCTTTTATTATTGTTGACTGGGCCAAAACAAATACTAATTCCTGTCATATTCATTATTCAGTTGTCTTGGTCACAGCAAGTACTAATTCCTGTCATATCCAAGTTGAGCTACAGAGTCATTGACTCTTTCATTTTTATTTTCGATCACCTTTGTGTAACTTTGTTTATATCTTCGCATTGTCATGTCTTCTGAAAATTTGTCAGCATGAATAGCACATGTCATATTGTCTGTGGTGATAGATTAATGTTTTATCTTACCCGAAGCATCATGATAGCATCCAAACTGTTGCTGATAAAAGTAATGGTTTTGGAGTTCAAGCTTTCAGAATTATGTGTAGAAATGTATCTGACAGTTTAAAAGTGGAGCAAGTGGCAAATTTCAATTGAGCAAAGGAAACAGCAACTGATGAAGCGATAATTATGGGTCCGTGGCAGATATTAAAAAGATGTACAGTTAAGAAACTTTACCTTAATTTTTCACAAAGCTTAACTCTTTGCATTGACAGGTTATGAATATTAATTAATTCGTATTAAATATTCCGACAGAAATTCTTAAGAGTGGCCAGTAGCTCTTTGGTGCATTTATGTGAAGTATGCTCAAATTGGCAGTTTGTTATTTTGTTTATTTCTGAAACCACATCGCAATTTAAATGTCGCGCTGAATGAGGGGATATTTTTACATTATAACCCAATGGCCCAGACTAGCTGGTGCTAACTCAAAGTTATCAAGGGCCAAACACAAATTTTGAACCCCCCCCCCCCCCCCAATCCCCCAAATTTGCTTGCAAAACCGAAAATTAAAAGTCCTATCTGGCCCTCCATACATTTACTCTCCATGCATGCGCAGCCATCAGGAAGTGACTGGAATTGGCGCCAACATCATTCTTTGTTTGACCCTAAAGTCAGCAACAGTGAACTGACATCTGTGCTTTAAATTTTTTTTTTTGAGGATGCCAGACACAAATCAATGCAAGAATTGGTGGATACAAGACTGTTATTGGATGAAGGAAGTGTTCAACAGTGGTTAGACGTTCAGGGCTGTAACTTTATAATATTTATAAAATTATTTTATGTTTCCCAATTTTGGGACATACGCCTGACGTCATCATTTTTGTTAAAGGTTATTCCACTGTTTGTTTTTATACCACCCACTTGAAAAGTGGGAGGTATATCGTGATCACTTGGTCTGTCCACACGTCTGTCCGTTACGCTTTAGGGGGGTATACATCTGCTATCCGCAACTCCTCCTAAACCAGTGAACGGATTTCATTGAAACTCTCAGACATTCTTTTCCATACATTGAAGATGTGCACCTCCTATTTTCTTTTCAGATATTTTAATTTTTACAGTTTCCCATATTGAAAAATGAACTTTGTCAAATTCAGTTGACATTCTGTACAGATCTGCTATCTGCAACTCCTCCTAAACCATTGAACGGATTTCACTGAAACTCTCAGACATTCTTTTACATACATTGAAGATGTACACCTCCTATTTTCTTTTCAGATATTATCATTTTTACAGTTTCCCATATTGACAAATGAACTTTGTCAAATTCAATTGACATTCTGTACAGATCTGCTATCCGCAACTCCTCTTAAACCATTGAGCAGATTTCATTGAAACTTTCAGACATTCTTTGATGTGCACCTCCTATTTTCTTTTCAGATATTTTTATATTTACAGTTTCCCATATTCAAAAATGGTCTTTGTCAGTTCAGATTTTAGTAGGGAGGGCTATAGATCTGCTGTCCGCTACTCCTCTTAAACCATTAAACAAACTCCATTGGAACTCACAGACCTTCTTTTACATACATTGAAGATGTGCACCTCCTATTTTTCTTTCAGATGTTTTCATATTTCGATGTCCGTCTGCCCGTCCGTCCGTCCATCCGTTACGTATTAGGGATGTACACATCTGCTATCCGCAACTCCTCTTAAACCAGTGAACGGATTCCATTGAAACTCTCAGACATTCTATTACATACAATGAAGATGTGCACCTCCTTTTTTCTTTTCAGATATTTTCTTTTTTACAGTTTCCCATATTGAAATGGTCTTTGTCAATTCAGGTTTTAGTAGGGAGGTGTATAGATCTGCTATCCACTACTCCTCTTAAACCATTGAACAAACTCCATTGGAACTCTCAGATGTTCTTTTACATACACTGAAGATGTGCACCTCCTATTTTTCTTTCAGATATTTTCATATTCCGACATACGTCCGTCCATCCATCCATTATTCTATAGTGGTGTTATGCTTTTGCGTCCTCACCCTAGGGGTGTTAGGTTGTTCAGTCTTGCATCTTCTATCCAATGTATCGTTTTTTCTTCATATGAAGATCTAGCTTTGCATCTGGTATCATTTAAATTGGTTCTGACTTTGGGCCTTTTTGTGTGCCTGATGTCTTGTTTACATTGACGTTGTTTACATTGACAACGTCCTCATATATAGGTAGTTTTTAGCTCATCTTGACAAAGTCATGTTTTGGTCTTCTCCTCCAAAGCCACTGGGCCAATTCAAGTGAAAGTTTGTGCGAGTGATGGTCCCAAAGGGGCATTTCATTTTTGTTCAACTCAGTATGCCCAGCCCCATAGGGAGGGAGTGGGGGAAAATGCTCCAAAATATTTTAAAAATCTTCTTCTCAAGAACCAGTGTGTACAATGACTTGATATTTGCTATGGAGCTTCCATATGAGGTGTAGAATCAAGTTTGTTCAAACGAAGTTCGTAAAGTAATATTTGGCTTTGTAATAGGAGGGGTAAGATTTTTGGCCCCGCCCCAAATTTTTTATTTTCTGAACCAATGGTCTGGTATGAACCAAATTTGGTTTGTGGTAGTATTGGGTCATAAGTACTTGACCCATGCAAAAAAAAAAATACCCATGCAAAAAAAAAAATTCCTGCATCCCCATGGGAACCCTGGGAGCTAAAAATAGAAATATTTTCAAACGCCCGTATTTCCCAAACCCCACGGAACAGAGAGCTTTTATTTGGTATGAGGTATCCTTATGACCAGTAGAATTGAATGGTAAAAAAAATTGCCATTGGTTATGTTAGGGTGTTCTGTAATGGGCATCGAAAAAATGCTGAGTCAGCACATTTGCAAAAATTTAAAAAAATCTTTTCTCCAGAACCAATCATCAGAATCTTTTGATATTTGGTATACAGCATTCATAGGGGGGTCAGATAAAAGTTTGTTGAAATAAAACTCATTGGTTCTTATTTGGGCTCTCTACAGGAGCCCGAAGTTTTAACATAGGGTAATATGGGGAATATTCTTTAAAAATCTTCTTCTTCAGAACCACCGCTCAGAATCTTTTAATATTTGGTATACATCATTGTTATGAGGGTCAGATTCTAGATTGTTCAAACCAAGTCCCTAGGTTAATATTTGGAAGCCCAAATTTGATCTTTGTTCAATATGGAGGGTAATTTAAAAAAATCTTCTTCTTCAGATCCATCAGTCAGAATGCTTTGATATTTGGTATGCAATATCTCTATGGGGGTCAGATTCAAGTTTGTTCAAATCAAATCCCTAGGTATATATTTGGGCTCACTATGGTAGCCCAAATTTTTACTTAGTGCAATATGAGAAAATTTCTTTAAAAATCTTCTTCAGATCCACCAGTCGGAATGCTTTTATATTTGGTATACAATATCTCTAGGGGGGTCAGATTCCAGGTTGTTCAATTCGCATGCCTAGGTTAATATTTGGGCTCCATATGGGAACATGAAATTTAACTTAGTACAATATGAGGGAATTTCTTCAAAAATCTTCTTCAGATTCACTTGTCAGAATGCTTTCACATTTGGTATACAACATCTCTAGGGGGGGTCAGATTCAAGTTTGTTCAAATCGGATCCATAGGTCAATATTTGGGCTCGCTATGGTAGCCCAAATTTGAACTTAGTGCAATTCGAAGAAATTTCTTTACAATTTCTCTTCTTCAGATCCAACAGTCAGAATGCTTTCATATTCGGTACACAACATCTCTAGGGAAGTCAGATTTAACTGTGTTCAAATCAAGAGCCTGGGTTAATATTTGGGCTCTCTATGGGAGCCGGAATTGGCCATTTTGCTGAAGAATTAAAAATTTTGTATTCAGTACCCTCTAGAGGTACTAAGATTAATCCACATAGGTTGTATCAAAGGGCTTCATAGGGGAGCTCTACATTTTACTTTAAGATTAACTGAAGAAAAGGCATGATGCCCAGATTATTTTTGTCACTCCTGAGGGACTCAAGGATTGACAGTGTAGCCTATGGAGATGGCTTGCTTAATGTAGACTCATTCTTGGACTCTGTTTAAGACTCTGTTTAAATTGTGTTCTGTACAAGATGAGTGCTTCAGGCCCTGTGGGGCCTCTTGTTTATATTCTAGTACTGTAGAATTACTGTAGGATACATGGATTATTATTCTGGTAGTGTAGCTAAAAAAATTTGGATTTTGTCCACACTAAGGCTCTATCGGGATGCCCTTGGGCTCTTAATGTTCCCTTTGGGAACTTAGGTGTTTTTTCAAAAAATTTTTTGTTTCCAAAAATATTTTGAATTTAATTTTGATTGCTATTATTCATGTATCTTAATTATATATATATTTTGTTGTGGAGTTTGGAGGACTGATATCGACTTTAGTCGATGCACTCCTGTGGACTCTTGTCATTCTTGTTTTCACTGAGATGACTGATGTTGGAGTCGGGTGTCGCAGTACGTTGTTGGCGTTGAGGTTCGGATGTTATGCCTCTCACCGTGTTATAATTCATTTTGTCATTTTCTATTTCAGAAGCACATGAACATGGTGATGATATTCTGACACCCATCCAAGTGTGCTACCGTCGTCGCGCTGTGTGATGTATATAGAGCTAGCGGCAGTGCTCATTATTGCAAGAGTTAGGGCCTTTTGTTAAGGATTTTAATCTCTTGCAAGCAGCTAGCTCAACCGGTGAAGCGGAACTCTATCCGTGGATGCCGTGACGCTGGGTAAGTCCGTTGCTGTCAAAAGAAGTGGATGTGAGTAGAGCGAGCACTAATATATATTTAGTTTGCCCAGCGACGACGGAAATAGGGAGGAGGTCAGCAAGTTCTTGTACTCAGCAAGGTCTCATAGACTGCGAGTGGGAGAGGCCCCTCTCTAATCTAGCAACATCTAGGGCCAGATGTTGTTTTGAGAAACTTGCACAAGCCGGAGCATGAGTCCGCCCTCCACTCGGGACGCTCTGTTTAGTCTGCAGTTGGGGTCAGCTTCAGTCAAGGCTTCCTCTGCTACGTTTCACAAGCCGAAATGAAGTTTTCTGGTTGGAAACTTGCACAAGACGGAGTATATGTCCACCCGCCACTCGGGACGCACCGTCTAGTCTGCAGCCGGGGTCGGCTTCAGTCATGGCTTCCGCCGCTATGTTATTTAAGCACACATGACCGCCTCCTAGCTACCTGACTTCGGATATCCAGCCTGCTGCACGAAGAAGAAACCACTCTTCGCCTGTGAAATCGGACCATCTGGTAGCTATGGAGACGAGGCCTCAATCATCGGGAAGTACGGAGAAGGGATCCGCCTCAGACACACCATCCCAGGAGCAGGATGCTGCTGAGAAACGGAAGACCGCTGCTCCTCAGGCCTCGATGACGGACTTGCTGTTGCAAATTGCGCAGCTGATCGCAGCATCACAGCAAGTGCAGGTGCAGCCTCCCGGGTCCAGTCATCTGTTCACGCAGATGCAATGGACCAAGATTCGCAACTGATTCTCTCGGATGATGAAAGGGATAAGGAAGAGGATTACCCTTCCCTTTCGGAACAGCACATGGTTGCGATGGCTTTCATCCATTAATACTACCCTGATTTTGTTCCGCCGAATCAGAATGCTGAGACAACAAGAGAGAAACCACTGGATTCGTCGGACGCAGACTTTATCCAGACAAAGGAGGAAGTCCTTTCTTTTCTGGTTCAGTCTAGGCAGGTGTCGCAGGCCTTCTGCCATATAGACGACGCATATTTATCCTCTTGAGTGCGAGGAAGAAGGCGGTTTCTTATCTTCATCTTCCATATACATACCGTTTTTTGGACCACGTTCATTTAAAAATGGTCGGGGAAGATGTTCAGAGAATTCCTCTGCGTTTGGATGAGCAGGCCGGGGATCTAGAGGTAGCCTTATCTGTATCATTCACTATTCGCCCAGACACAATTGAGACGGCAATTTCTTCAAATAGAGCGAATTTGGACGTTCTGTCTTCTGCAGATCACCTTACAAGAGCTATGGCGCAACGTCTCAATGGAAAGGAATTTGAGGACGTCCGTACCTCTCTTAGAGTTCTTTCCAGGGCAGTTATGTATACCACATATAACTCTGCCCTAACAGTGGCTAATCTGGAGTTAATCAGACGTGATGCTGCCCTTGCGTCATCATCACTGATAGATGACAAGATGAAAAGCTATCTCCAAGTCGCTCCGGTCTCCAGACATATTATTTTCGCCGACTAGCTTTCATTAGTCTGTGAACAGGCTACTAAAAAAGCGTCTAGTGCTCAGCTTTTGAAGTAGGCATATCAACAAACCGCTTCAGCAGACAAGAGTAAAGGAGGGCGTTCCAGACAAAAATCATCAAAAGGAAATTCCTCACGAGGGTGCAAGAAACCCTCTTATATTTACTCTGGAGGTCGTCAGTATAGCGACTCGGGAAAGGGGCATAGGTCTGATCGGGACTATTGGTCAGACGCCCCTAGGCTGATGAGACGAGGTTCTTCGCGGGGAGGACATGGTTTCTCCCGTAAGCCTCACAGGTCATACAGGTGATGGTTAAGACCTCTATTGCTGGCTAGTCGGCGGAAGGTTATCAAGCTCCACAAAAAACTGGATAACAGTCACAGAAGATCAGTGGGTGAGAATTGTAGTCTCAGACGGCTTACAGCTATTATTTCGAGCGAAACCCCCATTAACAAGTTGTCCGCGTTGGACAAATCTTCCATCAGATCCTTGCATAAGAGAGTTTCTCCTAGCGGAGGTACAGGCTCTCTTTTCAAAGGAAGCAATAGAGGTCGTTGAGAATCAGGATTCTCAAGGTTTTTACAGTCAACTGTTCCTCGTACCAAAGCCAGACGTCTCGTTCTGATCGGTAATAGACTTGAGCTGGATAAACAAGCTTATCGTGGCTCCAAAAATTATATATGGAGACCATTTGGTCAGTAAGAGCGAGCGTTCGAGTGAACGACTGTGCGGCAAGCATAGATCTAAAGGATGGATATTTTCATGTCCTGGTACATCCGGCATTCAAAAAGTACCTATGGTTTGCCGTACAAGAGAAGGTGTATCAGATCAGAGCAATGTGCTTTGGTCTGAACCTGGCTCCCTGGGCATTCACTCGAATATTGAACTCTGTAATGTCATACTTCCGAGCGCATTTGTCTGCGGTAATGTCGGCATACTTGGACGACCTTCTACTGAGATATGGCAACAGAATTATTCTTCAGAACGATGTTCAGAGTCTGCTTCTATTACTCAGACGTCTCGGTTTCATAGTAAATGAGAAAAAGTCGGATCTAGCTCTGTCCAAATTGTCTATTCACTTGGGAATGAGCTTTGAGACTTACAACAATGTGGTTCGTCTGCCGTTACCCAGAGCGAAATTAGTCAGTTGTTATGCTCACTTTTGTCTACACTCAGATGCATTAACAGTGAGGGAATTCATGTGACTGTTGGAGCTGTGCGGAGCGGCTGTGGATCTCATTCCGATGGGCCATCTGCACGCACATCCCCTTCAGATATTCTTTACTCAGAACTGGAGTGTTATGACGCTTTTGCTCGAACCTGTATTGTTTTAACGACCTAGTAAAACAAACTCTGGGAGTTCCGCTACAACTGCCGGATCCGGCTTTCACTATTATGACGGATGCGAGTCAGACGGGTTGGGGCTCGACACTAAGTTCTGCAGACTTGAAGTGTCAGGGTCTTTGGGACCCTCGAGTTCCAGGAGAAACACATAAACATCAAAGAGATGATGTCAATGTGGCTAGCGCTACAACATTGGATTTACATAAGAGCGGATGTCCAAGTTCAGATTAAGTCAGACAGCTCGACAGTAGTAGTGTACATCGGGAACCAGGGCGGCACCCATTCATTTCCGCTATGCCAACTTCCGGAGAAGATTCTCCTACACGTCATGAATCATCATGTTCAGCTTTCTGTCCGTCATATACTGGGTCGTCTGAACGTACTAGCAGACTCGTTCTCACGGGAAGGTCGCCTGTTACGATTGGAGTGGACACTCAACAAGCGAGTATTCGGGCAGATTTGCTACCAGTGGGATCGCCCCATGATAGATCTGTTTGCGACGCACCGGAACAATCAGTTACCAACGTTCATGTCGCCATGCCCAGACCATCGAGCGTACGCAGTAGACGCTCTGTCAATCTCATGGGAATGAATGATAGGATATGCGTATCCTTCGATTCCATTGATTCAGTAGATTATGTTCAAGATCAAACAGTCTCGTTGTGAAATTCTACTAGTAGCACCTCTGTCGTCACAGAAACCTTGGATCAATCTTCTCAGGTGTCTGTTATGGGACGTTCCCTGGAAGCTTCCTCCACAAGAGGACCTTCTTTATCAGGGGAAGTATTTGTTCTTCACCTCCTTCTCCACCCTTAGTGGCATTATGGAGTCGGTTAGACATGAGGGAACCATTGCGGTTCCTATATTATTTGGTGACTAACACAAGAACGCTTAAAGTAATGCGGGTGAGGATGCTTCGATATGACTTCGAATCCTCCCCACCTCCCCCCCACCTCCCCCTCACCACCCAATGTGTTAAGAGACGATTACTGGGCAAGACATACTTTTCTTCCCGTAAGCCTTGTATGAGTTTAAGTACATACATGCATTTCATGACTTCTCGATTGGCGGCTGGGTCGTGTTCTATGGCGACCTCATGGGTACATCCACTTTTTAGTTGGTTTGTTTGGTGTTGTTGTTCATCTATATGTCATATACGAGTGCATGATTCATCATCAATGAATTGCTAGTCTTTGGGTACCTTGGAAGCTGTCTAGTCAGTTAACTGGTATTCAGATGATGACATACGGGATTTCAATGCTCACACACTTAATAAATGAATTATTAGGCAGATGCATCATTGTATGTTATGGTCCGTCTCGAGTCTGTTAATCATAGCTCGTTTCCATTTCTAGATCCAGGTTTCTATTAATGTCGGTACCCAATCGAATACACCTTGTCTTACACTTTCATATATTTGCACGTTTCTAGATTCATAGATATCGGATAGCACACATCGGTGAGTGTTATTACTGGAATTTATTGTACACCTGAATGGGGTCGCCTGTGGTTTACCTCGGAAGTATGTTTACTCTCCAGAGATCATCCATTGTGAATCTATTGGACATGTGTATGTTATATATTATATCACCTGTTTTCAACCTATCTGCATATGTCGACTCTGGAATACGTTACAAGCGGGCGATATTAATTACTGGGATCTCTGCTATAGCCTTAGCTTCTGAAGTGGCATTAAGCACCAATTTATTAATAATAATTAATACCTGAGTGCCTGTTCAACGAATATTTATATTGTTTTTTGGTAGCGCTTTTACTGATTCCAGAGCGCTCCCCTCTTTCTTTTTGAAGAAGATTCCTTCAAAAAGGGGGAGGGGGATTTTTTTTATCTCTCCGGCGGTTTGATAACTATGTAACTATGAGTGAAGCTGTTTTGTCTGTAATTATACCCTGCATACAGCTTGGGTTTTATTGTATATGGCGTATGTTTGTGGGGGATATTCTCTCATTCTCAAATACTCCATCCTAATTTTGGGGCTTATTCCGGGCTAGCCTTAAAAATTGGGAACTCGTTACATCCAATTAACATAGTCTTCATGCCAAGAATACGGAATTACTTGAACTGGGCTCCTTTTTTATGATATGTCTTCTCTATTACTGTATAGAGAGACATACATGTAATTCCTAATAATTTTACTTTCCTTTCAACTTGGATTACAGGGTTGGAACTATGTTGATCTACTAATTCTGAAGTCCTAGGCCCTCCGCCTTTTTATGATTCAGCTAGTCTGGGCCATTGGATTATAGTATAAAAATATTATAAATTTAAAGTAATTTGTATATTTTTATACTTACCAATGGCCCAGACGGAGATGGCCCTCCCATGAGTGGGCACTCATTCCTCCCCGCTGATTTATTTTGTAGTACTCTCTTCTACAAAGAATGATATTGGCGCCAATTCTGGTCACTTCCTGATGGCTGTGTATGAGCATGCATGGAGAGTGAGCAAATGTATGGGGGGTGGGGGCAGATAGGACTTTTAATTTTTGGTATTGCAAGCAAATTTTGGGGATTGGGGGGTTCAAAATTTGTGTTTGGCCCTTGATAACTTTGAGTTAGTACCAGCTGGTCTGGGCCATTGGTAGGTATAAAAATATACAAATTACTTTAAAATTATAATTTTTTATCCTTGGTCATTTCAAGAAAGTTTATTTAATGTGCATTGTTTTTTGAGATGGAGTTGCCTTCCACTACCAACACATTTTTTTTCACTTCGTTTTTAACACAGGACAGACTGCTCCCTTTTTGGTTTTGGGATGAGGTAGCACATGGTCATAAAAATATTGCAAACCCGATCATGGAAGAGATTATAGGATCTTGTGTCCTCCCATATGTGAGGGGCTGGAAGTTTTAAAAATTAGACCACCCCCCACCCCACCCCACCATATCAGTTTGCATGTGGTGGCTTTTGGGGAGGGAAATAGGGTGAAGTCCAGCACTAAAATATTCTTCACTTTTACACCTTTAGTTGGATGTTCTAATTTGGATGGGGGAGGGGGTGACATAACCCCTGTCAAGGCCCTGGCTACAGACATGCAATTTAAAAAAATGTTGGAGGGTGGGGGCAATTACCAGGTGACAAGAACCCTGTTGGTTGAACATTGAAATTAAGTATCAGTTGAAGAGAGTATATTGTCAAAAAGCGTGAAATTTGAAGTCCTTTGTATTTTTGTTTGTAATTTGGAGAGAGTGAGTACTTTGTTTATGTTATTTATATCTTGTTTAAGATTATTAAAGTCACTTTCAATCACCATGTAGTATTCTATTTAATAGTAATTGCTTATAACACAGACAATATTCTGTGCAGTGTAACGCACCCCGTATCTAGATAGTCATCCATATATCGAGATATGTATCGTGAACCTGTCTATCCCAACCGTTGTCTGTCCAGCAGGCATGAACTTGACATTAACGACTAAAATATAATCCTTAGGAACTACCAGACAATTTGATATGCATGTTTCTTTTCATATGTCAGTTCAAGTTTGTTAGAGGGCACAAGAAGGAGCATAACTTTGTTAGTTCCAAGAAATTGGGCTTTTTATTAAATAAAAAAAATCTTCTTCAGAACCACCAATCAAAATCTTTTGATATTTAGTATACAGCATCCTTAGAGGAGGAGTCAGATTCAAATTTGTTCAAATCGAATCCACAGGTTCATATTTGGTCTTCCAATGTGAGCCTAAACTTTGACTTCGTGCATTGTGAGGAGTATTCTTTACAAATCTCCTTCTCGAGTCCCACCAATCAGAATTGTTTGATATTTGGTATACAACATCCTTGGCAGGGGGGAGGGGGGAGGCAGCGGTCAAATTGAAGCCTATTCCAATCAAGTCCCTGGGTAAATATTTGGGCCCTCTATGGGAGCCCAAAATCTTTCCAGAATCACCAATTAAAATCTTGAGTTTGTTACACAACATCATTGGGGGAGCCAGATTCAGGTTTGTTGAAATCAAGTCCCTGGGTTCATATTGGGCCTACCTATGGAGACTGCAAGAGATAGCATAATTTGCTAAATGAACAGTTGAAAAAAATATGTAAAACAATTTAAAAAAAAACATATATGACCTGCTATTGGAACAAGCTTATCAAACTCGTTCCAATGAGGGAGTCACATGATTTGATTTTCTCGAAGTTTTTTTGAAACATTTGAAAAAGAAATAATTAAAATAACCATTTTGATATCATGTGCATTGGGTAAGGGGTTCTTTTTCATTCTAACAACTTAACTCTACTAGCATGGCTGTCACTGATGTGGGCTTATTTACCAGGAGGGGAATCTGAAAATACAAAATCTGAAAAATAGGTAGGTGTACTTATTTTTGATTATGGGTTTATACCCAAGTCAGTACGTTAGTCTGTCCTATGTTCTCAGTTTGAGAACTCAGTACATTGATTGAGATTACAGTACTATTTTAGGAATCCTCTCAAATGAGCTACAGTCAGAACTCATCAAATCAACTTGAAGTTCTCTGGACTTGAAGTTATCCCCGTAGTTGCCCATCCAGTTATTGTGGTTTGGTCATTTCGACCTGAGACAGGAATATTTTTATACTGTTACCAATGGCACAGACTTAGCTGGTGCTAACTCAAAATTATCTAGGGCCAAACACAAATTTTGCCCCCCAATTCCTAAAATTTGCATGCAAAACCGAAAATTAGAGGTCCTATCTGGCCCTCCATACATTTACTCTCCGCGCATGCACAGACACCAGGAAATCACCGAAACTGACACCAACATCATTCTTTGTTTGGCCCTTCAGTCAGATAACATCAATCTGACATCTGTGCTTTTAAATATCAGTTTCAGTGATGCCAGACACAAATTTTATTATTATTTTGGTGGATCCAGGGACGCAACTGGATGAAGGAAGGAAGAAACGGTGGTTTGAAACGTTCAGGGCTGTAATTTTATAATATTTATAAAAATGAGTTCATGTTCCCCAGTTGGTTACGTCCTCACCCTTGGGGTGTTTAGACGTTTTGGTCATGCCTCATACATCTGATGTATCGTTTTTTCTTCTGCTGAAGATCTTGCTTTACATCGGATAGTTTTATTTCTGTTACTGACTTCGGGCCGTGTTGCCTGGGGTCTTGTTCCGGTTTTTATTTTGAAGTTGTTTACATTGACATTGCTTTATTTCTGTTGGTAGTTTCCAATTATTTTTAAGGAAACAATGGTTGTAAGTTACATAAAATATTCCAGTAGGGTGGCAGTTAATTTTTTGGGATATTATTATAGTTTTGTCCACACGAAGGCTCTTTTGGGCTCATCGTTCCCTTTGGGAACTTGGGCTCTTATATTAGAAAAAAAAATTAAAAATTTTTTTTATTTTTTGAAAAAATTTTTCTTTTGGGTGTAATTATTTCATCGATTATATATTTTAATGTTATCTTATAATATGTAGATTTGGTGGTAGTACAATCGACCTATTTTAGCTTTTAGGTAATAATATTTGGTGTCGGGTGTCATAGTTTATTGTGAGGCGAGTGGACACTAGGGGTCCTCTCACGACAAGGGGACACTGTTGGTCCTCTCACCAAAAAGTCACTCTATGTTTTTAGTTTCTATTTACAGAGGAACAAGAACATGGTGAGGTTTCGTGATTCCATCCGGTAGTGTGCTTCCATCGTCGCAATATACAATTAGCGCTAGCGGCAAAGTTGCTCAATGAAATAGACAAGGCCCCAGATCACAGATCATGTGGTTTTCGTCCTTGTCGCCAGCTAGCTCAACCGGCACTCTATCACTCCGAATATGGGTGTTATGACGCCGGGTAGGTCCATAGCGGTCGAGGAAAGGAAAAAGTGTGTTGCGAGCACTATAATATCAAAATATGCTCGCCCTGCGACGACGGAAAGGAGGAAGCAGACAAGTTCTGAGGTATGCTCGTCCAGGTCTGCCACGACCGCGAGCAAGAGAGAGGCCCCTCTCTCTTACAGCAACATCAGGGGTCAGAGGTTGTTGGTAGGAACTTGTGTCAGTTGGAGCTTACGTCCATGCCTTCCTGTCCGGGCCGCTCCTTCTAATAGGCTGCTGGGATCGGCTAGTCTTACGGTTTCCTCTACGTCCGAAAAGCACACATGACCCCTGAGAACTGTGACGCTACTGGGCTAGGAATATGCAATGCTGTAATATACAGTTAGAGCTAGCGGCAGAAGTGCTCAAGGATACAAGGGCCTGGATCACAGATCATGTGATTTACGTCCTTGTCGCCAGCTGGCTCAGCCGGTGCTTCTACCATTCAGAATATGGTGTTATGACACCGGGTATGTCCATAGCGGTCGAGGAGAGAACAAGGGTGGAGCAAGCACTAGAATATAAAATCATGCTCACCCAGCGACGACGGAAGGAGGAAGCCGGCAAGTTCTGAGGTAAGCTCGTCCAGATCTGCCAGGACCGCGAGCAAGAGAGAGGTCTCTCTCTCTTACAGCATCACCTGGGGCCAGATGTTGCCTCCTGTCCGGGACATCCCATCTAATAAGCAGCCGGGGTCGGCTAGTCTTACGGCTTCCTCTACATAACTGCTAAAGTGCTCTTTATATCGCACAGGGCTATAAAACATGGTGAGTGGTTTCAGTTCCCTGTCACCGTTGTAGCAGTTACTCTTGAATGTGAAGACCATGACAGTGGGTGTGTCGCATTTACATAGTAAATCAGAGCTAGCAACAGAAGTGCTCAATGATATAAGACAAGGGCCTAGACCTTAGAATATAGGGTTTATGACCTTGTCTCCAGCTAGCTTAATCGGCGGATCGTTACTCAGAATATGGGTAGTGTGATGCCGGGTATGTCCGTAGTGGTCGAGGAGAGAAACAAGGGTGTAGTGAGCACTATAAAATCCAATCATGCTCATCCTGCGACAAGGGAAAGGAGGAAGTCGTCAAGTTCTGAGGTATGCTCGGCTAGGTCTCCCTGGACCGTGAGCAAGAGGGAGACCCCTCTCTCTTTTAACAACATCTGGGGCCAGATGCTGTTGGTAGGAACTTGCGTCATTCAGAGCTTACGTACATGCCTTTTGTCCGGGATGCTCCGTTTTAATTATCAGCCAGTGTTGGCTACAATTCGGCTTCTTCAGCGTCTACTAAGCACTCTCGACCACACCTTGGCTACGTGACTTCGGATATCTAGTCTGCATCGTCAATAGGTCCACTCTTTGTCGAGGAAGTCGCACCATCTAGTAGCCAAGGAGGCGAGGCCTCATTCATCGGGAGGTCCGCAGTTAAGAGCCATCTCGGACACACTGTCCCAGGAGCAGTCGGCAGACAAGCAATACATGACCGCTGCTCCTCAGGCCTCCGTAACGGACTTGCTGTCGCAGATTCTTCACTGTCTTTTGTACTTCACTTTTAAGTACTGTGACGCAACGTCTATGGAAAGGAATTTTGTGGACGTTTGTACCTCTTTAAAAATTCTTTCCAGGCCTATTTATCACATATATCTTTGTCTTAACAGTTGCTAAGTGGGAGTTATTCTGATGTGATGAAGCCTTGCGTCGTCATCTTTAATATATGACAAGGTGGAAAACTCTCTACAGGTCGCTCTAGTTTTACAGACACTAAGTCTTTTGACGGTAGCTTTCATTAATGTAGGATTAAGCTACAAGAAAGCATCAATAATCTGCTCTTTAAGTTGGGGTCTTATCGACCAACAACGGCAGAAAAGAGTAGGAGAGGATGTCCTAAACTCAGATCGTCTATAAGGACTCATAGCCAAGGTATAGGTAACCCTCCTATAATTACTTTAAGGATAGACTATACAGCCACTTGGATAGGGAGTTTAGGTCTGTTCGAGATTACTGATCAGACACCCCAGTGCCAGTGGCTCGAGGCTCTTCTAGAGCTCGGTCCGAACGATACTTAACTGGAACTGGATAATGTGTTTATTGTCTCCCGCTTTTTGAAAAAAAACAGGAGATATTAAATTCGGGGTGTCCTTCCGGCAGGGTTCGTACGTGGGTCTGGAAAACTGGAAAAAGTATGGAAATTTGGGGCGGTTTGGAAAAGGTCTGGAAAAGGTTTGAAAATATGTGTGTCAAGCCTTGGGGTCTTGAAAAAGTATGGAAATTACTGTTTTTAACAAAGGTGTAATCATTCTGAGTAAAAAGAACCAGCATACAAGAATTATTATTTGTCAACGCCCGCATTCGATAACAGAAAAATTCGGATCGGAAAACTTTGCGCATTTTCAATGGAATACAACCGAGATATCACAGGTGTTTCAAAGCCGAATGCAGCTCGGAATTACGGAGAATTCCGAAGGTCAAGTCACATGCGCACTGTGTTTTATTGTCTTTGAAATTTCCAACGTGAAGCCTTCAGAAGGTCATTTGTTATTTTTGTATTTGTTTATCATGGGGAAGTGTGTTTTTTCGCCGAAATGGGAAACAGACCCTAGATTCAAACAATGGATTTCTCAGGACAAAACTTCGAATAAAAAGGCAATGTGCACAATATGCAGAATATGGGCGAAGCGGCCCTTCTTAGTCACATGGCAGGTAAAAAACACGCTGCCTTAGTGAAAATGAAACAACAACAAAATCATATGGAAGGATTTTTTCCGAAGCTCCGAGAATAGGTAAGACTCATCTGACTCCTGGCAATGATCTTCACGGTGTTTCTTCAAAACAAAAACTTGACGCATTGGAAGTGTCTCACGAACATAGTCATGGAGCCACTGGCACTGGGGGCGTTTCAACCCTTGGAGACTTTGTTACCGACAAGAGTGTTTTAACAGCAGAAATTTACTTGACTTTGAATATGATGGAAAAACACCATTCTTACAAGAGTTGTCAGGGTGTTTCTGACGTATTTCGCCTCATGTTTCCTGATAGTCAGATTGCTTCAAAATTTTCTTGTTCAGAGACAAAATCACGGTATCTTACAACGTTTGGAATTGCTCCCTATTTTTCAGAGTTGATGCTTTCAAAGATTAAATCTGAAAACCAGTATGTTTTCAGATTTTTCTAGTCAAAACAGTTTGACGTTCATATTCGTTTTTGGGAAGGAAATTGCATCAGAACTCAGTATTACACATCATATTTTTTGGGCCATGCTTGTGCTGATCATGTTCATGACAAGTTGAAAGAGTGTTGTGAGTCAATTGGACGGAGAGGTATTTTACAACTTTCAATGGATGGTCTGAATGTCAACTGGAAGGCTTTTAATCAGTTATCAAAAAGTATTGATGAAGAAAATGGTCCAAATCTTTTAAATATTGGATGGAAGCTGTGGGTTACATATAATGCACAATGCATTCAGAGCCGGAAGCTTGGAGACTGATTGGAATATTGAGGAAACATTCAAGTCATTGTACTGGCTTTTTCATGACTCCCCAGCATGCCGTGAAGATTTTACCAGTATTACTGGCTCAAGTGTTTTTCCAAAACAGTTCTGTAAACACAGATGGATTGAAAATGTAGGTGTGTGCGAACGAGTGTTGGAAATTTGGCCTAATATTAAGAAGTATGTCAAAGAATTAAGCTCATCTTCAAAAAAATTCACGAAGCCTAAAAATAAATCATTTGACTCTGTTTCTTCTTCGTGTGACGACCCGTTGCTTGAAGTGCGGACAAACATATTTTTATCAATTGCAAGAGATGTAACTCCTTTCTTTTTAAAATATCAAACCGACAAGCCTATGTTACCCCTTATGTGTGAAGACTTGTTAAAAACAATGTCCTGTTTGCTTGACCGTATTATTAAACATGATAATATGAAATCTATTACCTCCATAACAAAACTGATAAATTTTGATATTACTGATACTTCATATTATAAAAAGACAGCAAATATCAACATTGGATTTATTGGAGAAAAACTGCTTGAAAATTTAAAAACTGTAAAGAAGCTTTCAGAGAAAGCTCTCTTTGGTGTCAAATCAGATACTCGTTCTTTTGTAATAAAACTTGTTACCAAATTTTTAGAGAAAGCTCCAGTTAGGTACGGTTTAGTCAGGAATCTTGGCTGGTTAGTGCCAAAACACATTGTTGAACAATCCGAGTTCTGTGTTAAACAACTCAAGTCGACTCTGAAAATAGTAGAAGAGTCAGGACACATTCTTGAATCCCAGTGTGACACAATTATAAAGGAATACAATGACTTTCTGATGCAAAAAGCTAATTGTGATGACTTCAAATCATTTAATGAAGCAGAAAAAAGACTTGACAACCTATTTTATGCTCCTATTGCTAACAATACAGATTTTACACAACTCTGGCAGCTTACAAAAAAAATTCTTGTACTGTCCCATGGACAGGCCTCTGTGGAGAGAGGCTTCTCTGTCAATAAGGAAATTATTGTTGAAAATATGTCAGAAAAAACTGTTATTGCTCAGAGAATAATAACTGATCACTTGAAACATGTTGGTGGTGTCAAAGGGGTAACAGTTAACAAGAAACTATTGCAATCTGCTGCTGCAGCAAGGCAAAGATATCATGCTTTTCTTGATGATGAAAAACGGCATAAAGTTGAGAAGGAAAAAGGGAATAAAAGGAAATCTCTCTTGAATGAAATCGATGAGTTGAAAGCAAAAAAGAAACGTGTTGAAGGAAACATGAACTCTCTTTTGAAAAGTGCAGATGATTTTTTAGATAAAGTGGAGCATAGAGGAAAGCTGTCTTTCATATCTAAATCGAACGCCCTTCGGCGATCGGCAAGAGATAAAGAGGTTGAACTAAAAAATCTCGATGAAGAAATTGACAACAAGCTAAAAGAATATAAAAACTGATTTTTGTTCATGGTGATCTCCATTTGATGCATGTTAAAGAGTTGGATAATTGGTGTTACTACAGTTGCAGTTTGATTTCTCATTTGATAATTCATTTCTTCAGTTTCATTTGGATCATTGTTACATAATGTTTATGCTATAACCTGCTTAAGAAGCTTTTCAAACTACATGCACATAGCTTGTGTATGTTGAAGGATTATTACTGTTAGTGTGGATAATTTCTGAAACTATTTCAAGTAGAATATATTCTGGCACACAGACTGTCTTGTGGTAAGTTAGACGTTTTCTACTCTTATGATAACACAATGTCAAGAAATTTTTATTTAATCTTGAAGTTCATATGTTGTCCAGAACTACCCACTCATATAACAACAAACCAAGTGCTCTCTAAGAGAGAACTTGCTTTATTGTTATATGGGTGGGACACACTCCTTATAGATGTATGCTGAACACCGTATGAAAACAGATTTTCAGCTGTAGGGATTGTACATTTTCATTGGCTGAATACATACATGTTTGTAGCTAATCAACATGTAGAATCATTGCCAGTTTAGCTACCAGTACCACTTTGTTAGCGTATATGTACATGTAGTAATGAACTTTCAAGGGTTGCGAGCCCTAGATTCCACTTGAGATGGTGCCTGTGTCTTCGGCATGATGGTAAATGATGCGATTTGAGTCAGTTGTGGGTCCAAGTTCGAACATGGGCATTTTCCGTGCATATTTAATTAGGTTGCTTAAATTTGATTGGTTGATGGTTTCCAGACTCTAACTTTCGTTACAGTCAACTGATTTCAATGAAATTTCATATATGGATTACTTTTATCAATACGTAGGTCAAGTTCGAATGTGGGAAATTTTGTACCGAAAATCTGTCTGTCTGCCTGTCCGTCTGCCCATGCATGAACGCACCTCGGACTAAAAGCCGTATTTATGAACTGATCTTCATGAAACTTCTTGTGTATCTTTGTTATCACTGTGAGACCAGAATGTCTTGGGGTTTCTGTCTGTTCTTCTCTTCTAATAACTTCCACTTGCAACTCAACTATATTCCACTGGATGCATTAATTCCCCTTGAAACTGCTGCCCAGCGGGAGACATGAATTCACTGAATTTGCTTGTCATGGCTCTAAAAGGTTATTTTGGATAATCATTAAGTCGAAAAAGCGAGCGTTCGAATGATTGACTGTGCGGCAAGTATAGTTCTTAAGAACACTTGAATTTTGCACTAGATAATGTCTCATGGGAAGAATGATAGGATACACGTATCCTACAATTCATTTTCAACAAGCTGGTTCCTCTGTTGTTTCACAAGAGCGAATTAGCCAGTTGTTAGGCTCGCTTTTGTCTTCTATCAGACACATTAACAGCAAAAGATTTTATATGTCAGATGGGGTTGTGCGGAGCGGCTACGAATGTTATTTTGATGGATCGCTTACGCACACGTCCCCTCCAGTTATTAACTGGAGTGGGAAGACGTTTTTCGCTCTAAACCTGTTTTGTTTTAGTGGATCTAGTAAACATAAGGTCAAGTTTGGTCAGATATTCAATGGTTTTACAGCTGCCAGATTCGGTTTTCCCAATTATGTGGACGTGAGTTCATAAATTGGGTTACAACCCTGAGTCCGACGGACTCAATATGCAGGGTCCTTGGGACTCTCAGTTCTTGGAGATCACATATTCATCAGAAATGATGTCTTATTGTTTACGCTACATCATTGGATTTATATTATTAGTGAACATACATGTGGGTTCACTCCAGGATAGTTATTTTTGCGACGCACGAGAACAATAGTTTCCATCATTTCTGTCGCCAGTGTTAGACATTTGAGTGCATACAGTTGACGCTTAGCTGTATTCATGGGAATGAATGGTAGGATACGCGTATCCTTCAATTCATTTGATTCAGTAGATTACGTTAAGGTTAAGCAATCTCAGTGTGATTCCTACTAATAACATATCTGTCGTCACAATATCCTTCTGTTTTCTCAAGTGCCTGTTATTGAACATTCGCCAGAAGCTTCCTCCTCAAGAGGGCCTTCTTCTTCAGATGAAGTTTTGTTCTTCACGTCATTCTCCGCCCATAGTGGCATAAGGGAGTCTGTTAGACATGAGGGAGCCTTTGCGGTTCTTATATTTTTGCTGTCTGGTCCAGCAATGATTAAGTAATGTGGGTGAGGAGGTTTTGACATGACTTTGAATTCCCCCCCCTCCCGCCCCCCCCCACACACACACACTCACACTTTGTCTCGTATATATATCTTAATGCATAAATACTATGCATTTGGGTCATGTTGGATGGCGCCCTCGTAGGCATATACACAGTTTTGTTGCATTAGTTTCTGGTGATTATTTTTTGATTTTTGATATACAAGCGCTTATTAAAATCATCATAATTACTGCTGTTTGAGTTCATCGATGGCTGCATAACCAGTTATTGGTTTTTAGATGATTACAAGCTGGATTTTAATGCACTCATGCAATATTTTATTAGGCTATTGCTTTGGTGGACCTTGAAATTATTATATATTTCGGGGGCGGTCCGTGCTGGAGCCTGTTAATCATACCTACCTCCATTTCTAGATCCTGGTCTCTATTTTGTTGGTCCTCAAATCGCATATTCTCATGTGTTTATGGTTGTAGATATCAGATAGGACACGTTGGAGAGTGTTGTTAGTGGATTTTATTGTACAGAGGCCGCCTGTGGATGATCTTGGAAGTGTGTTTTCTCTGCAGAGATTGTTCAATGTATCTCGATTTAATATGGATGTTATATTTTATATCACCGATTTCGTCGTTCCTGTGTACGCCGTCTGTGGTGTATGTTTTGTAGCAGACAATATTAATTACAAAAATCGTCGCTATAGCCTTGGCTTGTGAAGTGGTGTTAAGCACCATTTATTATTCATGAATTAATTCCTGAGTTCCTGATCAATAATTATTTATATTGTTTTTTGGTACCGCTTTTATTGATTCCAGAGCTCTCTCCTCTTTCTTTTGAAGATATGTTAAAAAAAAGGGGGGGGGTGTCACCCTTTCTCAGGCTTAATGGGTATGTAACTATGAAGAAAGCTGTTTTATCCGTAATTATATTCTGCATACAGCTGAAGTGTTATTGTATGGCATAGGTATGTGAGCAATTTTCTCTCATTCTCAAATATGCCATCCTAATTTTTTGGGCTTAGTCCAGATTAGTCTTAAAAATTGGGAACTCGTTACATCCTAATTAGCATGGTTTCATGCTCAGATTTAGGATTTACATAAATTGGGATCCACATTAGGATATGTCTCCTCTATTATGGTACAGAGAGACATACATGTAAATCCTAATTCCTTAGTTCTAGGCCCTCCACCTTTTTACGATTCAGCTAAATCTGGGCCATTGGTTACAGTATAAAAATATGAAAAAATTTAAAGTAATTTATATATTTTTTATACTAACCAATGGCCCAGACGGGAATGGCCCTCCCATGAGTGGGCAGTACTGGGCACTCATACCTCCCCACTGAATTATTATATAATAATCTTTTTTACAAAGAATGATGTTGGCGCAGTTTCTGTGACTTCCTGGCGTCTGCACATGCACGGAGAATAAATGTATGGAGGGCCAAATATGACTTCTAATCTTCGGTTTTGCATGCAAATTTTGGGGATTGGGGGGCAAAATTTGTGTTTGACCCTAGATAATTTTGAGTTAGCACCAGCTAAGTCTGGGCCATTGGTAAGTATAAAAAATATATAAATTACTTTGAATTTTTTCATTTTTGAATGCTTGAAAAAAATTTTAAAAATGTAACCTGATAAAACTGTTGCCTAGAATGAACTACAGTCGAAACTCGAAGTTCGTGAAACTGTTTATTGAACTTTGAGTTAACTGGCTAACCAAGTTAATCAGAATTATCCATTTATGCGGGATTCCTACTGGAGATGGGAATTTTTTGAATGCTTGAGAAATTTTGAAAATACAATGTATGTCACTTGAAAAAAGAATAAGTGTTGCCTGAAATAATATGTTAACCCATTTCTTAATACAAATAGAAGATGGGAGCCTGATGGCTCATTGCTTAGCATTGGACTTTAAACGAAAAGGTTGACATTCAATTCTGACAGTACCATCTGTGCTGTGTTCCTGAGCGAAATACTTAACCCTGAATACCTATTTGGGGCATGGTGGTGCCATGTACTAAGACATACTGCACATCATAACTGCACATGTCTACTACCACTGCTAACTCTGCTTGTGCCATGTTAGTTCTCTCCGAGTACTCCATCTTCCTCCATTCATAAAACTGACATTGTGGCATTGTCTGTTGAATATTCTTGCATAACTACAAAAAACGTGTTGTCAAAAACAAAGCTTATAACCACTCACTGGAATAAGCTTGACAGGCTCATTCCACTGTTGTTATGGGGCAAAAATTGAAACAAATATTGAAAGGTGAAGAATAAATTTTTTAATCGATGCTTGACAGTCTTTTCAGTTATGTTACTTTAAGGGTTAACTTTTTCTCAGGCTGCTTCATTTTTAGCTTAACTTGACAAAGTCAAGATAAGCTGTTGCAATCACGCATGCGGAAGTCTGTTAGTCTGTGAGTGTGAGTCTGTTCACATTTTCCTTTAGCACAGGCTACACCCTGTAGTTCATGTTCGATTGTCATGAAATTTCATATGCAGGTTTGGGGTCATGTCTAGATCAGAACGTCCCCTTTTAGTCGCGATCGGTCAACCGTGATGGCTGCCCAAGCCGAAAACCTTTAGCATAGTCTACAGATTGTATTTATGAAGGGATTTCATTGTAACTTGGTAGGATGCCTCTGTATAATATCTAGATGAGAACGTCCCCTTTTGGACAGGATCTGTCAACCGTGACAGCTGCCCAAGCCCGAAACCCAAAAACTTATAGCACAGTCTGCAGGTCATATTTAATATGGAGGGATTTCATTGTAACTTGGTAGGATGACTCTGTGTGATATCTGGATTAGAACTTCCCCATTTGGTCGTGATCTATCAACCGTGACGACTACCCGAGCCCAAAACCCCAAAACCTTTAGCACAGTCTACAGGTCATATTAATGGAGGGATTTCATTGTAACTTTGTAGGTTGACTTCATATAATTTCTAGATAAGAACGTCCCCTTTTGGTCGCGATTGGTCAACTGTGACAGGGGCCCGAAGCTAGAAAACCTTTAGCACAGTCTACAGGTCATATTTATGAAGGGATTTCATTGTAACTTGGTAAGATGACTCCAGATAATGTCTGGATGAGAACGTCTCCTTTTGGTCGGAATCATTCAGCTGTGATGGCTGCCCATGCCCAAAACCCCAAAACCTTTAGCACAGTCTATAGGTTATATTTATGGAGGGATTTCATTGTAACTTGGAAGGTTGACACCATATAATGTCTGGATGATAATGTCCCCTTTTGGTCGTGATTGGTCAACTGCAGGGATTTTTCTAGGTGTATTGGGAATGGGGCCAGGGGCCCGTGCAATTGGGAAAAAAGCCATCTCATTGGACCAAATTGGGAATCCTGTTGACGCTGTAGAGTGGAAAAAAGTGCAAATTTCTTTTCTACAGAGGCACATTAAAATGAAGAAGCTGGATTTATTATTTGAAATTATGGTTTACAGTTCTTTTATCAGAATAATAAGGCCTACTTTTGCAGCAAAAATCATAAATGTTATGAACAAGTTGATACTGGGTACAAATTGGGAATTTTATGTTAGAAATTGGGAAAAATCCTGCCTATATCTCATTGGGAATGGGGCCTATATTCGGCCCCTGTTGTCACCTAGAAAAATCCCTGAACTGTGACGGCTACAGGGGCCCTAAGCCCGAAAACCTTTAGCACGGTCTACAGGTCATATTTATGAAGGGATTTCATTGTAACTTGGTAGGATGACTCCAGATAATGCCCAGATGAGAACATCACCTTTTGGTCACGATCATTCAACCATGACAACCTGAGCCCAAAACCCGAAAAACTTCAGCACAGACTACAGGTCGTATTTATGAAGGGATTTCATTATAACTTGGTAGGATGACTCAGTATATTGTCTAGATGAGGACAACCCTTTTAATTACGATCGGTCAACCATGATGGCTAAACAGGCCCGAAGCCCGAAAACCCTTAGCACAGTCTACAGGCCGTATTTATGAAGGGATTTCATTGTAACTTGATAGGATGACTCGTTTTGGAATAATTTCACTGTAACTTGGTAACTTTTATTGAAATACATTAACATTATCTGTGAGGGCCACATACAGTAACTGTGAGGGCCACATACATTAACTGTGAGGGCCACATTAATCTACCCCTCAATTCTTTAGTACAGTATACACCTCATATTGTTTTTATTGAAAACTTAGCATACAGGGAACAGAAATTAACATATTCCCAATTATCACAATTCTTGTCTTATTTCATAATCCCTTCATAAACATTGAACATTATCCTAGACAAGATAAGCTACAATGTCATTGACACTTTCATTGATTTGCACTGTTCAGAAGGAACAATACACTAAACATCATGATGTGTAAATTACGTTTGTCAGTATGGCATGAGTGCCAGTTCGTAAGGATAGAACGAGATGCACAGCCTCAAGGTTTATCCTGACGAACACATTCACACATTGTACGGGTATGTGTTTATTACATGCCTCTATGACAGAATGCATTAATTTAAAAATTCAAACATCACACAGATAAAAATTTGTTCTGAAAAAAAAGTTCTGAAGTCTGCATGAAATAAAAACAAAACTTGGGTGTGCAGGCCTGTCATTTTCAGGTGGGCGATTGCCACAACCACCTGCCTAAATCAAAATACTGTGGATGGTAAGCATCTGCCTGACCCTGATTTCTGCAGACCATTAATTCAATCAATAGCACCTCAAAATCGGACTTCTCAAACGGCATTCAAGGATACAAGGAGAAAACAAAGCCATTTAGTGCCATATGTAGTGTGTCATTGCGGTCACCCATACCACAGTAACTTATTTGATGCAAGCAAGCCTATAGGTCTGCACAATTCCAAAGTTGAAATGACAATTTTGTGTTGATTTTGCAATGCAATTTGCGAAGCAAGATCTTCCCAGGTGCGATCCAATCACTAAAACTTAATTTCCATTGTGCAATTCACTGTTTTTTCTGACTTTTCATTTTCTCATCCCACTTTCCAACTCGAACACAACAAAACTTCAGATAAGCAGCATAACAATACACCAGTTATCACCATTGGTCATGCGTAATGATAAATTGTACCCGCAGGAACCCCAGGAAGTGAAGCCGAGCCTGTTCACTGCGGTAAACAGTCTGTTTTACTGGTAAAATAGGACCCAGTCACCAATGCTTGGGAGGTGCAAACCCTCTCTAAAATGGGCAACATGTCTTAACGCTCACCCCTGGTCTTGAGTTGATACTCATGTTGTGGTCATGATTACCATTGTGCAAAAATATGTGACCTTAAACACCAATAAATAAATAAAAAAATATAACGATAAATTGAACAATCATTTTTAGTATTTTACAAGTGTTTTCCAATCAGTTGACAAAACTCACTAGTGTTTTTGTAAGACGTTGTTGCCTGAATTAGCTCCCTTGATGTGCAGCATTTATTCTCCATAGTCATCTTCCATGATCTTTTTCGTATGGGTGGATCTATTTGAACATTGATGAGTGCAAGTCAAATCATAAGCTGTACAAATACCAATCCAGCTTCTGGATCTTTATTCAGCATTCTCAATCCTGCAAAGCTGAACATTCTTCCTCCTTATCTGAACATTCAGGGAAACATATGGTATGTTATGCTGCAAAATATATGTCTTCCGTACTTGTACAGTCTATAATTATCTGCATTAGATAGACACACTGAATGTTATGACACCCCTGTGGGAACCCCGGAAATTGAAGCAGTGCTTGTTTACTGTGGTAAACAAGCTCTGTTTCACTGGTAAAATAGGACCCAGTCACTAATGCTTGGGGTGCGAGTCCTCTAAAATAGGCAACATGATAATAATGTTATGACTTATGGGCATCTTAAGTCCAAATTTTCAAGTCTGCAACAGTACATTACATGATGTGCAATCATTTTACACAAACCATGTACCTTTAAATGACTGAGTGGTCTACCCAACAGGTTGAAAGAAAAATGGTCCCTGTAAACCAAAAATGGCTCTCTTGACGTCATTTGAGGCACCCCAGAAATGGCCTTCCGGAGGTCATTTAAGGCAAACCATAATGTCCATCTTGGTATTTTGAAAATGACAGGCCTGGGTGTGATTGACAAGCAAGAGTGACACATCGATACGTAAACAGAATAATATAAATGAAATTTGTGTTTAAATAGGTTATTTTTTCGTATTTTTAAGAAATTAGCTGCTGTTATCCAAGAGATATTCACTTCAAAGTCAAAACTAGAGTTTTATAAAATCTCTCCCCATTTATAAAATAAGTTTCGCTTCTTTAATTTTGGTTGATTTGAAGAAAAACATTTTCCAATTAACACTGCTGCTTCCGAATTGATCTAGGTCAGAATGTGACGTTTCAATTGGTCAATTACGAAAATAACAGAGTTGAGATCTTTTGATGGATCCATGATGTCATATGGAAAAATAGGCTGCAAATGGATATCTGTATTGAACACATGTTCCGTACTGATTTGTAAATATTGAACTGGAGGAAACTAATAGGCATGTAGTGTAATAAGAATACTTTCTGACATTGATTGATAATAATAGAAATTACCATCTTGGATATATATATATATATACATTACAGGTTATATTTGGTATGTGTTGAGGAGAAGATTCAATTGTGTATTTGTTTTTTTCAGTGGTCATAAAAATGTATCAAGGTATGATGGCAGGGATGCTTGTTCAGAGAAAGTGTAAGTATAAAAGCGAATAAAAGTCTGTATCTCTTGAACAGGAATTCCACCAAGGTGTACATGTAAAACAAGCCAAAACAAAGTATCAACTAATGGGTCACTGATGTGTTGGGTACCACCAAATGACTGAGTTAAGACTTTCAAGTGGTCAAATATTTCCAACATAATCTGGTATTTTATCACAAATTTTGATATGTGCTTTCTGTAAAGGGTTTAAATCTGTACATGGGAAATGGGCCAAAAATTTCAATGTATGCTCGATAATGTGAATAATACACCATGAATTATCCTTCAGAGAATTGGTGTGTAAACAACATAATTCGATAAACTTCAAAGACCAGTAATGCTACTCACTGTCTTCTCGCCCATGCATTCCATGTAGAATCATTTGATTGACTTATGAAGTTGAAATTGTGCTTCAGGTATTATACCAGACTCAAATAATTTTTATTATTGCTGCAAAAAGCTTATTCGAAAAATCAAGTAATAAGTTTGGAATCCCTACTTACTGTGCACCAGTGGAGTGAAAGTTGTTCAGATGTTTGTTGATGTTTTTCTTGAAAACATTTTCCCGATGCTGGGACTCAACAATAGCATGCTTCACTTCAAATTGAAGTGAACAGGATACAGTGTCTCTCCCATTTTTAAAATCAAAAGACTGGCGAAACTTTGTATGGACGATAGGATTCTTCAGTTTTTATGTGTACCCATACTATGTATGGTACACATAATGCCGGCATCCGGGGTGACTATCCGTCGTTCGTTCATCCTTTGTCTGTCCGTCGGTCTGTCCATCCGTCCATCCGTCTGTCCGTCTGGCGTCCGTATCCATTTCTTTGGCATTCGGTAACTTGAAAAATATTGCTTGGATTGTCAAGTTACTTTATATTTGTGTTCAGGTTACTGATGTGCCGAGCTGTATAGTTTTTGGTGTAAATCGGATAATTTGATCCTGAGATATTAACCCTTTATCCTTCAAATTGAAAATTCCTCCAATCCCTTTGGCATTCGATAACTTGAAAAATATTGCTTGGATTGTCTAGTTTCTTTATATTTGTGTTCAGGTTACTGATTTGCCGAGCTGTATAGTTTTTGGTGTAAATCTGATGATTTGATCCCGAGATATTAACCCTTTATCCTTCAAATTGAAAATTCCTCCAATCCCTTTGGCATTCGATAACTTGAAAAATATTGCTTGGATTGTCAAGTTACTTTATATATGTGTTCAGGTTACTGATGTGCCGAGCTGTATAGTTTTGGGGTTAAATCTGTTATTTTGATCCTGAAATATTAACCCATTATCCTTCAAATTGAAAATTTCTCCAATCCCTTTGGCATTCGATAACCTGAAAAATATTGCTTCGATTGTCAAGTTACTTTATATTTGTGTTCAGGTTACTGAGTGCCGAGCTGTATAGTTTTTTGGTGTAAATCTGATAATTTAATCATGAGATATTAACCCTTTATCCTTCAAATTGAAAATTCCTCCAGTCCCTTTGGCATTCGATAATTTGAAAAATATTGCTTGCATTGTCAAGTTACTTTATATTTGTATTCAGGTTACTGATGTGCCGAGCTGTATAATTTTTGGTGTAAATCGGATAATTTGATCCTGAGATATTAACCCTTTATCCTTCAAATTGAAAATTCCTCCAATCCCTTTGGCATACGATAACTTGAAACCTTTTGCTTGGATTGTCTAGTTACTTTATATTTGTGTTCAGGTTACTGATGTGCCGAGCTCTGTAGTTTTTGGTGTAAATCTGATGATTTGATCCCGAGATATTAACCCTTTATCCTTCAAATTGAAAATTCCTCCAATCCCTTTGGCATTCGATAACTTGAAAAATATTATTTGGATTGTCAAGTTACTTTATATTTGTGTTCAGGTTACTGAGGTGCCGATCTGTATAGTTTTTGGTGTAAATCTGTTATTTTGATCCTGAGATATTAACCCTTTATCCTTCAAATTGAAAATTCCTTCAATCCCTTTGGCATTTGATAACTTGAAAAATATTGCTTGGATTGTCAAGTTACTTTATATTTGTATTCAGGTTACTGATGTGCCAAGCTGTATAGTTTTGGTTGTAAATCTGATAATTTAACCCTGAGATATTAACCCTTTATCCTTCAAATTGAAAATTCCTCCAATCCCTTTGGCATTCGATAACTTGAAAAATATTGCTTGGATTGTCAAGTTACTTTATATTTGTGTTCAGGTTACTGATGTAGCGAGCTGTATAGTTTTTGGTGTAAATCTGTTATTTTAATCCTGAGATATTAACCCTTTATCCTTTAAATTGAAAATTCCTCCAATCCCTTTGGCATTCGATAACTTGAAAAATGTTGCTAGGATTGTCAAGTTACTTTATAATTGTGTTCAGGTTACTGATGTGCTGAGCTGTATAGTTTTTGGTGTTAATCTGATAATTTGATCCGTAGATATTGACCCTTTATCCTTCAAATTGAAAATTCTTCCAATCCCTTTGGCATGAGATAACTCAAAAAATATCAATCCGATTGTCATGTTACTTTATATATTTATTCAGGTTACTGATGTGCTGTGCTGTATAGTTTTTTATGTAAATCTGATAATTTGATCCGGAGATATTAACCCTTTATCCATCAAATTAGTCACTCCTCCAATCCATTTCTATATGAACCCATACCTTGTATGGTGTACATAATGTCGGCATCCATGGTAGCCCTCCGTCATACAGCTTTCTACTAGTTGCGCGTATGGGTACACATCTGACGATTTCATCGGCCTATTTTTTACCTCAACTTGACAGTGGGTTGCGATCCACTCGTCCACCCGTACAGCTATTTGTACGTCCATAAATCTGTCCATCCACAGTTCCTTTAGCATACCCTACAGGCATCATCTTACACCCGATCAGCTTCAAATTTGATACTCGGCTTAGGGGTAATGTCCAGATGAGAACTGTCAAATTTTTCCAAATTTTTTTGAAAAACATGGTTGCCAGTGGCCATCTTGGATCTGGCATATAAATGTTCAGCAATTCCATTTAGTCGGGCAGCTAGGTACACCCCCTGTGGGACCGAACGAGACCGTTTTTTTCAGGTACCTGGACATCTCGAGAGTAGATTTTCAGATGTTAACAAGAAATCATCCTGGCCGGATATGACGTAATCCAAGATGGCGCCCATGAGGGTGGGTCAATTTCGCGATTTTAAACCATCACTAATTTTTCTTGATTACGGAAAAACTATATGAGATAAGGAAAAGGAATTAACTCATTCGTATTTCTGATACCATTCCTCGTATAATATCAATCCAGTAAGTGAAAATCCGAGATGGCCACCAAAATATACCTCAAAATAGACGGAAATCGAGTTTTTTGACACTTTTTTCGCAAAAAACTTATCCAATCATGATAAAAAATTAGAAAACTGTAAACTTTTAGATGATTAGTTGATCGCAAATTATTCTCTGATAATACCCAGCGTGAGCATGCACCATCGAAAGCCGATGTGGAAAAGAAGATGGCCGCCAGTGCGACAACCCATTTTCATTTATCCCGCATTTGTAATGGACAAGTTTACACTATCTCAAGTTGTACGATGGTTGCGGAAAAAATGGTTGATACAGGGCACAGGAATCAACTGTATAGTATTTTGGACACTTTTTCTGCATTTGATAAAACCAATTTAGCCAGTGAATATCCAGGATGGCCACCAGAAGTATGCCTCGAAATTGAAGAGAATCACTAGTAGATCCCGATCGGATTGACTTATTTATTTATTTTTTGATGTTTAAGGTCACATATTTATGCACAATGGCTAATCATGACCGTTACAGTTTTACGGGTGGAGGAAGCCGGAGTACCCGGAGAGAACCACCGAGCAACGACGAGCAGCTGCCAGCTCCCCAACATCGTAACTCCGCACTGCAGCACAGGTAGGGTTAGATTGGTTGAAGACATGCGTACCATTGACGTGCAGTACGCCTTAGTACACGGCGTCATCGTGCCCCCACACGGACAATGGAGATGAAGTGTCTTGCCCAAGGACACAACGCGGTTGCTGCAGGTGGGATTCGAACCGAGAACCTCTCGGCTTGCAGCCTGCACCTCTACCTACTGAGCCACCCCGCTCCCATCGGATTGACTTAGTGGTGGGTCTAGGAAGTGACGTCATGTCACATGACCCAGTTACATCATGTTTGGTTGTCCTGGTAGTCCACGTGAGCGGCCATCTTGTGACATCATATTGATACGTGGTCTTAGTGCGCATACTCGGTGCATGTTGTTAGGATGAAACATGTTTCAGTCGTCTATTTTTTTTTATACTGGAGGCCGCCATCTGGGTTTCAATGGCAGCACGTGGTTGCTATGTGACCAAAAACCCTACAATGGGACAGGGGTATGTTTGGAGGGTGTGTTCGATTGAATAGAAGTGAATCTAATTACCACAAACAACCCGACAATCCTCCAAACAGACTTTATTTTGTTTAGATTTCCCCATTTTGGGCTTATAATAGTAGCACGGTGTGCTATAGGACCAAGAGGTCTCCTGGGGGTAAGTTCGATCAAATTGGAGTAGTTTGCTGGGTCAGAACTTCGTATTTATCTAGTTCGGATTCCTTTGGAATCCTCGGTTTCTATCTTTTTTATCTATAACTGCTCATATTCTGACTATATTAGCTGCCTATCTAGTCTCAGCTGTCTCTGTCCCATCCTCTGACCTCAACCAAGTCTTATAATCACCAGTCAGATTGCTTCATTTCCCATAATCTGTGCATATCCATACAGAGTTATCTCCCCTGTGTATAACGAACTCCGATGTGATTTCCCAGGCCAAGCGGCAATCAAGCAATAACAAATATTGCTCGAATGACTTGAATCTTATTCAGCGAATAAGCTATCGGGTAGTGACTGGAACAGGCATTGCTCGAATCTAATCAATCAAATAAGCCATAGAGTAATTACTCCAACAAGTGACTCCTCTTACGACTCTTATTCTCATATGGGTATTGGAGGATACCTATGACATGGTGATGAAGTGCTGGGGGATAACTTTGGAGGATACCTCTCAGAGTATACTTATCAGAGGATATCTATCTGAAGACAGTTGGGGGCACGGTGGCTCAGTAGGTAGAGGTGCAGGCTGCAAGCCGAGAGGTCCTCGGTTCGAATCCGACCTGCGGCACTTAACCCCGATTGTCCACATGGGAGCACAATGACGCTGTGTACTAAGGCGTACTGCACTTCGATGGTACGCATGTCTTCAACCAATCTAACCCTGCCTGTGCCGCAGTGCAGAGTTACGATGTTGGGGAGCTGGCAGCTGCTCGCCGTTGCTCGGTGGTTCTCTCCGGGTACTCCGGCTTCCTCCATCCGTAAAACTGTCACGGTCATGATTAGTCATTGTGCATAAGTATATGACCTTAAACACCAATAAATAAATAAATAAATAAAATCTGAAGACAGTTATGGTTCCAAGTGTCTGTTCAGTTCCTTGCATCCAGACCTCCCCATGGCCTTTATAGCTCCAAGACCGTTACTGTTGACTTGTCCAATATCGACACCATCTGTCCTATGATTAGCTTCTACCGTAATCGTCCAATCCTGTAGTCCTCTTCCAGCCTTGTACCATTACTACTGACTTGTAGCACTACTGCACGCTTGCTAACTATCTCAAATTCCTTGAACGTCTAGAATCCCATCGAACAAAGCCATTGAGTAATTGCTTGAACGAGTGACTCCTCTTACGACTCTATTTATCCTAATCTCGGTATTGGCGGATACTTATGACATGATGATGTACTATTTGAGGGTACCTTTCGAGGATACATTTTGATGATACCTTTTAGAGGATACCTATCGGAAGATATCTATCTGAAGATAGTTATTGTTCCTAGTGTCTGCTCGGTTCCTTGTATATAGACCCCTCCCCCCCCCCCCCCCCAATCCCAGATGGCCTTCATAGCTCCTAGACCGCTACCGCTGACTTCTCCAATATTGCCATCGTCTGTCCTATGATTAGCTTCTACTGTAGTCATGCAATCCTATAGTCCTCTTCCAGCCGTGTTTCATTACAACTGACGTGTAGCTCTACTGCAGGCATGTTACTTATGTCAGATTACTCGAACGACTAGAATCCCATCGAGCAAATAGGCCATCGAGTAATTGCTCGAACGAGTGACTCCTCTTTTATCTCTTATCCTCATCTCTGTACTCGAGGATACTTATGACATGGTGATGTACTATTTGAGGATACCTTTGGAGGATACCTTTTGAGGATACCTGAAGATAGTTATAGTTCCTGGTACTTGATCGGCTTTGGTTTTTATAGGTCTCAGACCACGACTGTTGACTTACCCATATTCACCATCATCTGTCCTATCATTAGCTTCTACAGCAGTCACCCAAATACAATACTTTGCATGTTCCTTTGTTATCAGGTCACAACCTAGATGTTTATCATTGCTGTGCTCACCCAGCGACGATGGAAAAAGGAGAAAAAGCCTAAAAGTTTCTCGGCGAGATCTAGGGTCAGATCGCGAGCTGGAGAACCCTCTCCGTCCTGTTAACAGTCGGGAGCGACTGTGTCCATTGCGAGAAACTATAATGAGTCGGAACATGCATCGGTTTGTTCCTTCCACACTGCAGCCAGGGTCGGCTGCGGTTATGGCTTCTTCTTACATGGAAGTGCACGCAAAGAGGATTAGCCTACAAGTTTCTGAGTGGGCTACTCGGCGAGATCTGGGGTCAGATCGCGAGCTGGAGAGCATTCTTTGTCCTGTTAGCTGTTGGGGTTGACTGTTGTCTGTTGTGAGAAACTTCAATGAGTCGGAGCATCCATCCGAAATGTGCAAATCAGGATGCTCCTTCCACACTTCAGCCAGGGTCAGCTGTTGTTACGGCTTCCTCTTCTTCCATGAAACAGCATGCTAAGGGGTAGAAGCCTACAAGTTTCTAAACGGAATGCTAGGTGAGGTCTGGAGCCAGACCGCGAGCTGGAGAACCCTCTCAGTTCCATCAGCAGTAGGGATCGACTGCTTTCGAATCGAGAAACTTTAGTGAGTTGGGACGCCCGTTCATGCTTGCGGTTCGGGATGCTCCTTCCACACTGCAGCCGGGGCCAGTTGCAGCTATGGCTTCTTCCTCTGCTTCATCAATGAAGCATGTTAGACCGCCGGCTAGCTATCCAACTTCGCATGTTCATGCTGTTCCATGTTCCACGGAGATGTTCCCAGTCTTCACCGCCGAAGTTGGATTAACCTGTAGCTAGTCGTTCGGGGCATTTTTATACAGGACATGCATCGTAAGATCTGGTAGTGAGCTGTTGGACAGTGCTGGGTTGGTCCAGTCATCTGTACATTCGGATGGTGCTGACCATATTTTCAGATGGAACATTCAGATGGTGAGAGGGCTACGGAGGCTGATTCTCCATCCCTCACGGAACGGCGCATTAAGACTATGATTATTTTTATACTGTACCAATGACCCAGACATAGCTGGTGCTAACTCTTAAAAATATAGGGCCAAACACAAATTTTGCCCCCCAATCCCCAAAATTTGCATCTAAAACCAAAGAAACCATGTCCTGAATGGCCCTCCATACTTCACCTCTACTGCACATGCGCAGTGTCAAGGACGTCCCGAAATTGGCGCCATTAATCATTCTTTGTTTGGCCCTTCATCAGTTAACATCTGACTGATCTTTGTGCTTGTAAATCTCAGTTTAAATGATGCCAGACACATAAATATTAGAGAAATGGTGATTCTAAGGAGGATATAGAAGGAGGAGAGGAAAAATGAGTGACAGAAAATAATCAGGGCTGTAACTTAAAATTTTTTAATGAAATTATGTTAAGTTACCTATTTTCGAGGCAAGAGCCTGTTGTTGTCATTCTTGTTATCAAGTTACACTGCTTGTTCAGTGTTTTCCTCTCACCCTTTCCTTTAAGTCCCCATAGCTATTCTCCCATGCTTTTGGCATATTTTCTGTAATATTATTACTAAAATTTCTTGGGAGTTTTAGCTGGATAACAGAATGAATTCTGTTCTTTTCCCCATGTTTACATCTTCACCTATGGGTGGTTAGACGTAGTGTTCTGCATCTACCATCTGATGTTCTGCAGTTTCTTCCCTGGAAGTCTCTGTTTTGCATCAGATTGTGTATTATTGGTAACTGATTTCGGGCCAGGGTTATCAGTGCCTGGAGTCTTGTTTGTGGTGTTTTTACACTTCTTGTTTACATTGACAACAGCCCTCTGTGTGAGGGGGAATTTCTTGAAAATAATATCTTGATGTTAATTTATTCATTACTAGATACATTTTTATTGTTCGTAAGTGTTGCATTAATTTTTTAAAATATTTTTAAAATTTTTGCCCACACTTAGGCTTGGGATCCATTGGGGCTCAACGTTACTTTTCAGAAACTTGGGCTGTTCTGAAAAAATATTTTTTCAAAATTTTTTGATTTAAATTATTTTTTCTATGTTAATGGATCATGTTATTATGTATTTTGATTGTCAGGGGTTGGTGCGAGTACTAGGACTTTGTTTTCTTTTCACATTGAAAGGATTTTGATCAATTGTAATAGAGGAAGTCTTCCTCTGACTTTTATAATCATTCTATAGTCAGTGTACTCGCATTAACTCCTGTTCTGTATCTGATGATTTTGATGACAACTTGGGAAGAGTATGTCACGGTATGTTAGTGGGGAATTGGACATTCTGGTCCTTTCCCCGCAGGGTCACTCTACTTTATCAATTTCTATTTCAGACGATCAAGATTAGGGTGATGTATCTGTGATGTCTTCCAACAGTGTGCCTCCGTCGTCACAATTAATGAAGGGCTAGCGGAAAAGTGCTCATGTAATACGCCAATTGCCTAAGAGGACCCTAGTAGGTTCGACGGCCTTTGACGTCCGCTAGCTCGCCCGGTGTAGCGTCCATTCATCGAATGGTTCGGCAGCCGGGTTCGTCCGTTGCGGTCTAGAAGGAGTTTTGGGGTGATGCGTGCACTATAAATCAACCAAATGCACACCCAGTGACGGCGGATTAGAGGGAGAACGGAGGAAGCCTTTTAGTCCGGTTCATAGCTCGTTCTGGTCCATCCGGACGGCGAGCGAGAGAGGCCCCTCTCTCATACAACAACATCTGGCCCCAGATGTTGTGGTACAAAATGTTTTGCATTTGGAGCATACATCCGCCGCTTGGGACACTCCGTTAGATAGACAGCCCGGAGAGACTGTCAATAAGGCTTCCTCATCCTCATGGTAGCGCACTCGACCGCTCTTGGCTACGTGACCTCGGATATCCAGTCAACTTCGCCAATCAGAGAATCCTCGGCGACCAGGTCACGCCATCCGATAGCCAGGGACACGAGGCCTGGAGACTCCGGACGTTCGCATAAGAAAGTATGCTGGAGTACACGGAGCTTCCAGCGGTAAAGCATCGTAAGACCGCTACTGCACAGGCCTCGGTAACGGACGTGCTATCCCAAATAGCACAACTTATCGCAGCATTCCAGCAACGACAGAATCTCTGTCGCATCATGTAATATCCGACGACGCTGGGTCGGGACGCTCCGCGGAAGCACGGACGTCCGAAATTTTCATACGGTCCGACGGGTTGCCGAAAGGGATTCAGAGGATTTCGAGCTTTCCCTTTCGGATCAACATAAGCTACTGTATATGTCATCCGACTTCATCTTCTAGAGGTTCTTCATCGGACCAGAATGCTGCGATACTGGATAAGAAACTGATAGCGTCGGTGGACACAGAAATTTTTGGTTCGGTTCAGGGACATCGTCCCTCAGTTCCGACACAGTCCAGTAATGTCTCAGAAACTTTCGATTTATTGAACGACGCTATATATTTTTTTTTTATATGCTTGCTATTTACAAGCATGTCTGGTTTCTTGTTCGCAAAATTACTGAGATGTCTTTCAAAAGTGTGCCTCTGTCGTCATAGTTAATGAAGAGCTAGCGGCAATTAGTGCTCATGGAATACGTCAATCGCCTAAGAGGTCCCTAGTAGGATCGACGGAGTTGACATTCGCTAGCTCACCCGGTGTAGCGTCCATTCATCGAATGGTTCGGCAGTCGGGTTCGTCCATTGCAGTCTAGGAAGGAGATTTGGGTGATGCGAGCACTATAATAGACTTTAGTTCACACCCAGTGACGACGGATTAGAGGAGAGTTCGGAGGAAGCCTGTTAGTCCGGTTTCTAGCTCGTCCAGGTCCATCCGGGCGGCGAGCGAGAGAGGTCCCTCTCTCGTACAACAACATATGGGACTGGATGTTGTGGTACAGACATTTCGCATTCGGAGCATATGTCCGCCGCTCGGGACGCTCCGTTATATAGACAGTCCGAGTGACTGTCGATAATGCTTCCTCATCCTCACAGCAGCGCACACGACCGCACATTGGCTACATGACCTCGAGTATCCGGCCAGCCTTGTCATTCAGTGATTCCACGGCGAACAGGTCACGCCATCCGGTAGCCAAGGGACACGAGGCCTGTCCACTCCGGTCGCTCGCATAATAGAGGTATGCACGGGGTAACGAACACGCAGCTTCCAGCGGCAAGGCATCGTAAGACCGCTTCTCCACAGGCCTCAGTGACGGACGTGCTTTCCAAAATAGCACAGCTTATCGCAGCATCCCAGCAAACGACAGATTCTCGGTCGGATTAGGAATAATCTGACGGCGCTGGGTCGGTGCGCTCCGCTGTTGCATCAGGTACGGACGACCGAACACTTCATAGGGTCTGACAGGATGGCGAAAGGGATTCGGACGATTTCGAGCTTTCCCTTTCGGAACAACAGAAGCTGCCATACATTTCTTCCGGCATTATCTTCCAGAGGTTGTTCCGTCGGACTACATTGCTGCGATGCTGGATAAGAGACTAATAGCGTCATTGGACACGGAGTTTTGGATCGGTTCAGGGACATTGTCCCTGAGTTGCCGACGCAGTCCAATAATGTCATTAGAACATTCGAATTATTGAACGACGCTATATATAAGCTTGCTACCAAACATGCTAGTCTAGTTTCTTGTCCGCAATGCTCTATTCTGCCTTTAATCAATTCTAGGAAAATAAATTTTTATTGGCAGAACTGGGCATACCGAGAGTTCCTATGCGTCTAAGACGGCGAGGCTGAACACTGGGAATTATCTTTTTCGCTGTCTATGTCAATTCCAACCACGATGTCTAATAGACTTAACTTGGGACGCTTTATCATACGTAGACCACCTTATTGAGGCGTTATCATTACGTCTTCAAGAGAAAGAATTCCAGGATATGATCCTCAATGAGATTTCTTTCAGGGGCAGTGGTTTTCCACGTATAACTCCGCCCTTCAGTGGCAACCTGGAGTTGGTTAGATGTGATGCAGCCCTAGCTACATCCACGCGCGTGGATAGTAAGGTGAAGAACTCTCTCAGAGTCGCTTCGGTCTTGGAGAAGCCTCTCTTTGACGGCAACCTTTCAGCAATCTTTGAATTGCTCGATATACACGTTCTCTTGTCAGTCAAGTGTAACAAGAGATTCAGACGTGGGCAAACATTCGGTGGTTGACTCAGAGAGTTGCCGGATCCGAGTTTTTCGATTATGACGGATGCCAGTCAAACAGGTTGGGACACAATATTGATCCCAACAGATTCGAAGTGCCAGGATCTTTGGGTTCCGCAGTTTTTAGGCAAGCACTTAACTTCCAAGAAATGATATTATTTTGGCTTGCACTATGTCATTGGATGAACATTATTCAGAAACGCATGTCCAAATCCTGTCCGATAATACGACAGTAGTTGCGTATATCCGGAACCAGGGAGGCACTCATTCGGTTCCGTTATTGATTTTAACGGAAAGAATCCTTCTGTTTGTTATAGAACAGCAAGTTCTGTTTCGGTCCGTCATATTCTGGGTCGTCGGATCGTATCAGCAGACTCCCTTTCACATAAGGGTCGTTTGTTGCCGTCAGAATGGACTCTCAACAAACAGGTATTCAATCAGATTTGCTACCAATGGGAGCGCCCAGTGATAATTTATTTGCGACACAACTCTCCAATCAATTGCAGACGTATGTGTCACCATGTCCGGATCCCCGAGCATATGTAGTTAACGCTCTATCGATCTAGTAGGACGGGATGATAGGATATGCGTATCCTCCAGCGCTGTTGATTCAGCAAGTATTGCTAGGATTATACATTCACAATACAATTCTGTTGGTAGCATCTCGGTCTCCACAGAGACGGTGGATAAATTTACTTAGATGTCTGCTGTGGGACTTACCGCGGAAACTTCCTCCACGAGAGGATCTTTTTTCGCTGGGGAAATCGTGTCAACTTCATCACAACCCGCAAGGTCTCAACCTTCACTTTTTCTGTTGTGCGGTCCTTCTTGCATGGCAAGCATTGTACAGGACGAGCAGTGGACGCGATTTCTAACTGTAGGAGGACCTCCTCTTCGCTATACTATGCGGCTAAAGTGGAGGGTCTTCCGTCGTTGGTGTGGGGATCTTTATGTTGATATTTTTGATCCCTCCATACCAGATATTGCAAACTTTCTAGTATACTTGTTTGACGAGATCAACTGCAGCCAGTTACTTTTAAAGGTTATAGGTCTATGTTATCTGATACCTATGCACACCATGATAGTTTACAATGGAGCCTAATGTCTCTTTATCTAAGTTAGTTTGAAACTTTTCGATAATAGACCTAGAATCCTTAGATTAATTCCTATACGGAATTTAGCTTGGGTTCTTATTAACTAAGCAACCATTTGAACCTCTTGAGACAGTAGTTTCAAATTCTGGCCTTTTAAGGCAGCAATTCTCTTAGTCTTCTCTTCTGCTGAAGAGTCAGTGAGCTTCATGCACTATCTGTGGACGATTCTCACTTTCGTAGTATCGGAAACTCTGTTACCTTTACTACTAATGTTGTATTTTTGGTTAAGAATCAGGCTCCTAATAAATATCCGGAACCTATTGTTTTTAAGGTCCTTCCGTCTTCGAACGGGCATAGGCCTTTACTCTGTCTGGATAGACCTTTATGTATTTATTAACAGATCTCAGTTTATCAGTAAGGACGTAAAGCTTCTTCTGGCTCTGATGCCTAATAGAAAGGTCATTACGGTCCATTCTATTGCTAAATGCTTTCAATTAACTATCGGTACTGTTTAGGATAATCTATCTTCTACATCTTGGGCTTACGTAAATAGTGTTGCTATTATAGATTTAAAGTAGGCTACATATTGGTCTCAGCCATCCACATTCACGAATTTTTATCTCAGAAATATTGAGTCCTTTTCTGGAGGCCTGCATTATTTAGGTCCATTATCGGCTGCTCAGAATGTCGATCACTTAACAATGGCAACTATAGCTATGTAGGCTTTATGTTCCGGCAGTGACTCTGTCCTGCTGCCCTCTTTGCTCTGGGCTATTTGACCCAGTGCAAGAAAAAGGGGGGGGGGAGGGTGTTCCCTTGGGTCACCTGTTTTATTATGAAAACGAGGGGATACCTCCTCCGGAGTCAGTAATTCTGAGCTGTTACTGGGATGGTTTTTTAAGTGAAAAGTTATGTTTTAAAATTCATTCATGTCATAGTTTTAAAGTATAGCATTTGAATATGTCATGTGTCAAACGGGCATTATTATACTATCCTTGGGCACTTTTAATAGAGTATAAAGAGTCTCAATTCTCTGGACTAACTTTATTTATTGGCTTACTTTAAAAATATTAGTATAAGAATTATAATGGATATTAATAGAGAATATGGATGTTATGATGCTCAGTTATAGAAGGTATTGTGTCTTTCTAATTTATCATAAATAAGAAAGATACATGTGAAGCCTAATTCTCCTTTTCTCCTCCAGGAGATGACTCTATTTTATATAGATGAGCTTATTGGTTTTTCCTCTATGTCCTGGGCCCTCCAGCCTTTTTACTATTCAGCTATGTCTGGGTCATTGGTACAGTATAAAAATCTTAAAAAATTTATAGTAATTTATATATTTTTTATACTTACCAATGATCCAGACGGGGATGGCCCTCCCAGGAGTTGGGAACTCATACCTCCCCGCTGAGGACATAGCGCTTACCAGGCACTGATGGTAAGAATGATTAATGGCGGCAATTTCGGGACGTCCTTGACACTGCGCATGCGCAGTAGAGGTGAAGTATGGAGGGCCATTCAGGACATGGTTTCTTTGGATTTAGATGCAAATTTTGGGGATTGGGGGGGGGGGGGGGGGGGCAAAATTTGTGTTTGGCCCTATATTTTTAAGAGTTAGCACCAGCTATGTCTGGGTCATTGGTAAGTATAAAAAATATATAAATTACTATAAATTTTTTAAGTTTTATTCATAAGCTCTTCGAATCTTGTTCCATCTAAATAAAAGTTTGCATTTGCTGGGCAAAAACAGCTTAAGGTGTGGGGCAAAGGAAAGACGAAGATCTTTCCTTCCCGGATCTTTTGGCTCTGGTGTTGAAGGCTTTTGGTCTGATTAACAATGCCTCCCTTGGCTGAGCAGGAGTATAAGAAAGGCAATTATCGATTCGTTACGAATAGAAGATTGATAGCTCAAGGATGGGCTGAGACAGCTGCCTTGTTGGAATCGAGCCTTTAGAAGGAATAAGTACGTCTTTTCCTTCTCGGTGTTGTATTCCTATGCGTACTGTTAGAGCGGTCTTTTCTTAGACATTAGCGGCTAACGTCGTAAGTCTCCGTTTAGTGAGCTGTCTAAGGCCGCAGGGTAACACACAGATATCTGTCTTCACCGATATATGACTTCTAGGCTGTGTTAGCTACGCTGAGACTGCTAGCTTTTTGGAATAGGGCCATTAGAAGGAAAGACTACATTTTCCTTCTCGGTGTAGTATTCCTAGGCGTCACAGGCAATTAGTCCTATTGTTGTCACCTCAGTCTGTGTTTATATATCATTAGCGGCTAATGTCATAGTGGCCTTATATATTTTACAGCGGTGTTTTTCTTATACATTGTGGCTAACGTTGTAAGTCTCCGTTTAGTGTGCTTTCCAAGGCTGCAGGTGACACTGATATTTGTCTACATGGAGATGAAGACTAATAACTGTGTTAGCTAAGCTGAGACTGCTATCTCTTTTGAATTATGGCCATTAAAAGGAAAGAGTTTGTTGTTTCCTTCTTGGCATTGTATTCTTAGGCGTCTGGGGCTTTTAGTCCTTTTGTTGTCGCCTTATAAGAATCAAGGGCGGCCCTTTTTTCCCTTAACTTGAGCGAATAATGTTGTAAGTCTCCGTCTAGTGAGTTTTCTAAAGTCGCAAAATTAAACCGAGTTGTCTGTCTTCACCGAAATGAAGTCTTATAAGCTTCCTTAGCTAGGCTGAGTCCACGGCCTTTTGGGAATAGAACCACTAAAGGCAGGAGTTCATATTTTCCTTCAAGTGTTTTCCTTAGTGTCGCAGACTTTAGTCTTATTATTGACACTATAGTAGCTTAGCTAGAATTATGAGCGGTGTTTTTTCCCTATCATTAGCAGCTAGAGTTGTAAGTCTCCTTTAATGAGCGTCTAGGGCTGCAGTTAACAGCCATTAATTGTCTTCACCAATAGGAAGACCCTTAGCTTCTTCAGCCAGGGTGAGACCACTGTCCTATCGGACAAGGTACCGTTACAAGAGAAGAGTTTATTCTCTCCTTTACGGTATTGTTTTTGTGTTAGTTGTCTGAGGCTTTTAGCCCTATTGATGACGCCATATTAACCTAGTGTGATTAATGCGCGTTCTATCGAATGCCTATAGTTAACTCCTTTCAGGAATATGTTTCCTGCTATAATCTATATATGGTGTATCATTTGACGCAATGGCATACAATCTTGATTTCAAGGGATATGTTGGCGCTGTTTCAGCGGGTATGTTTCTTGCAATTGTGACATGTTCATCACGTCCCCCTCCATCCTTAGTGGCATTATGGAGTCGGTCAGATGTGAGGGAGCCCTATGGTTTCTATACTATTCTAGATAACTAACATTAAAGCGTTACGAGTTGTGCCGGATTAGTGTGATTATGCTTTCTTTGACTAACTAAAGGCTTTTTAGCTGTATTACTCTTTATTGAGAATAGCAGCAGCAGTATAGCTTTGGGAATGTTGTGTGAAGTTTCTTTTTCATAGTGTGAAAAAGGATTTTGTCACGGTTCCAAGCTTTAATATTACCGCGCCGGTCTTACTTATCTAGCAATTCAAGTAATGCGGGTGAGGGGGTTCGATATGATATATTCATTGAATCCCCCCACCAATATGTTAAGAGGCGGTTACAGGGCAGGATGTAGTGCTCTTCCTGTAAGCCTTGTATGCATTTAATTATATGCATGTCTTTCATACTCTTCGATTGATGGGTGGGTTGTGGTCTGACGGCGACATCAGGTGCGCATCCACTCTTTTGTTGGTTTGCTTCTTGTGGTTGGGCGTTCATAAGTTGTATATGAGCATATGATTCCAGAACAGTAACTGTTTTGGATTCGAAATTCTTTCATGAACATATTGCTTGATATTGCTAGCCTTCTTATACCTGTGTGGCAGGTATGTCGGTTATCTGGGTGACATTCTCCAAATGTGGCAATTAGTCTACTCTGAGTAGTTACGCTCAGAGCTGTCTGCTTTTCTTACAACGTATGAGTCTATTCCTCAGGTTAATCGCATTTATGTCGTTTTATTCCTTCAGTTTCCTGGTTATATTTTGTATTGCTTGGTCATGCCGTTGATTCAGGCTGTATTCAGATGAGGTTACAGGCGGATTTCTCTGGATTGCATGCATAATATGTATATATTATTAGGCAGACGTATTATTGAATAGATTCTTTTAAATTCTTGCTCTCTGTTAGTATGAGAATTTTGGGGGCTAGTTGGATCAGTTATGGAGTTTCCAACAGGCTGTCTATTTTTGGCTTCATTATTCGGAGTGGTATATTCTTTCTTTGAGCAGTCATTGGTTTTAACAGACCTAGGGAACAATGAATTATTTGGGGACGGTCCGTGAAGGATTTTTTAATAGTATCCTGTTCCATGCTCTGAATCCAGTCTTCAACTGGATACGGTACACAAGGAAAATTCCTATTCTGATATTGAGCGGTTACAATTTGGAGATTCATTATTGGAATTAATTGTACACCTTAACGTGATTGCCTGTTGGTTGGCTCAGAAGTGTATAAGTTCTATCATAACCTTTCCATTAGGATGCAGTTGAACAAGTTTAAGGTTATACATAATAATATCACCTGGTTTTCGACCTATCTACATATTCCGAATACAGCATACGTTTAGAAGCTTGAAATTTTAATAACCATGATATAGCCTTAGCTGCTGATGTGGCATTAAGCACAATTAAATTAATAATAATTAATAGCCGGATGCCTTTAGGCGAATATATATATTATTCGGTACCGCTTTTTCACTGATTCCCTCTTTGTTTTGAAGTTTATTCCTTCAAGAAAAAAAGGGGGGAGGGGTGATTTTCTCTTACCTCTTCTGACCTTATAATAAGTGTGTAACTATGAATGAACCTGTTATATAGTCCAGGCACATTAGACATAAAAATGAGAAAGTGAGGAAAAAAATCGGAGAAAGCTGATTTTTTTATATGTTTCCGGGACACACATTGCGGATAAAGTGTGAAAAGTCCCTGCGAATCCGAGTTGAGCTTTTTTAGTTATAGCGTTTTTTTGATGAAAAAAAATTTTTTTTTTAAAATTCGACCCAGCTCCATATTTCTCATTCTTATTCGCCTTAGTAGGGTGAGAATCATAAATATCATGCTGAATTATATTGAGAATACATATCCCCAACAGAAAATGCCAACTTTGTACCAATCCTCACACTCAATGGTGAAATATTCACGAAAATGTACAAAATTACGAAAAAAAATTTATTGTTTTCATACACACAACGGTACACAACGTCCATTAAATCAAATCTACGACTACTTTGGGAGTTAAATTATATATCAAAAATTGCAGAAAAGCAGTGGCTTTATAATGATATATAACAATAGTCATTTATTCCATAATGAACTGGTGAAACGTGTGAAATATTAACCATACCCCCTAAACTCAAATTCAAACGGCATCGACTTTTCTCATTCAAATACCGTATTATAGCATCATTGTTTCAATTTCCATGTTCGATTAAATCACATAATGTGGTGTTCGCCTACACTCAAGATGCATTGGCATGTAATGTGTGACCAACCAATTTATATCAAAGCAGTGGAGATTGTGTCTTCGTCAGATAAGTTGACAAAAGTTTTCGTTAGACTTGGCGGCTTCCATATGATTATGTCATATTTAGGGGCAATTGGTTCGATCATGGCTGGTAGCGGCTTGGATGAACTTTGGGGGACTGTTTATGCTGGTGGGTCAATCCATCATTTGATCAGTGGTCATGCATATTCAAGAGCAGTTCGTGCCCATTTGCTAACACAAATTGCCATTACAAAACTTGTGTTTGAAGAAAGCCGAACACTAGATAACATAGACTGCACAGAAGTCAATGAAATATTCTGTGGACTTGCCAGAGGTGACTGTACAACAGCTGACGCTGTCAATCAAGAAAGTGTCAACCATCTACTGTCAAAATTACACGAACTGCTCCAGAATGCGTCCGTAGGACGCACAGGAAAGCTTTGGGTACAATACTACGAGCAAATAGGTCTTCTCCAGTTGTTCTTGAGAGCAGAGCGCACAGGCGACTGGGAACTCCACACATATTGTGTTCGCAATATGATTCCAGTATTTCACGCAGGTGGTCATTTTGCATACGCAAAAAGTTCTCATCTCTATTTGCAGCAGATGAATGAGCTAACAGAAATAATGCAACAGGATGATTTGAAGTTGTTCACTGAGAAAGGTTACTTTACCATAAGGCGCTCAGATAAATTCTGGGACGGGATATATTCTGATCAGACCATAGAGCAGTGTTTAATGAGAATGTTCAAGCTCCCTGGTGGTCTCACACATGGCAGGGGAATAACCGATAGCACTGTTGCGAAATGGGTACATGGACTACCTCTTTGCCTTCCGATATGTAATGCTCTCGAAAATTTTGTTCATGTTCACACTGGTCATGGCGAACAACATCGGGATCTCCGTCAAAGTTCACAATTGACTGATGCCAATGATATCACCAAATTATTGAACTGGCTCAGAGTGCATTTCCCCTTTCAGAATAGAGATCCACTACAATTAGTCTCTATAGCCACCGGGCTTGTGGCCGACGAAACTGTGAACTGTGACCAAGTTCGCAAATTTGGTGAATGTTGCGTATCGAATGTTGTAAGCAAAACGTTCAACAGCATCAAACTAAGACGTGTTGACACTGTGAAGTCTTTCGCATCGATGGCAAATAGCATCAAAGTCCGTGGAAGTAAGGTAGTGATTGACCCCACAATTCTGTTCAACCGCATCACATGTGTTATTCAGTCACAAGCAGAGATGGAAGAGTATCTCAAATATGAACTCGCCTCGAAACCACCAGCATTGTTTGATTCTGCTGGAATGAGGAAGACACAGAAAAGCACGCTCGGTAAGATCCTCAAAACATACGGTTCCGAGCAAACTAAAATCCCAGAACATTCTCTGTTTGTTGTAGATGGTGGATTTTTATTGAGGGCAGTTGTATGGCCTAAACAGTCGTCATATAAGGACATATGTACATCATATTCCAATTATCTAGTGAGACATTTTGGGGCGAACGTCGTGGTTGTTTTTGATGGTTATGCTTGTACAATGTCGACAAAGGGCATGGAACAAGCCCGTAGATCTAAAGACAGGTATTCCATTGATATCAATATCTCACCCGAGTTACCAGCCACCACACCCCAATCTGATTTCCTTGCAAATGCCAAGAACAAAACCCAACTGATCGATCTTCTAATGCAGGAGCTATCTGCTATCAATATTCAGTCCAAGCAGGCAGAGGCTGATGCTGATGTACTGATAGCCGAAACTGCACTTGACATCGCTCAAGATGACAACAATGTTGTCATTGTGGGAACAGACACAGACTTGTTAGTCATTCTTACCTCTCGAGTTCAACCGGGATGTAATATTCACATGATGTATTCCATTACCCCAAACTTACTAGTTTCAGTTAGTGAAATAGCAACCAAAATGGGTGACCATAGAAGTAACCTCCTTGTAGCACATTCTATAAGTGGTTGTGACACTACTTCTGCACTCTTTCGAGTTGGTAAGAAGAAAGTATTCAGTACAATTGTCTCCGATGTTACTAGCGACTCACAACAGTATGTCAACACAATTTTGGCGGATGACAGTACACCAAGTGCAGTAGCCGCTGCCGGGGAACAACTTCTCCTGATCTTATACGGGAGTAAAACTGTTTCCTCTCTCGACCATTATAGATATGCCACTTACAAGCGTTATGTAGCAAAATCTAAACTGAATAAACCCATCGACCTAGCCTCACTCCCACCAAGCAGCGATGCTGCACAACAACATGTCTACAGATGTTATCTCCAGGTCCAACAATGGCTGGGCACTTCGCTTCCTCCGACGGATTGGGGGTGGTCGCTAGACAATGGACTTCTTGTATCGACTGCAGCCACAAAGCCATGTGCCCCCGATAACCTACTGAATCTGATCAGTTGTGGTTGCAAGAGTGCTTGTACAAAAAGGTGTGGGTGTAAGAAGGCAGGACTCTCTTGCTCAGGTTTGTGTAATTGCAGTTCGGATTCTTGTAACAACCACAGAAACACTGTCCTGTCGGAAATTTCTGAGTTCGATGAATAATATGTATATAGGTCATGTCATTTCTGTATATAGCGTTGATAATAGTCAATGTAACTTAATCCATGTTGATTGATTTGTACATTCTGTAAATATTATTTATTGATTTTTGTACATTCTGTAAATACTATTTATTGATCTAATGCTGCCAGACACAGACGTGTCTGTTCGGTCCCAAGACCGAAAATAGTTGAGTTCTCATGCTGACGAATTTTATGCCAAAAGAGGAACTCGGCCAGAAGCAGAGGGGGTCTTCCATAATGTCTATTTTGTAAGCAATGATAAAAGTCTTCAAATGGTGGTGGATTTTTTATCGTCTGTCCAACTAACATCCCGTTCTGTACTACGACCCTTTGGGCAAATCCGTTAGGAAAATAGTCATTTTTTGCGTAAATCCGATACTTTTTTGTGAATTTTCAATAATTTTTTGCAGAAATTGTCACAGAATGCACATTTTCCTCTGTATATTAAACATTATGTAGCTCGAAATACGCTTAAACAAAAAATACAGTTGGATCAATTCGAGGTTACAAAGTTCGTGCGATTTTTTTTAATTTTTTTCAAACGCGTTTTCGAAAAAAGGCTGTAGAAAAAAAAGCTCAACTGGGATTTTAGGGGACTTTTGTCTAATCGTTCAGTGACATGTACTCGACATTCCCTGAAAAAATCAGCTTTCTCCGATTTTTTTCCCTAGTGAAACCTAATGTTCTTGGGCTAATAGTCTGTAGATTATTCTGATCTTATGTACAGCTTGTTACATCATATATAGCGTGTGTTTGTGGGCGTTAGTCTCTCTCACTCTCGGACACGCTTTTCCTAATTTTAAGTTTCTTATTGCAGACTAGCATTAAAATTGGGGGCTCGTTACACCCAATTAGCATAATCAATTATGCTAAGTAATAGGGAATTACTCGAATATTGCTCCTTATTTCGGTGGTATGTCTTCTCTATTGTTGTATAGAGAGACAAAAAGGTAATTCCTTAAAATTTTAATCTCCTTTTCACCTTGGGAGTTATAATGCAGGCTAAGGAGCCTTATTTTGGTTTGCTATTTCTTGAAATCCTAGGCCCTCCACCTTTTTATGATTTTGCTAAGTTTGGGCCATTGGTTTTAGTATAAAAATATGATAAATTTAAAGTAATTTGTATATTTTTTATACTTACCAATGGCCCAGACGGGTATGGCCCTCCCATGAGTGGGCACTCATACCTCCCTGCTGATTTATAACATTTAACAGGCAATTATAGAAAGAATGATGGTTGGTGCCAGTTTCGGTGTCTTCCAGGAAACTGTGCATGTGCAGATCTGAAAAGTATGGAGGACCAGATAGGACATTATTTTTTTGGTTTTGCATGCAAATTTGGGGGATTGGAGGGCAAAATTTGTGTTTGGCCTTGGATTATTAGCTCAACTTTGACGAAGTCAAATTTGAGCTATTGTCATGGCCCGTCGTCCGTCGTCCGTCTGTCCGTCTGGCCGTCTGTCCGTCTGTCCGTACGTCAACAATTGGCTATGGCTCGGGCTAGAGGTCATATTTATGAACCGATCTTTACGAAACTTCTTGTGTACCTTTGTTATGACCCTGGGACGGGAACGAGTGTTTTTAGGTGTGGTCCGAAATTCAAGATGGCTGCCAGTGGCCATTTTGTACCGATGATGCAAAAATCAGTTTTTTGTACAGAACTTCTGTATGAAAGTTCTGATTTGAATAAAGTTTTGTATAAATGTTTAGTACCATGGGATACATCACATATAATACGGGTTTTTTTCTCGTGCGTAAATTATGCAAATTAGACTGACTTTGATTTATATAGTGTTACTTTCAGAGCTGTAAGTGCCAAGCTGCTATGGCTCGGGCTAGAGGCCGTATTTATGAACCGATCTTTACGAAACTTCTTGGGTACCTTTGTTATGACCGTGGGACGAGAACGAGTGTTTTTGGGTGCGGTCCGAAATTCAAGATGGCTGCCAGCCGCCATTTTGTACCGACGATGCAAAAATCTGTTTTTTGTACAGAACTTCCATATGAAAGCTCTGATTTGAATAATTTTTTGTATGAATGTTTAGTACCATGGGATACATCACATATAATACGGGTTTTTTTCTCGTACGTAAATTGTGCAAATTAGACTAATTTTGATGTTTTTTGGTGTTACTTTCAGCACTGTAAGTGCAAATGCCAATACGGCTCGGGCTAGAGGCCGTATTTATGAACCGACCTTTACGAAACTTCTTGGGTACCTTTGGTATCACCGTGGGACGAGAACAAGTGTTTTGGGGTCCGGTCCGAAATTCAAGATGGCCGATGGCAGCCATTTTGTACAAAATTAGGTGCAATCAGATTTTTGCACAGAACTTCCTTATGAAAGCCCTGATTTGAAAAATTATTTTGTGTGAATGTTTAGTACCATGGGATGCATCACATATAATTCGGGTTTTTTTCTCGTGCAGAAATTATGCAAATTAGATGAACTTTGATTTTTTCAGTGCGACTTACACACAGTAAGTACACATGTCAATACGGCTCAGACTAGAGTCTGTATTTATGAACTGATCTTCACAAAATGTCTTGGGTACCTTTGTTATCACCTTGGGACGAGAACGAGTGTTTCTGGGTGCGGTCTAAAATTCAAGATGGCTGCCAGTGGCCATTTTGTACCGAAATTAGGTCTAATCAGTTTTTTGTACACATCTTCTATACAGCTCAGACTAGAGGCCATATTTATGAACCAATCTTTACGAAACTTCTTGGGTACCTTTGTTATCACCGTGGGATGAGAGCGAGTGTTTTGGGGTGTGGTCCGAAATTCAAGATGGCCACCAGCAGCCATTTTGTACCAAAATTAGTGCAATCAGTCTTTTGTATAGAACTTCTGTATGAAAGTTCTGATTTGAATAAATTTTTGTATGAATGTTTAGTAACATGGAATACATCACATATTGTAAGGGGTTTTTTTTCGTGCCGAAATTATGCAAATTAGATGAACTTTGATTTATTCAGTGCTACTTACACAATGTAAGCACACATGTCAATACGGCTCAGGGTAGAGGCTGTATTTATGAACCGATCTTCACAAAACTTCTTGGGTACCTTTGTTATCTCCTTGGGATGAGAATGAGTGTTTCTGGGTACGGTCCAAAATTCAAGATGGCTGCCAGTGGCCATTTTGTACCGAAATTAGGTCCAATCAGTTTTTTGTCACAAGTTCTATACAGCTCGTATTTATGAACTGATCTTCACAAAACTTCTTGAGTACTTTTGTTTTCACCTTGGGACAGGAACGAGTGTGTTTTGGGGTGCGTTTGTTATCACTGTGCTATGAGAACAAATATTTTGGGGTTCAGTCAGACCCACTCTGGTACTCAAAGATTTTTTCTAGTTCAGCATCTGACTGTCACCCACCTTTACAATACTTTACCTATACATTTGTTACAGGCAACGGTCAGTATTCATGTACAGACCGTTACAATACTTTATATGTACCTTTGTTATCAGGTCATTACCTAGATGTTTGTCATTGCTGTGTCACATACTATACATGTACATGTCTTTGTCTTCACAAGTTGAGCTACAGTGTCATTGACACTTTCATTTTTTGAGTTAGCAACAGTTAGTCTGGGCCATTGGTAAGTATAAAAAATATACAAATTACTTAAAATTTATAATATTTTAATTTTATGGTTTGGTACATCCTTTCAAAGGACGTATCAAAGCAAAAAATTAAAACACGGTCTTTTAGGCGATGTTTGGATAGGGGGCAGTCCAAACCCGAAAGTCCCGAGCCCCGTGGTTACTCTCACTCAACTGCAAGGATGTTCCGGGGGTTGGGGAATATGCCCCCTCTAAATTATTATAGGAAAAAATTAAAATTTATTAAAAATATATGTGTAGATTTTAAAGTCCAGGTGCACCGCATTAAGTTAATTATTGTCGGTCGAGTTTATTATGTTATGCCAATCAACTAATTTCATTAATAACGCTACTTAATCCAACTGCCCCAGAGGGATAAAGTTACACTTAAACATATGTAGGCTTGTTGTCGATAGAGTATATTTTGTTACTGCAGTTAATTAAGGTCATTGATAACGAATTTAATCTAGCTGGCCGATAGGGATAAGTTACAAGACAAAGACAGCCACTTAACACAAACACACTTCTTTTCTATTTTTTTTCTTCTCTTTTCCCCAATAACCATTATGGAATTATTATAACCGCTATGGATTCTTATTATCGTTATGGATTCTGATCATCCTTCACTCCATCCCCAGAGGTGGTCACCCACCTCCGGGGAGGCGAGCGTTGGTCCAGCATCCCTCTTCTTGCCCTTTTTGTCCGCCGAAAAAATTTTTCGGGGGACTATAGAAATCGGCGGTATCCGTCCGTCCATGCATGCGTGCGTGCATGCATCTGTCCATCCGTCCATCTGTGCATCCGTCCCACTTGGTGTCGCCATGATAACTCCAGTTTGGATCATTTGATTGGAACCAATTTTGGATGTGACCTTCTTAGCCCAAATCACAGGTCAGGTTCGAATATGGGTTCGGCCAGATTAGTTATACCCCTTTTTCAACTTAGAAATTTCAAGATTTGCGGTGTCTGGATGATAACTCCAGTTAGGAATATTTGATCGGAAAGAATTTTGATATGTGACTTTTAGGGCTAATAATACAGGTCAAGTTCGAATATGGGTTCGGACCGATCATTTTTAGCTCCACTTGACAAAGTCACGCTGAGCTATTGCCATCACTTCTCGTCCGTCGACGTACGTACGTACGTTTAGTACGTACGTCCACAATTTCCTTTGGCACACCTCACAAGTCGCATTTATGATCAGATTACTTTGAAACTTGGTATGCTTGTTTGGGGTGACCTCTAGATGGGAGCTATCAATTTATTTTCTTCAATTTCTGTCAAAAAATGTTGCCGCGGCCAACGTTCTTAGAACTTAGTTTAGTCAAACCACAATATTTCCCTTTGGCACACCCTACAGGGCACATTTATGATTTGCTTGCTTTGAAACCTGGTATGCTTATTTAGGGTGACCTCTAGATTGGAGCTATCGATTTTCTTAAATTTCCGGCAAAAAATGGTGCCACGGCCAACGTTAGTAGAACTTAGTTTAGTCAGACCTAAATATTTCCCTTTGGCACACCCTACAGGGCACATTTATGATCAGATTGCTTTGAAACCTGGTATGCTTGTTTGGGGAGACCTCTAGATGGGAGCTATCGATTTTCTTCAATTTCTGTCAAAAAATGTTGCCGCGGCCAACGTTCTTAGAACTTAGTTTAGTCAGAAGACTCAATATTTCCCTTTGGCACACCCTACAGGGTACATTTATGATCGGATTGCTTTGAAACCTGGCCTGCTTGTTTGGGGTGACCTCTAGATGAGAGCTATCGATTTTCTTCAATTTCCGTCAAAAAATGTTGCCGCGGCCAACTTTCTTAGAACTTAGTTTAGTCAAACCACAATATTTCCCTTTGGCACACCCTACAGGGCACATTTATGATTTGATTGCTTTGAAACCTGGTATGCTTATTTAGGGTGACCTCTAAATGGGAGCTATCGATTTTCTTCAATTTCCGGCAAAAAATGTTGCCACGGCCAACATTCATAGAACTTAGTTTACTCAGACCTCAATATTTCCCTTTGGCATACCCTACAGGGCCCATTTATGATCAGATTGCTTTGAAACCCGGTATGCTTGTTTGGGGAGACCTCTAGATGGGAGCTATCGATTTTCTTCTATTTCCATCAAAAAATGTTGCCACGGCCAACGTTCTTAGAATTTAATCTAGTCAGACCACAATATTTCCCTTTTGTACACCCTACAGGGCACATTTATGATCGTTTTGCTTTGAAACCTGGCATGCTTGTTTGTGGTGACCTCTAGATGGGAGCTATCGATTTTCTTCAATTTCCGTCAAAAAATGTTGCCGCGGCCAACGTTTTTAGAACTCAGTTTAGTCAGACCACAATATTTCCCTTTGGCACATCCTACAGGGCACATTTTTGATTTGATTGCTTTGAAACCTGGTATGCTTGTTTGGGGAGATCTCTAGATGGGAGCTATCGATTTTCTTCAATTTCCGTCAAAAAATGTTGCCGCGGCCAATGTTCTTAGAACTTAGTTTAGTCAGAAGACTCAATATTTCCCTTTGGCACACCCTACAGGGCACATTTATGATTGGATTGCTTTGAAACCTGGCATGCTTGTTTGGGGTGACCTCTAGATGGGAGCTATCGATTTTCTTCAATTTCCATCAAAAAATGTTGCCGCAGCCAACATTCTTAGAACTTAGTTTAGTCAGACCACATTATTTCCCTTTGGCTCACTCTACAGGGCACATTTATGATTAGATTGCTTTGAAACCTGGTATGCTTATTTACGATGACCTCTGAGATGGGAGCTATCGATTTTCTTCCATTTCCGTCCAAAAATGTTGCCACGGCCAACGTTCTTAGAATTTAGTCTAGTCAGACCACAATATTTTCCTCTTGTACACCCTACAGGGCACATTTATGATTGGATTGCTTTGAAACCTGGCATGCTTGTTTGGGGAGGCCTCTAGATGGGAGCTATCGATTTTCTTCGGTTTCTGTCAAAAAATGTTGCCACTGGCCAAAAAAATGACATTGGTACCAATGATCTTCAATTTTGCCATTTCATTTATAACTTACCAAGTTCAAGTTTGTCAAGTTGAGCTACAGTGTCATTGACACTTTCATTACTAGAGTTATGCCCCTTTTTCGACTTGTTTTTTCGGGGGACATGTGGCCGAGCGGCCATTTATTTTTTTTTATAAATGCTACTAGAGCACATTCAAGCCTGGCCAAATAGGTTAACATGCAGGCCTGCCACAGAAGTTTCGGGTCTTTCTTTGGGTGGACTCCGAAAAGGGACGTTGGTTTTGTACATGTCTCGGTTTACTCCTGTGAAAGAAGCCTTCCCGCAGAAGCCCACTCAACCTCTCTGACAATTGCCAGAGGCAGACTATACTTGCGAAATGCCAATGATGGCCTCAGAAATAATATTTAACAAGTGTCAGACTTTTAGTTGCCCGAAAAAGACACCACATCACCCTCGGGGAGAGGTAGCACCTTTGTCGAGAGGGCCTCTCTCACACTGGTCCTCACCTGATGGATGTTAACACCTCAACCAGATCACCAATAAGAGCACCAAAGCCTCCCCCTTGGCCTTTCCTCCTCTGTTGCTTCCTGCCATGGTCAGCATCTGTGAAAAAGCTTCAACAAATTACTTCAAAGAAGGGTCGAAAGGGGCCTGCCTCAAACCGTCCCAGCGTGCTTTGGCACGTAAAACCATTTGATCTCACATTCTATTCATGTCGTAAAAGAGAAATTTCTTTTGCGCAGTATTATGACGGTGCAAGTGTTATGTCAGAACACCTATGTGGTGTTCAAACCCTTTGAGGGAGCAGTTTCCCAATGCTTTCTATGTTCATTAGAGCCGAAACAGTTAAAGGGTTTTCTTGATCGATTAATCACGTGGAGTAACCTTGGTTAACCAATTAACCACTTGCCCTAACAAGGTAGCTGAATAATTGCAATACCGTTGATGAATTGCAGCATTAACTATTTAACCAACGTAATGAACAAAACTGATCAGCACTATATACAAAAATCTCCATTCAAATTTTATTATGTTTTCAATTTTCGTCTCAAAGACGCAGCTCATGACCCCTCATTGGAACGAACTCGTTAAGCTCATTCTAATGAGGAGTCATAAGCTATGTTTTTGAGACAAAAATTGAAAATGTTTTAGTAATTCAATAATTTATTTTTCAAGTATCATCTCACATTGGATAAAGAGGTAAGAATGACTATTTCCAGCTGATACAGCATAATGATCTTGCAAGTGAACAAATATTTCAGCACATAACTAGCATGCGTTACTTTGTCTCATATAATTGATGCATTGAGTGTCTGTGTGACAATGTTTGCCTGTTTTGGAACAAGTTTGTTCCTTTGTTAACCCATAAAAGACAGTAGTTCAAAAATAAACGTTAAGCGATCAATTACTTTTTTGATCGATCACGATGTTGATCATTGGTTAATCGATTAATCCGATAACCATTTCAGCTCTTATGTTCATTGTTATGCACATCGATTAAACCTGGTTCTCGTTAATGTGTGTAGAAGTGTTAACTCAACAGGTGAATTTTTTGCTGTAGTTGGAAGTTTATATGTGTTTATGTCTTGTTCAGGTGTGCATAAATTGTTTGTGGAAATTCAGGACAGGGATAACGTGCATGTTCAAGTACTCGTTCGTCTTTGCGACATGCGCTGGTTATGTCACTACCATTCGCAAACTGCCCATACACACAGTTAATACTGACTTGAATGATTTCAAACAAGAATGTCTGGCACTTGAAAAGACAATTATTTCCTACTCACCACTGCCAAATTTACAAAAAACAGTTAAGCTACCATTCACCCTACCAGTGTCTTCCGCGTTATGTGAACGCAGTTTTTCGGCTCTCCCATATATAAAAAATTATATGAGAAACAAAATGGCCAACCAAAGATTGTCAGGCTCAGGGGTCATATATGTGTCATCTGAAAGGAGTAATTTATTACTCGAAAATCCATATGATGTGGTTGATACATTTACAAAACAAAATGGTAATACTAGAATATCTTTATATTGACCACTGTAGCCAGTATTGATGTACCATGATTGACTGTTAATAAAAATATATTAAAAAGTGCAGGATTATTTAAAAGCAAACCCTGGTTATGTGCCTGCTCAATTGGCCCCTCCACACGTAATTTCATCAGGCTTGTGCCATCTCTGTATATATGTGTAAATGTTGTAGTTGTTTATTGTATTGACGAGAATAACTCGTGGCCAAATGTGTAACATATTGTGTTCATATTCGATACTATTGTATATATGAGAGAATAGCTAAAAAAAATCAAAACGACGATCTGAGGAAAATTAAATATTTGATCGTGTATCATAGTGTTGTTCTTCTTTTGGTTCGGTGCTGTTTTCGCCACCCACACTTGGTGCCGTTTTTGCCAGTTGATGCGTGCCGTTTTCACCTGCACCCAATAGTGGCTTCTAGCACTTAACCAGTTAATTTATGAAAAGTTGCTGCCCCTGATACTATTGGAAAATTTTACTTTCTGTAAAGAGAGTGCAAATTTCCGAAAATCATATCCTCCCACATATTTTTGAAAATCCTGGCCTCCCACATATTTCAGTAAAGAGCTTTGCAACCATATGGAATTATGGCCAACAGAATGCTGAAATGCAGCACGTTATAGATGATGAGAGTCTTCAATATCATATTTTCTTTGAGTTACTGTCCTTGATCGACTATTAATCTGGTAGGAGGTATGGCCTTTTGATGTTCTTGGAAAAATTTTGTATTCCCGTAAAGAGGCTGCCTAGGTGGTGAAATCAACTCCCACATGTTTCTGGTTACATTATAGAAATCTTATAGAATTCTAGCCTGCAATTTACCTATGTGCAACATGTATACAGATGGCAGGATTCTATGATTTGTTTTGAAGTAACTGTCCTTGAAGAACTTTAAAATTTTGTTGTGTCACTGATGAAATCAATTTTGGTAAATTTACAGCATATCATACTTGAAGAATGAACTTGGTATGATCTTGAAAGGATGAAGATTAGTTAGTCAGAATGCTAAATTAGCTGCTCTTGTTCAAATTTAGAAAAACTGTTTTATAGCATTGGACATGGGGACTGTGGCCAAATCGCTTAATTTTCTTTTTTGGCCGGAGAATGACATTTTTCCCTCTGTATTTTTATTTTAAAATTGATTGTACATATGTCTGATAATAAACACTGCCTCACCCCCACCCCCACAAAGAACTCACATTCACTTTTTATACCCCTACTTCAGAGAAGTGGGGTCTATATTTATATTGTTGATGCCCAGTACGTCCATCCATTCAAACATTCTTGTGCAAATACTACATTTTTAAATGATTTTAATCAAACATCTCAAACATTATGACTATCAACTGCACATGTGCATATTTTAAAAGATTTTATCTGTGACAATTATAACCAGGTTATCTCCCCTGAACACAGATTTATTGTTGGTTTTTCGAGCTCATTCATAGGTGCATTCTAGTAAGCTGGAAGTGGGGTATAACCTAATCACCTTCAGTCATAGTTCTAGTTTGATTTGTAACATCAAATATTATGTTGTGTTACTTTCATTTTAACAGATGGAAAGTAAAACAGTCAGAACCAATGGAAGATAATGGTGAAAACTATGATTTTATTATGGCCCTAACTCCATGGACACGTTATGCGATGTTTGTAGAAGCTTTTATGTTATCAAATGCAAAGGAAGGGGCCATGACGGATATTGTCTATTTTACAACAGAGCCGGAGCGTGAGTATTTATCGCATTTTAGAAGATTACTTTATTATCTATAATTAAAAAATCTATAATTATAAAAGGTGTTCGTGAAACTTAACAAATCCAATATTTATCCACCATTACCATTGGTCCAGACATGCTGGAAATAAACTCTTGCTCGTATCAAACAGTGATTGCGGGCGATCAAGAGATGATTCAAGAAAAAATTACTAATTGCTCAGCAACTGCTTGAAAAGGTAAAACATCCTTCAAAATACATCAAAATAGCATAAATATAAACATTTTATTTCTATTTTATATTTATTGCCCCTTAACTGATATAGTGCTGGAAGCCCATATTTGGGCTTTTTTTCTTTAGCGCTGGTACTGCAATTAAAAGGCTTCATATTCTGAGGATGTGCTTCATATTATCTTTGAAGTGATATTATTTTATCTGTTAGGATTTGCCTTGTTACAATTTATGGTAGAGTGCCTACTGGCACTCTCCCATAAATTATAACAAGGCAAAAATGCACGAAGAAATTTTAAGGACCAAAAAAAATTTAGCACTCTACCAGTTAATGAAAACAAGTTTTCGTCTTGGAATTCATCTTATTGGGATTGGCTTGTTGGGATATTTTACTCATTCATCTTGTTGGGATTCGTCTTGTTGGGATGACACATTTTCCACTTAAAACTGTCATCAAATCAAAAAGGTAGAAAAATCTGAAAGCCAGCAAAAACTGTCGAATTGAGTACTCTTGTGTCATAACCTTTTTACTCAGCTTCTAAGTTGATTTAAAATTAATGAGTATAATGTCTTATTCACATTGCACACAAATACTTTGCATGTTCTAAAAAGTCATCTAAACAAAGATCTTCTTCAGAAAACCTTGTTTTGAGTCTTTTTAGTTTTTCATCCACTTGCCCAAAACTTGTCTTTGCATTTCTTTAGAATGGCACCACAAGCTAGCTGTGCTAATTTTACCCTAGTTAGGAATGTTTCTAGCTTAAACACGTCAATTATTTTGTAAATGTAAACTCAACCAAGCCATAATCAGCTTTCCTGGCTATCTCTTCCACAACATTTTCATAAATTTTAGGAACAGGTTGTGTTGTGTTTCTTCCATTACTCTCTTCATCATTTCATCTACTATGGTTTCTACTAATATTTTTCCTATTTCAACACGATGATTATGGTAACCAGCCATAGTGACTTTTGCATTATAGTTTGATGACATACACTGAGAAAATCTCCAGTAAATGTTACCTTCTTGGCCAGCTCTAATTTTAACAAAAACTACTCAAAGTTTGCTAAGCACCAAGTATATCCAACTACCTGTTTTACGTTTTAGTTGAAATATTGTTATGAAAAGTGTATATATTTTTAGTCCCCTACGGGAACTGTAAAGGGACTATAGGATTGCACTCCCTCCGTCCATCCATCTGTCTGTCTGTCCATCTGTCCGTCTGTCTGTTTTTTATGTTACCACCTCTCCCTCCAACATGCTTTAAGCTACACCTTTCATATTTGATACATGGATAAATGGTTCTGAGGGGATGATGCACACTCAAAATTTTTTTTTCAAAATCCAAGATGGCGGAATTGCAGCCATTTTTGTTGTGTTTTTTAAGCTTTTTTTCTCTATTTTCATGTTACCACCCCTCCCACCAACATGGTTCAAGCTACACCTTTCATATTTGATACATGGATAAATGGTTCTGAGGGGATGATGCACGCTCAAAATTTTTTTTTCAAAATCTAAGATGGCGGAATGGCGGCCATTTATGTTGTGTTTTTAAGCTTTTTTTCTCTAGTTTGATGTTACCACCCCTCCCACCAACATGGTTCAAGCTGCACTTTGCATATTTGGTACATGGATAAATGGTTCTGAGCTGATGATGCACGCTCAAAATTTTTTTTTCAAAATCCAAGATAGCGGAATGGCGGCCATTTTTATTGTGTGTTTTAAGCTTTTTTTTTCTCTATTTTGATGTTACCACCCCTCCCACCAACATGGTTCAAGCTACACCTTTCATATTTGGTACATGGATAAATGGTTCTGAGGGGATGATGCACGCTCAAATTTTTTTTTTCAAAATCCCAGATGGCGGAATTGCGGCCATTTTTGTTGTGTTTTTTAAGCTTTTTTTCTCTATTTTCATGTTACCACCTCTCCCACCAACATGGTTCAAGCTACACTTTGCATATTTGGCACATGGATAGAGGGTTGGGAGGGGATGATGCACGTTCAATATTTTTTCTTCAAAATCCAAGATGGCGGCATGGCAGCCATTTTTGTTGTGTTTTTTAAGCTTTTTTTCTCTATTTTATGTTACCACCCCTCACTCCAACATGGTTCAAGCTACACGTTTTATATCTGGCACATGGATAGAGGGTTGTAATGGGATGTTGAACGTTCAATATTTTTTTTCCAAAATTCAAGATGGCGCCATGGCAACCATTTCTGTTGTGTTTTTTAAGCTTTTTTCTCTATTTTATGTTACCACTACTCCCTCCAACATGGTTCAAGCTGCACTTTTCATATATGGTACATGGAATAAGGATGTTGTGAGGGGATTATGCACGCTCAATATTTTTTTTTCAAAATCTAACATCTGTCTGTCTGTCTGTCCGTCTGTCTGTCTGTCTGTCTGTCTGTTTTTGCCACCTCTCCCTCTAATATGCTTCAAGCTACACCTTTCATATTTGGTACATGGATAAATGGTTCTGAGGGGATGATGCACAGTCAATATTTATTTTTCAAAATCCAAGATGGCAGAATGGCGGCCATTTTTGTTGTGTTTTTTTAAGCTTTTTTCTCTATTTTATGTTACCACCCCTCCCTCCAACATGGTTCAAGCTACGCCTTTCATATATGGTACATGGATAAAGGGTTGTGAGGGGATTATGCAAGCTCAATATTTTTTTTAAAAATCCAAGATGCTTATATACTCTAGTGTCTTCTGTGACAAAAACACCTTATGTCACAAAAGCACCGTAGGGGACTAATACCACCTCGGTGGTCAAACACTTGTTTATTTAATTATATCTTTAATGATTTAAGCACAGAAATTAAGATTTTGTTTGTGTTTGACATAATTTTTTAGCTTTTGAATAGCTAACCATGGAAAAAGGATATTATTGGTAAAAGAGGAAATTTTTCAAATTTGCCAAAAAGTTGACAGAGCGAACTGATATGGGTTCAATATCGAGTATGAGACCCATTATTGTTAATTACAGCTTGACAACGCCTTCTCATGCTCCCAGTCAGGTTCCAGATGGTCCTTTGTGGGATGTTGTTCCATTCTTGGACCAGCATGGCTCCAAGCTCCTGGACACTTCTTGGTTGGACTGGACGGACTGAAATTGCAAGCTGCAACTCATTCCAGACATGTTCGATTGGATTGAGGTCAGGGGATCTTGCTGGCCAGTCCATACGCTCAATCCCCTCCCTCTGTTGGTACTCCCGGACAGCATGGGCAATATGAGGCCAGGCATCATCGTCCATCAGAATGAATCTATCACCCACTGCACCTGCATACAATCTGAAGTGGGCATCCAGGATCTCATCAATATACCGCTGTGCAGTCAATGTACCATGGTCAAGGACACAGAACTCTGTACATCCATCCCAGCTGATGCCGCCCCAGACCATTATTGACCCTCCACCATAGCGGTCATGCTCAGCAATGTTGGCTGCATGGAATATCTCTTCTGGTCTTCTCCATACCCTAAAACGCCTATCTGTGTTGTCTAGGCAGTACCTTGACTCATTTGTAAAAAGGACAGGTCGCCAATCTTCTTTGGTCCATGCAACGTGATCCATGGCCCATTCATATCGTGCCTGGTGGTGGTTCTGGAACAGCTGAATGCGATTACATGGTCTTCTTGATTGGAGACCACCTTCGTGCAACCTTGCCTGGATAGTCTGCGTTGAAACATTTACCCCGGATGCGTTCTGACGGTCACTGTGAAGCTGGGTTGCTGTGTCAAAGCGGTTCCTATGGGCCTGAATGATCAAAAACCAGTCTTCAGCTGCAGATGTTGCCCTCTTTGCCACCACCATGTCGTCAGACTGGTGTGCAATACTGTTGAAATCTTGCCCAGGCTCTGGTGATCACCGTATGGTGCACACCAAGGGCTTCACCAACCTGATGATGGGTAGCCCCTTGTTCCCTCATCCCTACAGCCCGCCACATTTCTGCGTCACACAAATGTCTTCTTACATTTACATTCGCCATATTCAATCATTAAATCACAAAGGTTTGTGTTGAAATGAAGACTGTATACCCTACACATCTTATGTACTGTCGACAGTACACGAAAACATCATGAAAATCAAGGGGTACATGCTTTCCATGACTGTCACAAAAACTCTGCATGTCAAGAGAGCTAATGTAAACACTGGGGACCATCTCAATACATTCCTCAATCATATCCACCAAAAATATCGCAAATGTGTCACAAGAAAATTTCACAATGATGTGTCAAATGTGTGGTGCTTAGCAAACTTTGAATAGTATATTTAAAATGATCAACGACCGGAGCTTTACCTCTTTCAGCTGTAGGTACAAAATTTATTTCCTTATCCATTGCGATATGGATCTTCCATGTTTCTGCCCTGTATATAGATCAGTATTGTCTTTCAGACACAAAGCGTGTAGAGTTCTATCACCACAGTGCTAAGGAGCGCGGTGGCTCAGTGGTAGACTGTTGGACTTCTATGCTAGAGGTCCCTAGTTTGATCCCCATCCGGGAAGACCTGCATTGTGTCCTTGGGCAAGGCACTTTATCCCAGTTGCCTACATGGGGGCACAATGACACGTGTACTAAGGCGTAATGCACGTCGGTGGTGCACATGTCTTCAACTGCTGTAACCCTGCTTGAGCGGAGCTTGACCAGAGTTAGAATGTTGAGGAACTGACAGTTGCTTGTTGATGCTCGGTGGTTTTTTCCAGGTACTCCAGCTTCCTCCACCCGTAAAACTCATGGTCACGATTAGCCATTATGCATAAGTATATGATTGTAAACACCAATAAAATAAATAAATAATTAAATCACCACAGTGCTTATTTGAAATATATTGCCATTAATTAATGCATAAGCTGAAAGCGTGAAGAACAGTTGTATTGTAGTAAAAACACAACATCCATGATGCCAAATGAAAAGAAACAATATTTTTGTGTGAACAGTAACAAATGAAAAACAAAACCATGATACAGATGTTGCAGTGCAAAACAGAGGAAATACTTAAAAAATAGAATAAAAATTAGGCTATTAAAGAAAAAATCTCTTTTCGCGGGCATCTTCATCGTCAAAGAAAATCTGCTTTATCAGCTTTTTTTTTCACCTAGAAATCTCTTATATGACACTTTTGTACTTGTAGGACAAATATTTAACCAATTATACCTTGTTTGACATAGCTCACAGAGCTCTGTCAAACAAGATATAGTTGGTTAAATTTTCAACTGCATTATGGGAAATTTTCAATGCTGAAAACATTGGTTTGCCACATAATAGTGTAAGTAGTTAAACTTCTGATTCGAACTATTTTCAGAACTGTTTTGGGAATGAACACAAAAATATTCCTCCCTCCTGCAGCATAAAATTGAGGAAAAAAATTTCCTGAGAAACCTGGAGAAACAAGAATTTTTTTAAAGGCCTAATATACAGAATTTGCAATAATGCATATTATTATTCCCAAATAATTAAATACAGAGCATAGCTAAAGTGGTAATTGGTATTTTGGGAATTGGTATAAAGGTAATGAATCATAAATTGTAACATGGCAAATCCATACTAGTTAAATGATTCCATTCCAGCTAAATAATTTCACTTCATAGATAATAACAAAGCACATCCATAGAATTTAAAGCCTTCAAGTTGCAATATCTGCACTTCAGAAAAATGCCAAATTCTGGACTTTCTGCACTAAACCTCTTGTTAACCCTTTACCTAACATGAAAAGCAGACGACACTTGCAAAAAAATTCTTGAACAACTAATTTTTTTCATTTTTCGCTCAACTTTGACGTAAGTCAAATTTTTAGCTCAACTTTGACGTAAGTCAAATTTGAGGTTATGCCATGGCCCGTCTGTCCATCAACAATTCAATACGGCTCAGACTAGAGGCTGTATTTATGAACCGATCTTTACGAAACTTCTTGAGTACCTTTGTTATCACCATGGGACGAGAACGAGTGTTTTTAGGAGCAGACCAAAATTCAAGACGGTCCACCAGCAGCCATTTTGTACTTTAGTTAGTGCAATCAGTTTTTTGTACAGAACTTCTGTATGAAAGTTCTGATTTGAATAAATTTTTGTATGATTGTTTAGTAACATGGAATACATCACATATAATACAGGTTTTTTTCTCGTGCAGAAATTATGCAGATTAGATGAACTTGGATTTATTCAGTGCTACTTACACACAGTAAGTACACATGTCAATACGGCTCAGGCTAGGGGCTGTATTTCTGATGCGATCTTCACGAAACTTCTTGGGTACCTTTGTTATCACCTTGGGACGAGAACGAGTGTTTCTAGGTGTGGTCCAAAATTCAAGATGGCTGCCAGTGGCCATTTTGTACCAAAATTAGGTCCAATCAGTTTTTTGTGCACAACTTCTATACGGCTCTTGCTAGAGGCCGTATTTATGAACTGATCTTTACGAAACGTCTTGGGTACCTTTGTTATCACTGTGGGACGAGAACGAGTGTTTTTGGGTGCGGTCCAAAATTCAAGATGGCCGCCAGCAACCATTTTGTACCAAAATTAGTGCAATCAGTTTTTTGTACAGAACTTCTGTATGAAAGTTCTGATTTGAATAAATTTGTGTATGAAGGTTTAGTAACATGGAATACATCACATATAATACAGGTTTTTTTCTCGTTCAGAAATTATGCAAATTAGATGAACTTTGATTTGTTCAGTGCTACTTATACACTGTAAGTGAACATGTCAATACGGCTAGGGCTGGAGACTGTATTTATGAACCGATCTTCACGAAACTTCTTGGGTACCTTTGTTATCACCTTGGGACAAGAACAAGTGTTTTTAGGTGCAGTCCGAAATTCAAGATGGCTGCCGACGGCCATTTTGTACCAAAATTAGGTACAATCGGTTTTTGGTACAGAACTTCTATAAGAAGGTTCTGATTTGAATAAATTTTTTAATGAATGTTTAGTAACATGGAATACATCACATATAATACAGGTTTTTGTCTCGTGCAGAAATTATGCAAATTAGATGAACTTTGATTTATTCAGTGCTACTTATACACAGTAAGTGTACATGTTAATACAGCTCGGGCTAGAGTCTGTATTTATGAACTGATCTTCACGAAACTTCTTGGGTACCTTTGTTATCACCTTGGGACAGGAACGAGTGTTTTTGGGTGCCTTTGTTATCACTGTGCTATGAGAACAAATATTTTTGGGTTCAGTCAGACCCACTCTGGGACTCAAAGATTTCTTTTCTACTTTAACATCTAACTGTCGCCCACCTTTACAATACTTTACCTATACATTTGTTACAGGCTACAGTCAGCATTTATGTACAGACTGTTACAATACTTTATATGTACCTTTGTTATCAGGTCTTTACCTAAAGGTTTGTCATTGCTGTGTCACATACTATACATGTCTTACACAAGATGAGCTACAGTGTCATTGACACTTTCATTTATTTCAAAAACATAGGTTATGACCCCTCATTGGAATGAGCTTGACGAGCTTGTTCCAACAAGGGGTCATAACCTATATTTTTTAGCCAAAAAATGAAAATTAAGTGGCGGTGTTTGAGAATATCACTGGCCGGTTTTGGCTGTTACGTTGGCTAAAGGGTTAAAGAAATATAAACTACATTTGTGTTCAGTTATATTTATGCACCTTTTTGAAAAGTAAATACCACCCACATTAATATTTTTATACTGTACCAATGACCCAGACATAGCTGGTGCTAACTCTTAAAATATAGGGCCAAACACAAATTTTGCCCCCCAATCCCCAAAATTTGCATCTAAAACCAAAGAAAACATGTCCTGAATGGCCCTCCACACTTCACCTCCACTGCGCATGCGCAGTGTCAAGGACGTTCCGAAATTGGCGCCATTAATCATTCTAAGTTTGGCCCTTCATCAGTTAACATCTGACTGATCTTTGTGCTTGTAAATCTCAGTTTAAATGATGCCAGACACATAAATATTAGTGAAATGGTGATTCTATGGAGGAGAGAGAAGGAGGAGAGGAAAAATGTGTGACAGAATGTTATCAGGGCTGTAACTTAAAATTTTTTAATGAAATTATGTTAAGTTACCTATTTTCGAGGCAGCAGCCATTTTGTTGTCATTCTGGTTATTTAGTTACACTGATTTTTCAGCGTTTTCCTCTCTCCCTTTCCTTTAAGTCCCCTCTTGCTATTCTCCCATGCTTTTGGCATAGTTTCTTTAATTATTATTACTAAAAATTCTTGGGAGTTTTAGCTGAATAACAGAATGAATTCTGTTCTTTTCCCCATGTTTACGTCTTCACCTACGGGTGGTTAGGCGTTGTGTTCTGCATCTACCATCTGATGTTCTTCAGTTTCTTCCCTGGAAGTCTCTGTTTTGCATCAGATAGTGTATTTTTGGTAACTGATTCCGGGCCTGGGTGCCTGGAGTCTTATTTTAGTGTTTTTACACTCATTGTTTACATTTACAACAGCCCTCTGTGTGAGGGGGGGATTTCTTGAAAATAATATCTTGATGTTATTTTAATCATAACTAGATACATTTTTATTGTTCGTAAGTGTTGAATAAATTGTTTAAAATATTTTTAAAATTTTTGTCCACACTTAGGCTTGGAATCCATTGGGGCTCAATGTTACTTTTCAGAAACTTGGGCTGTTCTGAAAAAATATTTTTTCAAAATATTTTGATTTCAATTATTTTTTCTATATTAATGGATCATATTATTATTATGTATTTTGATTGCCAGGGGTTGGTGCGAGTACCAGGACTTTGTTTTCTTTTCACATTGAAAGGATTTTGATCAATTGTAATAAGAGGAAGTCTTCCTCGGACTTTTATAATCAATCTATATGTGGTCAGTGTACTCGCATTAACTCCTGTTCTGTATCGTATGATTTCGATGACAACATGGGAAGCGTATGTCACGGTATGTTAGTGGGGAATTGGACACTCCTGTCCTTTCCCCGCAGGGTCACTCTACTTTATCAATTTCTATTTCAGACGATCAAGATTAGGGTGATGTATCTGTGATGTCTTCCAACAGTGTGCCTCCGTCGTCACAATTAATGAAGGGCTAGCAGAAAAGTGCTCATGTAAATACGCCAATTGCCTAAGAGGACCCTAGTAGGTTCGACGGCCTTTGACGTCCGCTAACTCGCCCGGTGTAGCGTCCATTCATCGAATGGTTCGGCAGCCGGGTTCGTCCGTTGCGGTCTAGAAGGAGTTTTGGGGTGATGCGTGCACTATAAATCAACCAAATGCACACCCAGTGACGGCGGATTAGAGGGAGAACGGAGGAAGCCTTTTAGTCCGGTTCATAGCTTGTTCTGGTCCATCCGGACGGCGAGCGAGAGAGGCCCCTCTCTCGTACAACAACATCTGGCCCCAGATGTTGTGGTACAAAATGTTTCGCATTTGGAGCATACGTCCGTCGCTCGGGACGCTCCGACATATAGGCAGTCCGGAGTAGACTGTCAATAAGGCTTCCTCATTCTCATGGTAGCGCACACGACCGCTCTTGGCTACGTGACCTCGGATATCCAGTCAGCTTCGCCAGTCAGAGAATCATCGGCGACCAGGTCACACCATCCGGTAGCCAGGGACACGAGGCCTGCAGACTCTGGACGTTCGCATAGGAAAGTGTGCGGGAGTCAACGTACATGGAGCTTCCGGCGGCAATGCATCGTAAGACCGCTACTGCACAGGCCTGCTTTCCTAAATAGCACAGCTTATCGCAGCATCCCAGCATCAACTGAATCTGTCGCATATTTTTTATCCGACGATGCTGGGTCGGGACGCTCCGCGGAAGCGGGTACGGACGTCCGAAAATTTCATCCGGTCTGACGGGATACCGAAAGGGATTCGGAGGATTTTGAGCTTTCCCTTTCGGAACAACATATGCTGTTGTGTATGTCATCTGACTTGATCTTCTACAGCTTCTTTGTCGGACCAGAATGCTGCGATGCCGGATAAGAAACTGATAGCGTCGGTGGACTTCAGGGACATCGTCCCTCAGTTCCGACATAGTCCAATAATGTCACACAAACTTTCGAATTATTGAACGACGCTATGTATATTATTATTATATGCTTGCTATTACCAAGCATTTCTGGTTTCTTGTTCGCTAAGTTACGGAGATGTCTTTCAAAAGTGTGCCTCTGTCATCATAGTTAATGAAGAGCTAGCGGCAATAAGTGCTCATGGAATATGTCTATCGCCTAAGAGGTCCCTTGTAGGATCGACGGAGTGACATTCGCTAGCTCACCCGGTGTAGCGTACATTCATCGAATGGTTCGGCTGCCGGGTTCGTCCGTTGCGGTCTAGGAAGGAGATTTGGGTGATGCGAGCACTATAATTACTTTAGTACTCACCCAGTGATGGCGGATTGAGGACAGATCAGAGGAAGCCTGTTGGTCCGGTTCCTGGCTTGTCCAGGTCCGTCCGGGCTGTGAGCGAGAGAGGTCCCTCTCTCATCCAACAACATAGGGGACCGCATGTTGTGGTTCAGATATTTTACATTCGGAGCATATATCTGTCGGTCGGGACGCTCCGTTATATTGACAGTCCGAGAGACTGTCGATAATGCTTCCTCATCCTCCCAGCAGAGCACACGACCGCACATTGGCTACGTGACCTCGAGTATCCGATCAGTTTCGTCATTCAGTGATTCCACGGCGAATAGGTCACTCCATCCGGTAGCCAAGGGACACGAGGCCTATACACTCCGTTCGCTCGCATATTAGTAGTATGCACGGGGTAACGATCACGGAGCTTCTAGCGGCTATGCATTGTAGGACCGCTTCTCCACAGGCCTCAGTGACGGACGTGCTATCCGAGTTAGCACAGTTTTTTCGCAGCATCCCAGCAATCGACAGTTTCTTAGTCGAATCAGGAATTATCTGACGGCGCTGGGTCGGTGCGGTCCGCGGTTGCATCAGGTACGGACGACCGAACGCTTTATAGGGTCCGACAGGATGGCGAAAGGGATTCGGAAGATTTCGAGTTTTCCCTTTCGTAGCATTGGAAGCTGCCATTCATATCTTCTGGCATTATCTTCCAGTGATTGTTATTTCGGACTACATTGCTGCGATGTTGGATAAGAGACTTATAGCGTCATTGGACACGGAATTTTGAATCGGTTCAGGGACATTGTCCCTGACTTACCGACACAGTCCAATAATGTCATTAGAACATGTGTATTATTTATCGACGCTATATATGCATATAAGCCTGCTACCAAGCATGATAGTTTAGTTTCTTGTTCGCAATGCTCATTTCTGCCTTTTTATCATTTATATGAATAATTTATTTTGGCAGAGCAGGGCATACCGATAGTTCATTTGCGTCTAGACGGCGTGGTTAAAGACTGGAAATATTCTTTTTCGCCGTCTTTGTCTTTTCCAACCACAATGTTGGAAACGACAATGATGTCTAGTAGACTTAACTTAGACGCTTTATCATACGTAATCCACCTTACTGAGGCGTTATCATTACGTCTTCAAGAAAAGAATTATGGGATATTATCCTCAATGTGATTTCTTTTGAGGGCATTAGTTTGTTCACGTATAACTCCGCCCTTCAGTGGCCGATTGGAGTTGGTTAGACGTGATGCAGCCCTAGCTACATCCACGCGCGTGGATAGTAAGGTGAAGAACTCTCTCAGAGTCGCTTCGTTCTCGGAGAAGCTTCTCTTCGACGGCAACTTTTCAGCAATCCATGAATTGCTCGATTTACACATTCTCTTGTCTATCTAGTGTTGCAAGAGATTCAGACTGGGGCAAACATTCGGTGGTTGACTCAGAGAGTGCCACTGCAGTTGCCGGATCCGAGTTTTATAATTATGACGGTTACCAGTCAAACAGGTTGGGATATAATATTGATCCCAATGGATTCGAAGTGCCAGGGTCTTTGGGTTCCGCAGTCTCTAAGCAACCACTTATCTTCCGCGGAATAATGTTTTTTAGGCTTGCTTTATGTCATTGGATGAACATTATTCAGAAACGCATGTCCAAATCCTGTCCGTTAATTCGACAGTAGTGGCATATCTCCGGAACCAGGGAGGCACTCATTCGTTTCCGTTATTCATTTTAATGGAAAGAATCCTTCTGTTTGTTGTAGTACACCAAGTTCTGTTTCGGTCCGTCATATTCCGGGTCGTCTGATTGTTTTACCGGACTCCCGTTCACTTATGGGTCACTTGTTGCCGTCAGAATGGACTCTCAACAAACAAGTATTCAATCAGATTTGCTATCAATGGGAGCACCCAATGATAATTTATTTACGACACAGCTTGCTAATCAATTGCAGACGTATGTGTTTGCTTGTCTGGATCTCTGAGCTAATGTTGTTAACGCTGTATTGATCTAATAGGACGGAATGATAGGATATGCGTATCCTCCGGCGCTGTTGTTTCAGCAGGTGTTGCTAAGATAAACAACCACAATACATTTCTGTTGATAGCATCTCTGTCTTCACAGAGACCATGGGTAAATTTACTCTGATGTCTACTGTGGGACTTATCGCGAAATCTTCCTTAATGTGAGGATCTTTTTTCGCTGGGTAAAATCGTGTCATCTTTATCACAACCCGCAAGGTCGCAACCTTCACGTATTCCGTTGTGTGGTCCGTATTGCATTGTTAGCATTGTACTGGATGAGCTTTGGACGCGATTTCTTACTATAGGAGATCCTCTTCTTCGCTATTCTATGCGGCTAAAGTGGAGGCTCTTCCGTCGTTGGTGTAGGGATCACTATGTTCATATAGTTGATCCCTCCATACTAGTCATTGCAACTTTTTAGTATACTTGTTTGACAAGATCTACTGCAGCCTGTTATTATTAAGGTTATAGGTTTATGTTACCTCATACCTATGCACTCTATGATAGTTTACAATTGAGTCTTATGTCTCTTTATCTAAGTCAGTTAGTAACTTTTTGATAAATAGACTTAGAATCATTAGATTAAATTCCTATATGGAATTTAATTTCGGTTCTTATTTAGCTAATTAATCATTTGAGCCTCTGGAAACAGTAGTTTTCAAATTCTGACCTTTTAGACAGTAATTCTGTTGGCTTCTCTTTTACTGTAGAGTCAGTGAGTTTCATGCACTATTGGTGGATGATTTTCACTTTCGTAGTTTCGGAATCACTACTTCCTTTACTATTTAGGTTGGATTTTTGCATAAGAGTTAGGCTCCTAATATCCGGAACCTATTGTTATTAAGGTCCTTCCGTCTTCGTACGAGCTTAGGCCTTTACTCTGTCCGGTTAGAGTTTATGTATTTATAAACAGATATCTGTTTATTACTTCGGGCGTAAACTTCTTCTGTCTTTGATGCCTATTAGAAGGTTGTTACCCTCCATTCTATTGCTAATGGATTCAATTAACTATCGATACTGCTTATGGTATATCTTAGACTCAGCAGTTGTGTTTGAGATTTCGGCTCATGAAGTAAGAGTTCTTCTACATCTTGGGCTTACATTAATAGTGTCGCTATTATAGATTTTTGAAGGCTGCTCATTGCGCTCAGCCATCCACATTCATGAATTTTTTATCTCAGAAATATTGAGTCCATTTCTGGAGGCCTCTATTGTTAGGTCTATTATCTACTGCTCAGAATGTCATTCACTTAACAGTTGCTACTATAGATAGGTAGGCTGTCTGTTTCGGCAGTGACTCCGTTCTGCTGCCCTCTTCGCTCTGGGCTATTTGACCCAGGGCAAGAAAAAGGGGGGGGGGGGGGGGGGGGGAGGGTGTTCCCTTGGGTCACCTGGTTTACTATGAAAACAAGGGGATACCTCCTCCGGAGTTAGTAATTCTGAGCTGTTATTGGGATGGTTGTTTAGTGAGAAGTTTATGTTTTAAAAATTCATTCAAGTCTTAGTTTTTAAAGTATAGCTTTTGAATATAGCACGTGTCAACGGACATGATTATGCAATCCTCAGTCACTTTTTAGGAGTATAAAGAGTCTCTATTCTCTAGACTTACTTTATTTATTGTCTTACTTTAAAAATTATTAGTATAAGGATTATACTAGATATTAATAGAGTACATGGATGTATGATGCTCAATTTTGGAAGGTGTTGTATCTTTCTAATTTATCATAAATAAGAAAGATACATGTAAGGCCTAATACTTCTTTTTCCCTAGAGGGGATGACTGTATTTTATATTATTGAGCGTATTCCATCTTGCTCTATGTCCTTGGCCCTCCAGCCTTTTTACTATTCAGCTATGTCTGGGTCATTGGTACAGTATAAAAATGTTAAAAAATTTATAGTAATTTATATATTTTTTATACTTACCAATGACCCAGACGGGGAAGTCCCTCCCAGGAGTTGGGAACTCTTGCCTCCCCGCTGAGTACATAGCGCTTACCAGGCACTGGTTATTAGAATGATTAATGGCGCCAATTTCGGAACGTCCTTGACACTGCGCATGCGCAGTGGAGGTGAAGTGTGGAGAGCCATTCAGGACATGTTTTCTTTGGTTTTAGATGCAAATTTTGGGGATTGGGGGGCAAAATTTGTGTTTGGCCCTATATTTTAAGAGTTAGCACCAGCTATGTCTGGGTCATTGGTAAGTATAAAAAATATATAAATTACTATAAATTTTTTAACTTTTGAGTTATTTTCACAGAAGAGAGCAAACAGGGTGTTTTCAAAACAAATATAATAATTAGATACTGTATTTTGATCATGTTGTGTTGAAAAGAGGCGAGAATACATATTCATCATCAAGAAGATAAAAGTTTTGAGGTTCCCTATTTCATACTAATTTGGGAAGACAGTGCAGGGCTATTAATAAAAGAATGTTCAATGAGAGGATTCAGTTTCAATAGGAGATTGCCTGCGAACAAAAACCTTTTTTTTTGCCTTATCATAAAAGGTTTACTATTTGTCTTGTTATATTACAGAACCAAGTCTTGTGCAGAATGTCATCATAAAAGCTGAAGCAGGGAATTCACTGCATGTTTCATGGGATCCTCCAAAATTTCCAAATGGGAATGTCACTCATTATTACATCTTCTGGCGAGAGAAGAAGAATAATGTTACAGAATATAATTTGAGAGATTACTGTAAACAACGTGAGTTTTGTTAAACAAACATGTTATGTTTTTATTTGTATTCTATGGTTTTATGACATGTACACTGCAAGATTGATATTCCTTGATGCAAAAGCTGGGTGGTATTGAAATTTCTAGTTTGGTTTCGGTATCGGTATTTTGGAATGATTTACCTCGGTATCAGTATTCGGTGTCAACAACATACATGTACCCACATCGATACAAATATCAAATGGTATTTTGAAATACTGTCACGCTACAGATCCCCGTTTTACAACAGACAAAGCCATCGAATTGTCAAAATAAGTCATTTGATGTAATAAGAAAGCTGAGAGAAAATACCCCTGGGTATGTTCTCTCAGCTTTTTTGTTACGTCAAATGACCGATGTTGACTGCTTTTAGAAACACACAGTCCATGGGCTCTTCTTGTCATGAATTTTGCGTAACATTCTGTTCTTTACCAATTTATTTTTTAACAAATGTCAGGAATATTTTTCAATACCGAAATTTCGGTATTTTGAGATTCCGTCGGTACAGTAAATCGGTATTGACTCCATACCGATATCAAAAGGTATTTACGGTGTATCGCCCATCTCTACCTGATACCTTTTGAGAGTTGATTATCAGCCTTGACCGTGAAACTTCACTGCATAACACAATAGAATCCTGTAAACTGAAGAACCACAATGCATGTGAAAAATACTCAGTTAATCGAAATATACATGTACTACACAAAAATTGTTTTGAACCACTGAAGTTTTCCCAACATTTTTGAAAGTATTTTTGGCTGATTGTTTGGGGAAATGTAAGACAGGAATACAGTAATTTCATAATAAAATGTTAATTTTGAAGTTGGTCTACACGAGACCGTGACTACCACCCTAGCCATTAAGTAGTTCAGGGGTAGCATTTAAAATCATAAATTGTCTAGCAACATGTATTCCATGAGATCTCCGTGCATTTCATTGTTAGGTCTGTTTATTATGCATCTTTTATACATTATAAACACATCTGTCAGGGTACTCACTCCGATGAAAAGCCCTTGAATTTTGGACCCTTCCTTGAGAAGTGCTTAAATTTGTTTTTATCCTTGAAAAGTACTTATTTTTTGCCACCTTCCTTGAAAAGTACTTGAATTCAGTTTACATGTAACCTTCTAGACAAGAAGTTTAATGATGACCCACCTCAGGCTGGTGTGTAGATTCTAGACCACTGCAGTTCATTTGAAGAGTTACAGTAATTTGACAGTATGCTGTGATGTAACACACTAGTGGAAAGTGCTTAGTGAGCTCTTTCCCACAGTGTGTTACATTACAGTATTTCATCATTATCGTTGTCATTGCAGTACAATTTATCACCATTACATAGTAGATCATGGTTTGATAACAAATAAAAAAAATGGCTGAGTAAATATATTTGTCAAAGATCTAGTTATGTAGGTGAACGAAAAATTGGTCATCTTACCCAATTTTACAGCCTTTTAGTCCTTGAAAATCATGCTGAAACTCTGTCAAAAGTATTTAAACAGTGCTTGAATTTGATTCTGATATCAGTAGGAACCCTGTCTGTACAATGCACCGGTGTAGAATTTTCTGTTCATGATAGACCCTGTGTCTTTGGGCCATATCAAACTGACATGTTTGCTAATATATGTGCTAGAGGGGTGGTTGGAAATTTTGGTGTCACATACTTGTACAGGAATGGGAGGGATCAAATTTCTCAGGATCAAGTTTGTGCTCTCATTCTCAAAATTAGGCAAAAGTGTCTGGAGTGTTAAGTCACAGATAGACAGACTGGATACAAACTAGTAAATATGTGTTTTTTGCATGTTAACCACTCGTGTACGTGACTTGTGATACCATGACATCTTTCATTGAATTTGTCCAAAACAATCATTCATTTGTCAAAAAATGAATTAGATTTCACATGGTGTATTGCTTTTTATTGTTGTTTTAATTCTTTGTCATTTACACCAAAATGTTTAAGATGGTGTAAAACATTTTTTGTATAGTATATTAATTTGGCCCTGGTGAATATTTAAATATGAGTGAATTGAATACCAAATCCAACACAGCACACTATTCGTAAATCGAATTGAATATTGAATTGAATACATAACAATCGGCATCATTAACACTTTTGACAGAAAAGAATCAAATTTAAATCCTGTGTGCATAGTTAAGTTAACCCATCGCAAACGACATATCATTAAGTTGACTTTTTCATGTTGACACACCAGAATTTGATAATGTGAGTTTTCCAGTGGGCAGATTCACAGAAAGATTCTGCAGTAGGTTTAAAGTTTACTACACAAATAATCAAATTTTCTTTGTGTCTCAGTAAGCCTAGGTTCATTCAAAATATGGACCATCCTGATCCCAGTTATGTCCGAAACAAAACTTGAAAAATGATTATCTTTGTTGTTGTTGAGAAAGGCCACATATATGCATCCTCACTGGTAAACTGCCAACATATTAAACATAGTATTCATTGGTAATCGGTTCAATAATGGGAACTGAACGATGACGACCCTCCCCCCCCCCCCCCCCCCCCCCCCCCCCCCAAAAAAAAAATGCATGTTGGTATGAACTCTTCAAGTAGTCATAGACACTAGACAAGAAATACCTTGGTAATCCTCTAGGCTCTGTAGCAAGTATTAACTCTTATTTTAAACATTGATTTACTCATTCATATTGATATTCTTTGCATTTCGACCACAAAAACATTGTACAAAACATTGGAGATATTCAACAGATATTCAGCTTTGATTGGCAAATCAAATTCGAATCGTTATTGTGATCAAATCTCAAGAATGAATTGGTTAAATTCCTAGCTGTATTATGGGAAATACTTATTGGTTGAAAATTTGATATTTTGATCTCCATGTACAGAGGATTAACTGGCATATTCTGGGTATGTTACTGGCTGGGTTTGACTGTTTTATTAGGTAAAGAATTAATAGTTAAATTAAGAATGAAAGAAGTATAGCAATTTAATGATATGCTTTTAGTTGGGATATGGATAAACTACACAAAAATCTGACATAAATAACTGCAAAACATGGAATTGCTAAGCATAACTTCATCTTCAGTCACTAAGGCTTGCATGTGTTTGCTTTTTACTTGATAGCATTGCAAGACAGATATTCACTGAAAGGACAAGGGTCTGATAAGGTTGAAAAACAGAATATTACGAGGAGTCCTAACTGCTGTGCCTGTCCAAAGACTGAGAAACAGTTGGAACAGGAACAAAAAGACAGAAGAATGGCAGTGGCATTTGAGAATTTTCTCCAGAATACTGTTTTTAACAAAAGGTTAGTTGTCATATTGATGCAAAAGAATCTGAATGTTACAAAAGGTCAGTATGAAGGCTAACTATCTCTGCAAGGGTTGATATAAAATCCTTAAGCAGGGTTCCCGTGGGGCCTTGGATTCAAGGGACAGCTTTGAATTTGACTAATGGTCATTCAAGGTCTTGAAATCATGGAAAATTTTCCAGGAGCCTTGAAAAGCCTTGAATATTCCCGAAATGAAAATGCTAATGAAGTATATAATCATAAATATATAGTTTTATATGCCAGAATTCGTGAAGGCACAGTCCTAACTAGGACCCTTCAAAATTTCAAATTGAAAATATTTCCCATAATGCAACAAGAAATTTAACAAATTTAACCTTGTATTACAGAGCTCACTGAGCTTTGTCAAACAAGATTGAATTGTTTAAATATCAAGTTGCCTTATGAGATTGTTTTGAAAAAAAAATAAACACAGATCTTACCATGTGTTACTAAATGTTTTCTGTAAAAGTCTTCCCTGGTTAGATTTTTGTCTATTTGAGGTACTCGAAAGGGTATTGAAAGTGGACTAACATGTCTGGAAAAAGTATGGAACCTTTTTTTTCTGGCAAGTGTAAGAACACTGTTGTTAGAAAAATACTACAGTTTTAGGCATGATAATATTTTTATACTGTACCAATGACCCAGACATAGCTGGTGCTAACTCTTAAAATATAGGGCCAAACACAAATTTTGCCCCCCAATCCCCAAAATTTGCATCTAAAACTAAAGAAAACATGTCCTGAAAGGCCCTCCACACTTCGCCCCTACTGCGCATGCGCAGTGTCAAGGACGTTCCGAAATTGGCGCCATTAATCATTCTAAGTTTGGCCCTTCATCAGTTAACATCTGACTGATCTTTGTGCTTTTAAATCTCAGTTTAAATGATGCCAGACACATAAATATTAGTGAAATGGTGATTCTAAGGAGGATAGAAAAGGAGGAGAGGAAAAGAATGTGTGACAGAATATTATCAGGGCTGTAACTTAAATTTTTTTAATGAAATTATGTTAAGTTACCTATTTTCAAGGCAGCAGCCATTTTGTTGTCATTCTGATTATTTAGTTACACTGTTTTTTCAAGTGTTTTTCCTCTCTCCCTGTCCTTTAAGTTCCCCCTTGCTATTCTCCCATGCTTTTGGCATAGTTTCTGTAATTATTATTACTAAAATTTCTTGGGAGTTTTAGCTGAATAACAGAATGAATTCTGTTCTTTCCCCATGTTTACGTCTTCACCTACGGGTGGTTAGGCGTTGTGTTCTGCATCTACCATCTGATGTTCTGCAGTTTCTTCCCTGGAAGTCTCTGTTTTGCATCAGATGGTGTATTTTTGGTAACTGATTTCGGGCCTGGGTGCCTGGAGTCTTATTTTAGTGTTTTTACACTCATTGTTTACATTTACAACAGCCCTCTGTGTGAGGGGGGGATTTCTAAATAATAATATCTTTATGTTATTTTAATCATAAATAGATACATTATTATTGTTCGTAAGTGTTGAATAAATTGTTTAAAATATTTTTAAAATTTTTGTCCACACTTAGGCTTGGGATCCATTGGGGCTCAACGTTACTTTTCAGAAACTTGGGCTGTTCTGAAAAAATATTTTTTCAAAATATTTTGATTTCAATTATTTTTTCTATATTAATGGATCATATTATTATTATGTATTTTGATTGCCAGGGGTTAGTGCGAGTACCAGGACTTGTTTTCTTTTCACATTGAAAGGATATTGATCAATTGTTTTAAGAGGAAGTCTTCCTCTGACCTTATTATCATTCTATATGTGGTCAGTGTACTCGCATTAACTCCTGTTCTGTATCGTATGATTTCGATGACAATATGGGAAGCGTATGTCACGGTATGTTGTTGGGGATTTGGACACTCCGGTCCTTTCCCCGCAGGGTCACTCTACTTTATCAATTTCTATTTCAGACGATCAAGATTAGGGTGATGTATCTGTGATGTCTTCCAACAGTGTGCCTCCGTCGTCACAATTAATGAAGGGCTAGCGGAAAAGTGCTCATGTAATACGCCAATTGCCTAAGAGGACCCTAGTAGGTTCGACGGCCTTTGACGTCCGCTAGCTCGCCCGGTGTAGCGTCCATTCACCGAATGGTTCGGCAGCCGGGTTCGTCCGTTGCGGTCTAGAAGGAATTTTGGGGTGATGCGAGCACTATAAAATTAACTTAATGCACACCCAGTGACGGCGGATCGGAGGGAGAACGGAGGAAGCCTTTTAGTCCGGTTCATAGCTCGTTCCGGTCCATCCGGACGGCAAGCGAGAGAGGCCCCTCTCTCATTCAACAACATCTGGCCCCAGATGTTGTGGTACAAATGTGTCGTTAGCGGAGCATACGTCCGTCGCTCGGGACGCTCCGTTGTATAGGCAGTCCGCTGAGACTGCTAAGGCTTCCTCTTCTCGTCAGCGCACACGACCGCACCTTGGCTGCGTGACCGCCGATATATTACCAGCTTCGCCGATCAAGGATTCTTCGGCGACCAGGTCACACCATCCGACAGCCAGGGATTCGAGACCGATGGACTCCGGACGTTCGCATAGGAAGTATGCGGGAGCCATCTGATGCGGAGCTACCCTCGGCGAAGCAGCGATAGTCTGCGCCTCCGCAGGTCTCGACGCCGGACATTCTTGTGCACATAGCACAGCTTATCGCAGCATCCCAGCAGCCGACAGAAACGGTGTCGGATCGAGAATTATCCGACAGCGCTGGGTTGGTAGCCGGGGACTCGAGGCCTGCAGACTCCGGACGTTCGCATAGGAAGTGTGCGGGAGTCAACGTACACGGAGCTTCCAGCGGCAATGCATTGTAAGTCCGCTACTGCACAGGCCTCGGGAACGGACGTGCTTTCCTTAATAGCACAGTTTATCGCAGCATCCCAGCATCAACTGAATCTGTCGCATATATTTTATCCGACGATGCTGGGTCGGGACGCTCCACGGAAGCGGGTACGGACGTCCGAAAATTTTCATCCGGTCCGACGGGATACCGAAAGGGATTCGGTGGATTTCAAGCTTTCCCTTTCGGAACAACATATGCTGCGATGCCGGATAAGAAACTGATAGCGTCGGTGGACTTAGAAATTTTTGGTTCGGTTCAGGGACATCGTCCCTCAGTTCCGACATAGTCCAATAATGTCACGCAAACTATCGAATTATTGAACGACGCTATATATATTATTATTTTATGCTTGCTATCCAAGCATTTCTGGTTTCTTGTTCGAAGAGTTATGGAGATGTCTTTCAAAAGTGTGCCTCTGTCGTCATAGTTAATGAAGAGTTAGCGGCTATATGTGCTCATGGAATATGTCTATCGCTTACGGAGTGACATTCGCTAGCTCACCCGGTGTAGCGTACATTCATCGATTGGTTCGGCTGCCGGGTTCGTCCGTTGCGGTCTAGGAAGGAGATTTGGGTGATGCGAGCACTTTAATTACTTTAGTACTCACCCAGTGACGGCAGATTGAGGACAGATCGGAGGAAGCCAACAACATAGGGGACCGCATGTTGTGGTTCAGATATTTTACATTCGGAGCATATGTCCGTTGCTCGGGACGCTCCGTTATATTGACAGTCCGAGAGACTGTCTTTAATGCTTCCTCATCCTCACAGCAGGGCACACGACCGCACATTGGCTACGTGACCTCGAGTATCCGATCAGTTTCGGCATTCAGTGATTCCACAGCGAATAGGTCGCGCCATCCGGTAGCCAAGGGACACGAGGCCTATACACTCCGTTCGCTCGCATATTGGAAGTATGCACGGGGTAACGATCTCGGAGCTTCCTGCGGCAATGCATCGTAAGACCGCTGCTCCTCAGGCCTCAGTGACGGACGTGCTATCCGAGTTAGCACAGTTGTTTCGCAGCATCCCAGCAATTGACGGTTTCTCGGTCGAATCAGGAATTATCCGACGGCGCTGGGTCGGTGCGGTCCGCGGTTGCATCAAGCTACGGACGACCGAACGCTTTATAGGGTCCGACAGGATGGCGAAAGGGATTCGAAAGATTTCGAGTTTTCCCTTTAGTAGTATCGGAAGATGCCTTTCTTATCTTCTGGCATTTCTTCCAGTGATTATTTTTCGGACTTCATTGCTGCGATCTTGGATAAGAGACTTATAGCGTCATTGGACTCGGATTTTTCGATCGGTACAGGGGCTTTGTCCCTGACTTACCGACGCAGTCCAATATTGTCATTACAACATGTGTTTTATTTTTCGACGCTATATATTTATATATATATACAAGCCTGCTACTAAGCATGATAGTTTAGTTTCTTGTCCGCGTGGCTCATTTCTGCCATTTTATCTTTTTTACATATAGTTTATTTTGGCAGAGCAGGGCATACCGAGAGTTCATATGCGTCTAGACGGTGATTAAAGACTGCATATATTCTTTTTCGCCGTTTATGTCTTTTCCAATTTCAATGTTGGGAACGACATTATGTATAGTAGACTTAACTTAGACGCTTTATTATACGTAATCCGCCTTACTGAGGCGTTATCATTACGTCTTCAAGAAAAGATTTACGGGATATTATTCTCAATGTAATTTCTTTTGAGGGCAGTAGTTTGTTCACGTATAACTCCGCCCTTCAGTGGCTGATTGGAGTTGGTTAGACGTGATGCAGCCCTAGCTACATCCACGCGTGGATAGTAGGTTAAGAACTCTCTCAGAGTCGCTTCGTTCTCGGAGGAGCTTCTCTTCGACGGCAACTTTCCGGCAATCCATGAATTGCTTGAATTATACATTCTCTTGTCTATCTAGTGTTACAAGAGATTCAGACTGGGGCAAACATTCGGTGGTTGACTCAGAGAGTGCCGCCGCAGTTGCCGGACCCGAGTGTGGCTGTTATGACGGTTGCCAGTCAAACAGATTGGGATATATACTGATCCCTACGGATTCGAAGTGCCAGGGTCTTTGGGTTCCGCAGTCTTTTAGCTATCAGTTTAACTTCCGCGGAATAATGTTTTTTAGGCTTGCTTTATGTCATTGCATGAACATTATTCAGAAACGCATGCCCAAATTCCTGTCCTTTAATTCGACAGTAGTGGCGTATCTCCGGAACCAGGGAGGCACTCTTTCGTTTCCGTTATTCAATTTAATGGAAAGAATCCGTCTTGGTTATAGTACACCAAGTTCAGTTTTGGTCCGTCATATTCTGGGTCGTCTGATTGTTTTATCGCACTCCCGTTCTCTTACGGGTCGCTTGTTGCTGTCAGAATGGACTCTCAACAAACAAGTATTTAATCAGATTTGCTATCTATGGGAGCGCCCAATGATGTTTTATTTATGACACAGCTTGCTAATCAATTGCAGACGTATGTGTTGGCTTGTCCAGATCTCTGAGCTAATACTGTTAACGCTCTATTGATCTATAGGACGGAATGATAGGATACGCGTATCCTCCGGCGCTGTTGTTTTAGCAGGTATTGCTAAGATAAACAACCACTATACATTTCTGTTGATAGCATCTCTATCTTCACAGAGATCATGAGTAATTTACTCTCTTGTCTACTGTGGATCTTAACGTGAAATCTTCCTCTATGTGAGGATCTTTTTTCACTGGGTAAATCGTGTCATCTTTATCACAACCAGCAAGGTCGCAACCTTCATGTATTCCGTTGTGTGGTCCGTATTGCATTGTATGCACTGTACTGGACGAGCTTTGGACGCGATTTCTTACTATAGGAGATCCTCTTCTTCGCTATTCTATGCGACTAAAGTGGAGGCTCTTCCGTCGTGGTGTAGGGATCATTATGTTCATATGGTTGATCCCTCCATACTACTCATTGCTATTTTTTAGTATACTTGTTTCGCAAGATCTACTGCAGCCTGTGTTATTTAGGTTATAGGTTTATGTTACCTCATACCTATGCACTCTACTATAGTTTACAATTGAGTCTTTTGTCTCTTTATCTAAGTCAGTTAGTAACTTTTTGATAAATAGACTTAGAATCTTTAGATTAAATTCCTATACGGATTTTAACTTCGGTTCTTATTTAGCTAAGTAATCATTTGAGCCTCTGGAAACAGTAGTTTTCAAATTCTGACCTTTTAGACAGTAATTCTGTTGGTTTCTCTTTTACTGTAGAGTCAGTGAGTTTCATGCACTATCGATGGATGATTTTCACTTTCATAGTTTCGGAATCAATACTTCCGTTACTATTTAGGTTGGATTGTTGCATAAGAGTTAGGCTCCTATTATCCGGAACCTATTATTTTAAGGTCCTTCCGTCTTCGTATGGGCATAGGCCTTTACTCTTTCCGGGTACAGTTTATGTATTTATAAACAGATATCTGTTTATTACAAGGGCGTAAGCTTCTTCTGTCTTTGATGTCTAGTAGAAGGACGTTACGCTCCATTTTATTGTTAATGGATTCTATTAACTAGCGTACTGCTTATGGTATATCATTAGCTTAGCAGTTGTGCTTAAGATTTCGGCTCATGAAGTAAGAGTTCTTCTACTTCTTGGGCTTACATTAATAGTGTTGCTATTATAGATTTTTGAAGGCTGCTCATTGCGCTCAGCCATCCATTCATGAATTTTATCTCAGAAATATCGAGTCCATTTCTGGAGGCCTCTATTGTTAGGTCTATTATCTACTGCTCAGAATGTCATTCTCTTAACAGTTGCTACTATAGCTAGGTAGGCTGTCTGTTTCGGCAGTGTCTCCGTTCGGCTGCCCTCTTCGCTGTGGGCTATTTGACCCAGGGCAAGAAAAAAGGGGGGGGGGGGAGGGTGTTCCCTTGGGTCACCTGTTTTTACTATGAAAACAAGGGGATACCTCCTCCGGAGTTAGTAATTCTGAGCTGTTATTGGGATGGTTGTTTAGTGAGAAGTTTAAGTTTATAAAATTCATTCAAGTCTTAGTTTTTAAAGTATAGCCTTTGAATATTGCATATGTCAACGGACATGATTATGCAATTCTCACACACTTTTAGAAGTATAAGAGTCTCTATTCTCTAGACTTACTTTATTATTGGCTTACTTTAAAAATTATTAGTTTAAGGATTATTGGATATTAATAGAGTACATGGATGTATGAAGCTCAATTTTTGGAAGGTGTTGTATCTTTCTAATTTATCATAAATAAGAAAGATACATGTAAGGCCTATTACTTCTTTTCCCTACAGGGGATGACTCTATTTTATTTTATTGAGCGTATTCCATTTTGCTCTATGTCCTTGGCCCTCCAGCCTTTTTACTATTCAGCTATGTCTGGGTCATTGGTACAGTATAAAAATGTTAAAAAATTTATAGTAATTTATATATTTTTTATACTTACCAATGACCCAGACGGGGATGGCCCTCCCAGGAGTTGGGAACTCTTGCCTCCCCGCTGAGTACATAGCGCTTACCAGGCACTGGTTATTAGAATGATTAATGGCGCCAATTTCGAACGTCCTTGACACTGCGCATGCGCAGTAGGGGCGAAGTGTGGAGGGCCTTTCAGGACATGTTTTCTTTAGTTTTAGATGCAAATTTTGGGGATTGGGGGGCAAAATTTGTGTTTGGCCCTATATTTTAAGAGTTAGCACCAGCTATGTCTGGGTCATTGGTAAGTATAAAAAATATATAAATTACTATAAATTTTTTAACTTTCCGCTTTTCGGCAGATTTCCACTTTTTTTTATGTTTAGTAGGACCGTTTTTGAGATACGTGCAAATCCATTGAGAAACTTTAGGGAGGGGGGTAAGGTCGACGTAAATGTGGGCCTGTATTGATCATATCCGGACAGTGCAAGTCTTTCGGGGATCATTTTAAGAGCACTTCCGGAAATCATTTTAAAAGCACCGGCTTATACTCCTCGCCTCGAATCGAATGCTCCTATCCTTGTGGATAAATGCGCTTTGTTTTCAACAAAGAAAATTTTACGCTTCATGATCTTTTTCAAAACGTTTAGGAAGTATATTGAACAATTGAAATGAATTCTATTGTGAAAGAGGGAGACCGGTTTGATGACAACAGCGACTTTAAGGAATACAAACTTGGAGATTTCTTCAAAAAAGTGAACATTCGTGGAAAATGCATTTGCGTTGTTTGCAACAAGTTGACGCAGTACGGGTCGCGGAGATGCAAAGCTTTGGAGAGTCATTGCGAGACATCGTCCCACATCAATGCCTTATCGCAGAGGAAAACAAATTATTCACTGGATGCGATGTTTGGTGCAACCGTTACCAAGAAGACTGTCAACCCCAAAATTGATTCCACTTGTGTCCCCATGTGTGACCGGATAGCAACACAAGAGGCACTTATTCTTGGGATAATTACTGAAAACTCGTTACCATTGACAATGGCACGAACATTGGTGAAGCTTTGTCAGGCTGCAGCCAGAGACAAGCCAGCTCTCTCTATGATGTCCATGGACCGAACTAGTGCTTCATACAAAATGACTTATGGCTTGGGGAAAAGTTTTGTAGATGAGACTACTGAGAACCTACAGAGCCACCCATTTTCACTGAATATTGACGAAAGTACAGGCAATAATTTAAAAAGGATGTTGTCCATTCTGGCATCCTATTATATTGATGGAGAAGTGCGAGTTGAACATTTATGCACAAAGGAGTTAATTCGCGTTGATGCTTGCTCTATCGTCGAGGCAGTTTGTGATGTTTTTGACTCCTCAAGTATACCCTGGAGCAACTGTGTGTCCATACTTTCGGATTCGTGTAATGTAATGCGTGGGTCCAAAAATGGATTTGAACAACAGATAAGAACAACAAAGGCGAATCATTTATTGGACATTGATGGCGACAGTTGTCACCACATTCATAACAGCTGTAAACAGTTCTGCGCCCCCTTTGAGAAGTATTTAGAGGGTCTTTTTAGTGACATATATTCTGATTTTAAGTGGTCATCAGACTTGAGAGACTATCTTAGTGAAATATGCAACATGATTGGGGTAAAAGCTACAATGCCAGAAAGATTCATTTCACACAGATGGTTATCAGCTAATGACAGGGCTGTGGACTGTGGACGATTATTCCATGCTTTGCAGTTGTTTTACTACCCCTTTATCAACTGCAGTTTGATTTCAGACTACAAGGATATAATACTACAAATTTTCCACAGTGAAGGTGTCAGCGATGAATCCATTAAAGCAATTGAAACCATTCATTTGTCACTGAAAAAGAAAGCGTTAACACAAGACGGGAAAGACAGGAAGCAAAGAATTGTCAAAAAACTTTTCTTCACACAAGACAAGACCCAGCTACAGTTAGCATTTTATTCGAGTGTTTTAAGCATCCTAAAAATGTACGTTTGCTTATATCAGACAAAAGAAACACTGATCCACCAACTACATGATCGACAATTTGAGACATTTAAGCAATTCTTATCATGTTTCTTGAAGACAGAAAATATAGCTGGTAAATCAGCCAAATTTATCATGAAAATGGATGTGGAAGATGTTAACAATTTGAACATTGCTTATATGTATTATGGAAATAAGGCTAGAAAGATCATTGAGAAGTTGGGTAGAAAGGATTTTCAAGTCAAGGAATTTAAAGAGAAAGCACAATTAGCATACATAAACTGCTCAAAATACATGCAGAGAAAGCACCCACTCAATAGTGAGGTTTTAAAGTCGTTGTCGTGTATAGATCCCCTGATCAGAAATCACCATTCAGTAGGAATTGGACTAGAATCTCTTGCTCGCCACCCGAGTCATTTTAACCCAGTAGCAGAGGATGACCCAGATGCAATTACTGCAGAAATCCGTCACTACCAAGTAGATGACAGTCTGCCAAATTTTGACATCCAGAACAGAAAATTGGTTGAATGGTGGTCCAAAGTTATTGAAACTAAGAAATATCCCTTTCTAACAAAAATTATCCAGGCTGCACTTTCTATATTCCATGGCCCCCAAGTTGAGTCTTCGTTCAGTTTAATGAGTGACATTATTGACGAGCGTTCAACAAGGATGAACACCACAACATTCAATGCAATCCAGTCTATTAAATATGGTCTGAGGGCGAGAAACACAACAAGCCTTAAATATTTTGAACGGCATGATCCAATTCATTCACCAGTGCATCAGAATGTTTGCAGAAATTTACGCACTGCAGCTTCCAAATACAAGAAGGAGAAAGAGGTGAAACAGCTAGAAATTGCAGAGAAAAAGGGAAAGCTGAACATAAAATGTAAACCTCCACTGTCCAAGCTGAAAGTGAAAGCAGCTGCTGCCATGCAACATAAAAATGAAAGACAAGAGCACGAGATGAGTGAACAGAAAAAGTGCCGAAAAAGAGCACTAGAAGAGTTGTCAGAGAAATTCAGAAAGAAGAGGCAAAAAACCATGTGAACAAAGCTTATCAGCAGAGTTACATGTACTTCAATTTAACCCCTTAATATATATTACATACTGTTTTGGGTAAAGGTGCTTTACCCACACAGTATATAATATATAATTATCGTAAATATCATTTAAGAATTCCTGTTAATCTGTATACAAAAAAATGAAATTGATCAAATATTATTAATGAATCTGGCCCATGGAGCCACTTCTAACCACATTTATTTAATGCTCAGGCATCAATTCACGCTGAAAAATTAAGTCATATTCCCCTGTCGGTCGGCAAAACGAAATATCAAAATGATATTTAGAAATCGATATTCATCGTAGGTTCGGATGACGAATCACATGTACTTTAAACGAGTCAGCACATCAGTAATGAATTCCAGAGTCCCAAATACAAACGAATTCAAATAATTGATAGTGACAGTGACTAAATCAATTCATTAAATCAGCGGTTTCAAAGTTTTACTTTCTCATTCACCTTCCAGCGAAAAGCCGAAATCACTTTCAAATTTCTTCAGTTCAACTTCACACGTCTTCAGTGCATTGAGTTAAAAAAAAATAAAATGACGGGTCTTGTTATTGAAAATAAGAAAGTGGTGTTTTTTGTTATTGTTCTATTTCTTCGAAACACATTGCGATTATTTCAATTCGCCAGCCTTGGTAAATCGTAAAGTTAGGGGAGAAATAAGACGGGACTACTTTTTGTGCGGATATTCACACATTCCAATGGTTGGAGTTTGGTTGTTGTAATTTTTGTATGGACGCCGGTTCGGCACATAAATTTTGCGCCTTAATGGCAAATAAAGGCCACAAATTGGAGAGTTTGTAGTCGTAGAGCATTAAATAAAAAGAAAATTCACGAAAATTTGATGAATACCGAAAATATCTCGTTCGTGGCTACAAGAAATACGAGGATCTTCACGAGCGACGCAGTCGCTCGTGAAGATCCTCATATTTCTTTGTAGCCACTCACGAGATATTTTCGGTATTCATCAAATTTTCGTGAATATCCTCTATCTGTATAATATAGATGTGGTTAGAAGTGGCACCATGGGTCAGATCCAATGTTATCAATATTTGTTTCATTGTATTGTAAAATTCAAAAATTACCGAGGCCTCTCCTTTTAGCATAATTGTAGTGTAAATCTGCCTGGTTAAGCAAAGGTTTATAGTCGAGCTCTTTCCAATGAGGGGTCACATGATATGGTTTTGTTGAAAGTTTTTGAAAAATTAAAAAAAATGAAATTTAAAATAATAAATTTTGATATCGTCTGCGTTGAGTAAAGCGTTAAAGCTGTTTTTATGTCAAAGTATTTCATTTCATAATGTCAATCAGATGCATTCTTACATTACATTTTTACATGTAGGCTGGATTCCACATCTTGTGTATGTAGCACATTTCTCAACATCTCTTTTGTATTGAGTAACATTGAATACACACACCAATCATGGTATAATCATTTCTTCCCAACAACCATAAATTTTATATTTTGAGGGGCAAGCACCCCATTCGCAAAGTTGTCTGGAAAATCCTTATGTGATTTCCTTATTTGGGATTGTCATGAGTTCGCTTCCAGTGGGAGATCAGAAACGAAAATTCTAAATTCCTCCAAAACATGATTGTGTCCTTCAAAATACACACACAGACCCATGCCAGTCTTCATCTCAGGCCAAACACAGCAATTCTGTTGTACTGTAGCCAGCATGTTTTACACTTTCATGTAGTTGCAGAAAGTAAGTGAACCAAGTTATCAGGTGAAAGTCATCTAAAAAAAACTTAGAAAGCTAGATTCTAGTCATCGTTTTAGATGGTTTACAATGGTCTAGTGACTTAGGGGTTGGACTTCCTATTGCCAGGCAGGGTTGCAGTGAGCGTGCGAGATTCTAACCATTATTTTAGATGGTGTGCAAATGTCCTGTGGTTTAGGTGTAGGACTTACGATTGTCAGGCAGGGTTGCTGTGAGGTTGATTCTCGGCAGGGCATCAGAAACCAACATTCTAAATTCCTGCAAAACATGATTGTGTCCTTCAGAATGCACATAGGCTGGATTCCATGCCTGGTGTATCAAGCACATTTCTCAATGTCAGTATTATATTGAGTAACATTAAACCTTAAGGGCGAAGAGATTTTTACATATTTTTGTACACTTTGATAGTCTACATCCTGTGGCTTTGCTGCTGTTTTTTGGCATGCCATTGCTGCCTATATTGGCTGCTAAGACTTAACTAAAAACAACTGCCACTACACTGAGAATGTAACTTTCGAATTAGCCCAAAGACAGCATGTAAGGCACCTGTTCTGTTGCAAAAAATGTGATCAAAGTCAGAATTAAATCCATAAGGGTTGAACACACACAGCATCAAGTAACACTGAATACACACACCAACCTTGGTATAATAATTTCTTCCCAACAACTGTAAATTTCATATTTTGAGTGGCTTCCACCCCATTCCCAAAGTTGTCTGGAAAATCCAGGTGTTATTTCCTTATTCAGGATTTTTAACTTGGGATTGGTCAAGAGATCTGCCACTTCAAAGCATATGTCACTTCAACTGGCTGTCTATCAGAATGTTTATCTGTCTCTGCCCATCTGTTGACCATAGATGAGAAACTTTATCCAGTTTGGTGTTGCAGCTAATGTGTACTCAAAATATCAAAATTCTATATCTTTCCAACCTATCAAACCTCAATGATTGTTATATCATCATCCAGTTCTCCAGATGAAAATTGTGCCAAATAAAAGTCCCTTGAAATGCAGGACTTGGACCCACTTACAGGTTCAAGTAAATCTAGGTCCTCTAGGGAAGGTTATGTATCCAGAAGAATATGTAGCTTCTCCTCTGATAGGCCTCAACGACTTGTGAAGTTATATACCCTCCATAAAACTCCCTGTGGGCTGACACATAATGCATTTTGACACATTCGAAAAAGATTAACAAAAATGCATGGTTTTCCAGTTATGTCTCGATTTGCCGGCTTACTAACTTGTAAAAATTCTCGATCTGCCCACAAGCTTATTAAATATTTTCTCGCTTTGCCTGCAGCTCATAGAAAGTGTAACTATAGTTTGTTTTAAAAAAGTGAACAGTGTAATACTAACTGTCAATAATTTGTGTGTATTAATGCTATTACTTCATTGACACGTGAAGTTAGTTTGCACTATATTCTGGAGTGCAGGTAACACAACTTAAAGGTTTCACATTCTTTCTGTGTGCTTCACATTATCTATGTATTTCGTATGTATGGATTTGACTTGTTAGCTCACCTTACCGCAAGTCAGTGGGAGCTATTGCCATCAGTTTTGTCCAACGTCCGTTAACTTTTGCAAACTTCACTTCTTCTTCACAACCACTAGGCCAAATTCAAATATATATTGCACAAGACCATTTATGGAATATACCCTTTCTATTTTGTTTAAAAGAAGCAGCTGCCATATTCGGACTCTGGTTAATGCCCCAAAAGCTTCAAAACCTTTAAAAATCTTCTCACGAACCACCAGAGAGAATATCTTGATATTTGGTATGGAACATCCTTTGGTGTAGAAGATTAAAGTTTGTTCAAGGGAAGTTGGTAGGTTAATATTTGAGCTCTCTGTGGGGGATATCCATTTTGGGCTGTGCCCAAAAGTTCTATTTCAAGAACCAGTGGACCAATTACAACCAAATTTGTCATGTAGTATAAGTGGGTCCTAAGTAATTGATTGATGCCCAAATGTAACAGCCCTGGCTAAAAACACACAACAAAATTCTTAAGCCCATATATCCCAAACCACAAGGAACAGAGAACTGTTATTTGGTATGAAGCATCCTTAGAACCAGTAAAAGGGATTGGTTAAAAAAAGGTGCCCAGTAGGGGATATTGAAAAAATGATGAGTCGGCATTTTTGCAGTAGTTTATCCTGAAGGAAAATTCCAGGCACTGAGAATCTAGAATATCATGTTAGTCTTATCAAAACAAATTACCTGTCAAACACATGTTAATCTTATTACAATCAGAAAATTAAATTGTTGTTCAGAAAATGTTTCCCTGGATGAAACCCTTTCAATGCTGTGCACAGGTTTTTTCTGGTTCCCTGGAGAAAAATTGGTCTGATTCCTGTATGAATATCTTTAATTTAACCCTCTCATGACTTCAGTGTGTTTTCCAAAGATTTTATTTCATGTTGAACCCTTTCAATGCAGTGCACATATATGTTTTTTTCTGGTTTCTTGGAAACATTTATCAGATTCCTGTATGGATGTCTTTAATTTAACCCTCTAAAGACTCAGTGTGGGTTTCAAAGATTTTATTGATGCCTTAATCAGACCTTTTTCAATGCTGTGCACATAAATGTTTTTTTCTGGTTTCTTGGAAAAAATTTCTCTGATTCCTGTATGAATATCTTTAACCCTCTCAAGGCTCTGATTCCTGTATGAATATCTTTAATTTAACCCTCTCAAGGCTTTAATGTGGGTTCCAAAGATTTTATTTCATGTAATACTGTTAACGAAAACCTATTTCTGATTTCTTTAAAAATATTTTACCCCCCAAAATAAGCCTCCATAAATTCTCTTTCGGTTTTGTTTATTTTTGATGCTTTAATCATTTTCTCAGACTTGAATTTACTGGTGGCAGGAAAATTCTGTTTCTCGAGTTTGAAATCTTTCTTTGTCTTTAAAACCACTGGGCCAAATGCATTCATTTATGGCACAGACCATCTTTGGAGAAAACCTTTTTTCCCTTTGTTCAAATGAAGCTGCTGCCATGTTCAGGCTGATGGAATTTACTCTCCTGATTTTCCACCCCAAATTACTATATCCCTTAGGGTGAGGTTAATGCCCCATAAGCCTAATATGCTTTTAAAATCCTCTTTTTGTAAGCCACTTGCAATAATGCTTAGATTTCTTGTTTGGAACTCACTTTAGTGATGCAGATTCACTTTTTTCAAAGAAACTCGGTCAGTCAAAATTTCTGTTTTCAGATTCAGTTGGCAGATGTGAACCACATTTGTCATGTAGTATATAACTGGGTCATAAGTATTTCATTTATGCCAGAATTTTTGTTTTAGCTCACCTGAGCGAAGCTCAAGGGGAGCTTTACTAATCACTGTCTGTCCACCGTCTGTCCATCCGGCATCCAGCGTTAACTTTACATTATCGACTTCTTCTCACAAACTGCTCAACCAAATTGAACAAAATCTGGTGTGCATGTTCCCTATCATATGTCAATTCAAGTTTGTTCAAATCAAGTTGACCCGCCCCTTGGTAGGGCCACGCCCAAAAAGTGAGCCTAAATCTTAAAAAATATTATCATGAACCAGCAGTAGCAGAGACTTGATATTAGGTGTGCAGCTTCCTTTTGAGGTGTAGAATGAGATTTGTTCAAGAGAAGTTCTAGGAGCCAGGGACCAGCCGTGAGGGCGACTAGGGTGATTATGTGGCCCTTCCAAGCCCAAAGTCGCCTAGAAAAATAGTCTGGGCGATTACAAGTCACCCTCTAAAAATTGGCCAAAATGAGGAAAGGCTGAACTGAGTGATCCGAGTTTTACATAAAAACGATTATTTTCAAGAATCGAATGTGCTTGGGTGTGATAAATGGTCATTTTCATTCGTCAAATAAGCGACCATTTATTTGCAATCACATGACAATCATCACATGACAATCAATTGTCCATTGTCGCTTTTTGCGGATTTTTTATTTCTATTTTGTTCCATTTCAGTTGGAGCTTCAAGTGTTGAAACGAAAACGGATGTACTTTCTAACTCTGTATTTTTATTTCGATTTTTATACCCCCCGCAAACAACGTTTGGGGGGGGGGGGGGGTATATAGGAATCACCCTGTCCGTCCGTCTGTCCGTCCATCCATCTGTCCATCCCTATAAGCGCAACTCCTCCTAAACCGTTTGAAGAATTTTCATGAAACTTTACACAATGGAAGAACTCCATATGAAGATGTGCATGAAGCAATATAATTCCATTCTGACATTTCCAAGGGGAGATAATCTAACTTATACATTTCAGGCGCGGGGGTATCACTTTGTGAGCTTGCTCACAGTACCTCTAGTTTAACCTGGCATAGATGTATGATAGATAACTGGACCTGGATTAATCGAATGTTAATGGAGGACCACAAGCTGAAAATATGAAGGGGTGGTACATAAATATTCTTAATTTTTCCCAATTGCCTATGAAGTCTCCCTACTTGACTCTGCAGTTTCCCTATTTTTTCTGGAGGGAGACATGAAGTCTCCCTAAAATTCTTCCCTAGGCTGGTCCCTGTTAGGGGCTATATTTGCCATCATTATGGGAGGGGCAAGAATGTTTGCCCCACCCAAAATTTCTATTTTCCTAAACCGAGAGGCTGATTTGAACCAAATTTGACATGAGGTTTTATTGGGACATAAGTAGTTAATTTATTCCAAAAAAAATTTTCCTGTCACCCCATGGGAACCGCAGGAGCTAAAAATAGAAAAAAATTAAAATCCCCATATCTCCAAAACTACACGGCACTGAGAATTCTTATTCTGTGTGAGGCTTCCTTAGGACCAACAGAATGGAATGGTAAAAAAAATTGCTATCGGTTTTATCATGGGGTACTTTTTGGGGACTTTGAAAAAGTGCTGAGTCAGCATTTTTTAACACTGTGGGTAATGGGAAAACATTTAAGACTACTATTCTCCCAAACCACTGCTCCAAAAGCTTTCAAATTTCACATATTCACATGTTTATTAAAATCAGTTCCCTGGGTCCATATTTGGGCTCTATATGGGAGGCCAGATGTTTAAATTAGTGCAGTATGAAGAATATTCTTTAAAAATCTTCTTCTTCAGATCTACCAATAAGAATCTTTTGATATTTAGTATGCAGCATCCTTGGGGGGGAGGGGGAGGGGGGGGGGTTGAGATTCAAGTTTGTTAAGCCAAGTCCCTGGTTTCATATTTAGGCTGAAAATTTGAGGTCCTGGTCCAGACTCAGAAATTTTGGACCAAAATCCGGAAATGAGTTTTTTGTTTTTTTTATGCATTTCGGTCAATTTTAAGACAAATTTTTTTTTTTTTTACACTGAAAATTTGGGGTCCGGGTGGGACTTAGAAAATTTTGGGCCAAAATCCAGAAATTAGTTTTTGGGATTTTTATGCATTTTGGTCAACTTTAAGAAGAAGAAAAAAAAATTTTTGTCTGAAAATATTTTGTTTGGGACATTGAAAATTTCCGAAATAAAAAAAATTCTGTTTTTTATGCGTTTATCTCAATTTTGGGACGTAAAAGTGCAGGAACTGAAAATAGAAGGAAAATCCTGTGTATTGTGTGGGCACAATCACTTCATCTAGTTGTTATATGCTTTTCTTAGGAGGTGCGTATGCAGCTTATTCAAGTCAAGTCTCTGGTTTGATATTTAGGCTACCATGTCAGGTAAGTGCCCTCAGGCCCCCTGGCCTCTTGTTTTTTTGTTTGTTTTTTTTGGGGGGGGGGGGGGGGAGTAGAGAGAACCACAGTAGTTGAAAACAAAACAGAAATTTTGTTCGGTTGTTGTTTTTTAATACTTCACTGAACAGAGCTTGCAAGAAAGCTTTCCTAGGACCAGCAGAAATGAATGGCCAAAAAAGTTGCCTTTGGTTGTGTCATAGAAATCAAAAAATTGCTCTTGCTTCTGAACACTTACTGATACACTCATCTCTTTTGACAACTTGAGCCAGGTGAGTATTTTAGGCTCACTTGAGCCCCTGGTTACAGTTTATGGGAGAATGCCAGTTATTGCATGCATATATACACACATGGAGGGCCTGGTTTTGCTGACCGTTTGTTTCACAGAAAATAAATAATAAGAAATAAAATCCTCCCTTCCATCCCAATTTAAAATAAATTCCGATGATAAACAAGGTATGGTTTTTTATGGCCTTATGTCTGTATATTTTAATGAAACCTGTATCAATGAAGTTTCTTCGTATAATTTATTGTACTTATTAGAACTAGGCTATAACAGTAATCCGTCTTAAACTTCCACAACCAGTGTAAAAAAACATTAGAAACCGGCATATCAAGAACCCCCTGGATTTTCCAACTAGTTCAAGATGGCTTTATACATCACATTTATTCAACAGCCACATATTACACATTTTTCAATAGAAACATCAGTGCCACCTGATGAGACACTCGTCTGAATCAGTTAACTTCAAAAGAGCAGTTGAGGTCCTCATTAATCTAGAGTTACCAGGGTTCTACAGCCATCTCTCTTCTTGGTGCAAAAGAAAAATGGACAGCTTCGACTTGTTATAGATGTATGCATGCTAACTCTCTCCTTCAAGACACCAAAATTCAGCATGTAGCCAATCAGGTCTACCAGGAGGGATGACCTTGCTACAAGCATAGATCTCAAGGATACATACTCCCATGTTCTGATTCACTCTACATCATTGACATACCTGAGGTTCAAGTTCCATGGCATAGTCTTGCAATTCAAAGCGATGTTCTGGTTAAATCTTGCTCCTTGGGTCTTAACCTGCCCGATGAATCAATTGATCTCATACCACAAGAAGCATTCAAAATCCTGTTACTTGAAGATAAGTTCCAAAGAAAACCATTTACCATATGTTCTGTACAAATTTGACCTGTTAATTGCATATAGATAAAATAGTAAATTACCATTAATTGAATAAAAAAATTTGTAATATGTTTATAAATTAGTAACACAATTCCCCTGGTTTATAGACCTATTTGGCTTTGGTTCATCCAGTACAGGCATATTATCTATTGTATCTTGTTTGACAGAACTCCATGAGTTTATCTCTAGAATTCAGGAAAGTTACCAAATCCTTGTTAATTGAATACTGCTGTTAATTGAGTAATTGTCACTGGTAAAGGGTTCCACTGTACTATATGCTTCCAGTAAAAATCTCTTCTTAATAACTTGTGATGAATCTTCTGAGACATCTTTAGCAGCTCTGTGACATCCAGAAAAGGCCATCCCACTACATCAAAAGGAGATAATTTAAACAATTTCAAAAACAATGTCTTGATTTGCCATTTTCGAAATTGGAAATACATACTGTAATAAAAACAGAAATAAAAAGTAACCTGTTCCTTTTTTGTTTATTTTTTCAGACCTCGTGACTCGGATGAAAATTTCACCCACAATCCGATTGATACTGCATTGAATATCTTGCCATTTGGTAATAAAGATGATGGTGATTTTCCTCGAAATATGACTGCTTGGATGGCTAAAGATATGGTGATTAAATTGAAAGGCAAGAGCAACAAAACTGAAATAGAAAAGCCATTTTCTGTGAGTATATTTTTAATTGTACCACATAGTGTTGATGAATCCTATTTGGTGATGGCTGATTCATCAGCAAAAGATATTACTTTTGTAGAGACATTCTAATCCAGTGCAGCACAATTAGCTGAAAAAGTCACTTTATAGAAATATGCACTTCACAGAATTTATTGTCAGTTTCTACTTTTTGATAATTAAGGCTATTAAAAAAACAAAAAATTTGCAGTTGAAAAAACAAAAATTTCAAAACATTTTCACAAAATCATATCGTGACCCACCATTGGAACAACCTCATTGGTTTTGTGGAAATTGTTTGAAAAATGTGAAAAAACAATAATTAAATTTTGATATGCTGTGCATTTGGTAAAGGGTTAAATCTATTATCTATTTGAACAAAACAGTGCACTGATGATGTTTACTTCATACCAATTCTTTATTTAATTATAAAATAAACTGTGATATTGATGAGGTAGTTGTTGTGAACAGCAGTTTGTTCCATGTTTTTTTTTTTGTTTTGACATTGGGATGGGGGGGGGGGGGGGGGTGACAGGAGCAGGGAGTGGTGAGAGGGTAGAAAACCAGTCCTTGACATCTTTCCCCAAACCATATTAAAACTGCCCTTCACAATGATAGGACCTTTGCAGGCATTGTTTGGACTTTATTTTGATTGGTTGAAGATGTAAATAAAACCTTCTAATTTTTTCCAAATGGTGGCTATATTTTTTGTGTTGAAGAAGGGAAAGATATCCAAGCCTGGAGACCCCCCGCCCACCCCGACCCGTTCAAAAAGTCAAAAAAATTAATGGAAATGTTCTCTAATTAACTATTTCTAATTCACTTCTCATTATTTAATGATACAGCATTGAAGAAATTTGTTTTTCATTCCATGTTTTCTGTATATTTTGACATGGGTACGGTGGGTAGGGGGAGGGGGGGGTGTTGAGATAACCAGGCTCCCCCTTCCCCAACTTTGTTAAACTCCCATGGAATTCTTAAGACCATTGCAGCCATTGGTCTTTGTATTTAGATCTTTATTAGTCGAGTTGTGACGAAGTCAAACTCGACTTATAGTTTGGTGAATGGCGGGCGGGAGGGCGGGCGGGCGGGCGTAAACAATTGGTTTCCGGATGATAACTTGATAGTGGTTCAACTCACATTCATTAAACTTCATACATAGGTTGGTCTTGGTGGGAGGAAGAACCCTATTGATTTTGGACATGCTACGTCGAAGGTCAAGGTCACAGTGACCTTGAACATAGTAAATCTTAAACAATTGGTTTCCGGATGATAACTTGATAATGGTTCAACTCACATTCATGAAACTTCATAGGTAGATTGGCCTTGGTGAGGGGAAGAACCCTATTGATTTTGGACTCGCTACGTCAAAGGTCAAGGTCACAGTGACCTTTAACATAGTATATCGCAACAATTGGTTTCCGGATGATAACTTGATAGTGGTTCAATCTAGAGTCATGAAACTTCATAGGTGTGTTGGCCTTGGTGCGAGGAAGAACCCTATTGATCTTGGACTCACCAGGTCAAAGGTCAAGGTCACAGTGACCTTGAACATAGTATATCGCAACAATTGGTTTCCGGATGATAACTTGATAGTGGTTCAACCTAGAGTCATGAAACTTTATAGGTGTGTTGGCCTTGGTGCGAGGAAGAACCCTATTGATCTTGGACTCACCAGGTAAAAGGTCAAGGTCACAGTGACCTTGAACATAGTATATCGCAACAATTGGTTTCCGGATGATAACTTGATAGTGGTTCAACCTAGAGTCATGAAACTTCATAGGTATGTTGGCCTTGGTGCGAGGAAGAACCCTATTGATCTTGGACTCACCAGGTCAAAGGTCAAGGTCACAGTGACCTTGAACATAGTATATCGCAACAATTGGTTTCCGGATGATAACTTGATAGTGGTTCAACCTAGAGCCATGAAACTTTACAGGCGTGTTGGCCTTGGTGCGAGGAAGAACCCTATTGATGTTGGACTCACCAGGTCAAAGGTCAAGGTCACAGTGACCTTGAACATAGCATATCGCAACAATTGGTTTCCGGATGAGAACTTGATAGTGGTTCAACCTAGAGTCATGAAACTTCATAGGTGTGTTGGCCTTGGTGCGAGGAAGAACCCTATTGACCTTGGACTCGCCAGGTCAAAGGTCAAGGTCACAACTCGACATTGGATCTGTGATCCTGAGCGGCATTTTCTTTCAGTTCATTTTTAGTCGAGTTTTGACGAAGTCAAACTCGACTTATAGTTTGATGAAGTGGCGCGCGGGCAGTGGGCGTAAACAATTGGTTTCCGGGCAATAACTTTAGTTCTATTTGATGCACCTTTACCAAAATTATACCAGAGATTACCCTATAGGAAAGGAAGAGACCTTTCGATTTTAGAGTCTCGCACCCCAAGGTCAAGGTCACTGTTACGATAAATAGAATATTTTGTGACAAATTGGTTTCCGGGCTTTAGTTCTATTTGACGCACCTTTCCCAAACTTATACCAGAGGTTACCCTATAGGAAGGGAAGACACATATTGATTTTGGAGCCTGGGACTCCAAGGTCAAGGTCACTGTTACTATAAATAGAATATTTTATGACAAATTGGTTTCCAGGCAATAACTTTAGTTCTATTTGACGCACCTTTACCAAACTTATACCAGAGGTTACCCTATAGGAAGGGAAGACACCTATTGATTTCGGAGTCTGGGACTCCAAGGTCAAGGTCACTGTTACTATAAATAGAATATTTTGTGACAAATTGGTTTCCGGGCAATAACTTTAGTTCTATTCTATGTATCTTCACCAAACTTATACCACAGGTTACCCTATAGGAAGGGAAGCCACCTATCGATTTTGGAGTCTGGGGCTCCAAGGTCAAGGTCACTGTTACTATCAATAGAATATTTTGTGACAAATTAGTTTCTGGGCAATAACTTTAGTTCTATTTGACGCACCTTTACCAAACTTATACCAGAGGTTACCTTATTCGAAGGGAAGACACCTCTTGATTTCGGAGTCTGGGACTCCAAGGTCAAGGTCACTGTTACTATAAATAGAATATTTTGTGACAAATTGGTTTCCGGGCAATAACTTTAGCTCTATTTGAAGCACCTTTACCAAACTTATACCAGAGGTTACCCTATAGGAAGGGAAGACACCTATTGATTTCGGAGTCTGGAACTCCAAGGTCAAGGTCACTGTTGCTACAAATAGCTTATTTCTTCAGAATTTAATGTCAGTGCTCGACTTCTGAATCTGTGATCCTCTTGCTGGATTTTTCATTCTTTTGGTGAGAGGGGAGGGAAGATAAACATGCCTAGCCTGGACATCCCACCCCCAACATTATCAAACACCCATAGACATTCATAGGGTATTTGCAGCCATTGTTTGCACTTTGTGTTCAAATCTTTTATCTTTTTGTTCAATTTGTTTTTTAGCTCACCTCACTGCAAGTCCATGTGAGCTATTGCTATCACTTGGCTTCCGTCGTTCGTTAACTTTTGGAAACGTGTCTTCTTGACAACCATTAAGCCAAATTCAAACATATATTGCACAGACCCTCTATGGAGTATACCCTTTCTATTTTGTTAAAATGAAGCAGCTGCCATCTTTGCTCTATGGTTAATGCCCCTAAAACCTAAAAATCATCTTCTCATGAACCACCAGAGAGAATGCCTTGATATTTGGTATGGAACATCCTTTGGTCTTGAAAATTAAAGTTTGTTCAAGGGAAGTTGGTAGGTCAATATTTGGGCTCTCTGTGGAAGCATATCCATTTTGGGCTCCACCCAAAATTTTCAAGAACCGGTGGGCCTGTTAGATTCTTTTGATATTTGGTATACAACATCTCGATGGAGGCCAGATTCAAATTTGTTCAAAATCGGATCCCTGGGTTGATATTTGGGCTGAGTATTGGAGCAAAAAGTTGAACTTAGTGCAGTATGAGATAAATTTCCTTTAAAATCTTCTTCTTCAGATCCACCAGTCAGAATCCTTTCATATTTAGCATACAACTTTTCTAGGGGGGGGTCAGATTCAATTTTGTTCAAATTGAGTCCCTGCGTCAATGTTTGGGTTTCCCATGGGAGTCCAAATTTTATCTTAGCGCAATATGGGGAATAATCTTTAAAAATCTTCTCCTTCAGATCCACCAGTCAGATTCTTTGATATTTGGTACACAACATCTCTATGGGGGTTAGATTCAAGATTGTTCAAATCAAGTTCCTGGGTTAATATTTACGCTCCCTATGGGAGCCCAAATTGTAACATTGTACTATATGAGGGAATTTCTTTAAAAATCTTCTTTTTTCACATCCACCAGTCAGAATATTTTCATATTCGGTATACAACATCTCTAGGCGGGTCAGATTCGAGTTTGTTCAAATAGGGCCCTTGGGGTAATATTTGGGCTCTTTGTTGGGGCCCATAGTTTAACTCGGTGAAAAGTGAGAAAATTTCTTGAAAAATCTCCTTCGGATCCACCAGTCAGAATCATTTCATATTTGGTGTTTGGCATCTCCAGGGGTGTCAGAATCATGTTTGTTCAAATTGAGTCCCTGGGTTAATATTTGAGCTCTGTATGCCGGTCACTTACTGATACACTGATCTCTTTTGACAAATTGAGCCAGGTGAGCATTTTAGGCTCACTTGAGCCTCTGTTTTTGGGTTTGTTTTTTTTTTGGGGGGGGGGGGGGGATAGAAGATGGCCAGGCCTGGACATAACTTTTTAATTTTTACCAGATTTTCAGATTAGATACCCTGGTGGTGGGGGGTGGGGGAGAGAACCTGATGATATGTTCTCTTCATAGCAACAGAACCAAACTTGCAGAAAATATTTGTGTATAAAAATAGAAGATCCCTATCGATTTTGAACTAATAGCCATAGTCAAACGTCACAGACTGTAAATCCAAATAGAACTTTGTTAGAAATTAGTTTCAGGCAATCTCACAACTCAGTTTTTTGATCTGCAATCCTCACATTGGATTTTATTCTCTTTACAGGATTTCTATCAGAGTCCTTTGCACAATATGGAATATTTACCAACAGATAAAAAGAATGGAACAATTGTGAATGAAACAGCCAAGATAAAGGATTGGGCTATCGTATATGATACAGAGCTAATACTTACAAATCTAGATCACTTTAAGGGATATAACATAGAGGCTAGTATTTCATTATTTTCATTGATTTTTTAAAAGTAGAAAGATTTTTAGCTTATCTTGACAACCTCAGAAATTTTTTTCCAGGAACTGGAGGGTGATTTTCAGGGAAATTGGATGAATTTTTCAGCTCTTGGACCACCACTGGCATCAGGTTGCATCCAGTGCTTTATAGGCTAAATATTTGCTTATGCCCTTTATGCTGTGTTGAAAAATCATTGGTTTGAATATCCTCAATTCCTCCTTTTCTTAAGACCCCTTCTGTAATTCCATTTTTCATGACACACTGTATTTAATCCACTTTCCCTTTTTAGCTCATCTGACTGCAAGTCAGTGTGAGTTATTGCCATCACTTGGTGTCCGTCGTCCATTAACTTTTTGCAGACTTGACATCTTCTTCACAACCACTACGCCAAATTCAAACATATATTGCACCGACCATCTATGGAGTATACCCTTTCTATTTTGTTTAAATGAAGCAGCTGCCATATTCGGGCGCTGGATTATGCCCCAAAAGCTTAAAAACCTTTAAAAATCTCTTCTCATGAACCACCAGAGGGAATGCCTTGATATTTGGTATGGAAGATCCTTTTGCGTAGAAGATTAAAGTTCAAGGAAAGTTGAGATGTCAATATCTGGGCTCTTTGTGGAGGCATATCCATGTTGGGCTCTGCTCAAAATTTCTAATTCAAGAACCGGTGGGCCAATTTCAACCAAATTTGGCATGTAGTATAAATGGGTCCTAAGTAACTTATTGATGCCCCCCCCCCACCCCCCCCACCCCCCCCCCCCACAAAAAAAACCCACAAATTTCACAGCCCTGTGGCAACCACAGGGGCTAAAAACAGAAAAAAATTCAAAAGCCCATATATCCAAAACCACAAGGAACAGAGAACTGTTATTTGGTATGAAACATCCTTAGGACCGGAAGAAGGGATTGGTTAAAAAAAAATTGCCACCGGTTCAATCAGGGGGCCCGGTAGAGGGTATTGAAAAAATTATGAGTCCGCATTTTTGCAGTAGTTTATCCTGGAGGAAAATGTTCACTGAGAACCTTGATTGACAGCTATAATAACATTTTGTTCTTAAAACAACAATGCTGCTAGCTTATCTTATTATTATAATCTGAAAATTTTGTGGACTTCACAATTTGTTTTGCTAAGATATTATTTCATGTTGAATATGAACCCTTTCAATTCTGGAAGCATCTGATTCCCGTATGCATGTCTTCAATTTAACCCTCTCAGACCTACAATGTGGGTTCCAAAGATTTTATTGATGCCATGAACAAACCCTATCAAAGCTGTATATGGTTCCTTGGAAAATAAATTGATCTGATTCCTGTGTGAACATCTTTAATTTAACCCTCTAATGACTTCAGTGTGTTTTTTCCAAAGATTTTATTTCTTGACGAACTCTCACTGCTGTGCATATATGTTTTTTTCTGGTTTCTTGGAAACATTTATCTGATTCCTGTATGCATATCTTTAATTTAACCCTCACAAGACTGCAATGTGGGTTCCAAAAATGACTTTAGTGTGTTTTCCAAAGATTTTATTCCATGCTGAACCCTTATTATTTATTTATTGGTGTTTAAGGTCACATATTTCTGCACAATGGCTAACCATGACCGTGACAGTTTTACGGGTGGAGGAAGCCGGAGTACCCGGAGAGAACCACCAAGCAATGGCGAGCAACTGTCAGCTCCCCAACATACCAACTCCATACAAGCAGGGTTAGCATTGGTTGAAGACAGGTGCACCATCGACGTGCAGTATGCCTTAGTACACAGCGTCACCATGCCCCCACCTGGGCAATGGGGGTAAAGTGTCTTGCCCAAGGACACAACTCGGTTGCCGCAGGTGGGATTCGAACCGAGGACCTCTCGGCTTGCAGCCTGCACCTCTACCAACTGAGCCACCGTGCCCCCTTGCTGAACCCTTTAAATTCTGGAAACATTTATCTGTTTCCTGAATGCATGTCTTTAATTTAACCCTCTCAAGACTGCAATGTGGGTTCCAAAGATTTTATTGATGCCATGAACAAACCGTTTCAATGCTGTATATGGTTCCTTGGAAAAAAATTGATCTGATTCCTGTACGAATTTCTTTAATTTAACCCACTCACGACTTCAATGTGTTTTCCAAAGATTTTATTTCATGATGGACTCTTTCACTACTGTGCACATCTAAGTTATTTCATGTTGAATGAACCTTTTCTTTGCTGGAAAACATTTATCTGATTCCTGTGTGCATACCTTTAATTTAACCCTCTCAAGACTGCAGTGTGGGTTCCAAAATTTTTATTGATGTCATGAACAAACAATTCTTTTTTTTTGAGGGGGGGGGGGGGGGGGGTAGAGTCTTGTTATTTTAATCTGAAAATTCTGTGGACTTTAGTTTGTTTTGCAAGATTTTATTTTATGTTGAATGAACCATTTCAATGCCGGAAAACATCTGATTCTTGTATGATTGTCTTTAATTTAACCCTTTCAAGACTGCAATGTGGGTTCCAAAGGTTTTATTGATGCCTTGAACAAACAAAACCCTTTCAATACTGTAGATGTGTTTTTAAGTGTACCCATACCATGTATGAGGGAATTTCTTCAAAAATCTTCTTCTTCAGATCCACTTGTCAGAATGCTTTTATATTTGGTATACAACATCTCTAGGGGGGTCAGATTCAAATTTGTTCAAATCGGATCCATAGGTTAATATTTGGGCTTGCTATGGTAGCCCAAATTTTAACTCCGTGCAATATGAAGAAATTTCTTTAAAATATCTCTTCTTCAGATCCAACAGTCAGAATGCTTTCATATTTGGTACACAACATCTCTAGGGAAGTCAGATTCAACTGTGTTCAAATCGAGAGCCTGGGTTAAAGTTTGGGCTCCGTATGGGAGCCGAATTTGGCCATTTTGCTGAAGAATTAAAAATGTTGTATTCAGTACCCTCTAGGGGTGTGTAACTAAGATTAATCCACATAGGTTGTATGAAGGGGCTTCATAGGGGAGCTCTACATTTTACATTATGTTCAACTGAAGAAAAGGCATGATGCCCGGATTATTTTCGTCACTCCCAAGGAACTCAAGGATTCACAGTGTTTCCTATGGAGATGGATTGCTTCATGTAGACTCATTCTTTGACTCTATGTATATTGTGTTCTGTTCAAGATGAGTGCTTCAGGCCTCGTGGGGCCTCTTGTTTTTCATGTGATCGATTCTGTTTCATGTGATCGTATTTAGGCAGTTACTTTAGACTGAGATTGGCTAGGCTATCCTCATATCATAGTGTATTTTACCTCCAGACGTCTGGTTAGCTTTTCTTCTGACGGTTGTTTTAATATTTTTATTTATTGTCTCTTTGGTATTTTGGATTTCATTAAAAGTCACATCTTTCTGAAAACCTCTTCAGTTGATTTGTACGCTTAACATCATCTTCTCAGGCTATATTATTAGTGTACTGTTCAGCGTGTTCCTTTTGTGTCCTCCCTTAGTTCAGGCTGCCAACAATTTACTTTCGGAAGGCAAGTGGAGGGAGGGGGGGGGGGGGTGAATGCATTTGGTTTCATTCCCCGATATTGTTTCATGCTGTTCAGTTGATAAGGTTAAAAGACTCTTTCCAGAACAGTAATGTGACCTTTTTTTCCTAGTACTTACAGTTGCTAATAGAAATTTCTGTTCTTAGTATTTCATAGCTTTACTTTAACCTGATTTGTTTTCAGCTTATTATATTTTCTCTTCCTTCAGTCTGTAAGACAAAGCTTACCATTTCATCTCATTTATGTTACTAGTGAAAAGTAGCCTCAGTTTTAGTAGATTTATTCACACCTGTCATGGTATAAAAACAAATTTTCTTCCCTTAGAGATCTGGAGGTAGTATTCTACAGCCTCTACTATTAGTGGTTACTTTCCTGTCCTCTTCTCTCCTATATTACCTCGAGTTGCAGAGAAAAGATAGATGCTCAGCCAGTGTTATTGCATTAGAGTAATGCATATAAATATGTTTTATATCTTGTGTTATCATGTTTATGTTTGTTGTACCATTGATATTATCTTTCATCATTTCATCCATACTTCCGAAAATGGTGAATTTGGTTCATTTGTATGTTTAGAGAGTTGTATTCTGACATGCTAAAAAATATGGCCTCTAATACTGTACTAAATGATACATACATTCAAGGAGAGTTAACATATCTGAAATTGTCACATTGCAACACCTGGTTGCCGTTGTATTTAATGTGTCGAAATTATACCCGTCAACAAAGTTGTGGGGAGTGTTGGTTTCACCGTGTCCTGTTGTCTGCCTATCCACCCATCTGTGTCTCTGTGGCATAATTATAATTTCTATTGATTGTGAAGAGCCAAGGGCGAGGTCATGAGCCATCCGTCTACAGGCAATGATTTTTGCACTCTCAAGTTAAGAAGTATTTCATCTCAGAAGATGAAATTACACATCTATATTCCTTCTACTTCTACATTCCTTTTGTCATAAAGATAACCCCTGTTGATTTTGAAGGTTAAAGTCATTATCCGTCCATCTAAGTATGTATGTTTGTTTGGATAATAATTGTTTCTTTTTAAATACGTTTGCAGATCTTGGCTTGCCAGGAAAGATATGGAAGTATTCAGGATAAAAAATGTAGCAAGAAAGCTATTGCCACAGCAAGAACTCTAAAGAATGGTTTGTAGCCTTTCTAATTCATGTTAACATGACAAGGATAAGATCTGTGTAGAAACCGTAAAAGCAACTCATATTACCAATGAAAAATATTCAATTAACAGGAGTAATCAGTTATCAGGATGTGTGTCATATTTTTATACTAATAACCAATTCCCCAGACATAGCTGGTGCAAACTCTTTAATTTCCAGGGCTAAACACAAATTTTGAATCCCCCCAATCCCCAAAATTTGGATACAAAACCGAAAAAGATAAGTCCTAACTGGTCCTCCATACTTTTTAGCTTACTGCGCATGCGCAGTAACCAGGAAGTGGCCGAAACTGGCGCAAACATCATTCTTCTGTTTGGCCCAAAGTCAGCAACATCTGAACTGACAACTGTGCTTCAAATACTCTTTTCTGAAGATGCCAGACATAAGGATTCAGGGAACTGAAAGGATGCTGGAAGTGAACTACGGAGGTTTTGGACGTTAGGGCTGTAACTTATTAATAATTTTATAAAATTATTCATGTTTCCCATTTTCGGGACATGGACCTGAACGTCATCATTCTTACTAATGATAAACCTACTGTTTGTTAAATGTTCCTTCCCTCTCTTCCCTTGAACCCTCCTTGTAAACTCCCATGCTTATTGGCTTTTTTATTGAAATTTTTTTATTAAATTTCTTGGGAGTTTAACGAGATCTACAGAATGTTTATTCCGTTTATCCCCATGGTTATGTCCTCATCCTGGGGGGGGGGGGGGGGGGCTTACAACATATGTTGTCTTGCACCATCTACCAGATGTAGTGTTAGCTCCCCTGATTTTCAGTCAGGAGAGCTATAGTGATCACTCATCGTCCGTCGTCCATGAACATGGTGTTTGCATCTTCTCCTCCCAAACCGCTGAACCAATTTAATTGCTATTTGAGATAATAGTTTATTATGACATCGCAATTTGATTTTGTTCAAATCATGTTGCCTCGCCTCTTGGTAGGGCCACACCCAAAAGGTGTGCTTAAATCTTAAAAAATCTTCTTCTCATGAACCAGCAGTAGCAGAGACTTGATATTTGGTGTGCAGCTTCCTTTTTAGGTGCAGACTCAGATTTGTTCAAGAGAAGTTTGTGGGCTATATTTGCCGTTGTTATGGGAGAGGCAAGAATTTTTGCCCCTCCCAAAATTTCTATATTTTTATACTGTACCAATGACCCAGACTCTAACAAAACCAGGGCCAAACACAAATTTTGCCCCCCAATCCCCAAAATTTGCATCCAAAACAAAAAGAAATCATGTCCTAAAGGACCTCCATACTACGCCTCTACTGCGCATGCGCAGTGACGCAGACGTCCCGAAATTGGCGCCAATTATCATTCTCTGTTTGGCCCTTCATCAGTCAACATCTCACTGATCTTTGTGCTTGTAAATCTCAGTTTAAAGGATGCCAGACACATAATTTTTGGAGAAATGGTGATTCTAAGGAGGATATAGAAGGAGGAGAGGAAAAAGAAGTGATAAAAAATAATCAGGGCTGTACTTGAAATTTTTTGATGAAATTATGCTAAGTTGCCTATTTTCGAGGCATGGGCCTCTTGTTGTCATTCTTGCTAAATGTTGCACTGCTTATTCAGTGTTTCCTCTCCCCTGGCCTTCTAAAGTCCCCCCTTGCAATTCTCCCATGCTTTTGGCATATTTTTGAGAAAGTTCATTTCTAAAATTTCCCTGAGAGAGTTGCTTGGATACAGAATGTTTTCTGTTATTTTCCCCATAGTTACGTTTTCACCCATGGGTGTATAAACGTTGTGTTCTGCATCTTCCATCTGATGTTCTGCAGATTCTCCCCTGGGAGTCTCTGTCTTGCATCAGATAGAGTGTATTTGGATGACTGATTTCGGGCCAGTTTTTTCAGTGCCTGGAGTCATGTTTTCTGGTATTTTACTCTGTTTGTTTACATTGGCAACAGCCTTTTTTGAGGGGGGCTGTTTGCCTTTGGTGTAATTTATCTCACTATTAGATACATTTATATTTTCCGTAAGTGTCTCATTAATTATTTAATATAAATTTAAAATTTTTGACCACACTTTGCCATCGGATCCATTGGGGCTCAACGTTACTTTTCAGCAACTTAAACTTCGCTGAAAAAATATTTTTTCAAAATTATTTTGATTTGCAATTGTTTTTTCATTTATTAATGGATCATGTTATTATGTATCTTTGTGTCAGGGGTTTGTGCGAGTAACTAGGACTTGTTGTTGTCCTTTCACAATGAAGGGACATTGTTCAAATTGTAATGGGAAGAAATCTTCCTCTGACTTTCATGATCATTGTATTAATTGTAGTCAGTGTTCTCGCATTAATCCCTGTCCTATATGTGAATATTGGGATGAGAAACATTGGAAACGTGTGTCACGATACGTTGTTTCTGGAGAAAGGGCTATGCCGGCTCTTTCTCCACAAGGTCACTCTACTCTCTCAGTTTCTATTTCAGAGGAACAAGAACAGGGTGATGTTTCCATGTTATCTTCTACAAGTGTGCGTCCGTCGTCACAAATGAATTCAGAGCTAGCGGCAAGAGTGCTCATGGAGATTAGACAAATGTCGTCCGCTAGCTCGCCCGGTGTAGCGTCCATTCACCGAATGGTTCGGCAGCCAGGTTCGTCCGATGCGGTCCAGGAGGAAATTTTGGGTGATGCGAGCACTATAAACATAATAGATGCACACCCAGTGACGGCGGATAGTAAGCGAGAACGGAGGAAGCCTTTGAGTCCGGTTCCTAGCTCGTCCAGGACGCGAGCGAGAGAGGCCCCTCTCTCGTACAACAACATCTGGGACCAGATGTTGTGGTACAAAATGTGTCGCAAGCGGAGCATACGTCCGTCGCTCGGGACGCTCCGTTGTATAGGCAGTCCGCGGAGACTGCTAAGGCTTCTTTTCTCGTCAGCGCACACGACCGCACCTTGGCTGCGTGACCGCCGATTTATTACCAGCTTCGCCGATCAAGGATGTTACGGCGACCAGGTCACACCATCCGGCAGCCAGGGATTCGAGACCGATGGACTCCGGACGTTCGCATAGAAAAAGTATGCGGGAGCCATCTGATGCGGAGCTGCCCTCGGCGAAGCAGCGGAAGACTGCGGCTCCGCAGGTCTCGACGCCGGACATTCTTGTGCAGATAGCACAGCTTATCGCAGCATCCCAGCAGCCGACAGAAACAGTGTCGGATCGAGAATTATCCGACGGCGCTGGGTCGGTACGCTCCGCCGAAGCATCGGGGGCGGACGACCGGGAACATCATGAGGTCCGACCGGATGGTGAAAGGGATACGGATGATTTGGAGCTATCCCTTTCGGAACAACATAAAGCTGCCGTGGTCTTCATCCGGCACTTTCTCCCTCAAGTTGTTCCGTCGGGCCAGACTGCTGCGGTTCCGGACAAGAGGATTATAGCGTCATTGGACTCTGAATTTTTTGAGCGGTTCCGGGACATCGCTCCCGAGTTTCCGTCGCAGTCCAATAATGTTGCAAGAACATTTGAATTATTGAACGACGCTATATTTAAACTTGCTTCCAAGACGGGGAAAGCAGGTTTCTTGTCCGCTAATACTCTCAACCTGCCTTTCATTAATGCAAGGAATAAATTCGATACGGCAGGACAGGGTATCCCGAGAGTTCCTCTGCGTATGGATGACGAGGCGGAAGACTTAGAGCTATCATTACCGTCGTCGGCTTCTATTCCAACCGCGGTGTTGGAAACAGCTATTGCGTCTAACAGAGCCAATTTAGATGCCTTATCTTACGCAGATCACCTTACTAAGGCGTTATCACTGCGCCTTCAAGGGAAAGAGTTTCAGGATATACAATCCTCTTTAAGACTTCTTTCAAGGGCAGTAGCTTATTCCACGTGTAACTCCACCCTTTCAGTGGCAAATCTGGAGTTGGTTAGACGTGATGCAGCCCAAGCTACATCCACACTTGTGGATTCTAAGGTGAAGAACTCTCTTAGAGTCGCTTTGGTCTCCGGAGAACTTCTCTTTGACGGCAAGCTTTCTGCTATTTATGATAAAATTACAAAGAAAGCTTCGGATTCTCTGTTGTTCAAATCTGCCTCTAAGAAGCCGGATACAGCAGACAAGAATAAGACAGGCACTTCTGGGTCTAATGCGCCCAAGAGAGGTTCCTATAGAGGTTCCGGTGGGTCCTCTTGGTCTTATTCGAGAGACCGTCAGGGTAGCGACTCTCGTTCGGGACGTCCTTCGGGCCGGGACAATCGGTCGGACGCCCCGAGGTCGACGGGGCATGGTGCGGGGCGTGGAGGACGTGGTTTCTCCTACCGCAGGCCTCGCAGGTCCAGGAGGTGATGGCTTAAACCTCTATCGCGTACCGGTTGGCGGAAGGTTGTCGAGCTTTTCACAAGAATGGGCGTCGATTACTGACAACCCTTGGGTGAGAGGAGTGACTTCGGAAGGTCTAAAGATATCCTTCAAACGAAAGCCTCCATTAACTCGCAGTCCAAAGTGGACTCAACTTCCGTCAAATCCGCAGAAAAGAGACGCTCTGTTATCAGAGGTGCAGTCTCTTTTAATGAAGAACGCGGTAGAGGTCGTAGAAAACCAGGAAACTCCGGGATTCTACAGCCATCTGTTTCTGGTTCCGAAACCAGACGGCTCGTTCCGTCCAGTCATAGATTTGAGCTGGATAAACAAGCTGAGCGTCGCTCCGAAATTTTATATGGAGACGATTCGGTCGGTCAGAGCGAGTATTCGGGTGAATGATTATGCAACAAGCATAGATCTCAAAGATGCGTACTTTCACGTCATGGTACATCCGACATTCCGAAAGTATCTACGCTTCGCAGTTCTAGGAGTGGTGTATCAATTCCGGGCGATGTGCTTCGGATTGAATCTAGCACCCTGGGCTTTCACTCGGGTAATGAACTCGGTTATGATCTATTTCCGAGCTCATTCGTCTGCGGTAACGTCGGCCTACCTGGACGACATTCTTCAGAGGTACGGCAACGAGTTAACGCTTCAGAACGATGTTCAGAATCTACTTCTATTGCTCCGACGTCTCGGTTTTATAGTAAACGAGGAGAAGTCGGATCTGGTGCCGTCCAAGTCATTCACTCATCTGGGAATGAGCTTCGAGACGCACAACAATCTCGTTCGTCTGCCGTTAACCAGAGCGAAATTAGTCAGTTGTTACGCTCGCTATTGTCTGCACACAGACAAAGTCACAGCGAGAGAATTTATGAGACTGATAGGTCTGTGCGGAGCCGCTGCGGATCTCATTCCGATGGGGCGGTTACGCACACGTCCTCTTCAAATTTTCTTGACTCAGAATTGGAGTGTGAAAATTCATTCGCTCGACGTAGACGTTCTCTTGTCAGATCAAGTGAAACAAGAGATTCAGACTTGGGCAAACATTCAGTGGTTAACTCAGGGAGTTCCGCTGTAGTTGCCGGATCCGAGTTTTACCATTATGACGGATGCCAGTCAAACAGGTTGGGGTGCATCATTAATCCCAACGGATTCGAGATGCCAGGGTCTTTGGGATCCGCAATTCCTGTGCAAGCACATAAACATCAAGGAAATGATGTCAATTTGGGTTGCGTTACGTCATTGGATGGACATTATTCACAATGCTCATGTCCAAATCCTATCCGACAATACGACAGTAGTGGCGTATATACGGAATCAGGGAGGCACTCATTCAGTTCCGTTGTTCAATCTAACGGAAAGAATCCTTTTGTTTGCGCTAGAACATCACGTTCTTCTTTCGGTTCGTCACATACCGGGTCGTCTGAATGTGCTAGCAGACTCCCTTTCACGAAAGGGTCGCTTGTTGCCGTCGGAGTGGACTCTCAACAAACAAGTATTCAATCAGATTTGCTACCAATGGGAACGGCCAATGATAGATTTATTTGCGACACATCTCAACAATCAGTTGCAGACGTATGTGTCTCCGTGTCCGGATCCAAGAGCATTCGCAGTAGACGCTCTGTCGATCCCCTGGGACGGAATGATAGGATATGCGTATCCTCCAGCGCCGTTAATTCAACAAGTATTGCTAAAGATAAAACAATCTCAATGCAAGATTCTGTTGGTAGCATCTCTGTCGCCACAGAGACTGTGGATAAATCTTCTCAGGTGTCTGTTGTGGGACCTACCGCGAAAGCTTCCTCCGTGGGAGGATCTTCTTTCGCAGGGGAAATCGCGCCAACTTCATCACAACCCGCAAGGTCTCAACCTTCACGTTTTTCCGTTGTGCGGTCCTTCTTGCATGGCAAGCACTTTACAGGACGAGCAGTGGACGCGATTTCTAACTGTAGGAGGACCTCCTCTTCGCTAAACTATGCGGCTAAGTGGAAGGTTTTTCGTCGTTGGTGTAGGGATCATTCTGTAGATGTATTCGATCCCTCTATACCAGACATTGCAAACTTTCTTGTATACTTGTTTGACGAAATCAAACTGCAGCCTGTTACTATTAAGGGTTATAGGTCTATGTTATCTGATACCTATGCACATCATGATAGTTTACAAATTGGATCTAATGTCTCTTTATCTAAGTTAGTTAGAAACTTCTCGATAAATAGACCCAGAACTCTTAGATTAATTCCTAAATGGAATTTAGCTTGGGTTCTTCTTAAATTGAAGGAAAAGCCATTTGAACCTCTTGGGACAGTAGATTTCAAATTCTTATCTTATAAGACAGCTTTTCTCTTAGCTTTCTCTTCTGCTAGAAGAGTCAGTGAGCTTCATGCACTGTCGGTGGATGATTCTCACTATCGTAGTGTCGGGAACACTATCACCTTCACTACTTATGTGGGTTTTTTAGCTAAGAATCAGGCTCCTAATAAATATCCGGAACCTATTGTTATTAAGGCTCTTCCGTCTTCAGACGGGCGTAGGCCTTTACTCTGTCCTGTTAGAGCGTTACGTATCTATAAACAGAGATCTCAGTTCATCAGAAAGGGACAAAAACGTTTCTTTCTGTCTTTGATGCCTAATAGAAAGGACATTTCGGTCCATTCTGTTGCTAGATGGATTCAATTAACTATCCGTACTGCTTATGAGAGTTTATCTTCTTCTCAGCAGTCTGTGCTTAAGATTTCCGCTCATGAAGTAAGAGCTCTTGCTACTTCTTGGGCTTATGCTAATAGTGTTGCTATTACAGATTTAATGAAGGCTGCTTATTGGTCTCAGCCATCCACATTCACGAATTTTTATCTCAGGAATATTGAGTCCATTTCTGGAGACCTGCATTGTTTAGGTCCGTTATCTGTTGCTCAGAATGTCGTCCACTAAACAGTTGCAACTATAGTTATGCAGGCTTTCTGTTCCGGCAGTGACTCCGTCCGGCTGCCCTCTTCGCTCTGGGCTATTTGACCCAGGGCAAGGGGAAGGGGGGGGGGGGGGGTGTTCCCTTAGGTCATCTGCTTTATAGTGAAAAGCAAGGGAATGCCTCCTCCAAGTCAGTATTTCTGAGTCGCTTCCGGGATGGTTTTAAAGTGTAATATTAATATTAAAATTCATTCATGTCTTATTTTTAAAGTGTAGCTCGGTGTGAGGCATTTGTATATGTCAAGTGTCAAACGGGCTTTAATATACAATACTCGGACACTTTTAAATGACTATAAAGAGTCTCAATTCTCTGGACTACTTTATTTATTGGCTTACTTTAAAAATAATTAGTATAAGGGATATACTGGATGTTAATAGAGAACATGAATATTATGGTGCTCAATTATTAAGGGTATTGTATCTTTCTAATTTAATATTAAATAAGAAAGATACATGTAAAGCCTAATACTCCTTTTCTCCTTAAGGGGTTATCTCTTTATTATATAGTTGAGCTTATTGGATTTTCCTCTATGTCCTAGGCCCTCCAGCCTGTTTACTATTCAGCTAAGTCTGGGTCATTGGTACAGTATAAAAATGTTAAAAAATTTACAGTAATTTATATATTTTTTATACTTACCAATGATCCAGACGGGGATGGCCCTCCCAGGAGTTGGGAACTCTTGCCTCCCCGCTGAGTACATAGCGCTGACCAGGCACTGCCAGTAAGAATGATAATTGGCGCCAATTTCGGGACGTCTGCGTCACTGCGCATGCGCAGTAGAGGCGTAGTATGGAGGTCCTTTAGGACATGATTTCTTTTTGTTTTGGATGCAAATTTTGGGGATTGGGGGGCAAAATTTGTGTTTGGCCCTGGTTTTGTTAGAGTTAGCACCAGCTAAGTCTGGGTCATTGGTAAGTATAAAAAATGTATAAATTACTATAAATTTTTTAACTTTCCAAACCGAGAGGCAGATTGGGACCAAATTTGATATGAGGGCTTATTGGGTCATAAGTACTTAATTTATGCCCAAATTCTTTTCCCCTCGTCCCATGGAAACCGCAGGAGCTAAAAATAGAAAAAAAATTAAAACGCCCATATCTCCAAAACTCAACGGCACTGAGAATTCTTATTCTTATTTGGTGTGAAGCTTCCTTAGGATCAACAGAATGGAATGGTCAAAAAAAATTGCTATCGGTTTTATCATGGGGTACTTTTCTGAGACTTTTGAAAAAGTGCTGAGTCAGCTTTTTTTAACACTGTGGGTAATGGGGAAAACATTTAAGACTACCTTTCTCCCAAACCACTGCTCCAAAAGCTTTCAAATTTCACATATAACATCTTTGGAACATTGTTTCACATGTTTATTGAAATCAGTTCCCTGGGTCCATATTTGGGCTCTCTATGGGAGCCCAAATGTTTAAATTTGTGCAGTGTGAGGAATATTCTTTAAAAATCTTCTTCTTGAAATCTACCAATAAGAATCTTTTGATATTTGGTATGCAGCATCCTTAGGGGGTGAGATTCAAGTTTGTTCAAGCCAGTCCTTGGGTTCATATTTAGGCTGAAAATTTGGGGTCCCGTTCTGGACTTATAAATTTTGGACCAAAATCCAGAAATTAGTTTTTTGTTTTTTTATGCATTTTGGTCAATTTTAAGACAAATTTTTTTTTTTTTTTTTACACTGAAAATTTGGGGGCCAGGTGGGACTTAGAAAATTTTGGACCAAAATCCGGCAATTAGTTTTTTGTTTTTTTATTCGTTTTGGTCATTTTTAAGAAGAAAAAAAAATTTTAGGCTGAAAAGATTTTGTTTGGGACTTCGAAAATTTCCGAACAAAAATTTTAAAAAAAATCTGTTTTTTATGCGTTTATCTCAATTTTGGGATGAAAAAGTGCAGGAACTGAAAATAGAAGGAAAATCTTGTGTATTGTGTGGGCACAATCGCTTCATCTAGTTGGTATATGCTTTTCTTAGGAGGGGCGTATGCAGCTTATTCAAGTCAAGTTCCTGGTTTGATATTTAGACTACCATGTCAGGCGAGCGCCCTCAGGCCCCCTGGGGCCTCTTGTTTTTTCTTCTCGGGAAGATCTAGCTTTGCATCAGGTAGTAATTGACCGGTTTCTGACTTTGGGCTTATTGTATAGCCTGTTGTTTAGTTTCCAGTTTTTCTTTTTGACGTTTTTCACTTGGACAATGCTTTAAATTATTGTATTATTATTTTATAGTGTAGCACAGTAAAATATTTGTAGTAGGATACATGTATTTATTTTACGGGTAGTGTAGCTTATATTTTTTGGTGTTTGTCCACACTTAGGCTCTAGTGGGATGCCCTTGGGCTCATGAGGTTCCCTTTGGGAACTTAGGCATTTTCAAAAAATGTTCCTTTTTTTTTTTTTTTTTAAATTTTTTTTTTTTTTTTAAATGATTTTGATTGCCGTATATTTTCAGTATCCTTAATATTAATATGTATAATTTATTGATTGTTTAGGCATGCAGAGGACTTAGTCTTTGGCTTAATATTATTATGAAATCTTTGTGCATCAAGTGTAAGGCGAGGAAATCTGCCTTGCTGCACTCCTTCTGATACGTGTGCTACTTGTGTCATTTTGGATGCCAAACGTTGGAGGAGGGTATCACGTTGTGTACGTGGCAAAGTTCCGATGCCGGAGCTGTCGCTGCACACTAATTCTAGTTTTTCAGTCTCTTTTTCAGAGGAACAAGAATATGGTGATGGTTCAGCAACACCCATCCAAAATGTGCGGTTGTCGTCGCGCTCAGATGAGCAAACAGAGCTAGCTGCAAAGGTGCTCATGAATATAAAATAAGGAATAAGGCCTCTTATTCCATTAAAAGCAGCTAGCTCGACCACTGAAGTGGTAACCCTGCCAGCAGGGGCCGTATCACCAGATAAGTTCGTAGCAGTCAAGGAGAGTGTAGAATTGGGTAGAGCGACCTTAAAAATCAAAAGCTCACCCAGCGACGACGGCAAAAGGGAAGAAGCCAGCAAGTTTCTTAATGGGACACTCGGTGAGATCTAGGGTCAGATTGCGAGCAGTAGAGCCTTCTCAATCCCATCAACAGTTGGAGCCGACTGTTGCGGTCTAACAAAACTTTACTGAGTTGGAGGAAACGTCCTTGTTGGCCAATCGAGGCACTCCATCCACACTGCAGCCGGTTTCAGCGACAGTTACGACTTCTTCCTCAACTACCAAGCACTAGCTATCCGACTTCAGAAATTCAAGCTGTTCCACGAAGACGCTCCCAGTCTTCCCTCCCCCCCCCAAAGTCGTGTCATCTGGTAGCTAGTACATCGAGGCATGAATATGCGGAGAATTCGGGATGTGCGGCAGAAGATCTGGGGACAGATCGCCGTCCAGCGAACATCATGCAGGAAAGAAACATGAGACCGCTGCTCCGCAAGCCTCAGTTACCGACTTGCTGTCGCAGATAACGCAGCTTACCAGCCAATGCAAGTGCGACACAACAGACTCCGGGAGTGAGCTGTCAGACGGTGCTGGCTCAGTACGGTCATCCGTTCACTCGGAGGGAGCTTACCGAATTTCACAGCCTGACCGAGCGGATGATGATAGAGATGTGGAGGAAGATTCTCCAACCTTTACGTAACAACATATGGAAATGATGAATTTTATCAGTTTTTTCCTGAATTAGTTCCCTCTGGTCAGCAAGCTGCGTCTGCTAGACAGAGATCGCTTTCATCCCTAGATTGGGAAGGAAAGAGGATGTTCTTTCCTTCCCGGGTCAGTCGGTTCATGTGTCGGAGGTTTTCAACCATGTTGACGACACATTATTTAACCTAGCAAGTTCAAGAAAGAAATATTCTTTCTTAACAGCATCTTCCATTCACATACTGTTTCCTGGGCCTAGCAAATTAAAAACGGTTGGAGAAGATGTACTGAGAGCTCCTCTGCGTTTAGATGATCAGGTTACGGATATGGACATATCGTTACCCGCATCATTCAATGTCCGCTTTGATGTAATCGAATCTACAATTGATTCTAGTCAGGCAGTTTTGGATGCTGTCTTATGCAGATCATATCATCAGGGCTTTGGACCATCGTCTTGTGGGGAAAGAATTTGATGATATTAATGCGTCGCTCAGAGTTCTTTCTAGGGCAGTTATGTATGCCACGCATCATTCCGCCCTTACAGTGGCTAATATGGAATTATTAAGACGTGATGGAGCCTTGGCATCATCTTCTTTGATTGACGATTGGGTGAAGAGCTCTCTTAGAGTCGCTCTGGTTTCACGACATACGTTGTTTGATGACAAGTTGTCCTTGGTGTACGATGAAGCTACCAACAAAGCTACCAGCACTCTTTTGCTGAGGTCAGTTACTCAGCATCATCCATATGCTGGATGTGGTAGGCGAGGGTGCTCCAGTTCACAGCCAGCAAAGAAAAGCTCCTTGCAGGGTTCTAGTAAACCCTCTTACAATTGTTCTGGAAACCGGCAGTACAGTGACTCTGGAAAGGGGCATAAGTCATTCAGAGACTATAAATCAGATGTCTCTAGGCCGACGACACGAGGTGGTTCTCAGGGAGGACATGGTTTCTCCTCCTGAAAGGCCTCGCAGGTCTTTAAGGTGATGGTCAAAACCTCTATTACTCTCCAGTTGGTGGAAGATTGTCAAACTTCATGAAAAACTGGACGTATATAACGGAAGATCATTGGGTCAGAAATGTAGTCTGATCGGGACTCGGACTATCATTCAGATCAAAGCTCCCACTTACAAGAAGTCCACGTTGAACAGTTCTTCCGGCAAATCCTTCAAAAAAGGAGTCTCTTCTTGCAGAAGTTCAGTCTCTCTTGCTAAAAGACGCAATAGAGGTTGGTAGAAAATCCCAACTCACCGGGATTTTACAGTCACCTGTTCCTTGTGCCAAAACCAGACAGCTCGTTTCGACCGGTCAAAGACTTGAGCTGGATGAACAAACTGATTATCGCTCCAAAGTTCTATATGGAAACCATTCTGTCAGTAAGAGCGAGCATTCGAGTGAACGACTTTGCGGCAAGCATAGATCTAAAAGATGCGTACTTTCATGTCATGGTTCATCCGGCTTTCAGAAAGTACCTGCGCTTTGCCGTCCAAGGGAAGGTTTACCAGTTCAGAGCGATGTGTTTCGACTGAACCCGGCACCTTGGGCATTCACTCGGATAATGACTTCCGTAATGTCATACTTCCGAGCTCATTCAGTCGTGGTTACGTCGGCTTATCTGGACGACATTCTTCAATGATACTGCGACAAAGATGCACTTCAGAACGAAGTAGCACAGTTTTCTTCATTTATTATAAATGAAAAGAAGTCATTCATTCACTTGGGAATGAGCTTTGAGACTCATTGCAATCTTGTTCGCCTTCCGATAACCCGAGTGAGATTGGTCAGTTACTATGCTCACTTCTGTCAAAACTCTCTAACAGTATCGGGGAGAGAGTTCGTGCGACTAATGGGTTTGTGCGGAGCAGTGGTGGACTTGATTCTGCTGGGGCACTTATGCACGCATCCTCTCCAGATATTCTTTACTCGGAACTGGAGTGTCAAGACGCATTCATTAGAACATCAGATTATTTTAACAGAGCTGATAAAACAAAAAGTTCAGATTTGGGTGGATGTCGAGTGGTTGAATCAAGGAGTTCCGCTTCAAGTACCAGATCCGGACTTTACTGTTATGACAGATGTGAGTCTGAGAGGTTGGGATTCGTCCTTGATTCCTACAGACCTGAAGTGCCAGGGTCTTTGGGACTCTTCGTTTCCTCAAAAGCACATAAACATCAAAGAGATGATGTCTATTCGGCTTGCACTGATGCACTGAATTACTCACGTAGCCAACGTCCATGTGCAGATTCTGTCAGTCAATTCGACAGTAGTGGCGTATCTCAGGAACCAGGGCGGCACTCATTCAATTCCTCTATGCGAATTGAGGGAGAAAATTCTCCTGTTTGCTCTGACTCATCATGTTCATCTCTCAGTCCATCATATTCCGGGTCGTCTGAATGTAGTAGCAGACTCACACTCAAGGAAGGGTCTCCTGTTGCCATCGGAGTGGACTCTCAACAAACAAATATTCTGGCACATTTGCTACCAGTGGGATCGTCCCATGATAGATCTCATTGCCATGAACCTAAACAGTCAGCTACCAACGTTCATGTCACCTTGTCCGAATCATCGCGCATATGCAGTAGACGCTCTATTGATCTCATGGAATGAAATAATAGGATATGCATATCCTCCAACTCCGTTGATTCAGCAGATTCTGTTAAAAATCAAACAGTCTCACTGCAAAATCTTGCAAGTAGCACCTCTGTCGTCTCAGAAACCTGAATCAGCCTGATCAGGTGTCTGTTATGGGACATTCCCCGGAAGCTTCCTCCTCTCAAGGACCTTCTGTATCAGGGTAAGTCCCACACACTGCATCACAACCCAAAAGGTCTCAACCTTCATGTATTTTCATTGTGCGGTCCTTGTACAGGAAGCAATTTACAGGACGAGCAGTGAACGCAATTTCTAACTGTAGGAAGACCTCATCTCCGCTGAATTACACAGCGAAATGGAGAGATTTCATTCATTGGTGTACAGATCAGTCACTGGATGTCTATAATCCATCTATTCCTCAAATTGCCAATTTTCTGGTCTACCTGTTTGACGTACTCAAACTGCAGCCCATTACCATTAAGGGCTTTTGGTCTATGTTATCAGACACATATTCTCATCATGATAACTTGAGTATTGGATTAGATCCTTCCTTATCCAAGCTAGTTATAAATTTCTCTAGCAATAGACCTAGAACCCTAAGATTAATTTCTAAGTGGAATTTGGCTTGGGTTCTTTTGAAGCTTCAAGAAGCTCCTTTTGAGCCATCAGATGATGTAGAATTTTAAATTCCTCACTTATAAAACGGCTTTTCTCTTGGCCTTCGCTTCTGCCAGACGAGGATTCCCATTACCGTAGTGTGGTAATACTATTACTCTTACTACGGAAGTGCAATTCTTGGCTAAGAATCAGATTCCGGATAAGCGGCCGGAACCTATTGTCATTAAGGCCTTACTGTCCTCGGACAACTGTAGACCGCTATTGTGTCCAGTGAGAGAGCGATGCGCGTATATAAACATCGATTTAGCTTCATTCGAAAAGGAAGAAAGAGGCTTTTCCTTTCACTTATACCTAACAGCAAAGATATTTCTGTTCATTCAGTCGCTAGATGGATTCAATTGGCAGTAGAAAACGCTTACGAGAACCTATCGGCGGATCAACTTTCTGTCAATAAGATTTCAGCGCTTGAGGTTAGGGCACTGTCTTCTTCTTGGGCTTATTCAAATAGTATTGCTATTACTGATTTAATGATGGCAGCCTACTGGACGCAACCGTCTTCATTTACAAAGTAATATCTTACAAATTTAGAGTCTATCTCCGGTGACCTGAGGTCCTCCTTGGATCCTTTTTCTGTCGCTCAGAATGTCGTCCATTAATAATACATCTCATTGATGTCTTAAGCAGTCTGCTCGAGCACTGACGCCGTTCCGCTGCCCTCTTTGTTTAAAGGAATCTCCTTCAGAACAAGGGGAAGGGGGGGGTCCCTTTATGTCATCTGGCTTTGTAGTGAAAAGCAAGGATACCTCCTCCAGTGTCTGAGTAGTCCAGCATCGGTGCTGGGTGGTTTTAATGTGTAGCTCGGTGTGAAGCAACAATTATGTCTCATTCATGTATTGCTTTTAAAGTGTAGCTCTCAGTGTGAAGCATTTGTATATGTTACGTGTCATACGAGTGTTAATATACAATCTTCGGACACTTTTAATGAGTATAAGGTGTCTCATTCTCTGGACTTCCTTATAATTGATTTCCTTCACCGAATTAGCATAAGGGTTATGCTGGCATTAAGTGGAGAAATTATTATGTCTTACTCCAGTATTTTTTTGGTGTTGTGTCATTCTCTTTTTTTATTGGGAAAAAGAGATAGACAGGAGTAATTCCTATGTCTTCTATTCTCCTGTAGGAGCTATTCTTTGTTATGGAGTAATTGAGATACTACAGTCTTCTAAAAGTCCTAGGCCCTCCAGCCTTTTTACGATTCAGCTAAGTCTGGGACATTGGTTATTAGTATAAAAATATGATAAATTTAAAGTAATTTGTATATTTTTTTATACTTACCAATGGCTCAGATGGGGATGACCCTCCCATGAGTGGGTACTCATACCTCCCCGCTGATAGATATGTTTAACATTCAGCAGGCATAACTAGGAAGAATGATGTTGACGCCAGTTTCGGTCACTTCCTGGTTACTGCGCATGCGCAGTAAGCTAAAGTATGGAGGACCAGTTAGGACTTTTCTTTTTCGGTTTTGTATGCAAATTTTGGGGATTGGGGGGGGGGGGTTCAAAATTTGTGTTTGGCCCTGGAAATTAAAGAGTTTGCACCAGCTAAGTCGGAGCCATTGGTAAGTATAAAAAATATACAAATTACTTTAAATTTATCATTTTCATTACTTTATTGGAAATCATCAAGAATGTCTAGCCTTGCTGGGCTAAACCCTCATATCCGAGTGGTGTATTTAGTCGAGTCCAGTTTCGCTTGGCTGTTGGTTTTGGAAGAAACTCTCTCCTGGCAGGGGCTCAAACCCTGACAGGGCTATTTCAAGAATATATTTTGGAGTTTTCATAGGGTAAATTACCTGCTGCAGATTGACCCTTTTTACCATAAGCATTCAGCACAACTAGAGTAGTCGAAAAATGGTATTATATAACCTGTTTTTATCAATTCTGTAAAGAATAAAATTTCTAATATTTGGACATTGAGGAGGCTGATACCATTAAACTTTTGCAACCATTTTATGTTGTAGTACTTTCATTTTAGTGCAGAACAATATTCGTTGAAGGCATTTAGGGTATGACACCATGGACTAAATAAAAAATAATGTGTATTAAAATAAACTTTTTGTCCCACTTGTGAGATTAATTTTTTAACCCACATGCCAAGCTAATGGGTTAATTAAGTTTTATTTTGACACACTATATATTTTATATATAATTGCCTTCCGTTGGTAGAGTGGAGTCCACTTAATTGAGTGTCTCAGGATTGAATAATCCTGTTAATTAAATATAACTTTCAAACACAAAACCATTTACCATACCTTCAGTGACATTTTGACCTGATTGCTCGTCGATGCTCGGTTGTTCTCTCCGGGTACTCCGGCTTCCTCCCCCGTAAAACTGTCATGTCATGATTAGACATTGTGCATAAGAATGTGACCTTAAACACCAATAAATAAATAAATAATTTTGACCTGTTAATTGCATATAATTTACGGAGTAAAAGTCCTGGTAATTAAAGAAAAAATCTTTTAATATGTCGAGAAATTACCCAGACAATCATTCAATTACCTTTATTTCTTGACCTATTAAACAACATTTCTTGTTTCTCTGGCAATTTGTCCTCTGTTGTATGATGATGGAGGGAAATTTTTTTTAATCCTCAAAACAGACCTGGAAATGAGTGATAAATTTTACTTCTTACAGCATTATTTCAAAAAACTGTATTCTTATACTAATAACCAATGGCCCAGACTAGCTGGTGCAAACTTGATATTATGAAGGACCAAACACAAATTTTGAACCTCCCAATTTCCCAAATTTGCATACAATACCAAAAATTAAAAGTCCTATCTGGCCCTCCAAACTTGAACCATCTGCAAATGTGCAGTAGTCAGGAAGAGACCGGAATTGGCACCAAACCAACATTATTCTTTGTTTGTCCCTAAATCAGTAACAATGATCTGACACCTGTGCTTTAAAATTTCCATTTTTGAGGATGCCAGACACAAATCAATGCAAGAATTGGTGGATCCAAGGCTGTATATAGATGATGAAAGTGAACAACAGTGGTTTCAAACGTTCAGGGCTGTATCTTTATAATAATTATAAAAATTATTTCATGTTTCCCATTTTCGGGACATATGCCTGACATCATCATTCTTGATAATGATTAATCCACTGTTTAAGTGTTCCTTCCCTATCCTTCCATGAACCCCTCCTGTTAAACTCCTAAGCTTTTTGGCTATTTTTTATTGAAATGTTTTATTAAATTTCTTGGGAGTTTAATGTGTATTACAGAATGTTTATTCTGTTTATCCCCATGGTTACGTCCTCACTCTAGGGGTGTTAGGTCATTTTGGTCTTGCATCTTCTATCCGATGTATCGTTTTTTCTTTGTATGAAGATCTACTTTGCATCTGGTAGCATTTAAATTGGTTACTGACTTTGGGCCTTTTTGTGTGCCTGATGTCTTGTTTCCATTTTGTTTCTTTGACGTTGTTTACATTGGCAATGTCCTCAAATATATGTGGTATTTTATATTATATTACTGTAGAATTACTGTAGTATACATTGATTATTATTCTGGTAATGTATCTCATAAAATTTGGATTTTGTCCACACTTAGGCTCTATCGGGATGCCCTTGGGCTCATAATGTTCCCTGTGGGAACTTAGGCATTTTCTCCAAAAAAATTTCGAAATTTTTTATATAAATTTTTTGAATTTAATTTTGCTTGCTATTATTCATGTATATTTATAAAATATTTTGTTGTGGAGTTTGTAGGAGTGTTATCGACTTTGTCTTTTGATTGTAATTGTCAAAGCTTACTGCTCTAAATGCAAGGCGGAGAAGTCTTCCTTGGATTTACATGCTTGTTGTCGATGCACTCCTGCAGATTCTTGTCCTACTTGTGTACATTGGGATGACAGACGGAGACGGGTGTCACGGTATGTCACTGGCAGTGAGGTTCCTATGCCGGAGCTCTCACCACAAAATAATTTGAGTTTTTATACGCCCATTTAAAAAACGGTCGTATTATGTTATCAGTCTGTCTGTCTGTCTGTCCATCTGTCCGTCTGTCCGTAAACAATTTGGTTTCCGTTCATTTAAAGTTGAACGCCTTGACGGATCGACATCAAACTTTCAGAAGTTGTTTTTAGCATTAAAATACAGGTCAACTTCAATATTGGTGTTTCTCAGTCCATCTGCTGCAGAGTTATGGCCCTTTGAAAACAATTTTTCTAAAAAAATTGGTTTCCGTTCATTTAAAGTCGAACACCTTGACAGATCGACATCAAACTTTCAGAAGTTGTTTTTAGCATTAAAATACAGGTCAAGTTCGATATTGGTGTTTCTCAGTCCATCTGCTGCAGAGATATGGCCCTTTGAAAACACAATATTTTTATACTGTACCAATGACCCAGACATAGCTGGTGCTAACTCTTAAAATATAGGGCCAAACACAAATTTTGCCCCCCAATCCCCAAAATTTGCATCTAAAACCAAAGAAAACATGTCCTGAATGGCCCTCCACACTTCACCTCTACTGCGCATACGCAGTGTCAAGGACGTTCCGAAATTGGCGCCATTAATCATTCTAAGTTTGGCCCTTCATCAGTTAACATCTGACTGATCTTTGTGCTTGTAAATCTCAGTTTAAATGATGCCAGACACATAAATATTAGTGAAATGGTGATTCTAAGGAGGATAGAGAAGGAGGAGAGGAAAAATGTGTGACAGAATATTATCAGGGCTGTAACTTAAAATTTTTTAATGAAATTATGTTAAGTTACCTATTTTCGAGGCAGCAGCCATTTTGTTGTCATTCTGATTATTTAGTTACACTGATTTTTCAGCGTTTTCCTCTCTCCCTGTCCTTTAAGTCCCCCCTTGCTATTCTCCCATGCTTTTGGCATAGTTTTTGTAATTATTATTACTAAATTTTCTTGGGAGTTTTAGCTGAATAACAGAATGAATTCTGTTCTTTTCCCCATGTTTACGTCTTCACCTACGGGTGGTTAGGCGTTGTGTTCTGCATCTACCATCTGATGTTCTGCAGTTTCTTCCCTGGAAGTCTCTGTTTTGCATCAGATAGTGTATTTTTGGTAACTGATTCCGGGCTTGGGTGCCTGGAGTCTTATTTTAGTGTTTTTACATTCATTGTTTACATTTACAACAGCCCTCTGTGTGAGGGGGGGATTTCTTGAAAATAATATCTTGATGTTATTTTAATCATAACTAGATGCATTATTATTGTTCGTAAGTGTTGAATAAATTGTTTAAAATATTTTTAAAATGTTTGTCCACACTTAGGCTTGGGATCCATTGGGGCTCAACGTTACTTTTCAGAAATTTGGGCTATTCTGAAAAAATATTTTTTCAAAATATTTTGATTTCAATTATTTTTTCTATATTAATGGATCATATTATTATTATGTATTTTGATTGCCAGGGGTTGGTGCGAGTACCAGGACTTTGTTTTCTTTTCACATTGAAAGGATTTTGATCAATTGTAATAAGAGGAAGTCTTCCTCTGACTTTTATAATCATTCCATATGTGGTCAGTGTACTCGCATTAACTCCTGTTCTGTATCATATGATTTCGATGACAACATGGGAAGCGTATGTCACGGTATGTTAGTGGGGAATTGGACACTCCGGTCCTTTCCCCGCAGGGTCACTCTACTTTATCAATTTCTATTTCAGACGATCAAGATTAGGGTGATGTATCTGTGATGTCTTCCAACAGTGTGCCTCCGTCGTCACAATTAATGAAGGGCTAGTGGAAAAGTGCTCATGTAAATACGCCAATTGCCTAAGAGGACCCTAGTAGGTTCGACGGCCTTTGACGTCCGCTAGCTCGCCCGGTGTAGCGTCCATTCACCGAATGGTTCGGCAGCCGGGTTCGTCCGTTGCGGTCTAGAAGGAGTTTTGGGGTGATGCGAGCACTATAAATCAACCAAATGCACACCCAGTGACGGCGGATTAGAGGGAGAACGGAGGAAGCCTTTTAGTCCGGTTCATAGCTCGTTCTGGTCCATCCGGACGGCGAGCGAGAGAGGCCCCTCTCTCATACAACAACATCTGGCCCCAGATGTTATGGTACAAAATGTTTCGCATTCGGAGCATACGTCCGTCGCTCGGGACGCTCCGACATATAGTCAGCCCGGAGTAGACTGTCAATAAGGCTTCCTCATTCTCATGGTAGCACACACGACCGCTCTTGGCTACGTGACCTCGGATATCCAGTCAGCTTCGCCAGTCAGAGAATCATCGGCGACCAGGTCACACCATCCGGTAGCCAGGGACACGAGGCCTGCAGACTCCGGACGTTCGCATAGGAAGTGTGCAGGAGTCAACGTACACGGAGCTTCCGGCGGCAATGCATCGTAAGACCGCTACTGCACAGGCCTCGGGAACGGACGTGCTTTCCTAAATAGCACAGTTTATCGCAGCATCCCAGTATCAACTGAATCTGTCGCATATTTTTTATCCGACGATGCTGGGTCGGGACGCTCCGCGGAAGCGGGTACGGACGTCCGAAAATTTCATCCGGTCCGACGGGATACCGAAAGGGATTTGGAGGATTTCGAGCTTTCCCTTTCGGAACAACATATGCTGTTGTGTATGTCATCTGACTTGATCTTCTACAGCTTCTTTCGTCGGACCAGAATGCTGCGATGCCGGATAAGAAACTGATAGCGTCGGTGGACTTAGAAATTTTTGGTTCGGTTCAGGGACATCGTCCCTCAGTTCCGACATAGTCCAATAATGTCACACAAACTTTCGAATTATTGAACGACGCTATATATATTATTATTATATGCTTGCTATAACCAAGCATTTCTGGTTTCTTGTTCGCAAAGTTACGGAGATGTCTTTCAAAAGTGTGCCTCTGTCGTCATAGTTAATGAAGAGCTAGCGTCAATAAGTGCTCATGGAATATGTCTATCGCCTAAGAGATCCCTTGTAGGATCGACGGAGTGACATTTGCTAGCTCACCCGGTGTAGCGTGCATTCATCGAATGGTTCGGCTGCCGGGTTCGTCTGTTGCGGTCTAGGAAGGAGATTTGGGTGATGCGAGCACTATAATTACTTTAGTACTCACCCAGTGACGGCAGATTGAGGACAGATCGGAGGAAGCCTGTTAGTCCGGTTCCTGGCTTGTCCAGGTCCGTCCGGGCTGTGAGCGAGAGAGGTCCCTCTCTCGTCCAACAACATAGGGGACCGCATGTTGTGGTTCAGATATTTTACATTCGGAGCATATGTCTGTCGGTCGGGACGCTCCGTTATATTGACAGTCCGAGAGACTGTCGATAATGCTTCCTCATCCTCACAGCAGGGCACACGACCGCACATTGGCTACGTGACCTCGAGTATCCGATCAGTTTCGTCATTCAGTGATTCCACGGCGAATAGGTCACGCCATCCGGTAGCCAAGGGACACGAGGCCTATACACTCCGTTCGCTCGCTTATTGGTAGTATGCACGGGGTAACGATCACGGAGCTTCCAGCGGCAATGCATTGTAGGACCGCTTCTCCTCAGGCCTCAGTGACGGACGTGCTATCCGAGTTAGCACAGTTGTTTTGCAGCATCCCAGCAATCGACAGTTTCTTACTCGAATCAGGAATTATCTGACGGCGCTGGGTCGGTGCGGTCCGCGGTTGCATCAGGTACGGACGACCGAACGCTTTATAGGGTCCGACAGGATGGCGAAAGGGATTCGAAAGATTTCGAGTTTTCCCTTTCGTAGCATCGGAAGCTGCCATTCATATCTTCTGGCATTATCTTCCAGTGATTGTTATTTCGGACTACATTCTGCGATATTGGTTAAGAGACTTATAGCGTCATTGGACACGGAATTTTGGATCGGTTCAGGGACATTGTCCCTGATTTACCAACGCAGTCCAATAATGTCATTACAACATGTGTTTTATTTTTCGACGCTATATATGCATATAAGCCTGCTACCCAACATGATAGTTTAGTTTCTTGTCCGTGTTGCTCATTTCTGCCGTTTTATCATTTATACGAATAATTTATTTTGGCAGAGCAGGGCATACCGAGAGTTCATATGCGTCTAGACGGCGTGGTTAAAGACTGGAAATATTCTTTTTCGCCATCTATGTCTTTTCCAACCACAATGTTGGAAACGACAATGATGTCTAGTAGACTTAACTTAGACGCTTTATCATACGTAATCCACCTTACTGAGGCGTTATCATTACGTCTTCAAGAAAAGATTTACGGGATATTATTCTCAATGTGATTTCTTTTGAGGGCAGTAGTTTGTTCACGTATAACTCCGCCCTTCAGTGGCTGATTGGAGTTGGTTAGACGTGACGCAGCCCTAGCTACATCCACGCGTGTGGATAGTAAGGTGAAGAACTCTCTCAGAGTCGCTTCGTTCTCGGAGAAGCCTCTCTTCGACGGCAACTTTTCAGCAATCCATGAATTGCTCGATTTACACGTTCTCTTGTCTATCTAGTGTTACAAGAGATTCAGACTGGGGCAAACATTCGGTGGTTGACTCAGAGAGTGCCACTGCAGTTGCCGGATCCGAGTGTTATAGTTATGACGGTTGCCAGTCAAACAGATTGGGATATAATATTGATCCCAACGGATTCGAAGTGCCAGGGTCTTTGGGTTCCGCAGTCTCTAAGCAAGCAATTATCTTCCGCGGAATAATGTTTTTTAGGCTTGCTTTATGTCATTGCATGAATATTATTCAGAAACGCATGTCCAAATCCTGTCCGTTAATTCGACAGTAGTGGCGTATCTCCGGAACCAGGGAGGCACTCATTCGTTTCCGTTATTCAATTTAATGGAAAGAATCCGTCTGTTGGTTATAGTACACCAAGTTCTGTTTCGGTCCGTCATATTCCGGGTCGTCTGATTGTTTTACCGGACTCCCGTTCACTTAGGGGTCGCTTGTTGCCCTCAGAATGGACTCTCAACAAACAAGTATTCAATCAGATTTGCTATCTATGGGAGCGCCCAATGATGATTTATTTACGACACAGCTTGCTAATCAATTGCAGACGTATGTGTTGGCTTGTCCGGATCTCTGAGCTAATGTTGTTAATGCTCTATTGATCTAATAGGACGGAATGATAGGATACGCGTATCCTCCGGCGCTGTTGTTTCAGCAGGTATTGCTAAGACAAACAACCACAATACATTTCTGTTGATAGCATCTCTTTCTTCACAGAGACCGTGGGTAATTTACTCTGATGTCTACTGTGGGACTTAACGCAAAATCTTCCTCAATGAGAGGATCTTTTTTCGCTGGGTAAATCGTGTCATCTTTATCACATCCCGCAAGGTCGCAACCTTCACGTATTCCGTTGTGTGGTCCGTATTGCATTGTAAGCATTCTACTGGACGAGCTTTGGACGCGATTTCTTACTATAGGAGATCCTCTTCTTCGCTATTCTATGCGGCTAAAGTGGAGGCTCTTCCGTCGTTGGTGTAGGGATCACTATATTCATATTGTTGATCCCTCCATACTACTCATTGCAACTTTTTAGTATACTTGTTTGACAAGATCTACTGCAGCCTGTTATTATTAAGGTTATAGGTTTATGTTACCTCATACCTATGCACTCAGTGATAGTTTACAATTGAGTCTTATGTCTCTTTATCTAAGTCAGTTAGTAACTTTTTGATAAATAGACTTAGAATCTTTAGATTAAATTCCTATATGGAATTTAACTTCGGTTCTTATTTAGCTAAGTAATCATTTGAGCCTCTGGAAACAGTAGTTTTCAAATTCTGACCTTTTAGACAGTAATTCTGTTGGCTTCTCTTTTACTGAAGAGTCAGTGAGTTTCATGCACTATTGATGGATGATTTTCACTTTCGTAGTTTCGGAATCACTACTTCCTTTACTATTTAGGTTGGAGTTTTGCATAAGAGTTAGGCTCCTAATATTCGGAACCTATTGTTATTAAGGTCCTTCCGTCTTCGTACGAGCATAGGCCTTTACTCTGTCCGGTTAGAGTTTATGTATTTATAAACAGATATCTGTTTATTACTAAGGGCGTAAGCTTCTTCTGTCTTTGATGCCTAATAGAAGGACGTTACGCTCCATTCTATTGCTAATGGATTCTATTAACTGTCGGTACTGCTTATGGTATATCATTGACTCAGCAGTTGTGCTTAAGATTTTGGCTCATGAAGTAAGAGTTCTTCTACATCTTGGGCTTACATTAATAGTGTCGCTATTATAGATTTTTGAAGGCTGCTCATTGCGCTCAGCCATCCACATTCATGAATTTTTATCTCAGAAATATCGAGTCCATTTCTGGAGGCCTCTATTGTTAGGTCTATTATCTACTGCTCAGAATGTCATTCACTTAACAGTTGCTACTATAGCTAGGTAGGCTGTCTGTTTCGGCAGTGACTCCGTTCTGCTGCCCTCTTCGCTCTGGGCTATTTGACCCAGGGCAAGAAAAAGGGGGGTGGGGGGGGGGGGGGGAGGGTGTTCCCTTGGGTCACCTGTTTTACTATGAAAACAAGGGGATACCTCCTCCGGAGTTAGTAATTCTGAGCTGTTATTGGGATGGTTGTTTAGTGAGAAGTTTATGTTTTAAAAATTCATTCAAGTCTTAGTTTTTAAAGTATAGCTTTTGAATATAGCACGTGTCAACGGACATGATTATGCAATCCTCAGACACTTTTAAGGAGTATAAGAGTCTCTATTCTCTAGTCTTACTTTATTTATTGGCTTACTTTAAAAATTATTAGTATAAAGATTATATTGGATATTAATAGAGTACATGGATGTATGATGCTCAATTTTGGAAGGTGTTGTATCTTTCTAATTTATCATAAATAAGAAAGATACATGTAAGGCCTGTTACTTCTTTTTCCCTAGAGGGGATGACTCTATTTTATATTATTGAGCGTATTCCATCTTGCTCTATGTCCTTGGCCCTCCAGCCTTTTTACTATTCAGCTATGTCTGGGTCATTGGTACAGTATAAAAATGTTAAAAAATTTATAGTAATTTCTATATTTTTTATACTTACCAATGACCCAGACGGGGATGGCCCTCCCAGGAGTTGGGAACTCTTGCCTCCCCGCTGAGTACATAGCGCTTACCAGGCACTGGTTATTAGAATGATTAATGGCGCCAATTTCGCAACGTCCTTGACACTGCGCATGCGCAGTAGAGTTGAAGTGTGGAGGGCCATTCAGGACATGTTTTCTTTGGTTTTAGATGCAAATTTTGGGGATTGGGGGGCAAAATTTGTGTTTGGCCCTATATTTTAAGAGTTAGCACCAGCTATGTCTGGGTCATTGGTAAGTATAAAAAATATAGAAATTACTATAAATTTTTTAACTTTTCTAAAAAAATTGGTTTCCGTTCATTTAAAGTCGAATGCCTTGACGGATCGACATCAAACTTTCAGAAGTTGTTTTTAGCAATAAAATACAGGTCAAGTTCGATATTGGTGTTTCTCAGTCCATCCGCTGCAGAGTTATGGCCCTTTGAAACCACAAATTTTTAAAAAAAAATTGGTTTCCGTTCATTTAAAGTCGAACACCTTGACGGATCGACATCAAACTTTCAGAAGTTGTTTTTAGCAATAAAATACAGGTCAAGTTCGATATTGGTGTTTCTCAGTCCATCCGCTGCAGAGTTATGGCCCTTTGAAACCACAAATTAAAAAAAAAAAATTGGTTTCCGTTCATTTAAAGCCGAACACCTTGACGGATTGACACCAAATTTTTCAGATGTTGATTTTATACACCCGTTTGGAAAACGGGATGTATTATGTGAATGGTCTCTCCACCCGTCTGTCTGTCTGTCCATCCATGGACACATTTCGTTTCCGGACGATAACTTTAGTTGTAATGGATTGAGCTGAGTTAAATTTGGCATGTGGATTTAGTATGACAAAATACAGGATGGGTTCGATTTCCGGTTCTAGCGGCCCATTTGCAGTAGAGTTATGGCCCTTTATGGGTATTTAGCCCAACTTTTCGTTTCCGGACGATAACTTTAGTTTGCCTTGACCGATTTATTTCAAATTTTCAGTTTTTTGTTTTTGACCACAAAATACAGCTCAAGTTCACTTTTGATCACAATCGCATATACCTTTCCAGAGTTATTCCCCTTGAATGATTGCAAATTTGTGGATTTTGTGGTTTCCGGATGATAACTTTAGTTTGCCATGACCGATATTTTTCATATTCTCAGATTTTGTTTTTGACCACAAAGCACAGCTCAAGTTCACCTTTGGCCATAATCACATGTACCGTTCCATAGTTATTCCCCTTGAATGATTGCAAATTTGTGAATTATGTGGTTTCCGGATGATAACTTTAGTTTGCCTTGACTAATTTGTTTCAAATTCTCAGATTTTGTTTATGACCACAAAGCACAGCTCAGGCTCACTTTCGGCCAAAATCGTATGTACCTTTCCAGAGTTATTCCTCTTGAATTTGTGCATTTTGTGTTTTCCGGATTATAACTTTAGTATGGCCTAACTGTTCATAGAATGCATCAAATATTTGGTTTCCGGATGATAACTTTTATTATTTGTTTTCCGATTGGTTCCAAACTTGGTATATTGTTTAATCACAACAAAATACAGGTCAAGTTCGAATATGTGGTTGGTCCAAACAATTTTCACCCTCACCCCCATCCTGACCCCAACCCTTCAAAAATACAAAAGGGGCGTATATTGTCCCGCTACGCGGTGCTCTTGTTCTGTTTCTTTTTCAGAGGAACAAGAACATGGTGATTGTATTGTGACACCCATCCAAGTGTGCTACTGTCGCTACGCTCTGATGAGCAGATAGAGCTAGCTACAAGGTGCTCATGAATATAAGCAAGGGACAAGGCCTCTAGTTAGTGTTCTTAATCCTTTTGCAAGTGGCTAGCTCAACCGGTGAAGCGGTTACTCCGTTCATGGGAGCCGGGTAAGTCCGTTGCGGTCGAGGGAAGCGTAGATTTGGGTAGAGCGAGCACCTCAAAAACTAAAGCTCACCCAGCGATGACGGAAATCGGGAGGAAGCCTGCAAGTTTCTCTTAGGGAGGCTTGGCAAGGTCTGTTAAGACCACGAGTGGGAGAGCCCTATCTCTAACCATGCAACATTTGGGGCCAAATGTTGTTGAGAAACTTGTGTAGGAACCTGCAAGTTTATCTTAGGGAGGCTTGGCAAGGTCTGAAAAGACCGTGAGCTGGAGAGCCCTCTCTCTAACCCACAACATTTGGGGCCAAATGTTGTTTGATAAACTTGCCTGTGTAGGAGCCAACGTCCACACTCGCCGCTCAGGATGCTCCTTCTAAACTGCAGCCGGTGTCGGCTACAGTTATGGCTTCTTTCTCAGGCAGATATAGCAAACACGACCGCATACTAGCTACTCAACTTCGGATATCCAGGTAGCTGCCAGAAGAAGTATGCAATCTTCGCCCGTGAAGTCGACCCATCCGGAAGCTAGTGATCCGAGACTTCAATCGTTGGGTCGTTCGGAGTAGAGATCTATGTTTCGTGCTGAGGAAAGAGGATGTTCTTTCCTTCCCGAAACAGTCTCGATACGTGCCGGAGGCCTTCGCCCATGTTAACAATGCCATATTCAACCTCTCTAGTGCTAAGAGGAAGGTGGTTTCTTATCGACATCTTCAATAAATATACCGTTCCTTGGACCACGTTCATTTAAAATGGTTGGAGAAGATGTCCAGACAGAGAGCTCCTCTGCGTTTAGATGAGTAGGCCGGGGATTTACCTGCATCATTCAATATACGCTCGGAAGTGATGGAATGTGCTATTTCATCCAATAGAGCGAATCTGGACACGATGTCCTATGCAGATCACCTCACCAGAGCTATGGCACAATGTCTTAATGGGAAGGAATTTGAGGATGTTTGTTCCTCGCTGAGAGTTCTTTCCAGGGCAGTCATGTATGCCACATACAACTCTGCCCTGGCAGTGGCAATTTGGAGTTGATCAGACATGATGCTGCCCTTGCGTCATCACTTATATATGACAAGGTGAAAAGCTCTCTCTGAGTCACTCCGGTCTCCAGACATATTCTATTTGACGACAAGCTTTCGTTAGTCTATGAACAGGCTACAAAGAAAGCTTCCAGTGCACTGCTACTAAAGTCTTTGTCTCAACAACACGCTTTATCAGACCGGGGTAAGCGAGGTTGTTCCACTTCAAAATCAACTAAAGGGAACTCCTCGCGAGGGTACAAGAAACCCTGTTATACTTCCTTCGGAGGTTGTCAGTATAGCGACTCCGGAAAGGGGCGTAGGTATGATTCAGACTATAGATCAGACGCCCCTAAGCCGACGGGACAAGGTTCTTCACGGGGAGGACGTAGTTTCTCCTCCCGTAAGCCTCATAAGTCGTACAGGTGATGGACAAGACCTCTATTGTTTGCCAGTTGGTGGAAGGTTATCAATCTTCGCGAGAAACTGGATAGAAATCACGGAAGTTCAGTGGGTGAGAAGTGTAGTCTCGGAAGGATCTACGGCTATCATTCCGAGCAAAAACCTCCACTTACAAGATGACCGTGTTGGACAAATCTTCCAGCGGATCTTTTCAAAAGAGAGTCTTTCCTAACGGAGGTACAGGCTCTCTTATTAAAGGAACCAATATAGGTCGTCGAGAAAAAGACTTCTGTTGCTTTCCACTTAACAGAAGGTTATCAACCTCGCAAAAAGTGGATGAAAATTTCGGAAGATCAGTGGATGAGAATGTAGTCTCGGCAGGCCGAGCAAAGCTCCACTTACAAGAAATACGTGTTGGACAAATCTTCTGGCGAATTCTTCCTAGAGAGTCTCTCCTTGCGGAGGTACAGGCTCTTTTATTGAAGAAAAGCAATAGAGGTCGTCAAAATATTCTCCTGGTTTTTTCAAGTCACCTGTTTCTTGTCCCGAAGCCAGACGGATAGTGCATAGATAGACTGAGACAGCTGTCTTGTTTGGAATAGAGCCATTAGACGGAATAAGTACGTCTTATCCCCTCGGTGTTGTATTCCTTGGCGTTAAGATATTTAATGCCATTGTGGACGCCATAGTAGCCTTATGTACTGTTACAGCGGTCTTTTCTCATAATTAGCGGCTAGTGTTGTAAGTCTCCATTTAGTGAGCTTTCAAAGGCCGCATGTGACACAGATATGTCTTCATGTAGACAAAGACTCATAACTGCGTAGCTACCTTGAGATTACTGTCTCTTTGGGAATTACGGGGTGTTAGAATAGCGGTTCGTCATTCCATACCTTGCACGACGATGGTTGTAAGTCTCCGTTTAGTGAGCTTTCAAGGTCGCTAGTTACACCGAGATATCTATCTTCACGGAGAGGAAGATTTCTAAGCTACAGTAGCTAGGCTCTGACCACTGCCTTTTGGGAATAAAACCGATAAAGGTAGAGTGCTTTTCGGTTTGTTTTCCTAGGTGTCATTGACTTGAGTCTTATTGTTTACACCATAGTAGCCTAGCTAGAATCATGAGCGATGTTTTTTCAGTAATTATGCAGTGACTATTATCTCTTGGGACTACTGTCTCTTTGGGAATTTAGGACTGTTGAAATAGCAGCTCTTCATTCCCTACCTTGCACGACGATAGTTGTAAGTCTCCGTTCACTGAGCCTTCAAGGTCGCAACTTACACCGCTATATCTGTCTTCACAGAGATGAAGACTTATAAGCTACGGCTAGCGTTGTAAGTCTCCTTAGTGAGCTTCTAAGGCCGCAGTTATTAGCCTTTTTATTGTCTTCACGTGTAGAAAGACCTTTAGCTGCTTCAGCTAGGCTGAGTTTGTTGCCCTATTGGACTTGATACTGTATGTTAGAGGAGGTTATTCTCTTCCTACCGGTATGGTTTGGTGTTAGTTATATGAGGTGATAAGCTCTATTGTTGATGCCATATTTACCTAATATGGTTAATGAGTGTTTCGTCAAATGCCTATACTTAAATCCTTCTCAGGAACCTATTTCCTGATATCAGACCGAACGTAAGGAGTTCATCTAGATTTTTATGATCAGGTGTCGGAACATTGTTTTCGTCTCCCTTTCCATTTCTATCCAGTCTATTACTGTGGATTTTACTTCCACCAAAGAGACTGGATATTATGTCAATATGGTGTATTATTGTTCATCACGCCCCTCTCTGTCCTTAGTGACATTATGGGGTCGGTCAGATGTGAGGGAGCCCTGCGGTTCCTATACTATTTGATAACTAACACAAGAGCGATTCAAGTAATGTGGGTGAGGGGAGATCGATAGGAATTATTTGTCGAACCCCCCTGCCAATGTGTTAAGAGGCGATTACAGGGCAGGACATAGTTTTCTTCCAGTAAGCCTTGTATACATTCAAGTATATGCATGTCTTTCATGGCTCCTCGATTGGCAGCTGGGTCATGTTCTAACGGCGACCTCATGGGCACATCGACTATTTAGTTGTTTTGTTTCCTGGTGGTGTTCGTTTATAAGTCATATACGAGCATATGATTCCTTTCAGTTCCTGGTTACACTTGTATCACTCGGTCATACCGTGGATACAGGCTGTATTCAGATGAGTGCTTGCAAGATTTCATCTTTCTCCGAACAGTCATTGGTTGCTACGAACCTAGAAAACATTGATTTTTTTCGGGGACAGTCCGTGACGAGTCTTTTAATCATAGCTCATTCCATGTTCTATATCCAGGTTTCTATGAGATACGGTACCCATTCTCATATTTTTGCACGGTTCAGTTGGAGTTTTATTACTGGAATTAATTGTACACCTGAATGGGGTCGCCTGTTGGTTGCCTTAGAAGCGTGTTTGCTCTTCAGCTATTTTCTATTGGGATTCATTTGGACAAGTGTATGGTTGTACAAGTTATATCACCGTTTTTGACCTATCTACGTATTCCGACTCCGGTATACGTTAGAAGCGTGCGCTGTTAATTACCGGGATCGCCACAATAGCCTTAGCTTCTGAAGCGGCATTAAGCACCAATAATTAATAACTGGGTGCCTGTTGGGCTAATATATATTGATTATTTGGTACCGCTTTTCACTGATTTCTGGGCACACCCCTCTTTGTTTAGCTCGAGCAACGCCGGGTGACCCTGCTAGTTATTTATATATGGAGTGTGTTTGTGGGGATTAGTCTCTCACTCTCGAATATGCCATCCTAATATAAGGGGCTTAGTCCGGACTATCCTTAAAATTGGGGGCTTATTACACACATTTAGCATAATCATTCATGCTAAGATTACGGAATTACTTGGATATGGCTCCTTATTTATGATATGTCTTATACATGTAATTCCTTGTAAATTTAATCTCCTTTCACCTTGGAATGTAGGCTTAGGAGCTATATTTGGTACGCTAATTCTTAAGTCCTATGCCCTCCGCCTTTTTACGATTCAGCTAGTCTGGGTCATTGGTTATTAGTATAAAAATATGATAAATTTTTATATTTTTTTATACTTACCAATGGCCCAGACGGGGAAGGCCTCCCATGAATTATTATTTAGTACGCTCATCTACAAAGAATGATGTTGGCGCGCCAGTTCCGGTCTCTTCCTGACTACTGCGTATGCGCAAATACTAAAAGTATGGAGGGCCAGATAGGACTTTTCATTTTCGGTATTGTATGCAAATTTTGGGGATTGGGGAGTTGAAAATTTGTGTTTGGCCCTTCATAATATCGAGTTTGCACCAGCTAGTCTGGGCCATTGGTAAGTATAAAAAATATACAAATTACTTTAAATTTATCATTTCCAGCAGTGAAAATTTCCCATAATACAGTTGCATATTTAACCATCTGTACGCCTGGAACTTAATTAAGCACCTCGTTTTTTTTTTTGCAATGGTTTTAATAGAAACTATCATTACTTTCATGCTATCTTTAAGATGGCCAAAAGTGATTGTTTGCCAAAAGAATGGTCTATTGACATATGAAAGACAACACAATGAAAGTATGCAGTATTTTAATGGTGCTAATGGTGCTAATTACACTAATGTTACTAATGCTTTTGATGGAAAAATGTTCTCTTGACAAGTATGGTGTTGGAACGGTCCATGATGAATGCCGGTAATTGCTGACAAAACATGTAACTTGTGATCTGAACACAATAGCAGTGTCTGACGTCAGTAGCGAGTGTATCCACCACATGCCCGGATGACATCCTGAACCCTCCTCCTAATACTACCAGTGAGCCTTCTGATATGGTCCAGAGGCAACTGCTACCTCTCCTCATGCAATGCAGCTTCTAAATCGGCCAAATTCTGTACAGACGGATCGCTTGCTTGCACACGACATCCAAGAAAGTTCCAGATGTGTTCTAAGGGATTTAAATCGGGGCTCATTGCAGGCCAAGGTAGGTGTTGTAATAGCATTGTTCTGAAGGAATACGCTCACAGCATGGGAACGATGTGGCCTTTGCATTGTCATCCATGAATACAGGGCGAGTACCCAACGGGTGGTTGTCAAAATGAGGCACGACAACAGGATTAAGAATTTCCTGGATGTACATGACCATTGAGATTGTCACGTACAGTCACTATATCAAGTTTACAATCATGAGAGAGGCATCCCCAGATCTTTACTGATGATTACTGATTCTCCACCATCGGTCTGATGTTCCTGGGCATGTAAGCAGTATTTCTATGCCTCCACACTCTTATGCGACCATCTGTGATGTAAGCAGGAACCTACTCTCGTCTGACCAATGTACTCTCCTCCACATCCTGAGATTCCAATGTTGTCGTGCCATACACCTCTCCAAACATCTTTGATGCTGATCAGACAGATCTGGATGCTTGATGACCCTTCTGGACCTCATACCCAGTGCTTTGAGATGGTTTTGAACAGTTCTGTTGCACAAATGCCTGTTGGAGAGCCAAAGACATTTCAAAACCCCTTGGAAGCAAAGGGTTCACACCTAATGAGGCGTGCCAGACTTCGATCTTCCCAAGGAGAGATCTTTTGGGGTTGTCCAGGCCAGGGTCATTAACATCGTTGGTTTGTTGATATTTTCGGACAAGTCTGGTGATGACAGAATGACTATAGCCAAGTTGCCTTCCAATAGCTTTGAATGACATGCCTGTTGCATGCATGCCAACAATTTGCCATCTTAATGCCTCTGACAGTCTCCTCCTTGCCATGTCAACATTTATTGACAAAAGAAGTGACAAATTTTCTTGTTTTATACCCAATTATTGCAAGTGGATAATAGTGTTTTCTGTGACATTCGTGGGAAGCATAGTTCACGTGAACGAGGAGATATGTTTGGGGTGCGCTATCACTAGATGTAATGTACTGCAAGATATAGCAAACATTAAAACATAATAAACAGCAACTTCACTGTCATGAAACATTTCAGGGGATGCTTAATTAAGTTCCAGGTGTATATATCTTCTTTGACAGAGCTCAGTGAGCCCTGTCAAAAAAGTTATAGCTGGTTAAATTTTTAGGCCTTCCAAGTGCAAAGTAGTATTAGTGAAGAGATTTACAGGTAAAAAAAAGAGTGTTAAGACAGATTCTTAATGACAATGGAGGTGCTCAAACAAGATATTATTTTTTTATTTTTATTGGCCTCAGATATAATAGAATACAGTAAAGCGACCAAATCACTGTCAATTGAATATTGATATTAAATATATAATTTTCACCTGCAAAGGGGCTGATCAATTAACCCTTTACCTAACACGAAAAGCAGACGACACTTGCAAATAAAATTCGTGAAGCACTATTTTTTTAAATTTTTTGCATCAAAAACATAGCTTATGACCCCTCATTGGAACGAGCTCGTTGAGCTCGTTCCAATGAGAGGTCATAAGCTATGTTTTTGTGACAAAAAATGAAAAAGTAATAAAAATTTAATGGTGAATTTTGTGAATAGCGCTGGCTGGTTTTGGCCGTTACGTTGGGTAAAGGGTTAACAAGGTTCCACTGTATTAACTGACGTTTTAACTGAATGTCATTAAAACATTTCCCCATGGGAACCCAGGAAGTGACACAGTACTTGTTTACTTTGGTACACAAGCTCTGCTTTACTGGTAAAATAGGACTCATTCACCAATGCTTGGAGTTGAAGTCCTCTAAAATGGGCAACATGGGTATAAACAATTGACTAAACTTGACTTTATCTCCATGTTGCGATCACGATTAGTCATTGTACAGAAATATGTGACCTTAAACACCAATAAATAAATAACCCCAAAAATTTAATACACAGAGATAAGTGTTATCCTTGAAAACCATAGAAAATCATTGAGCTTGAAAAATATCCTTGTTACACCATTGAAAATGTCTGTTGTTTTACCTTTGCAACCAAAACTTGACTAGAACCACTTTCAGCGTATTTTGCTTGTTACATGAAATTCCTTACAATTTCTTGTTAATGCATAAGTTCTGACATAACAAAGTCTGTAAAATTCAGAATTGGGCCTGTAGGGATTGAATAAAGAAAGTGCCATAAAGGTTGTCAAAAGTACCCACGACAGTATTTTTGTATGCTCATCATTTTACAGTTTGTTAGTCAGAACTATTTCAATAAAATGCTTTGCTAATCTCATCATTGAACCAGTGGAGTGTTTACTATCAAGCAGTTTCCCTGATTTTTTATTTATTTATTGTTGTTTAACACTATTGACAACCAGGGTCATCTCGTGTTGGACAGTTTTATGGATGGAGGAAGCCAGAGTACCTGGAGAGAACCACTGAGCAATGGTGAGCAACTGCCAGACTCCTCAATGTACTAACTTCACACAAGCAGGGTTAGTATTGGTTGAAGACAAGTGCACCATGAACATGCCGTACGCCTTAGTACACAGCCCCAACATGCCCCCATGTGTTCAACGGGGATGAAGTGCCATGCCCAAGGACATAATGCAGTTGCCCCCGGTGGGGATTGAACCATGGTCCTTTTGGTTTGAAGTCCAATTCTGTAAGAACTGAGCAACTGTGCTCCCACTGTTCCCTGATATCTATCATGTTTTTCAAAGAACATGATAAAGAACAGCTGTAAATTATTTAACAGTTTATCTCGAGTAACATTCATATCCAGAGATGTTACCTCCTCCGGAAAAATCCCCAAGTTCAGTGTAGTTCCCGTCCTCCCAGAAGGGAATCCGTTTTGGACAAAAATCCCAGAAGATAGTACAGTCGAATATTTTTTTGTTTGATTCGTTCAGTGTCAAATCATATGCCTTCAAAGCTCTGATCATGACAAATGCAATAAAAAAGATACATGCAAGTGAATAATATTTAACAAAATAGTCTTTTATTATAAATATTTCACTAATATCCCCATGTTTTTTCTGTTTTATTCATTGCAATTTACGAGTGCCAAAGCGAATATAGACATCCACATTTAGTTCAAATATCCACTCGTTTTTTGCTCATCTGAACAGAGATCAAGGGGAAGTTAAGTGATTACTTTCTGTCCATTGTTCATCTGTCTGGTATGGACTTTACATTATCTACTTTCATAAACCACTGGGCCAAATTGAACCAAAGATTATATACATGTTTCTTATGTCAATTAAAGTTTGTTCAAACAAAGTTGCCACACCCAAAGGGGGCACCAAAAGGAGCATAATTCTGTTAGCACCGCACAACTTTTTTTTTTTTTAAATTAAAACTTCCACAGCACAACCAATCAGAATCTTTTGACACTTGGCATACAATGTCCTTAGAGGGGTCATATTCAGGTTTATTTGATGCAAGTCCCTGGCTTTTAAACACCACCAGTCAGAATCTTTTAACATTTCAGCTTCCTGTTGGAGCCCAAATATTAACTTAGCCCAATTTGAGGACAATGTTTGAAACTGTTTTCCTCCAGAGCCACTGGTCAGAATCTTATGATGTATGGTATACAAAATCTTTACAGGGGTCAGATTCAAGTTAATATACAAAAAGGAATCAAGGAGGAATTCCCTCCATTCCTATGTATCAGCTGATGAGAGATCAGCTTCTGCTAGCTCACCACAACAACATCAAAATGTTAGACACATACAGGAAAACGTTAGACACTTACAGGTCCCCTGAATGTGTTAGCAGACACTCCTACAAAGGGAAGATATTTTTTTCTAAAACAAATGGCCCAGACTTAGCTGGTGCAACCTCAGTATTATTAAGGGCCAAACACAAATTTTGAACCCCCCCAATCCCCAAAATTTGCATAGAGTACTGAAAATTAGAAGTCCTATCTGGCCCTCCATACTTCTAGTACTGCACAGTACATGCGCAGTACCCAGGAACAGACCGGAATTGACGCGAACATCATTTTTCTGTTTGGCCTAAAGTCAGTAACAACTGAACTGACATCTGTGCTTTAAATTCTCATTTTTGAAGATGCCAGATACAAATCAATGATGGTTTTCATAGAATCAGTAGTGTAACAGGATGCTGGAAGTGAATCACGGTGGTTTCGGATGTTCAGGGCTGTAACTTTATAATATTTATTTAAAATTATTCATGTTCCCCAATTTCGGGATATGCTTCTGAACGTCGTCATTATAATATGACTCCACTGTTGTTTTGTTAGTATTACTTCCCTTCCCTCTCCCGAACCCTCCTGTTATACTCCCAAGCTCTTTCGGCTTTTTTATGGAAGAAATTTTTATTAAATTCTTTGGAGTTTAACTTGTAAACAGAATAGGTATTCTATTTATCCCCTATGTTTACGTCCTGTCTATTTCAGTTGAGGCCGTTTTTGTATTCTTGCATCTTCTATCAGATGCATTGTTTTTTCTTCATATGAAGATCTAGCTTTGCATCAGGTGGTTGTTGATCGGTTACTGACTGTGGGCCTTTGTTGTGTCTGTTGTTGGTTAGTTTCCGGTTTTTCCTCTTGATGTTGTTACCTGTTCAATTATGTTTTGGATTCGTATTAATTCAATGTTTAGTTTAAAAACAATTACTGTTTTTCTATTAGGATACATAGCATATATTATTCCGGTAGTTTAGCTTTAATTAGTCAGTGGTTGTCCACACTTAGGCTCTATCGGCATGCCCTTTGGCCCTTCGGCCCTTGGGGCACTTAGGCATCATTCAAAATTTTTTGAAATTTTTTGAACCTTTTTTTTGTTATTGTCTATGTAATGTATCCTTGTGATATTTATTTTCGGGAGTGCAGGGGACTTATGTTTTTGGCTTCATTATTATTGTTGCCATTATAATAATTGGTTCTTAGTGTAAGTCCAGGAAGCCTTGGAATAAAGGCTTGTTGTTTGCTGATAGTCTCGGCACTCCTTCAATACTTAGTTTAAACAGTATTTATTTCCAACAGCAAGTAATGAAAACATAGATACAATTGATACAGATGAGTTTGGATGATGGAAATGGATACTTGTACTATGGGATGGGAACGTTGGAAACGAGTGTCGACCTGTGTGGTGGGTGGTGAAGTTCCAATGGGAGCCTTCACCGCTGGCTAATACTAGTCTTTCAGTCTCTTTTTTAGAGGAACAACAACATGGTGATGGTACTTTGGCACCAGTCTGTTACGTGCTGCTGTCATCGCACTCTGATGAGCCCCGCTCTGATGAGTAAAATAAAGCCAGCTGCCAAGGTGCTCATGATATTATGCACAAGATTCACCTTGCAGATGCGGCGGAAACTATTATACTAAACTAGACTTATTAGCTATGCTAACTAATAGGAGACAGCTGTCTCTTTGGAATTAGGGCTGTTGAAAGGAAAGAATATGTTGTTTCCTTCTCAGTATTGTAGTCTTAAGTGCCTGGGGCTTTTAGTCCTTTTGTTGACGCCTCATAAGAATCAAGTGCGGGCCTTTTTTCTCTTAACTTGAGCGACTAACGTTGTAAGTCTCCGTCTAGTGAGCTGTCTAAAGTTGCAAAAATTACACCGAGATATCTGTCTTCATGGAGATGAAGTCTTCCAAGCTTCATTAGCTAGGCTGAGACCTCTGTCTTTTGGGAATAGAACTGCCTATGGTTTCTATACTATTCTACATGGGTGCACGGTAGCTCTGTGGTAGACTGTTGGACTTCTATGCTAGAGGTCCCGAGTTTGATACGCGTCTTGGACGACCTGCGTTGTGTCCTTGGGCAAGGCACTTTATCCCGGTTGCCTACATGGGGGCACGATGACGCCGTGTACTAAGGTGTACTGCACGTCGATGGTGCACGTCTTCAACCACTGTAACCCTGCTTGAGCGGAGCTTGAACAGAGTTAGTATGTTGAGCTGACAGTTGCTCGGTGGTTCTCTCCAAGTACTCCGGCTTCCTCCACCCGCAAAACTGTCACGGTCACGATTAGCCACTGTGCATAAGTATGTGACCTTAAACACCAATAAATAAACATAAATACTATTCTAGATAACTAACACTAGAGCATTATGAGTCGCGCCGGGTTAGTGTCATTATGCTTGCTTTGGCTAACTATAAGCCTTTAGCTGTACAGTGGAGCCCACTTAATTGGATATCTCGGAACTGAATAACCCTGTTAATTGAATATAATTTCCCAACATCAAACAATTTACCATACCTCCAGTACAAATTTGACTGTTAATTGAATATAGGTTTTAGAGTAAACTCCTGCTAATTGAATTAAAAAATCTTGTAACCTGTCAAGAAATTACCCTGACTCTCCCCAGTTTTCCTTTGTTTATAGACCTATTTGACTGCAGTACATCCAATACAGGCATTTAATCTATTATATCTTGTTTGGCAGAGCTCATGGAGCTCTGTCAAACTAGATATAATAGAATAAATGCTAAGTTTATCTCTAGAATACAGGAAATGACACATGTATCATCCCTGTTAATTGAATACTCCTGTTAATTGAATAATTTTCATTGGCAGACTGGCTATTCAGTTAACAGGGTTCCACTGTATTACACTTTATTGAGAATAGCAGCAGCAGTATAGCTTGGGAATGTAGCGTGAAGTTTCTTTTTCATATAGTGAAAAAGGAATTTGTCACTGTTCCAAGCTTTAATATTACTGCGCCAGCCTTATCTAGTGATTCAAGTAATGCGGGTGAGGGGGGGGTTCGATATGATTTATTATCAATTCCGGTCTCTTCCTGGGTACTGTGCATACGCAAGTACTAAAAGTATGGAGGGCCAGATAGGACTTTTAATTTTCAGTATTGTATGCAAATGTTGGTGATTGGGGGGGTGGGGGGTCGGGGTCAAAATTTGTGTTTGGCCCTTAATAATATTGAGGTTGCACCAGCTAAGTCTGTGCCATTGGTAAGTATTAAAAATATACAAATTACTTTAAATTTATCATTTTCCAGTCCAAACAGAGAAATTTTCAGGTCTCTTTTTCTCAGGTGGAGCATTTCTCACATAGACTTGCTTGTGATCAGGTGGAACAATCAACTAAACACTTTCGTTTCTCCTTGTCCAGATTCTCTTGCCTTCGCAGTTGTTGCTCTGTCTCGATTGGAACAGGATAGACAGCTAGGCCTTTCCTCTGACACCAATTATCCAGATTCAGAACTTGCACTGTCATATAATCCTGATTGTTCCTTTCTCACCTTCATGGAGTTGGCACTCAGACTACCATTTATTTAATGTGACATGCTCAGAAATATACAGATATTCTTTTGTGCTACTGTTATAGATTTTCCTGTCAATAAGTATTCAGTTTACCTTAAAAAAATCAAGATGTAACCGGTAACACATTTGATGGAATTATGCTGGCAATCATAAAACTACAGCTATGGTGAATCTTCATTCATAATTATTTAGAAAACAAACATGTTTAATAGTATTGGTAAAGACATTAAAGATATGGTTAAATCAAGTCTTGATTGAGAAATATATCTTGCATTCTTTCCAAGAAAATGAATGTTTTTGGTATTTGTTAAGACTCAGTCGGATAGAATATGTCAGTTGGTTGGAGAAGCAAAAACATAGGTTCTTTTTTCCAACCAACTGAAATATTCCAGATGATTAAATCTAAACATAGGTGATGGACCATTAAATTGCTTGACTGGTTCCAGGCCATAAGAGAGTGAAATTACTTATAGAATTTGAGTGGTGGCTTTAGAGCTTGCTGCAGAACCTTTAAAAAATATTTGGAAGGTTTTAGAACTCCTGCAATCAGCTATTCATTTAAGTGAAAGATCCTTGTCTTTGTTGCTGAACAAAAAAATGTAGTTCACAAATGTATACATTCAACTCCTGCCCTATTAAGTATTTTTTGAATTTCTCGTAAAATTAAGTCATTGCTGCTGAAAGGGGGGCATCAATACGTGTGGCGAGAGGAGTGGAAAGGTTGTGAAAGTGTGTAATTTGCTTCTAGAAATCTCTGATTATCTCCTTTGATTCACAATGGACTACTTTTCCATCCTTGGATGGGTGTTCCAGCAAGTTTATTTAAAAGAAAAACAGTGTACATGGATAGCAGATATCATGTACATTCATTCTGCTCCATGTTCTATATCATCAAATAAGCCTTTCTTTTTTTCAATAACAGATACAGCTGACAACATACCAGATTTCAACATAACTGCCACAGAGTTGAAAAATAGGACAGGAGGTGAAGTTCTGATAAAATGGTTACCTCCTTCGAATCCAAATGGTCTTATAATCAGATATATGGTTGAGTACAAAAAAGTAGGCTCTACAGAGGTACGTATTTCCTGAACTGATTAGTTATTGTCAAAACCCAAATTCATCATGTTTAGCTCAGGCTATTAAAAAAATATGTTGGCACCTCCCTTGCTATTGAAAATCTGCCTCCTCACTTATGTTTTTAGCTCACCTTGACAAAGTCAAGCTGATCTAATCTCATCACTCTCCATCCGGCATCTGTCAACACCATGTTTTGGTCTTCTCCAAAAAAACCACTGGGCCAATTCAAGTGAAAGTTTGTGTGAGTGATGGTCCCAATAGGGCATTGCATTCTTGTTCAATAGAGATGAGCCGATTAGTAAAATGCCCCATAAGACGAATGCCGATTATTTTAGACAACAATTGGCCGATACTGAATGCCAGTGTCAGATGGTTTCTTTATTATTCAAGCTTACTGCAGAAGCTGGCTGATTTACAGTAATCAGAATTTAATTTACGTGCCTTTAATCCTCATCAACCTGGAAGATCACACACTTTTAATACTTACTTAAATAAGTTAAATAACAGACATCAAAGGGTTAATTTTATGTCAATGAAGCACCATCAGTGCAGTATATTTTCGATTTAAAATAAACAGCTAACAACTGAGTCTCGAACTCATCACATGCATCATCAGGGTGAATTGTGTTCTGAACTTAAAATCAAAAGCCGTCGTTGGAACCACACGTTTTAAAGTGGGAGTTTCTTTTCGGTAAACCCATATATAGAATTGTGTCACATGAGTCATGACGTTGCACTGCATTATCTATTTTTATCACATGCTCTACACATTTCAATATGAGAAAAATACAGGGGTTTCGTGTTGATAAATCCCACCCAGAATGGCTCGATATTAAACTTATTGCACTCAAACCTCTCACAGTTAACACGGATTACTAATATGGAGGAATTATCTGTCCAATATAAGGATAAAGAATGCCATTATATATTTAATGAGACGATGAGCGTGGTTGAAAGAAATATTGCGACATTTTGCAGAATGCAGTACAGTTTGGGCAGTGAAGAGCATCCATATTCACATGATGGTTAAAGAACAACTTGGTACACAGTTACACAATCAAAATCTTTAATATAATATTCTGCCTTTTCTTTCACGAACCATCACTTACCTGATATCAGTAACAGACGAGTGATGTACCGATCGCTTGCCGCTGGTTATCCCATGAAGGGGAAGAAAGTTCATTACAGATCATCCATAACACTTTCCATGAGTTTCAGACAATCATCAAGGGCTGAAGGTGAACCGATGGGCGCTTATTGGCCGAGTGCTGATGTTACACCGATTAATCGTCTCATCTCTATTGTTCAACTCAACATGGCCAGCCACAAAAGGAGGGGGTGGGGGAAAATGCTCCAAAATAATTTTTAAATGTTCTTCCCATCAACCAGTGGGTACAGTGACTTGATATTTGTTAAGGGCTTCCTTTGGAGGTGTAGAATCAAGTTTGTTCAAACGAAGTTCGTGAAGCAATATTTGGCTTTGCAATGGGAGGGGTAAGATTTTTGGTCCCGCCAAAAATTTCTATATTTTTATACTGTACCAATGACCCAGACATAGCTGGTGCTAACTCTTAAAATATAGGGCCAAACACAAATTTTGCCCCCCAATCTCCAAAATTTGCATCTAAAACCAAAGAAAACATGTCCTGAATGGCCCTCCACACTTCCCCTCTACTGCGCATGCGCAGTGTCAAGGACGTTCCGAAATTGGCGCCATTAATCATTCTCAGTTTGGCCCTTCATCAGTTAACATCTGACTGATCTTTGTGCCTGTAAATCTCAGTTTAAATGATGCCAGACACATAAATATTAGTGAAATGGTGATTCTAAGGAGGATATAGAAGGAGGAGAGGAAAAATGTGTGACAGAATATTATCAGGGCTGTAACTTAAAATTTTTTAATGAAATTATGTTAAGTTACCTATTTTCGAGGCAGCAGCCATTTTGTTGTCATTCTGGTTATTTAGTTACACTGATATTTTTATACTGTACCAATGACCCAGACATAGCTGGTGCTAACTCTTAAAATATAGGGCCAAACACAAATTTTGCCCCCCAATCCCCAAAATTTGCATCTAAAACTAAAGAAAACATGTCCTGAGAGGCCCTCCACACTTCGCCCCTACTGTGCATGCGCAGTGTCAAGGACGTTCCGAAATTGGCGCCATTTATCATTCTAAGTTTGGCCCTTCATCAGTTAACATCTGACTGATCTTTGTGCTTTTAAATCTCAGTTTAAATGATGCCAGACACATAAATATTAGTGAAATGGTGATTCTAAGGAGGATAGAAAAGGAGGAGAGGAAAAGAATGTGTGACAGAATATTATCAGGGCTGTAACTTAAAATTTTTTAATGAAATTATGTTAAGTTACCTATTTTCAAGGCAGCAGCCATTTTGTTGTCATTCTGATTATTTAGTTACACTGTTTTTACAAGTGTTTTTCCTCTCTCCCTGTCCTTTAAGTTCCCCCTTGCTATTCTCCCATGCTTTTGGCATAATTTCTGTAATTATTATTACTAAAATTTCTTGGGAGTTTAGCTGAATAACAGAATGAATTCTGTTCTTTCCCCATGTTTACGTCTTCACCTACGGGTGGTTAGGCGTTGTGTTCTGCATCTACCATCTGATGTTCTGCAGTTTCTTCCCTGGAAGTCTCTGTTTTGCATCAGATGGTGTATTTTTGGTAACTGATTTCGGGCCTGGGTGCCTGGAGTCTTATTTTAGTGTTTTTACACTCATTGTTTACATTTACAACAGCCCTCTGTGTGAGGGGGGGATTTCTAAATAATAATATCTTTATGTTATTTCAGTCATAACTAGATACATTATTATTGTTCGTAAGTGTTGAATAAATTGTTTAAAATATTTTTAAAATTTTTGTCCACACTTAGGCTTGGGATCCATTGGGGCTCAACGTTACTTTTCAGAAACTTGGGCTGTTCTGAAAAAATATTTTTTCAAAATATTTTGATTTCAATTATTTTTTCTATATTAATGGATCATATTATTATTATGTATTTTGATTGCCAGGGGTTAGTGCGAGTACCAGGACTTGTTTTCTTTTCACATTGAAAGGATATTGATCAATTGTTTTAAGAGGAAGTCTTCCTCTGACCTTATTATCATTCTATATGTGGTCAGTGTACTCGCATTAACTCCGGTTCTGTATCGTATGATTTCGATGACAATATGGGAAGCGTATGTCACGGTATGTTGTTGGGGATTTGGACACTCCGGTCCTTTCCCCGCAGGGTCACTCTACTTTATCAATTTCTATTTCAGATGATCAAGATTAGGGTGATGTATCTGTGATGTCTTCCAACAGTGTGCCTCCGTCGTCACAATTAATGAAGGGCTAGCGGAAAAGTGCTCATGTAATACGCCAATTGCCTAAGAGGACCCTAGTAGGTTCGACGGCCTTTGACGTCCGCTAGCTCGCCCGGTGTAGCGTCCATTCACCGAATGGTTCGGCAGCCGGGTTCGTCCGTTGCGGTCTAGAAGGAATTTTGGGGTGATGCGAGCACTATAAAATTATCTTAATGCACACCCAGTGACGGCGGATCGGAGGGAGAACGGAGGAAGCCTTTTAGTCCGGTTCATAGCTCGTTCCGGTCCATCCGGACGGCAAGCGAGAGAGGCCCCTCTCTCGTTCAACAACATCTGGCCCCAGATGTTGTGGTACAAATGTGTCGTTAGCGGAGCATACGTCCGTCGCTCGGGACGCTCCGTTGTATAGGCAGTCCGCTGAGACTGCTAAGGCTTCCTCTTCTCGTCAGTGCACACGACCGCACCTTGGCTGCGTGACCGCCGATATATTACCAGCTTCGCCGATCAAGGATTCTTCGGCGACCAGGTCACACCATCCGGCAGCCAGGGATTCGAGACCGATGGACTCCGGACGTTCGCATAGGAAAAGTATGCGGGAGCCATCTGATGCGGAGCTGCCCTCGGCGAAGCAGCGATAGACTGCGCCTCCGCAGGTCTCGACGCCGGACATTCTTGTGCACATAGCACAGCTTATCGCAGCATCCCAGCAGCCGACAGAAACGGTGTCGGATCGAGAATTAGCCGACAGCGGTGGGTCGGTAGCCGGGGACTCGAGGCCTGCAGACTCCGGACGTTCGCATAGGAAGTATGCGGGAGTCAACGTACACGGAGCTTCCAGCGGCAATGCATCGTAAGTCCGCTACTGCACAGGCCTCGGGAACGGACGTGCTTTCCTTAATAGCACAGTTTATCGCAGCATCCCAGCATCAACTAAATCTGTCGCATATATTTTATCCGACGATGCTGGGTCGGGACGCTCCGCGGAAGCGGGTACGGACGTCCGAAAGTTTCATCCGGTCCGACGGGATACCGAAAGGGATTCGGTGGATTTCAAGCTTTCCCTTTCGGAACAACATATGCTGCGATGCCGGATAAGAAACTGATAGCGTCGGTGGACTTAGAAATTTTTGGTTCGGTTCAGGGACATCGTCCCTCAGTTCCGACATAGTCCAATAATGTCACACAAACTTTTGAATTATTGAACGACGCTATATATATTATTATTTTATGCTTGCTATCCAAGCATTTCTGGTTTCTTGTTCGAAGAGTTATGGAGATGTCTTTCAAAAGTGTGCCTCTGTCGTCATAGTTAATGAAGAGTTAGCGGCAATAAGTGCTCATGGAATATGTCTATCGCTTACGGAGTGACATTCGCTAGCTCACCCGGTGTAGCGTACATTCATCGAATGGTTCGGCTGCCGGGTTCGTCCGTTGCGGTCTAGGAAGGAGATTTGGGTGATGCGAGCACTTTAATTACTTTAGTACTCACCCAGTGACGGCAGATTGAGGACAGATCGGAGGAAGCCAACAACATAGGGGACCGCATGTTGTGGTTCAGATATTTTACATTCGGAGCATATGTCCGTTGCTCGGGACGCTCCGTTATATTGACAGTCCGAGAGACTGTCTTTAATGCTTCCTCATCCTCACAGCAGGGCACACGACCGCACATTGGCTACGTGACCTCGAGTATCCGATCAGTTTCGGCATTCAGTGATTCCACAGCGAATAGGTCGCGCCATCCGGTAGCCAAGGGACACCAGGCCTATACACTCCGTTCGCTCGCATATTGGAAGTATGCACGGGGTAACGATCTCGGAGCTTCCTGCAGCAATGCATCGTAAGACCGCTGCTCCTCAGGCCTCAGTGACGGACGTGCTATCCGAGTTAGCACAGTTGTTTCGCAGCATCCCAGCAATTGACGGTTTCTCGGTCGAATCAGGAATTATCCGACGGCGCTGGGTCGGTGCGGTCCGCGGTTGCATCAAGCTACGGACGACCGAACGCTTTATAGGGTCCGACAGGATGGCGAAAGGGATTCGAAAGATTTCGAGTTTTCCCTTTAGTAGTATCGGAAGATGCCTTTCATATCTTCTGGCATTTCTTCCAGTGATTATTTTTCGGACTTCATTGCTGCGATCTTGGATAAGAGACTTATAGCGTCATCGGACTCGGATTTTTCGATCGGTACAGGGACTTTGTCCCTGACTTACCGACGCAGTCCAATATTGTCATTACAACATGTGTTTTATTTTTCGACGCTATATATTTATATATATATACAAGACGGCTACTAAGCATGATAGTTTAGTTTCTTGTCCGCGTGGCTCATTTCTGCCATTTTATCTTTTTTTACATATAGTTTATTTTGGCAGAGCAGGGCATACCGAGAGTTCATATGCGTCTAGACGGTGTGATTAAAGACTGCATATATTCTTTTTCACCGTTTATGTCTTTTCCAATTTCAATGTTGGGAACGACATTATGTATATTAGACTTAACTTAGACGCTTTATTATACGTAATCCGCCTTACTGAGGCGTTATCATTACGTCTTCAAGAAAAGATTTACGGGATATTATTCTCAATGTGATTTCTTTTGAGGGCAGTAGTTTGTTCACGTATAACTCCGCCCTTCAGTGGCTGATTGGAGTTGGTTAGACGTGATGCAGCCCTAGCTACATCCACGCGTGGATAGTAGGTTAAGAACTCTCTCAGAGTCGCTTCGTTCTCGGAGGAGCTTCTCTTCGACGGCAACTTTCCGGCAATCCATGAATTGCTTGATTTGTACATTCTCTTGTCTATCTAGTGTTACAAGAGATTCAGACTGGGGCAAACATTCGGTGGTTGACTCAGAGAGTGCCGCCGCAGTTGCCGGACCCGAGTGTGGCTGTTATGACGGTTGCCAGTCAAACAGATTGGGATATATACTGATCCCTACGGATTCGAAGTGCCAGGGTCTTTGGGTTCCGCAGTCTTTTAGCTATCAGTTAACTTCCGTGGAATAATGTTTTTTAGGCTTGCTTTATGTCATTGCATGAACATTATTCAGAAACGCATGCCCAAATTCCTGTCCTTTAATTCGACAGTAGTGGCGTATCTCCGGAACCAGGGAGGCACTCTTTCGTTTCCGTTATTCAATTTAATGGAAAGAATCCGTCTGTTGGTTATAGTACACCAAGTTCAGTTTTGGTCCGTCATATTCTGGGTCGTCTGATTGTTTTATCGCACTCCCGTTCTCTTACGGGTCGCTTGTTGCTGTCAGAATGGACTCTCAACAAACAAGTATTCAATCAGATTTGCTATCTATGGGAGCGCCCAATGATGTTTTATTTATGACACAGCTGGCTAATCAATTGCAGACGTATGTGTTGGCTTGTCCAGATCTCTGAGCTAATACTGTTAACGCTCTATTGATCTATAGGACAGAATGATAGGATACGCGTATCCTCCGGCGCTGTTGTTTTTAGCAGGTATTGCTAAGATAAACAACCACAATACATTTCTGTTGATAGCATCTCTATCTTCACAGAGATCATGAGTAATTTACTCTCTTGTCTACTGTGGATCTTAACGTGAAATCTTCCTCTATGTGAGGATCTTTTTTCACTGGGTAAATCGTGTCATCTTTATCACAACCAGCAAGGTCGCAACCTTCATGTATTCCGTTGTGTGGTCCGTATTGCATTGTAAGCACTGTACTGGACGAGCTTTGGACGCGATTTCTTACTATAGGAGATCCTCTTCTTCGCTATTCTATGCGACTAAAGTGGAGGCTCTTCCGTCGTGGTGTAGGGATCATTATGTTCATATGGTTGATCCCTCCATACTACTCATTGCTATTTTTTAGTATACTTGTTTCACAAGATCTACTGCAGCCTGTTGTTATTTAGGTTATAGGTTTATGTTACCTCATACCTATGCACTCTACGATAGTTTACAATTGAGTCTTTTGTCTCTTTATCTAAGTCAGTTAGTAACTTTTTGATAAATAGACTTAGAATCTTTAGATTAAATTCCTATACGGATTTTAACTTCAGGTTCTTATTTAGCTAAGTAATCATTTGAGCCTCTGGAAACAGTAGTTTTCAAATTCTGACCTTTTAGACAGTAATTCTGTTGGTTTCTCTTTTACTGTAGAGTCAGTGAGTTTCATGCACTATCGATGGATGATTTTCACTTTCATAGTTTCGGAATCAATACTTCCGTTACTATTTAGGTTGGATTGTTGCATAAGAGTTAGGCTCCTATTATCCGGAACCTATTATTTTAAGGTCCTTCCGTCTTCGTATGGGCATAGGCCTTTACTCTTTCCGGGTACAGTTTATGTATTTATAAACAGATATCTGTTTATTACAAGGGCGTAAGCTTCTTCTGTCTTTGATGTCTAGTAGAAGGACGTTACGCTCCATTTTATTGTTAATGGATTCTATTAACTAGCGTACTGCTTATGGTATATCATTGGCTTAGCAGTTGTGCTTAAGATTTCGGCTCATGAAGTAAGAGTTCTTCTACTTCTTGGGCTTACATTAATAGTGTTCTATTATAGATTTTTGAAGGCTGCTCATTGCGCTCAGCCATCCATTCATGAATTTTATCTCAGAAATATCGAGTCCATTTCTGGAGGCCTCTATTGTTAGGTCTATTATCTACTGCTCAGAATGTCATTCACTTAACAGTTGCTACTATAGCTAGGTAGGCTGTCTGTTTCGGCAGTGTCTCCGTTCGGCTGCCCTCTTCGCTCTGGGCTATTTGACCCAGGGCAAGAAAAAGGGGGGGGGGGGGGAGGGTGTTCCCTTGGGTCACCTGTTTTTACTATGAAAACAAGGGGATACCTCCTCCGGAGTTAGTAATTCTGAGCTGTTATTGGGATGGTTGTTTAGTGAGAAGTTTAAGTTTATAAAATTCATTCAAGTCTTAGTTTTTAAAGTATAGCTTTTGAATATTGCATATGTCAACGGACATGATTATGCAATTCTCACACACTTTTAGGAGTATAAGAGTCTCTATTCTCTAGACTTACTTTATTATTGGCTTACTTTAAAAATTATTAGTATAAGGATTATTGGATATTAATAGAGTACATGGATGTATGAAGCTCAATTTTTGGAAGGTGTTGTATCTTTCTAATTTATCATAAATAAGAAAGATACATGTAAGGCCTATTACTTCTTTTCCCTACAGGGGATGACTCTATTTTATTTTATTGAGCGTATTCCATTTTGCTCTATGTCCTTGGCCCTCCAGCCTTTTTACTATTCAGCTATGTCTGGGTCATTGGTACAGTATAAAAATGTTAAAAAATTTATAGTAATTTATATATTTTTTATACTTACCAATGACCCAGACGGGGATGGCCCTCCCAGGAGTTGGGAACTCTTGCCTCCCCGCTGAGTACATAGCGCTTACCAGGCACTGGTTATTAGAATGATAAATGGCGCCAATTTCGGAACGTCCTTGACACTGCGCATGCGCAGTAGGGGCGAAGTGTGGAGGGCCTCTCAGGACATGTTTTCTTTAGTTTTAGATGCAAATTTTGGGGATTGGGGGGCAAAATTTGTGTTTGGCCCTATATTTTAAGAGTTAGCACCAGCTATGTCTGGGTCATTGGTAAGTATAAAAAATATATAAATTACTATAAATTTTTTAACTTTTCTGTGTTTTCCTCTCTCCCTTTCCTTGAAGTCCCCTCTTGCTATTCTCCCATGCTTTTGGCATAGTTTCTGTAATTATTATTACTAAAATTTATTGGGAGTTTTAGCTGATTAACAGAATGAATTCTGTTCTTTTCCCCATGTTTACGTCTTCACCTATGGGTGGTTAGGCGTTGTGTTCTGCATCTACCATCTGATGTTCTGCAGTTTCTTCCCTGGAAGTCTCTGTTTTGCATCAGATAGTGTATTTTTGGTAACTGATTTCGGGCCTGGGTGCCTGGAGTCTTATTTTAGTGTTTTTACACTCATTGTTTACATTTACAACAGCCCTCTGTGTGAGGGGGGGATTTCTTGAAAATAATATCTTGATGTTAATTTAATCATAACTAGATACATTATTATTGTTCGTAAGTGTTGCATAAATTGTTTAAAATATTTTTAAATTTTTTGTCCACACTTAGGCTTGGGATCCATTGGGGCTCAACGTTACTTTTCAGAAACTTGGGCTGTTCTGAAAAAATATTTTTTCAAAATATTTTGATTTCAATTATTTTTTCTATGTTAATGGATCATATTATTATTATGTATTTTGATTGTCAGGGGTTGGTGCGAGTACCAGGACTTTGTTTTCTTTTCACATTGAAAGGATTTTGATCAATTGTAATAGAGGAAGTCTTCCTCTGACTTTTATAATCATTCTATAGTCAGTGTACTCGCATTAACTCCTGTTCTGTATCTGATGATTTTGATGACAACTTGGGAAGAGTATGTCACGGTATGTTAGTGGGGAATTGGACATTCTGGTCCTTTCCCCGCAGGGTCACTCTACTTTATCAATTTCTATTTCAGACGATCAAGATTAGGGTGATGTATCTGTGATGTCTTCCAACAGTGTGCCTCCGTCGTCACAATTAATGAAGGGCTAGCGGAAAAGTGCTCATGTAAATACGCCAATTGCCTAAGAGGACCCTAGTAGGTTCGACGGCCCTTGACGTCCGTTAGCTCGCCCGGTGTAGCGTCCATTCATCGAATGGTTCGGCAGCCGGGTTCGTCCGTTGCGGTCTAGAAGGAGTTTTGGGGTGATGCGTGCACTATAAATCAACCAAATGCACACCCAGTGACGGCGGATTAGAGGGAGAACGTAGGAAACCTTTTAGTCCAGTTCATAGCTCGTTCTGGTCCATCCGGACGGCGAGCGAGAGAGGCCCCTCTCTCGTACAACAACATCTGGCCCCAGATGTTGTACAGAATGTTTCGCATTCAGAGCATACGTCCGCCGCTCGGGACGCTCCGACATATAGTCAGTCCGGAGAGACTGTCAATAAGGCTTCCTCATTCTCATGGTAGCGCACACGACCGCTCTTGGCTACGTGACCTCGGATATCCAGTCAGCTTCGCCAGTCAGAGAATCATCGGCGACCAGGTCACACCATCCGGTAGCCAGGGACACGAGGCCTGCAGACTCCGGACGTTCGCATAGGATAGTGTGCGGGAGTCAACGTACACGGAGCTTCCGGCGGCAATGCATCGTAAGACCGCTACTGCACAGGCCTCGGGGACGGACGTGCTATCCTAAATAGCACAGCTTATCGCAGCATCCCAGCAACAACTGAATCTGTCGCATAATGTTTTATCCGACGATGCTGGGTCGGGATGCTTTGCGGAAGCAGGTACGGACGTCCGAAAATTTTCATCTGGTCCGACGGGATACCGAAAGGGATTCGGAGGATTTCGAGCTTTCCCTTTCGGAACAACATATGCTGTTGTGTATGTCATCTGACTTGATCTTCTACAGGTGATCTTCTACAGGTTCTTTCGTCGGACCAGAATGCTGCGATGCCGGATAAGAAACTGATAGCGTCGGTGGACTTAGAAATTTTTGGTTCGGTTCAGGGACATCGTCCCTCAGTTCCGACATAGTCCAATAATGTCACACAAACTTTCGAATTATTGAACGACGCTATATATTTATTATTATATGCTTGCTATTACCAAGCATTTCTGGTTTCTTGTTCGCAAAGTTACGGAGATGTCTTTCAAAAGTGTGCCTCTGTCGTCATAGTTAATGAAGAGCTAGCGGCAATAAGTGCTCATGGAATATGTCTATGGCCTAAGAGGTCCCTTGTAGGATCGACGGAGTGACATTCGCTAGCTCACCCGGTGTAGCGTACATTCATTGAATGGTTCGGCTGCCGGGTTTGTCCGTTGCGGTCTAGGAAGGAGATTTGGGTGATGCGAGCACTATAATTACTTTAGTACTCACCCAGTGACGGCGGATTGAGGACAGATCGGAGGAAGCCTGTTAGTCCGGTTCCTGGCTTGTCCAGGTCCGTCCGGGCTGTGAGCGAGAGAGGTCCCTCTCTCGTCCAACAACATAGGGGACCGCATGTTGTGGTTCAGATATTTTACATTCGGAGCATATGTCCGTCGCTCGGGACGCTCAGTTATATTGACAGTCCGAAAGACTGTCGATACTGCTTCCTCATCCTCACAGCAGTGCACACGACCGCACATTGGCTACGTGACCTCGAGTATCCGATCAGTTTCGTCATTCAGTGATTCCACGGCGAACAGGTCACGCCATCCGGTAGCCAAGGGACACGAGGCCTATACACTCCGTTCGCTCGCATATTAGTAGTATGCACGGGGTAACGATCACGGAGCTTCCAGCGGCAATGCATCGTAGGACCGCTTCTCCACAGGCCTCAGTGACGGACGTGCTATCCGAGTTAGCACAGTTTTTTCGCAGCATCCCAGCAATCGACAGTTTCTTGGTCGAATCAGGAATTATCCGACGGCGCTGGGTCGGTGCGGTCCGCGATTGCATCAGGTACGGACGACCGAATGCTTTATAGGGTCCGACAGGATGGCGAAAGGGATTCGAAAGATTTCGAGTTTTCCCTTTTGTAGCATCGGAAGCTGCCATACATATCTTCCGGCATTATCTTCCAGTGATTGTTATTTCGGACTACATTGCTTCGATGTTGGATAAGAGACTTATAGCGTCATTGGACTCGGAATTTTGGATCGGTTCAGGGACTTTGTCCCTGACTTACCGACACAGTCCAATAATGTCATTAGAACATGTGTATTATTATCGACGCTATATATATATAAGCCTGCTACCAAGCATGATAGTTTAGTTTCTTGTCCGCAATGCTCATTTCTGCCTTTTATCATTTATACGAATAATTTATTTTGGCAGAACAGGGCATACCGAGAGTTCATATGCATCTAGACGGCGTGGTTAAAGACTGGAATTAATCTTTTTCGCCGTCTATGTCTTTTCCAACCACAATGTTGGAAACGACAATGATGTCTAATAGACTTAACTTAGACGCTTTATCATACGTAATCCACCTTACTGAGGCGTTATCATTACGTCTTCAAGAGAAAGAATTCCGGGATATGATCCTCAATGTGATTTCTTTTGAGGGCAGTAGTTTGTTCACGTATAACTCCGCCCTTCAGTGGCTGCTTGGAGTTGGTTAGACATGACGCAGCCCTAGCTACATCCACGCGCGTGGATAGTAAGGTGAAGAACTCTCTCAGAGTCGCTTCGTTCTCGGAGAAGCTTCTCTTCGACGGCAACTTTTCAGCAATCCATGAATTGCTCGATTTTCATGTTCTCTTGTCTATCTAGTGTAGCAAGAGATTCAGACTGGGGCAAACATTCGGTGGTTGACTCAGAGAGTGCCACTGCAGTTGCCGGATCCGAGTTTTATAATTATGACGGTTGCCAGTCAAACAGGTTGGGATATAATATTGATCCCAACGGATTCGAAGTGCCAGGGTCTTTGGGTTCCGCAGTCTCTAAGCAAGCACTTTTCTTCCTCGGAATAATGTTTTTTTAGGCTTGCTTTATGTCATTGGATGAACATTATTCAGAAACGCATGTCCAAATCCTGTCTGTTAATTCGACAGTAGTGGCGTATCTCCGGAACCAGGGAGGCTCTCATTCGTTTCCGTTATTCAATTTAATGGAAAGAATCCTTCTGTTTGTTATAGTACACCAAGTTCTGCTTCGGTCCGTCATATTCCGGGTCGTCTGATTGTATTACCGGTCTCCCGTTCACTTATGGGTCGCTTGTTGCCGTCAGAATGGACTCTCAACAAACAAGTATTCAATCAGATTTGCTATCAATGGGAGCGCCCAATGATAATTTATTTACGACACAACTTGCTAATCAATTGCAGACGTATGTGTTTGCTTGTCCGGATCTCTGAGCTTATGTTGTTAACGCTCTATTGATCTAATAGGACGGATTGATAGGATATGCGTATCCTCCTGCGCTGTTGTTTCAGCAAGTATTGCTAAGATAAACAACCACAATACATTTCTGTTGATAGCATCTCTGTCTTCACAGAGACTGTGGGTAAATTTACTCTGATGTCCACTGTGGGACTTAACGCGAAATCTTCCTCCATGAGAGGATCTTTTTTCGCTGGGTTAAATCGTGTCATCTTTATCACAACCCGCAAGGTCTCAACCTTCACGTATTCCGTTGTGTGGTCCTTATTGCATTGTAAGCATTGTACTGGACGAGCTTTGGACGCGATTTCTTACTATAGGAGAACCTCTTCTTTGCTATACTATGCGGCTAAAGTGGAGGCTCTTCCGTCGTTGGTGTAGGGATCACTATCTTGATATTGTTGATCCCTCCATACTAGTCATTGCAACTTTTTAGTATACTTGTTTGACAAGATCTACTGCAGCCTGTTATTATTAAGGTTATAGGTTTATGTTACCTCATACCTATGCTCTCTATGATAGTTTACAATTGAGTCTTATGTCTCTTTATCTAAGTCAGTTAGTAACTTTTCGATAAATAGACTTAGAATCATTAGATTAAATTCCTATACGGAATTTAACTTTGGTTCTTATTTAGCTAAGTAATCATTTGAGCCTCTGGAAACAGTAGTTTTCAAATTCTGACCTTTTAGACAGTAATTCTGTTGGCTTCTCTTTTACTGAAGAGTCAGTGAGTTTCATGCACTATCGGTGGATGATTCTCACTTTCGTAGTATCGGAAACACTATTTCCTTTACTATTAATGTTGGATTTTGGCATAAGAGTCAGGCTCCTAATTAATATCTGGTACCTATTGTTATTAAGGTCCTTCCGTCTTCGTACGGGCATAGGCCTTTACTCTGTCCGGCTAGAGTTTATGTATTTATAAACAGATATCTGTTTATTACTACGGGCGTAAGCTTCTTCTGTCTTTGATGCCTAATAGAAGGACGTTACGCTCCATTCTATTGCTAATGGATTCAATTAACTATCGATACTGCTTATGGTATATCATTGACTCAGCAGTTGTGTTTGAGATTTCGGCTCATGAAGTAAGAGTTCTTCTACATCTTGGGCTTACATTAATAGTGTTGCTATTATAGATTTTTGAAGGCTGCTCATTGCGCTCAGCCATCCACATTCATGAATTTTTATCTCAGAAATATCGAGTCCATTTCTGGAGGCCTCTATTGTTAGGTCTATTATCTACTGCTCAGAACGTCATTCATTTTACAGTTGCTACTATAGCTAGGTAGGCTGTCTGTTTCGGCAGTGACTCCGTTCTGCTGCCCTCTTCGCTCTGGGCTATTTGACCTAGGGCTAGAAAAAGGGGGGGGGGGGGGGGGAGGGTGTTCCCTTGGGTCACCTGTTTTACTATGAAAACAAGGGGATACCTCCTCCAGAGTTAGTAATTCTGAGCTGTTATTGGGATGGTTGTTTAGTGAGAAGTTTATGTTTTAAAAATTCATTCAGGTCTTAGTTTTTAAAGTACAGCTTTTGAATATAGCACGTGTCAACAGACATTATTATACAATCCTCAGACACTTTTAAGGAGTATTAACTGGTAGAGTGCTGGAAGCCCTATTTTGGGCTTTACTAAAAGTGACAGGCAATAACTGTCTGTAGCTACATTCTGCCCGAGGAAGCCTTTATTGACCGTGATATGAATCAGATTTTTTATACAATACTTTGCTCTCTGACATTTAATTGGATAGTGCCTATAAGGCACTATCCAATTAAATGTAATAGAGCAGTATATGATGAGCTTTGATTTGTTGTCAGAAAAAACTCAGCACTTTACCAGTTAAGAGTCTCTGTTCTCTAGACTTACTTTATTTATTGGCTTACTTTAAAAATTATTAGTATAAAGATTATACTAGATATTAATAGAGTACATGGATGTATGATGCTCAATTTTGGAAGGTGTTGTATCTTTCTAATTTATCATAAATAAGAAAGATACATGTAAGGCCTAATACTTCTTTTTCCCTAGAGGGGATGACTCTATTTTATATAATTGAGCGTATTCCATCTTGCTCTATGTCCTTGGCCCTCCAGCCTTTTTACTATTCAGCTATGTCTGGGTCATTGGTACAGTATAAAAATGTTAAAAAATTTATAGTAATTTATATATTTTTTATACTTACCAATGACCCAGACGGGGATGGCCCTCCCAGGAGTTGGGAACTCTTACCTCCCCGCTGAGTACATAGCACTTACCAGGCACTGGTTATGAGAATGATTAATGGCGCCAATTTCGGAATGTCCTTGACACTGCAGTAGAGGTGAAGTGTGGAGGGCCATTCAGGACATGTTTTCTTTGGTTTTAGATGCAAATTTTGGGGATTGGGGGCAAAATTTGTGTTTGGCCCTATATTTTAAGAGTTAGCACCAGCTATGTCTGGGTCATTGGTAAGTATAAAAAATATATAAATTACTATAAATTTTTTAACTTTCTGAACCGATAGTCTGATTTGAACCAAATTTGGTATGTGGTATTATTGGGTCATAAGTACTTGATCATGCAAAAAAAAAAAATAATCCCTGCATCCCCGTGGGAACCCTAGGAGCTAAAAATAGAAATATTTTCAAACGCCCATATTTTGCAAACCACACGGAACAGAGAGCTGTTATTTGGTTTGAAGCATCCTTAGGACCAGTAGAATTGAATGGTAAAAAAAAAATTGCCATCAGTTATGTTAGGGTGTTCTGTACAGAGCATCGAAAAAATGCTGAGTGTTCAAACGAAGTTCGTGAAGCAATATTTGGCTTTGTAATGGGAGGGGTAAGATTTTTGGCCCCGCCCAAAATTTTTATTTTCTGAACCGATGGTCCGATTTGAACCAAATTTGGTATGTGGTATTATTGGGTCTTAAGTACTTGATCATGAAAAAATAAATTCCCACATCGCCGTGGGAACCCCAGGAGCTAAAAATAGAAATATTTTCAAATGCCCATATTTCCCAAACGAAACGGAACAGAGAGCTGTTATTTGGTATGAAGCATCCTTAGGACCAGGAGAATTGAATGGTAAAAAAAATTGCCCTCAGTTATGTTAGGGTGTTCTGTACAGAGCATTGAAAAAATGCAGAGTCAGTACACCGGTATTTGCAAAAATTAAAAAAAATATTTTCTCCAGAACCAATGGTCAGAATCTTTTGATACTTGGTACATAGTATTCATTGGGGGAGGGGGAATACAAGTTTGTTAAAAAAACGCCCATTGGTTCATATTTGGGCTCAATACATTTAACTTTGGGCAATATGGGGAATATTCTTTAAAAATCTTCTTCAGAACCACCATTCACAATCTTTTAATGTTTGGTATACATCATTGTTATGAGAGTGAGATTCAAGATTGTTCAAACCAAGTCCCTAGGCTAATATTTGGGCTTCCTATGGAAGCCCAAATTTGAACTTAGTTCAATATGGGGGATAATTTTTAAAAATCTTGTTCTTCAGATCCACCAGTCAGAATGCTTTCATATTTGGTTTACAACATCTCTAGGGGGGTAGATTCAAGTTTGTTCAAATCAGGTCCCTAGGTTAATATTTGGGTTTCCTATCGAAGCCCAAATTTTAACTTAGTTCAATATGGGGGATAATTTTTATGCCCCCCCCCCCCCCCCGACTTAAGTCGGGTGGCATATAGTGATTGAAGTGTGCATGTGTCTGTCCATCTGTCTGTGTGTGTGTATGTGTGTGTGTGTGTCCAAGCCAATAATTCGAAAACGGTTAGGGCCACAGTCATAAAACTTCACACAATTATAAAGGACCATGGGAGGATGCGTCACACACCATAGCCAGGTTTGTACCTTCAAGGTCAAGGTCACATTAAAAATTGGTAAATATTCGTGTCTCAGCCATAACTCAGAAACGAATCATAGTACAATTGTTAAACTTTTTACAAATGTTAAGGACAGTCAGAAGGTGTGTCGCGTATAATAGTTTCCACCGCATCTGCAAGGTGAAGGTCACAAGAGGGTGGGGGGGGGGGGGGGTGGCATGTGTTACCTTAGTAACATTTTTCTTGTTTAAAATCTTTTTCTTCAGATCCACAAGTCAGAATGCGTTCATATTTGGTATACAACATCTCTAGGAGGGTCAGATTCAAATTTGTTCAAATCGGGTCCCTAGGTGTATATTTGGGCTCGCTATGGTAGCCCAAATTTTAACTTCGTGCAATATGACGAAATTTCTTTAAAAATCTTCTTCAGATCCACCAGTCGGAATGCTTTCATATTTGGAATACAACATCTCTAGGCGGGTCAGATTCAAGTTTGTTCAATTTAAGTGCCTGGGTTAGTATTTGGGCTCCATATTGGAACCTGAAATTTAACTTAGTACAATATGAGGACATTTCTTCAAAAATCTTCTTCTTCAGATTCACCTGTCAGAATCCTATCATATTTGGTTTACAACATCACTAGGGGAGTCAGATTCAAGTTTGTTAGTCCCCTACCGGCATCGCCGGTGGGGACTATAGGTTTGCACTCCATCCATCCGTCAGTCTGTCCGTCTGTCAGTCACACTTTAGTTTTCCGGAGTTTTTTTGGAACTGCTTCAACGGAATGATTTCATTTTTGGTAAACTACTATAGAACGATGACTTACAGATCAAGTTTGAGTTTCATGCCGATTGCTTTATTCTTGTGTGAGTTATGGCCCTTGGAAATATGGAAAAGCACCAAAATATCAGTTTTCCGGAGTTTTTTTGGAAACGCTTCAACGGAATGATTTCATTTTTGGTAAACTACTATAGAGCGATGACTTACAGATCAAGTTTGAGTTTCATGCTGATTGCACTATTCTTGTGTGAGTTACGGCCCTTGGAAATATGGAAAAAACACCAAAATATCAGTTTTCCGGAGTTTTGTTGGAAACGCTTCAACGGAATGATTTCATTTTTAGTAAAATACTATAGAACGATGACTTGCAGATCAAGTTTGAGTTTCATGCTGATTGCATTATTCTTGTGTGATTTATGGCCCTTGGAAATATGGAAAAACGCCAAAATTTTAGTTTTCCGGACTTTTTTTGGAAACACTTCAACGGAATGATTTCATTTTTGGTAACCTACTATAGAAGGATGACTTACAGATCAAGTTTGAGTTTCATGCTGATTGCCTTATTCTTGTGTGAGTTATTGCCCTTGGAAATATGGAAAAGCTCCAAAATATCAGTTTTCCGGACTTTTTCTGGAAACGCTTCAACGGAATGATTTCATTTTTGGTAACCTACTATAGAACGATGACTTACAGATCACGTTTCATTTACACTCTGTCCAACCATCCGTCAGTCTGTCAGTCAGTCTGTCAGTCGTACTTTAGTTTTCCGGACTTTTTTTGGAAGCACTTCAACGGAATGATTTCATTTTTGGTAACCTACTATAGAACGATGACTTACAGACCAAGTTTCATTTACACTCTGTCCATCTGTCAGTCTGTCAGTCAGTCTGTCAGTCATACTTTAGTTTTCCAGATTGGAAATGCTTCAACCGAATGATTTCATTCTTGGTAACCTACTATAGAACGATGACTTACAGATCAAGTTTGAGTTTCTTGCTGATTGCATTATTTTTGTGTGAGTTAAGGCCCTTGGAATTATGGAAAAGCACCAAAATATCAGTTTTCTTGACTTTTTTTTGAAATGCTTCAATGGAATTCATGCTGATCACATATAGGTTATAACATTTGTATAATTATTAATGCTCATTAGTCCGGTAGGGGACATTGTATTGCTTCAGCGATACGAGCGCTCTTGTTCAAATTGGTTCCCTGGGTTAATATTTGGGCTCCATATGGTAGCCCGAATTTTAACTTAGGGCAATATGAGGAAATTTCTTTAAAAATCTTTTTCTTCTGATCCACTAGCCAGAATGCTTTCATATTTGGTATACAACATCTTTAGTGGGGACATATTCAAGTTTGTTCAAATCGGGTCCGTAGATTAATTTTTGGGCTTGCTATGGTAGCCCAAATGTTAACTTAGTGCAATATGAAGAAATTTCTTTAAAATTTTTCTTCTTCAGATCCAACGGTCAAAATGCTTTCATATTTGGTATACAACATCTCTGGGGAGGTCAGATTCAACTTTGTTCGAATCGAGAGCCTTGGTTAATTTTTGCGCTCCCTATGGGAATTGGCCATGTAGCTGAAGAATTAGAAATTTTGTATTCAGTACCCTCTAGAGATGTGTAACTAAGATTAATCCACTTAGGTTGTATCAAAGGGTTTCATAGGTGAGCTCTACATTTTAGATTATGATCAACTGAAGAAAAGGCATGATGCTCGGACTATTTTTGTTTCTCCTGAGGGGGCTTAAGGATTGACAATGTATCCTATGGGGATGGATTGCTTAATAATTAAGTAGACTCATTCTTGGACTCTGTTTTTATTCTGTTCGGTTCAAAGTGAACACTTCAGGCCCCGTGGGGCTACTTGTTATTTGAAAATCTCTTCAGTGAAACTCTTTTGTCCTTGAGCTCTGTCAACCAAGATATAGTTGATTTGAACTTGCAACTGCATTGTGAGAAACTTTCACTGATGAAAACATTGATTTTTCCACATAATACTGTAAAGTGTTAAATTTCCAATCCATTTTCTGGACTATATTGTGTATTAACCAAAAGAAAAAAAAAGCCTCCCTCCCTCATCATAAAATTGATGAAAAATTTTCTCGGAACCAAGAATTATTTTTTAGCTTAACTTGACAAAGCCCAGATAAGCTATTGCCATCACGCATGTGGAAGTCTGTGAGTCTGTTCACATTTTCCTTTAGCACAGGCTACAGTTTTTGTCCGATCGTTGTGAAATTTCATATGCAGGTTTGAGGTCATGTCTATATGAGAATGCCTCCTTTTGGTTGCAATCGGTCAACTGTCATGGCTGCCCAAGCCCAAAAACCATTAGCACGGTCTACAGGTCGTATTTATGAAGGGATTTCATTGTAACTTGGTAGGATGCCTCTATAATATCTAGATGAGAACGTCCCCTTTTGGTCATGATCTGTCAACCAAGACGGCTGCCCAAGCCCGAAACCCAAAAACTTTTTGCACAGTCTACAGGTCATATTTAATATGGAAGGATTTCATTGTAACTTGGTGGGATGACTCTGTATGATATCTAGATGAGAACTTCCCCATTTGGTCGTGATCTGTCAACCGTGACGACTGCCAGAGCCCCAAACCCGAAAGCCTTTAGCACAGTCTACAGGTCGTATTTATGGAGGGATTTCATTGTAACTTGGTAGGTTTACTCCATATAATGTCTAGATAAGAACGTCCCTTTGCGGTCAACTGTGATGGCTCCAGGGGCCCGCAGCCCGAAAACCTTTAGCACAGTTTACAAGTCATATTTATGAAGGGATTTCATTGTAACTTGGTAGGATGACTCCAGATAATATCTAGATGAGAACTTCCCATTTTGGTCACGATCATTCAGCCGTGACAGCTACCCAGGCCCGAAACCTGAAAACCTTTAGCACAGTCTACAGGTCGTATTTATGGGGGGATTTCATTGTAACTTGGTAGGTTGACTCCATATAATGCCTAGATGATAACGTCCCTTTTTGGTCGCGATTGGTGAACTGTGATGGCAATAGGGGCCTGAAGCCCAAAAACTTTTAGCTCACTCTACAGGTCACATTTATGAAGGGATTTCATTGTAACTTGGTAGGATGACTCCAGGTAATGCCTAGATGAGAACGCCCCCTTTTGGTTGTGATCATTCAACTATGACGTCTGCCCGAGCTCAAAACCCGAAAAACTTTAGCACAGACTACAGGTCATATTTATGAAGGGATTTCATTGTAACTTGGTAGGATGCTCCGTATAATGTCTAGATGAGAACGTCCCCTTTTGGTTGCGATCGGTCAACCATGATGGCTACACAGGCCCGAAACCCAAAAACCTTCAGCACAGTTGACAGGCCGTATTTATGAAGGGATTTCATTGTTACTTGAAAGGATGACTCATTTTGGAATAATTTCACTGTAACTTGGTAACTTTCATTGACATACATTAACTGTGAGGGCCACATTAAAATAGGACCCAGTCACCAGTGCTTGGGAGGTGCAAACCCTCTCTAAAATGGGCAACATGGCTTATTAACACTCACCCCTGGTCTTAAGTTGATACTCATGTTGTGGTCATGATTAGCCATTGTGCAAAACTGTGACCTTAAACACCAATAAATAAATAAACACATTAACCCCCCCCCCCCCCACCCCAATTCTTTAGTACAGTCTACACCTCATCTTATTTTTATTGAAAACGTAGCATACAGGGAACAGAAATTAACATATTCCCAATTATCACAATTCTTGTCTTATTTCATAATCCTTTCATAAACATTGAACATTATCCTTTTCATCAAACACAACACACAGACAAGTTAAGCTACAGTGTCATTGACACTTTCATTTTTATAGGCTGAGACTTTAAACTACAATAGAATGCTGTTATCCCTTTACCTAAAGTGACTAGAAGACAATACTTGCACAACAATGTCTTGAAAAATTTTCATTTTTTACCTAAAAGCAACTTATGAGCCTTGTTTTGGAGACAAAAATTGAAAAAAAAAGAATAAAATTTGAATGGTGATTTTTAACTTACCTGAGTGAAGCTCCAGGGGAGTTTTAGTGATCACTTTCCATCCTTTGTTCATCGTAAACTTTACATTTCATGTATTGCCTTCTCAAACTATTGGTCCGAAATAAACCAAATTTGATATACATGTTCCTCACAATATGTCAGTTCAAGTTTGTTCAACCTTATGATGGTCAGATCACAGTTTGTTCAGATCATGTTTCTGGGTCCATATTTGGTCTTTTTTTTAACCTGAATTTTAACTTTATGCAATTTGCAGGCCTTTTATTTTCAAAACTGAAGGAGGGCCATAACCACGCTCCTTAATTAGGCCCAGGAGGGTTATTAGCTGAACTTTGACGTCAAATTTGAGGTCATGTCATGGCCCGTCATCTGTCTGTCTGTCTGTTTTTCTGGACGTCTGTCCATCCGTCCGTCAGCAATTCAATATGGCTCGGGCTAGAGGCCGTATTTATGAACCGATCTTTACGAAACTTCTTGGGTACCCTTGTTATCACCTAGGGATGGAAACAAGTGTTTTTGGGTGCGGTCCAAATTCAAGATGGCTGCCAGCGTCCATTTTGTACCAAAATTAGGTACAATCAGTTTTTTTGTACAGAACTTTAATATGAAGGTTCTGATATGAATAAATTTTTGAATGAATGTTTAGTAACATGGAGTACATCACATATAATACAGGTTTTTTTCTCGTGCCGAAATTATGCAAATTAGATAAACTTTGATTTATTCAGTGCTACTTATGCACAGTAAGTACACATGTCAATATGACTCGGGCTAGAGGCTGTATTTATGAACCAATCTTCACCAAACTTCTTGGGTACCTTCGTTATTACCTTGGGACGAGAACGAGTGTTTTTAGGTGCAGTCTGAAATTTCAAGATGGCTGCTGGTGGCCAATTAGACAAACTTTGAATTATTCAGTGCTACTTATACACAGTAAGTGCACATTTCAATACAGCTCTGGCTAGAGGCATCTAACTGTAACCCACCTTTACAATACTTTACCTGTACATTTGTTACAGGCTACGGTTAGTATTTATGTACAGACCTTTACAACACTTTACATGTACCTTTGGGGGCGCGATGGCATTGCGGTAACCAGTTCTCGTCAGATCACCGAAGTTAAGCAACGTCGAGCCCAGTTAGTCCTCGGATGGGTGACCGTCTGAGCGATCGATTCGGACTCCTGCATTGTGTTCTTGGGCATGGCAATTAACCCCGGTTGCCCACATGGGGGGCACGATGATGCGTGTACTAAGGTGTACTGCACGTCGATAGTGCGCAAGTCTTCAACCAATCTAACCCTGCCCGTGTTGCAGGGCGGAGTTACGATTTTGGGGAGTTGGCAACTGCTCATTGTTGCTCGGTGGTTCTCTCCAGGTACTCCAGCTTTCTCCACACGTAAAACCCTCACCGACACGATATGAACTTGGCTGTTAATCGGTCGTTAAACCATAATAAATAAATAAATAAATACATGTACTGTTGTTATCAGGTCATTACCTAGATGTGTGTCATTGCTGTGCACATACTATACATGTCTTACAGAAGTTGAATTACAGTGTCATTGACACATTCATTTTTGGTCTGCTGTAACTGAGCTAAGGAGGGACACTGAGGGCTATTCTATCGTATCATCCATGTGTATATTCCTTCATTCATAAATCAAATATAAGATCAAAGCAATCATAGTGGCACTTGACTTCTGTTTTCACTTTTGTAGCATTTGATCTTCGAATGTTAACTGGGGAAAAAAATGAAACTTTATTTCGTTTAAATATTGGTACAGTGGAGCCCACTTAATTGGATATCTCTTAACTGAATAACCCTGTTAATTGAATATAATTTTCAAACACAAAACCATTTACCATACCTTCAGTTCAAATTTGACTTGTTAATTGAATATAGGTTATAGAGTAAACTCCTGTTAATTGAATAAAAAAATCTTGCAACCTGTCGAGAAATTACCCTGACTCTCCCCAGTTTTCCTTTGTTTATAGACCTATTTGGCCTCAGTGTGCCCAGCACAGGTGTTTAATCTATTATATCTTGTTTGACAGAGCTCATGGAGCTCTGTCAGACAAGGATATAATAGAATAAATACTAAGTTTTTCTCTAGAATACAGGAAAGTGACACAATCCCTGTTAATTGAATACTCCTGTTAATTTAATACTTTTCATTGGCAAAGTGGATATTCAATTAACAGGGTTCCACTGTATTAAATAAACTAAAACGAAGCTCCACCATCATGGTTGTGAACAAATACCCACAGCCAACCTTACTGAAGTTACTATTTCTAGGTCAGTATGCTAGACTGTTATTCCTGATCAATTCATTATATCCCTCTAGTGGTAATTCACTCTGCCCATGCGAGCACATGCACAATAGCAGCTATCTATAAAAATGCTTGGTGTTTTCCAGAACATGCAACACTGCATGATTTAGTTTACACAGACAATGAGGAGCTATTTTATTTGATTCTGATAAATTTGCATAAATTTGGTTTGAACAGTATTGCACTATTTCAATTTGAGGTTAGGTTGAAAAAAATTACGACGTCTTCAAATTTTTATGCAATTATGCTGTCATTGATCAGCGTTAACAGTGAACTGCATCTTCATGAGTCATTACTGACATTAGACGATCTTTCAGTTTGGGAATTGACCGATTTGCAATGGAGTTGAAATGCCAGACATGAGTGTACAAAACATGTGCCTGGGTTCAAAAATAGAAGCGTCTGCTGTGTTCAAATCAAATCTCTGGGTCTATGCTTGGGTTTCTTATGTGATCCCAAATTTTAACTTAGTGCAGTATGAGGAATATTCTTTAAAGATTATTCATATCCACCAGTCAGAATCTTATGATATTTTGTATTCAGCATCTTTTAAGGTGGGGTAGGGGACAATTCAAACTTGTTGAAATCAAGTGCCTGGGTTCATGTTTGGGCTCTGTATTGCTAATTAGATTCAAGCATGTTTAAATCAAGTGCCTGATTTCATGTTTGGGCTCTGTAATGTTTATTAGTCAAAGATGCTGGATATGACCTTAAATCCCCCTTTAAACAATTTTTCTCATCCTACATAGATGACTTGATTTTGATGAAACTTACACATGGTGACTTGCAAGTTGTCGGAACAGTTTGCTTCCCACAGTTGTGTTTATATTGTTGCTACTCTGGCTTTCTCCACACATGTTTCCTGTGGACCTAAAGTTTGTAAAATTCATATAAACCACCGGCAATCAGCTTCTGAATGATTTGCAGACACACACTAGACATAGGTACAAGTGACTTAAAAGCATAAATAATGGATCAATTTTATCAAATCAAACTGGGAAAGTACCAGTGGTGTTGCCAGCAGGGGAAGGGGCAAGATCAAGATGCATTTGTTCCTTGAAAATAGGCTTTGCTCCCCCATTTGCCCCCAACTCCAACTCATAATGACACCTACATAAACACAAATGCACATAGATTTGTACCCTTGATGGAGAACCTGTCTCACACTTGCTCCCAATGAGGAAAAATCTCATCTCCCTTCCCCATCGGCATTTGGCACCAAACCACTTCATTTAGCATCAAAAGATCCAGGTTGGCTAATAATTTGGCACCAAATAATTTCAGGCCTGCGTGAATACTGTATAGATGTCACTGTTTCTCTATATTGTCTATGTAACTATCAAGTGTTTCTTTATTTTCAGAATATCTCGGTTTGTGTGTCTACAAAAGAGTACAAAATGTATGCTGGTGGATTTAAACTAACCAAACTGAGTCCAGGCAACTTTACATTTCGAATTCAAGCAGAGTCATTAGCAGATATTGGTGCATGGACAACTGAGCATTATTTCTATGTTTATGATCGAGCAGGTAAACTGTTAATGTGATATGAGTAATTTTGCTGTTTCCCTTCCAAAAATTTGTTGAATGGCTTCAAGATGTATGAATCAGAAAAAAAGTATGGAAACTATATTAGTACTGGCCGCTTTTCGCCCCTCATCATCTATCATAAGGTTGACACTAGAAATTAAGGCGACCCAAGAAAAGTTTATCTTAACAATTTTTTGCTAATCTATATTTTTTCTGGTGAACCTTTTTCAGGCAAAATGACACTGATATTTATTTGTTAGATTTGATTTGATTTTCAAGAATTGCTCATTATCAAGCTCGGCAGATATGATTTCAAACTTTGCTGATATGATACCAATCTCAGCCGATATCAACCAAGTCAGAGTTGTCCCCCTTGATGCATTATTAGGGACAACCATTTTGTTTACAGCAAGATTGTTCAGTTTCTTTGAGTGGTGGGGGAAGGAAGGGGGGCATATTTGTTATTATAATGGGAAGGACATGGATTTGGATTTGGCCAAAATTTACAGTTTTGAATCCTCAGGCCAATTTGAACGAAATTTTGTTTTCATTATTATTTGATGACATGTTCTTTACTTAAGTGAAAAATATTTAATCAATTTGGAATCCCAGGAACCAGCTTTGAAGGCAAAGTGGGCAAAATCTTCACCTTGGTACCACTCACTACGCCTAATTTCTATGTTTGGGCAAAATCTAAGTCATCTTGTGATTTTGAGAACTGCCATCAAAAAAGTGGTTTAACTTGAGTCATTTCAATACAACCCTTATATTTACTAAGGACATAAAAACTATTTGATCCCCTAACTTATGTTTGTCTTTAAAAGAACACAATCTAAACGTGGAGAAATAGAACTGAAAAAAATAATGTGAAAAACGAACCTCTACAGCAGGGGTCAGCCTGGCAGCTGATTTTAGGGAGAAGTGACTTCTCCTTCCAGAGACTTTAGGGAAAAGTCAGGGGACAGGAGGGAGAAGTTAGAAAAAAAACATAAAATGTATATGACATCGTGACAAAATAAATGTACATAGAGGGCACAATTGTGGAGAAAAAATAAATAAAAGTTATACAAACATACATACACACACAAAACTAAGTCATGTAGGTTAAAATCCTCCCCTCTCCTATAAAAAAACGTGTTGTTCATGGTTTCAGAATACCCTAACTCTTTCCCTAACAGTGATGACTAGGGTTACCATGCAGTTGATTTTGTATTTGCCTCAATGCAGTGGATTTGAAATTTAGCTTTACCCATGGTGAGAGTGCGAATTGTTGTAGAAGGTATATTCTTTTAAAAAAAAATGTTGAAAGTATTTAAAATAAATTTCAAGTTCACACAAGAAGTTGGGTCATTCATGGTTTCTGAATGTCCTAATTAAATTGGAAAGCGTAGTTAAAAATGTTTTCGATATTCTTCGTAAATTAAGCCTCATTAACAATTTGAGGTAATTTATTTCTAAGGTAAATGACAAAATATTTCAGTTGTCTTCCTTACCTGCTGCACTGTGTGATGATGCACTGTTCATAAAAATGATAATTTCTGCCAACCATCTTACATTGACACGTGCGATTGGTGCTATAAGGCCTGCCATTTTTATCCATCCTAATATGTGTGATTTCTGTCGTAGCCTTATTGCATTTAACCCCCTTCCAACACAAGTTTTCGAAGAAAAACATTCAATGCAAATTGCGGGGCGAATTTCAATGCAACCAATTTTCAGTGGAACAGAGCGTAACCGTAAGCAATTTCGACATTTTTATGGATGAACTGTCTCCTACACATTTTTGGGGGTTTTGAAATGGTGTTTAACTTTAATAAATTCTAATTAACACGATGCGTGTCATGTGCGATTCGTTGTTTTTGCTGGCACTTTTGTTTTTAAATAGCATTTTGTGCTGGTTGCTATCAGTTGGGGCGTATTGTTCGAACGACTTCGCCATTACAACTCGTTTCAGAAATATAAAATTGGGCTAGTTCAGGCTATTTTCAGAGCCGTATGACGGATTTTAACAGCAGCCGTGTTTACTTTTTTTGTGAATGCGGAAGCGTTTTTTTTTTTGGAAATAAAACATAAGAAAATACAGTAAACTGCCATGTCTCCCAAGGAAGTTTTGGAGGGCGACTTGAATTTCGCCCCCAATGTAAGCCAAGGCAACTTGAGGAATGACAAAGCGACTTCTTCGCCCCAGTCGCCCACTCGGCTGACCCCTGCTCTACAGTTGAAATTAGGAGAGATATTGGTGAAAACGTTAGAGTTAGTAACCAACAAAAGTGATTCGTATATCATGACTTATTTCAATAAAAGTTATCAAAATCACAAGAAATATAATATGTGTTGTTTTTCTTTTATTTCACACTGGGACAATTTTGGGTGTATCTTGAAGCGATGTCTAATTCCCAAAATAAGCACAACAATTACACATTATCCTTCAAAACCATGGTAAGAGCTTAGAGGCTCCTCAAAAAAAGGAAATGCTGATATTTGCTGAGATGTAGCTTTTCTTGTCAATTTTTCCATCTTGGCAAAGCCCCAAACCTCACTGACAGAACGAGGCAGACTCCATCAGTGGTGAGCCATGGTGTGAAATCAGGGGTGACCATGTTAGTGAAGAGGGGTGTGTGTGGGGGAATCTCTGGACAAATGCTTATACTGAGGGCAGGAAATCATAAAAAGTCCTTTTGAAATTGGGGGGGGGGGGGGGGGAGGGGGGCAAGTGGGGATGTAAGGGGCTAGGCTCGCTGGGTACCCCATGGCTCCACCAACTTGATTTTTAGTGTTTGACAAATTTTGAAATATTAAATTCAATTCTCTTCTCAGCATTTCTTTCTTTAGAAATTTTCCTTCTCCCTGAAGAGCTCTCACTTCTTCCTATTTTTCTGAGAAGGAGAAGTCACTTCACCCTAAAATTCACTCCTAGGTTGGTCACTGGGAGACCCACACATGCTTTGTAGCTATATTGGACTTTTTGTAATTTTTCTATATCCAAACAATGGCTTGAAAAACAAATGAGTCATGACTATTAAATGGTTCCCCTTTTTCTGATGCATCACTGCTGATTATGGAAATGTTCCTTCTGTTAACCATCATGCTGGCATTTGTTTGTGACTTTTTCTTTGCATCATATCTTGAAATGGAAACAATTGATCAGTAGTTCCCACTGTTGCATTACTGTTGCCTACAGGAAAGTTTGTCCTGGTAATCTATATTCTGGCATTTTTAATATTGCAGCCATATTGTATTTTTAGTGAAATTTTCTTGTCTGTACAAAATTTGACAATCAGATGATTAGTGTATATATGTATATATGACTATTTTAATTTCTAATCGAGTATTGTTGTTTCACACTATTATGTTCTTATTTTCAGGTGAAAATTTTGAAAAAGAGAAGATAATTATAATCACTGTTGTCTCTCTTATTGTGGTAGTAACATTGACTGTTATCGTGGTTTTCTTTGTCACAAAACAAAGGTAAGTAAAAATAAGAAGATAAATATTTGGTGAGAAATGATTCTTATTATGTTATGTCATAAATCATAACTAAGAGTATTTTATTTAATGCTCAGGCATCAATTCACGCTGAAAAATTAAGTCATATTCCCCTGTCGGTCGACAAAACGAAATATCAAAATGATATTTAGAAATCGATATTTCATCGTAGGTTCGGATGACGAATCACATGTACTTTAAATTCTACGTATTTATGCACGTTTAATGGGCCGATAAACATTTACATGCAATCATCACAGAGTCAGCACATCAGTAATGAATTCCAGAGTCCCAAATACAAACGAATTCGAATAATTGATAGTGACAGTGACTAAATCAGTTCATTAAATCAGCGGTTTCAAAGTTTGACTTTCTCATTCACCTTCCAGCGAAAAGCCGAAATCACTTTCAAATTTCTTCAGTTCAACTTCACACGTCTTCAGTGCATTGAGTTCAAAAAAAATAAAATGACGTGTCTTGTTATTGAAAATAAGAAAGTGGTGTTTTTTGTTATTGTTCTATTTCTTCGAAACACATTGCGATTATTTCAATTCGCCAGCCTTGGTAAATCGTAAAGTTAGGGGAGAAATAAGACGGGACTACTTTTTGTGCGGATATTCACACATTCCAATGGTTGGAGTTTGGTTGTTGTAATTTTTGTATGGACGCCGGTTCGGCACATAAATTTTGCGCCTTAATGGCAAATAAAGGCCACAAATTGGAGAGTTTGTAGTCGTAGAGCATTAAATAAAAAGAAAATTCACGAAAATTTGATGAATACCGAAAATATCTCGTTCGTGGCTACAAGAAATATGAGGATCTTCACTCGCGACTGCGTCGCTCGTGAAGATCCTCATATTTCTTTGTAGCCACTCACGAGATATTTTCGGTATTCATCAAATTTTCGTGAATATCCTCTATTTATTGTACATGTACATACTTGTATGAGAACAACCACAAATCGAAAGGACATCATAGAGAACAAAAAATTTGTGACTCTTGAGGGAACATTGACTAAAAGCATTTGAATTGTGAGATTTAAAATCTTTCAACTGCAAATAGGAATGTTTAGGCCAGTTAAAAAAATCTCAGGCATTTTTTGCTGAATTTTATGTTGGGGGGGGGGGGGGGGGGGCCTTTTTCAATGAGCTCTGTCAGATAAAATACAGTTGGTTGAATTTTTAGTCCTACAAGTGCATAGTAGTATCATTTTAGAGATTTCCAGGTTAAAAAATGAGTGATGATGCAGATTTTCAATTACTGGGATGATGCCAGAGAAACAAGTTTTCGGTTGTGTTAACAACGGAGACCTATTGTTTGGCAGCGGTCTGTGGGTGGACTGGCATCCAGACATCCTCACACTGTTAGCGCAAGAACTTGAAGAAACACTCTCCGATTTTTTTTTATTAGCCTTATTAGCTCCTTCATTTTTGCAGCTCTTGATATTACTTTTGACTCCTCCACATTTTTAGCTCATGTGGCCTAAAAGGCCATGTGAGCTTTTCTCATCACTTGGCGTCCGTCATCGTCCGACGCCCGGCGTCCATAAAATTTTTCACATTTTCATCTTCTCTGTAACCGCTGAGCCAGTGTGAACCAAACTTGGCAGGAATGGTCTATGGGAGGCCCTCTACTAACAATCCTCATTTTGTTCCCATCAGATGAAAAACATGGCTTCCAGAGGCATTCTTCGATTCTGGTTGGTGGATTTTCAAAAATATTCTCCTCTGAAACTGCCAGACCAAATGTTTTAAAACTTCACATAAATGATGACTAGGATCCCCGCTACCAACGATCCTCATTTAATGTTGATTGGGTCACAAACATGGCCACAATTACGGCTTATAGTTCCTGTAGAAACCCTATGAGAAATTACATTTTCATCATCTTCTATGGAACTACTAAGTTGTCATGAGCCAAACCTGGCAGGGATAGTCTATGGAGATCTTCTACAAATGCTCCTCATTTTTGTTACCGTTCATCAAAAAACATGGCTGCCAGAAGCATTTTTTGATTCTGATTGATTGATTTTGAAAAATCTTCTCCTCTGAAACCACAGGGCCCAATGTTTTAAAACTTTGCATGGTTGATGACTGGGCCACCCTCTACCAACGTTCCTCATTTAATGTTGATCGTGTTGCGAACATGTCCACAATTGCGGTTTATAGTTACTATAGAAAAACCCTATGGGAAATCACATTTTCATCTTCACTCTGGAACTACCAAGCCGACGTGAACCACAACTTGTCAGAAATGGTCAATAGGAGGCCCTCTACAAACAATCCTCTTTTTGTTCCCGTTGTTTGGAAAATGTGGTCTCAGAGACATTCTGTGATTCTGTTTGATGGATTCAAATGTTTTGAAACTTCACATGATTGAGGACGGGGACACCTTCTACCAATGATCCTCATGTAATGTTGATGTAATGTTGCAAACATGGCCACAATTGCAGCTCATAGTTACCATGGAAAGCCTATGGGAAATCACATTTTTAGCTCAACTTTGGCGAAGCCAAATTTGAGCTTATGCCATGGCCAGTCGTCCGTCTGTCCGTCAACAATTCAATATGGCTCAGGCTAGAGGCCGTATTTATGAACCAATCTTTACGAAACTTCTTGAGTACCTTTGTTATGACCGTGGGATGAGAGCGAATGTTTTTGAGTCCGATCCGAAATTCAAGTTGGCTGCTGGCAGCCATTTTGTACAAAATTAGGTGCAATCAGATTTTTGCACAGAACTTCCATATGAAAGCACTGATTTGAATAATTTTTTGCATGAATGTTTAGTACTATGGGATACATCACATATAATACGTTTTCTTTTCTCGTGCGTAAATAATGCAAATTAGACTAACGTTGATGTATTTAGTGTTACTTTCAGCACTGTAAGTGCAAATGCCAATACGGCTCGGGCTAGAGGCCATATTTATGAACCGAACTTTACAAAACTTCTTGTTTACCTTTGGTATCACCGTGGGACGAGAACGAGTGTTTTGGGATCCGGTGCGAAATTCAAGATGGCCGATGGCAGCCATTTTGTACAAAATTAAGTGCAATCAGATTTTTGCACAGAACTTCCATATGAAAGTGCTGATTTGAATAATTTTTTGTGTGAATGTTTAGTACCTTTGTTATCACCTTGGGACGAGAATGAGTGTTTCTGGGTGCGGTCCAAAATTCAAGATGGCTGCCAGTGGCCATTTTGTATTAGGTCTAATCAGTTTTTTGTCACAACTTCTATAAAGCTCATATTTATGAACTGATCTTCACGAAACTTCTTGGGTACCTTTGTTTTCACCTTGGGGCAGGAACGAGTGTGTTTTGGGGTGCCTTTGTTATCACTGTGCTATGAGAAAAAATATTTTGGGGTTCAGTCAGACCAACTCTGGGACTCAAAGATTTCTTTTCTAGTTTAGCATCTGACTGTCACCCACCTTTACAATACTTGACCTATACATTTGTTACAGGCTACGGCCAGTATTTATGTACAAACCGTTACAATACTTTATATGTACCTTTGTTATCAGGTCATTACCTAGATGTTTCTCATGGCTGTGTCACATACTATACATGTACATGTCTTAACAAGTTGAGCTACAGTGTCATTGACACTTTCATTATATGTAGTTCCAGGTGAGCGATTACAGGCTCTTTAGAGCCTCTAGTTTAAGTTCTAACTAAGTGATTTACCGGGATATTTCTGTTTTGTTTTAGATTTGGAAAGATTATTAGGGATATGCATATTTCAATAAATCCCGATTATCAAGGTAAGTTTGTTGCTTCCCTCACTTTTGTAAACAGAAATTGTTTTCATGTCAAAATATTTTGTATTTGCCTTACTTTATTTTGAGTCAGAGATACATTTTTATACTTTATCAATGACCCAGTCATAGCTGGTGCTAACTCTTAAAAATCTAGGGCCAAACACAAATTTTGCCCCCAATCCCCAAAATTTGCATCTAAAACCAAAGAAATCATGTCCTGAATGGCCCACCATACTTTGCCTCTACTGCGCATACGCAGTGTCAAGGACGTCCCGAAATTGGCGCCATTAATCATTCTTTGTTTGACCCTTCATCAGTTAACATCTGACTGATCTTTGTGCTTGTAAATCTCAGTTTAAATGATGCCAGACACATAAATATTACAGAAATGGTGGATCTAAGGAGGAAATAGAAGGAGGAGAGGAAAAATGAGTGACAGAAAATAATCAGGGCTATGTTAAGTTACCTATTTTCGAGGCATGGGCCTGTTGTGGTCATTCTTGCTATAAAGTTACACTGCTTGTTCAGTGTTTTCCTCTCTCCCTTTCCTTTAAGTCCCCCCTTGCTATTCTCCCATGCTTTTGGCATATTTTCTGTAATATTATTACTAAAATTTCTTGGGAGTTTTAGCTGGATAACAAAATGAATTCTGTTCTTTTCCCCATGTTTACGTCCTCACCCATGGGTGTTTAGGCATAGTGTTCTGCATCTACCATCTGATGTTCTGTAGTTTCTTCCCTGGAAGTCTCTGTTTTGCATCAGATAGTGTATTATTGGTAACTGATTTCGGGCCAGGGTTATCAGTGCCTGGAGTCATGTTTCTGGTGTTTTTTACACTTCTTGTTTACATTGACAACAGCCTCTGTGTGAGGGGAATTTCTTGTCTTGGTGTTAGTTTAATCATAACTAGATACATTATTATTAGCTCACCTGAGCGAAGCTCAAGGGGAGCTTTACTAATCACTTTCTGTCCGGCGTCCGTCGTCCGTCGTCGTCCGTCCGGCGTTAACTTTACATTATCGACTTCTCCTCCTAAACCACTAGCCCAATTTTATTCAAATGTTGGCTAAATGTGTATTACCTAATGCCAATTCAGATTTGTTCAAATGAAGTTGCCCCTCCTCCTGGGTGGTGCCACGCCCCCAAGGGGCACCAAAATCTTTGTAAATCTTCTTCGCATGAACCAGCAGTAGCAGAGACTTGATATATGGTGTGCAGCTTCCTTTTGAGGTGTAGACTCAGATTTGTTCAAGAGAAGTTTGTGGGGCTATACTTGGCGTCGTTATGGAAGGGGCAAAATTTTTTGCCCCGCCCAAAATTTCTATTTTCCAAACCGAGAGGCTGATTTGAACCAAATTTTATGTGAGGGCTTATTGGGTCATGAGTACTTGATTTGTGCAAAAAAAAAATTTCCCGCAGCCCTGTGGGAACCGCAGGAGCTAAAAATAGAAAAAATTTAAAATGCCCATATCTCCAAAACTGCACGGCATTGAGAATTTTTATTTGGTGTGCAGCTTCCTTAGGACCAACAGAAAGGATTGGTAAAAAAAATTGCCATCGGTTTTATCATAGGGTACAGTTTCGGGACTTTGAAAAAGTGTTGAGTCAGCACTTTTTAACACTGTAGACAATGGGAAAAACATTCAAAAATCTTCTTCTCCAGATCCAGCAGGCAGAATCTTTTGATATTTGGTATGCAACATTGTAGGGTGGATCTGATTCAAGTTTGTTCAAATCGGCCCCCTGGGTTCATATTTGGGCTCAGTATAGGAGCCCGATTTCGAACTTAGTGCATTTCAGGCAAATTTCTTAAAAAATCTTCTTCTCCAGATCCAGCAGGCAGAATCTTTTGATATTTGGTATGCAACATTGTGGGGTGGATCTGATTCAAGTTTGTTCAAATCGGCCCACTGGGTTTATATTTGGGCTCAGTATAGGAGCCCAGATTTGAACTTACTGCATTTCAGGCAAATTTCTTTGAAAATCTTCTTCTCCAGATCCAGCAGGCAGAATCTATTGATATTTGGCATGCAACATTGTAGGGTGGATCTGATTCAAGTTTGTTCAAATCGGCTCCCTAGATTCATATTTGGGCTCACTATAGGAGCTCGAATTCGAACTTAGTGCATTTCAGGCAAATTTCTTCAAAAATCTTCTTCTCCACATCCAGCAGGCAGAATCTTTTGATATTTGGTATGCAACGTTGCGGGGTAGATCTGATTCAAGTTTGTTCAAATCGGCCCCCTGGATTCATATTTGGGCTTACTATAGAAGCCCGAATTCGAACTTAGTGCATTTCAGGCAAATTTCTTAAAAAATCTTCTTCTCCAGATCCAGCAGGCAGAATCTTTTGATATTTGGTATGCAACATTGTAGGGTGGATCTGATTCAAGTTTGTTCAAATCGGCCCCCTGGGTTCATATTTGGGCTCAGTATAGGAGCCCGATTTCGAACTTAGTGCATTTAGGCAAATTTCTTAAAAAATCTTCTTCTCCAGATCCAGCAGGCAGAATCTTTTGATATTTGGTATGCAACATTGTGGGGTGGATCTGATTCAAGTTTGTTCAAATCGGCTTCCTAGATTCATATTTGGGCTCACTATAGAAGCTTGAATTTGAACTTAGTGCATTTCATGCAAATTTCTTAAGAAATCTTCTTCTCCAGATCCAGCAGGCAGAATCTTTTCATATTTGGTAAGCAACATTGTGGGGTGGATCTGATTCAAGTTTGTTCAAATCGGCCCCCTGGGTTTATATTTGGGCTCAGTATAGGAGCCCAAATTTGAACTTAGTGCATTTCAAGCAAATTTATTAAAAAATCTTCTTCTCCAGATCCAGCAGGCAGAATCTTTTGATATTTGGTATGCAACATTGTGGGATGGATCTGATTCAAGTTTGTTCAAATCGGCTTCCTAGATTCATATTTGGGCTCACTATAGAAGCTCGAATTCGAACTTAGTGCATTTCAGGCAAATTTCTTAAAAAATTTTCTTCTCCAGATCCAGCAGGCAGAATCTTTTGATATTTGGTATGCAACATTGTGGGATGGATCTGATGCAAATTTTTTCAAATCGTCTCCCTAGATTCATATTTGGGCTTACTATAGAGGCTCGAATTCGAACTTAGTGCATTTCAGGCAAATTTCTTAAAAAATCATCTTCTCCAGATCCAGCAGGCAGAATCTTTTGATATTTGGTATGCAACATTGCGGGGTGGATCTGATTCAAGGTTGTTCAAAGTGGCCCCCTGGATTCATATTTGGGCTCACTATAGAAGCTCGAATTCAAACTTAGTGCATTTCGGGCATATTTCTTCAAAAATCTTCTTCTCCAGATCCAGCAGGCATAATCTTTTGATATTTGGTATGCAACATTGCGGGGTGGATCTGATTCAAGTTTGTTCAAATCGGCCCCCTGGATTCATATTTGGGCTTAATATAGAAGCCTGAATTCGCACTTAGTGCATTTCGGGCAAATTTATTAAAAAATCTTCTTCTCCAGATCCAGCAGGCAGAATCTTTTGATATTTGGTATGCAACATTGTGGGGTGGATCTGATTCAAGTTTTTTCAAATCGGCTTCCTAGTTTCATATTTGGGCTCACTATAGAAGCTCGAATTCGAACTTAGTGCATTTCAGGCAAATTTCTTAAAAAATCTTCTTCTCCAGATCCAGCTTCAGAATCTTTTCATATTTGGTAAGCAACATTGTGGGGTGGATCTGATTCAAGTTTGTTCAAATCGGCCCCCTGGGTTTATATTTGGGCTCCGTATAGGAGCCCAAATTTTAACTTAGTGCATTTCAGGCGTATTTCTTAAAAAATCTTCTTCTCCAGATCAAGCAGGCAGAATCTTTTGATATTTGGTATGCAACATTGCGGGGTGGATCTGATTCAAGTTTGTTCAAATCGGCCCCCTGGGTTTATATTTGGGCTCAGTATAGGAGCCCAAATTTGAACTTAGTGCATTTCAGGCAAATTTCTTTGAAAATCTTCTTCTCAAGATCCAGCAGGCAGAATCTTCTGATATTGGGTATGCACCATGCTTAGGGGGGGTGAGATTCAAGTTTGTTCAAGCCAAGTCCCTGGGTTCATATTTGGGCTCACTGTGGTAGCCCGAATTATAACTTAGTTCAAAATGAGGAATTTTCTTTAAAAATCTTCTTCAGATCCAGCAGTCGGAATGTTTTGATATTTGGTATGCAGCATCCTTAGGGGGTGAGATTCAAGTTTGTTCAAGCCATCTCCCTAGGTCCATATTTGGACTCACTGTGGGAACTCGAATTGTAACTTAGTTCAAAATGAGGACTTTTCTTTAAAAATCTTCTTCTTCCGCCATGTCCCTAGGTCCATATTAGGACTGACTGTGGGAGCTCGAATTGTAACATAGTTCAAAATTAGGACTTTTCTTTAAAAATCTTCTTCTTCAGATCCAGCAGTCGGAATGTTTTGATATTTGGTGTGCAGCATCCTTAGGGGGGTGAGATTCAAGTTTGTTAAAGCCAAGTCCCTGGGTTCATATATGGGCTCCCTGTGGGAGCCTGAATTATAACTTAGTTCAATATGAGGAATATTCTTTAAAAATCTTTTTTTTTTTAGATCCACTGGTCAGAATCTTTGGATATTTGGTATAAGCTTTTCTTAGGAGGAGCAGATGCAACTTGTTGAAATCAATTCTCTGGGTTGATATAAATTTAGGCTACCATGTCAGGTGAGCGCCCTCAGGCCCCTTGGGGCCTCTTGTTATTTGTAAGTGTTGCATTAATTTTTTAAAAATATTTTTAAAATTTTTGTCCACACTTAGGCTTGGGATCCATTGGGGCTCAACGTTACTTTTCAGAAACTTGGGCTTTTCTGAAAAAATATTTAAAAAAAAAAAAATTTTTTGATTTCAATTATTTTTTCTATGTTAATGGATCATGTTATTATGTATTTTTGTTTTCAGGGGTTGGTGCGAGTACTAGGACTTTGTATTCTTTTCACAATGAAAGGATATTGTTCAATTGTAATAAGAGGAAATCTTCCTCTGACTTTCATAATCATTGTATAAATGTAGTCAGTGTACTCGCACTAACTCCTGTTCAGTATGTGTTAATTTCGATGACAACATGGGAAGCGTGTGTCACGGTATGTTAACGGGGAAATGGCCATGCCGGTCCTTTCCCCGCAGGGTCACTCTAGTTTATCAATCTCTATTTCAGACGATCAAGAACAGGGTGATGTATCCGTGATGTCTTCCAAAAGTGTGCCTCCGTCATCACAATTAATGAAGAGCTAGCGGCAAAGTGCTCATGGAAATACGTCAATTGCCTAAGAGGTCCCTAGTAGGATCAACGGCCTTTGACGTCCGCTAGCTCGCCCAGTGTAGCGTCCATTCATCGAATGGTTCGGCAGCCGGGTTCGTCCGTTGCGGTCCAGAAGGAGTTTTGGGTGATGCGAGCACTATAAATCAAGCAAGTGTTCACCCAGTGACGGCAGATCAGAGGGGAGAACGGAGGAAGCCTATTAGTCCGGTTCCTAGCTCGTCGAGGTCCATCCGGGCTGCGAGCGAGAGAGGTCCCTCTCTCGTACAACAACATCTGGCCCCAGATGTTGTGGTACAAATGTTTCGCATTCGGAGCATACGTCCGTCGCTCGGGATGCTCCGTTATATAGACAGTCCGGAGAGACTGTCAATAAGGCTTCCTCATCCTCATGGCAGCACACACGACCGCACCTTGGCTACGTGACCTCGGATATCCAGTCAACTTTGCCAATCAGAGAATCCACGGCGACCAGGTCACGCCATCCGGTAGCCAGGGACACGAGGCCTGTAGACTCCAGACGTTCGCATAAGAAATGTATGCAGGAGTCAACGTACACGGAGCTTCCAGCGGCAAAGCATCATAAGACCGCTACTCCACAGGCCTCAGTGACGGACGTGCTATCCCAAATAGCACAACTTATCGCAGTATCCCAGCAACAACAGAATCTCTGTCGCATCATGTAATATCCGACGATGCTGGGTCGGTACGCTCTGCTGAAGCATCAGGTTCGGACGTCCGAAAACTTCATAGGGTCCGACAGGATGGCGAAAGGGATTCAGAGGATTTCGAGCTTTCCCTTTCAGAACAATATAAGCTGCTGTACATGTCATCCGACTTTATCTTCTAGAGGTTGTTTCGTCGGACCAGAATGCTGCGATGCCGGATAAGAGACTGATAGCGTCGGTGGACACAAGAATGTTTTGATCGGTTCAGGGACATCGTCCCTCAATTTCCGCCACAGTCCAATAATGTCACAGGAACTTTCGAATTATTGAATGACGCTATATATATATATGCTTGCTATTAAACAAGCAAGTCTGGTTTCTTGTTCGCAAAGATGTCTTTCAAAGTGTGCCTCTGTCGTCATAGTTAAATGAAGAGCTAGCGGCAATAAGTGCTCATGGAAATACGTCAATCGCCTAAGAGGTCCCTAGTAGGATCGACGGCGTTGACATTCGCTAGCTCACCCGGTGTAGCCTCCATTCATCGGATGGTTCGGCAGCCGGGTTCGTCCGTTGTAGTCCAGGAAGGAGATTTGGGTTATGCGAGCACTATAATAGACAATAGTACACACCCAGTGACGACAGATCAGAGGAGAGATCGGAGGAAGCCTGTTAGTCCGGTTCCTAGCTCGTCCAGGTCCGTCCGGGCTGCGAGCGAGAGAGGTCCCTCTCTCGTACAACAATATCGGGGACCGGATGTTGTGGTACAAACGTTTCGCATTCGGAGCATATGTCCGCCGCTCGGGACGCTTCGTTATATAGACAGTCCGAGAGACTGTCGATAATGCTTCCTCATCCTCACGGCAGCGCACACGACCGCACCTTGGCTACGTGACCTCGAGTATCCTGCCAGCTTTGTCATTCAGGGATTCCATGGCGAACAGGTCACGCCATCCGGTAGCCAAGGGACATGAGGCCTGTACACTCCGGTCGCTCGCATAATAGAAGTATGCACGGGGTAACGTACACGGAGCTTCCAGTGGCAAAGCAACGTAAGACCGCTTATCCACAGGCCTCAGTGACGGACGTGCTATCCAAATAGCACAGCTTATCGCAGCAACCCAGCAAACGACAGAATCTCTGTCGGATCAGGAATAATCCGACGACGCTGGGTCGGTTCGCTCCGCTGAAGCATCAGGTACGGACGACCGAGCACTTCATAGGGTCCAACAGGATGGCGAAAGGGATTCGGACGGTTTTGAGCTTTCCCTTTCGGAACAACAGAAGTTGCCATACATTTCTTCCGGCATTATCTTCCAGAGGTTGTTCCGTCGGACTAGAATGCTGCGATGCTGGATAAGAGACTAATAGCGTCATTGGACACAGAGTTTTTGATCGGTTCAGGGACATCGTCCCTGAGTTGCCGACACAGTCCAATAATGTCACTAGAACATTCGAATTATTGAACGACGATATATACAAGCTTGCTACCAAAACAGGCTAGTCTAGTTTCTTGTCCGCAAATGCTCTAATCTGCCTTTCATCAATTCTAGGAATAAATTTGAAGTGGCAGGACGGGGCATTCTGAGAGTTCCTCTGCATCTAGACGACGAGGCTGAAGACTGGGAATTGTCTTTATCGCCGTCTATGTCAATTCCAACCACGACGTTGGTAACGACAATCATGTCTAACAGACTTAACTTAGATGCTTTATCATACGTAACCACCTTACTGAGGCGTTATCATTACGTCTTCAAGAGAAAGAATTCCGGGATGTGATCCTCAATAAGATTTCTTTCAAGGGCAGTAGTTTTTCCACGTATAACTCCGCCCTTCAGTGGCAAACCTGGAGTTGGTTAGACGTGACGCAGCCCTAGCTATATCCACGCGCGTGGATAGTAAGGTGAAGAACTCTCTCAGAATCGCTTCGGTCTCGGAGAAGCTTCTCTTCGATGGCAACCTTTCAGCAATCTATGAATTGCTCGATGTACACATTCTCTTGTCTATCAAGTGTAACAAGAGATTCAGACTTGGGCAAACATTCGGTGGTTGACTCTGAGAGTTCCACTGCAGTTGCCGGACCCGAGTTTTACGATTATGACGGATGCCAGTCAAACAGGTTGGGATACAACATTGATTCCAACGGATTCGAAGTGCCAGGGTCTTTGGGTTCCGCAGTTTTCTAGGCAAGCACTTAAACTTCCAAGAAATGATGTTATTTTGCCTTGCACTACGTCATTGGACGAACATTATTCAGAAACGCATGTCCAAATCCTGTCCGATAATACGACAGTAGTGGCGTATATCCGGAACCAGGGAGGCACTCATTCTGTTCCGTTATTCAATTTAACGGAAAGAATCCTTCTGTTTGTTCTAGAACACCAAGTTCTGTTTTGGTCCGTCATATTCCGGGTCTTCTGATTGTATTAGCAGACTCCCTTTCACGTAAGGGTCGCTTGTTGCCGTCAGAATGGACTCTCAACAAACAAGTATTCAATCAGATTTGCTACCAATGGGAGTGGCCAATGATAGACTTATTTGCGACACAACTCAACAATCTATTGCAGATGTATGTGTCACCATGTCCGGATCCCCGAGCATATGTAGTTAACGCTCTATTGATCTAGTAGGACGGAATGATAGGATATGCGTATCCTCTAGCACTGTTGATTCAGCATATTGCTAAGATAAAACATTCACAATACAATTCTGTTGGTAGCATCTCTGTCTCCACAGAGACCGTACATAAATTTACTCAGGTGTCTGCTGTGGGACTTACCGCTAAAACTTCCTCCACGAGAGGATCTTCTTTCGCTGGGGAAATCGTGTCAACTTCATCACAACCCGCAAGGTTCAACCTTCACGTATTCCGTTGTGCCGTCCTTCTTGCACGGCAAGCATTGTACAGGACGAGCAGTGGACGCGATTTTTAACTGTAGGAGGACCTCCTCTTCGCTATACTATGCGGCTAAAATGGAGGGTCTTCCGTCGTTGGTGTAGGGATCATTATGTTGATATTTTTGATCCCTCCATACCAGTCATTGCAAACTTTCTAGTATACTTGTTTGACGAGATCAACTGCAGCCTGTTACTTTTAAGGTTATAGGTCTATGTTATCTGATACCTATGCACACCATGATAGTTTACAATTGAGTCTAATGTCTCTTTATCTAAGTTAGTTAGAAACTTTTCGATAAATAGACCTAGAATCCTTAGATTAATTCCTATATGGAATTTAGCTTGGGTTCTTATTAAACTAAAGTAACCATTTGAGCCTCTTGAGACAGTAGATTTCAAATTCTGGCCTTTTAAGACAGTAATTCTCTTAGTCTTCTCTTCTGCTGAAGAGTCAGTGAGCTTCATGCACTATCGGTGGACGATTCTCACTTTCGTAGTATCGGGAACACTATTACCTTTACTACTAATGTTGGATTTTTGGTTAAGAATCAGGCTCCTAATAAATATCCGGAACCTATTGTTATTAAGGTCCTTCCGTCTTCGAACGGGCATAGGCCTTTACTCTGTCCGGTTAGAGCTTTATGTATTTATAAACAGATCTCAGTTTATCAGTATGGACGTAAAACTTCTTCTGTCTCTGATGCCTAATTGAAAGGACATTACGGTCCATTCTATTGCAAAATGGATTCAATTAACTATCGGTACTGCTTATGATAATCTATCTTTAACTCAGCAGTCTGTGCTTAAGATTTTGGCTCATGAAGTAAGAGCTCTTTCTACATCTTGGGCTTACACAAATAGTGTTGCTATTACAGATTTAATGAAGGCTGCATATTGGTCTCAGCCATCCACATTCACAAATTTTCATCTCAGAAATATTGAGTCCATTTCTGGAGGCCTGCATGGTTTAGGTCCATTATCTGCTGCTCAGAATGTCGTTCACTTAACAGTTGCAACTATAGTTATGTAGGCTTTCTGTTCCGGCAGTGACTCTGTCCTGCTGCCCTCTTCGCTCTGGGCTATTTGACCCAGGGCAAGGGGAAGGGGGGGGGGGGGAGGGTGTTCCCTTGGGTCACCTGTTTTATAAATGAAAACAAGGGGATACCTCCTCTGGAGTCAGTAATTCTGAGCTGTTACTGGGATGGTTTTAAAGTGAAAAGTTTATGTTTAAAAAAATTCATTCATGTCATAGTTTTAAAGTATAGCATTTGAATATGTCACGTGTCAAACGGGCGTTAATATACAATCCTCGGACACTTTTAAAAGAGTATAAAGAGTCTCAATTCTCTGGACTAACTTTATTTATTGGCTTACTTTAAAAATTAATTAGTATAAGGATTATACTGGATGTTAATAGAGAACATGAATGTTATGATGCTTAATTATGGAAGGTGTTGTGTCTTTCTAATTTATCATAAATAAGAAAGATACATGTAAAGCCTAATACTCCTTTTCTCCTCGAGGGGATGACTCTATTTTATATAGTTGAGCTTATTGGATTTTCCTCTATGTCCTAGGCCCTCCAGCCTTTTTACTATTCAGCTATGTCTGGGTCATTGGTACAGTATAAAAATGTTAAAAAATTTATAGTAATTTATATATTTTTTATACTTAACAATGACCCAGACGGGGATGGCCCTCCCAGGAGTTGGGAACTCATACCTCCCCGCTGAGTACATAGCGCTTACCAGGCACTGATTGTAGAATGATTAATGGCGCCAATTTCGGGACGTCCTTGACACTGTGCATGCGCAGTAGAGGCGAAGTATGGAGGGCCATTCAGGACATGATTTCTTTGGTTTTAGATGCAAATTTTTGGGATTGGGGGCAAAATTTGTGTTTGGCCCTAGATTTTTAAGAGTTAGCACCAGCTATGTCTGGGTCATTGGTAAGTATAAAAAATATATAAATTACTATAAATTTTTTAACTTTTCTGTATGAGTGAAGATTTGTGATTCAAAAGATTCTGAGTTACTTTTGGTAAATATATAAATGTTTAATTTCAACTTTGAAAAAAAATATTGACTCCTATTTTCTTGGTGTATTGTGTCCACACTTTTCAGTTGTTTACAGATGGTTGGAAAGGGCTTATTTGCATCATTTTATCCATGTGTCATACAGCATTTTGTTGCCTTAAGGGCTGTGGCTCCACAGGGTTTCTACTGGGATTAAAATAATGCAGCCGCCAATCCCAGGCACTGACGGAGCGACCATGGTTCGCCCAGTGGGTCAAAAATGTTGAATTTTGACAACCGAAAATATGCAGTTTCCTTTGATCTCAGCGAATCTTTCTGCCCCAACTAGAAATTTCCTAATTTGTATACGATCCCACATGTCAAAATTTTGTGAAAAAGATGTCGCAGTGCAGAGTTGGGTGTGGGCAGAGTGAAGATAGCTCATAGAAGTGTCTGCCTGTAAACACCATGAATTGGTATTGTAATGCGAGTTTAGTTCATCAAACAGAATGATAAAGTGTTATCGGTAAGGTCATGGTTCTTAGTTTCAAATTCTCGTTCGCCCAGAGAGTTTCACCCAGATTTTTAAACAATTTCAGTGTCAAACTACACTGCACAAATGTGTTGAATGCGATAGTGTGATGCAAGCTTTTATCGTTGCGGTCCCTGTGATAACGACCTGTCGATGTTACTGGTTTGCTTTCTTTGATTTTGAATAAACACTTTGAAATCAAGTATTCTGATGATGCTGCGACAGAACAGTGACTTGTGCACACATTTTTAGCTCAACTTTGACGAAGTCAAATTTGAGCTATTGTCATGGCCCGTCGTCCGTCTGTCCGTCTGTCCGTACGTCAACAATTGGCTATGGCTCGGGCTAGAGGTCGTATTTATGAACCGATCTTTACGAAACTTCTTGTGTACCTTTGTTATGACCCTGGGACGGGAACGAGTGTTTTTAGGTGTGGTCCGAAATTCAAGATGGCTGCCAGTGGCCATTTTGTACCGATGATGTAAAAATCAGTTTTTTGTACAGAACTTCTGTATGAAAGTTCTGATTTGAATAAAGTTTTGTATAAATGTTTAGTACCATGGGATACATCACATATAATACGGGTTTTTTTCTCGTGCGTAAATTATGCAAATTAGACTGACTTTGATTTATTTAGTGTTACTTTCAGAGCTGTAAGTGCCAAGCTGCTATGGCTCGGGCTAGAGGCCGTATTTATGAACCAATCTTTACGAAACTTCTTGGGTACCTTTGTTATGACCCTGGGACGGGAACGAGTGTTTTTGGGTGTGGTCCAAAATTCAAGATGGCTGCCAGTGGCCATTTTGTACCGATGATGCAAAAATCAGTTTTTTGTACAGAACTTCTGTATGAAAGTTCTGATTTGAATAAAGTTTTGTATAAATGTATAGTACAATGGGATACATCACATTTTATACAGGTTTTTTTCTTGTGCGTAAATTACGCAAATTAGACTAACTTTGATTTATTTAGTGTTACTTTCAGAGCTGTAAGTGCCAAGCTGCTATGGCTCGGGCTAGAGGCCGTATTTATGAACCAATCTTTACGAAACTTCTTGGGTACCTTTGTTATGACCGTGGGACGAGAACGAGTGTTTTTGGGTGCAGTCCCAAATTTCAGATGGCTGCCAGCAGCCATTTTGTACCGATGATGCCGAAATCTGTTTTTTGTACAGAACTTCCATATGAAAGCTCTGATTTGAATAATTTTTTGTATGAATGTTTAGTACCATGGGATACATTACATATATTACAGGTTTTTTTCTTGTGCGTAAATTATGCAAATTAGGCTAACTTTGATTTATTTAGTGTTACTTTCAGCACTGTGAGTGCAAATCCCAATACGGCTCGGGCTAGAGGCCGTATTTATGAACCGATCTTCACGAAACTCTCTTGGGTACCTTTGTTATCACTGTGGGACGAGAAGGAATGTTTTTGGGTCCAGTCTGAAATTCAAGATGGCCGCTAGCAGCCATTTTGTTCAAAATTAAGTGCAATCAGATTTTTGTGCAGAACTTCCAAATGAAAGATCTGATTTGAATAAATTTTTGTATGAATGTTTAGTACCATGGGATACATTACATACAATACAGAGTTTTTCGCGTGAATAAATTATGCAAATTAGGGGTCCGGGTGGGACTTAGAAAATTTTGGACCAAAATCCGGAAATTAGTTTTTTGGTTTTTTATGCGTTTTGGTCAATTTTAAGACAAAAAAAAATAATTTTTTTTTACACTGAAAATTTGGGGTCCGGGTGGGACTTAGAAAATTTTGGATCAAAATCCGGAAATTAGTTTTTTGTGTTTTGATGCATTTTGGTCAATTTTAAGAAGAAGAAGAAAAAATTTTAGTCTGAAAATATTTTGTTTGGGACTGAAAATTTCCACACAAAAATAATAATCTACAATGATTGGTCTTAATCTGTAGTCCATTACAGTCACCTCGTAATTCTTTTATTATTGTTGACTGGGCCAAAACAAATACTAATTCCTGTCATATTCATTATTCAGTTGTCTTGGTCACACAGCAAGTACTAATTCCTGTCATATCCAAGTTGTGCTACAGAGTCATTGACTCTTTCATTTCCAAGATATTTGTGTTCAGAAATCATCAAAAGAAGTCTAGAAATGCCACTTCTACAATCTGTGAATCAATTATTTCTCTGGGAATGGGCAGGTCAGGGTGAATTTCAATATCTTGATTTATGTTTTGAGGTGGGTGACAGTAATACAGCCAGCTGGCTATGTCACCTCCCTGCAGAAGACAAATATGTAGCTTCATAAATCCTAGATGTGATATATTATTATTACTATTTGTTGTTTCTTGGGCAATTATGTTATAAACATGTATTATAATGTCTTTTGCAAATAAAGTTATTACATATGTCCGGAAGATGTCCTGGTGGGGGTAACGTGGCCGGCTGACGGCCGCTGTGCATGTGTAGCGGAAACCCTGCTCCATAATTGATAATGTATAACGTGGTACCTAGATCAACCTTACCAGATAATAAATTTTACATTTGTAAGCCCCTCTAATTACAGATATTTAGTTAAGTTGTGATCCTGTAGAACTCATCTCGTAGTTTGATGAAAACAGGTGGGTGGGTGTAAACCATTGGTTTCTGGGTTACAACTCCTGTTCTGCTTAATACATGTCTGCCTGCGATTTGACATTCTATCAATCATTTGATTTTACTTCAGTATTGAATCATTTAACCCTTTACCCAACGTACCAGCCAAAACCGGCCAGCACTATTCTCAAAAACTGCCAATTAATTTTAATTATTTTTTCATTCTTTGTCTCAAAAACATAGGTTATGACCCCCCCCCCCCCCCCCTTGTTGGAACAAGCTCATTCCAACGAGGGGCCATAACCTATGTTTTTGAGACAAAAAATTTAAAAAATTATTTATTCAAGAATTGTTTTTGCAAGTGTCGTCTGCTTTTCATGTTAGGTAAAGGGTTATCCGTGAAAGCCAAATTCAGACTTTTTGGCCTCTGAAATAGTCCACAATCAGGCAGTCATGGAAGAAGCTTTCCAGATGATAGTCAAATGATCCCACAGTGATTGCTAATCAAGTCTTGGCTGCCTGTTTTGGCAACCCATAATCACTACCTATCCACCAGATTTAAATATCATGGAGCAGTGGAAACGCTCATAATTGTCCAAGTTCTAAATGATTAAATGAGAGCAGTCATATATTTCAAACTTTGTTTCACTATCTTTTACAGAATATGATCCAGATGACTGGGAGGTTGACAGAGATAACATAACATTATTAAAAGAGCTTGGACAAGGTTCTTTTGGTATGGTTTATGAAGGAATAGCCCGGGATATTGATCCAGACAACAAAGAATTAAGAGTAGCTGTTAAGGTATGTGGAATTATGGATGTCCACTTTTTTTGCTCACCAACGAAGTTGTGTGAGCTTACGTCATGACCTGAGGCACGTTGGCGTCAACACTTGTGTTAAAGTTATTGTACCAGTCCACTTTGACTTTCAACCCTGTTGCTAGGCACCTCATACTGTGTTTCTGTGGCTTACAATTACCCACAGACCCTTAACCAGTGATATTTTATTGATTTTTAGTGTTTTTTCAATGTTAGACATTTTTGTCAGTGGTGTGGACTGACCTGTTTTGCTGTATATGAGTGGAGGCTACCATCGGTATGCTGTGGCTTTCATATTTCATGTATGCGTTAAATGCATCAATATAAGATGATTAACCCTTGGCCGGACATATTTTTATACTATAAGCCAATGCCCCAGACTAGCTGGTGCAAACTCAGTTATCAATGGCCAAACACAAATTTTGTACCCCCCAATCCCCAAAATTTGCTTGCAAAACTGAAAATTAAAAGTCCTATCTGCTCCTCCATATTTTTACCCTCTGCACATGCGCAGCCGTGAGGAAGTGACCGGAATTGGCGCCAACATCATTCTCTGTCTGGCCCTAAAGTCAGTAACAATGTTCTGATACCTGTGCTTTAAAATCTCCTTTTTAGCTCAACTTTGGTGAAGCCAAATTTGAGGTAATGCCATGGCCCGCTGTCCGTCTGTCGCGGTGTACACATGGCTCGGGCTAGAGGCCGTATTTATGAACTGATCTTTACGAAATTACTTGGGTACCTTTGCTATCACCGTGGGACAAGAACGAGTGTTTTGGGGTCCGGTCTGAAATTCAAGATGGCCACTGGCAGCCATTTTGTACAAAATTAGGTGCAATCAGATTTTTGCGCAGAACTTCCATATGAAAGCTATGATTTGAATAATTTTTTGTATGAATGTTTAGTACCATGGGATACATCACATATAATACGGGTTTTTTTCTCATGCGTAAATTATGCAAATTAGACTAACTTTGATGTTTTTTGGTGTTACTTTCAGCACTGAAAGTGCAAATGCCAATACGGCTCGGGCTAGAGGCCGTATTTATGAACCGATCTTTACGAAACTTCTTGGGTACCTTTGTTATCACCGTGGGATGAGAACAAGTGTTTTTGGGTCCGGTCCAAAATTCAAGATGGCCGATGGCAGCCATTTTGTACAAAATTTGGTGCAATCAGATTTTTGCACAGAACTTCCATATGAAAGCGCTGATTTGAATAATTTTTTGTGTGAATGTTTAGTACCATGGGATACATCACATATAATACAGGTTTTTTTCTCGTGCAGAAATTATGCAAATTAGATGAACTTTGTTTTTTGCAGTGCTACTTACACACAGTAAGTACACATGTCAATACGGCTCGGGCTAGAGTTTGTATTTATGAACCGATCTTCACGAAACGTCTTGGGTACCTTTGTTATCACCTTGGGACGAGAACGAGTGTTTCTGGGTGCAGTCCAAAATTCAAGATGGCTGCCAGTGGCCATTTTGTACCGAAATTAGGTCTAATCAGTTTTTTGTACACAACTTCTATATACGGCTCAGGCTAGAGGCCGTATTTATGAACCGATCTTTACGAAACTTCTTGGGTACCTTTGTTATCACCGTGGGATGAGAACGAATGTTTTTGGGTGTGGTTCAAAATTCAAGATGGCCACCAGCAGCCATTTTGTACTAAAATTAGTGCAATCAGTCTTTTGTGCAGAACTTCTGTATGAAAGTTCTGATTTGAATATATTTTTGTATGAATGTTTAGTAACATGGAATACATCACATATAGTACGGGTTTTTTTCTCGTACAGAAATTATGCAAATTAGATGAACTTTGATTTATTCAGTGCTACTTATACACTGTAAGTGCACATGTCAATATGGCTAGGGCTAGAGGCTGTATTTATGAACCGATCTTCACAAAACTTCTTGGGTACCTTTGTTATCTCCTTGGGACGAGAACGAGTGTTTCTGGGTGCAGTCCAGAATTCAAGATGGCTGCCAGTGGCCATTTTGTACCAAAATTAGGTCCAATCAGTTTTTTGTCACAACTTCTACACAGCTCATATTTGTGAACTGATCTTCACGAAACTTCTTGGGTACCTTTGTTTTCACCTTGGGACAGGAATGAGTGTGTTTTGGGGTGCCTTTGTTATCACTGCTATGAGAACAAATATTTTGGGGTTCAGTCAGACCCACTCTGGGACTCAAAGATTTTTTTCTAGTTTAGCATCTGACTGTCACCCACCTTTACAATACTTTACCTATACATTTGTTACAGGCAACGGTCAGTATTTATGTACAGACCGTTACAATACTTTATATGTACCTTTGTTATCAGGTCATTACCTAGATGTTTGTCATTGCTGTGTTACATACTATACATGTACATGTCTTTGTCTTGACAAGTTGAGCTACAGTGTCATTGACACTTTCATTTTGATTCCTGTTATTCATGTATCTTAATTATATATTTTGTTGTGGAGTTTGTAGGATTGATATCGACTTTAGTCGATGCACTCCTGCAGATTCTTGTCCTACTTGTGTACACTGGGATGATTAACGTTGGAGACGGGTCTAGCGGTACGTTGTTGGTGGTGAGGTTCATATTCCGAACCTCGCATCACGCTTTAATTCATTTTTTCAGTTTCTATTTCAGAGGAACATGAACATGGTGATGATTTTGTGACACCCATCCAAAGTGTGCTACCGTCGTTGGGCTCTGTTGAGCAAATAGCGCTAGCTACAGTGCTCATCATAAGCAAGGGATAAGGCCTCTAGTTAGTGTTCTTAATCTCTTGCAAGCAGCTAGCTCGACCGGTGAAGCAGTTACTCCGTCCTGAAACCTTGTATGACCTTTGCCGTCGAAGGAACTGTAGATATGGGTAGAGTGAGCTCTTAAATATAAAAAGCTCACCCAGCGACGACAGAAATAGGGAGGAAGTCAACAAGTTTCTTGTTGGGTGGCTCAGCGAGGTCTAACACACCGTGAGCAGGAGACGCCCCTCTCTAACCTCTAACAACATTTGGGGCCAAATGTTGTTAGGAGAAACTTGCACAAACCGGGGAATACGACCACCCGCCGCTCGGGACCCTCTGTCTAGTCTGCAGCCGGGGTCGGCTTCAGTCACAGCTTCCTCCGCTACGTTTTTAAAGCACACACGACCGCAGGCTAGCTACCCGACTTCAGATATCCAGTCAGCTGTGTGAAGATGGAGCCATTCTTCGCCCATAAAGTCGGACCATCCGGTGGCTAGTGATCCGAGGCATTGATCAACAGGACGTTCAGAGAAGAGATCTATCTTCGTCCCAGGAGCAGCAAGCAGCAAAAAAACTAGATCGCAGCTCTTCAAGCCTAGGGAACGGACTTGCTGTCGCAGTTTGCACATCTATTAACAGCATCCCAGCAAATGCAAGAGCAGCCTCCCGCAGACTCCAGTGGTGAGCTGTCGGATGGAGCTGGGTCAGTCCGGTCAATTGTGCATGTAGAAGAAGCCAGACGTTTCTCTACAGGACACTCGGCTAGATCTGGGGTCAGATATCCATTTGGAGAACCCTCTCCATCCCATTAACAGTCGGGGTCGACTGTGTCCGTTGTAAGAAACCATATTGAGTCAGAACACGCATCGAACGTTCCTTCCACACTGCAGCCAGGGCCGGCGGCAGTTATGGCTTCTTCTACTTACATGGAAGTGCATGAAAGAGGATTAAGCCTAGAAGTTTCTAAGCGGGTTCTGGGGACAGATTATGAGTGCAGAGCATTTTTCTTCCTGTTAACAGTCGGAGACGACTGTTTTGTATTGTAAGAAACTTCAATGAGGAGGAGCATCCGTCCTATGTGACGTGTCGGGATGCTTCTTCCACTCTTCAGCCAGGGTCGGCTGTGGTTACTGATTCCTCTTCTTCCATGGATATGAACGATAAGGGATAGATGCCTACAAGTTTCTAATAGAATGCACGGCGAGGTCTGGAGCAGACCGCAAGCTGGAGATTCTTTTCCTTTCTGTCAGCAGTCGGGGTCGACTGTTTTTGGTTCGAGAAACTTTAGTGAGTTGGGACGCCCGTTCACACTTGCGGTTTGGGACTCTCCTAACACACTACAGCCGGATTTGGTGGCAGCTATGGCATCTTCCCTTGCTTCATTAATGAAGCACATTGACCGCAGACTAGAAATCTGACTTCGCAGGTTTGGGTCGATAGCTAGTTGTTTGAGGCTTTTTTATACGGGACATGGGTCGAGGATCTGGGGCCAGATCTCAGTCCCATGAGCAGCTTATAGTAACAAGTGGATTATCATTGCTCTGCTACCCTCGGTCACGGACCGGCTGCCGCCGATTACTCTGCATATCACAGCATTCCAGTAGTCACTGGTACTACCGTTTAACAGACTCCGATGGTGAGCTGTCACACTATGTTGCTTGGTCCAGTCATCCGTTCAGTCGGATGGAGTTGATCATATTTGCTGACGGAACATTTGGATGGTGAGAGGGCTACGGAGTGTGAGTCTGCATCCCTCACAGAAGGGCACTTTAAGACTATGAAATTTCAGTCTTAAGCTCTTAGAATATTGTTCCATCTGAATATAAGTCTGCGTTTAGATGAGCAGGCCAGGGATGGAGATATGTCCCTACCTGTAGATGAGCAGGCCAGGGATGGAGATATGTCCCTACCTGCATCATTTTATATATGCTCGTTCATAATGAAATGTGCTATTTCATTCAAAAGAGCTAATCTGGACACAATGTCCTAAGCAGATCACCTTACCAGAGCTATGGCGCAACGTCTCAATGGAAAGGAATATGAGGATGTGGTTCCTCGCTAAGAGTTCTTTCCAGGGCAGTCTTGTATGCCATGTACAACTCTGCATGGACAGTGTAATTTGGAGTTGATAAGACGTGATGCTGCTCTTGTGTCAACATCACTTATAGATGACAAGGTGAAAAGCTCTCTCTGAGTCGCTCCGGTTACCGGAAATATACTATTTGACTTCAAGCTTACGTTGCTATATGAGCAGGCTACAAGAAAGCTTCTAGTGCTCTGCTATTGAAGTCGGGGTCTCTTCAATACACTTCAGCAAACCGGGGTAAGTGAGACCATTCTGCTTCTAAGAAAGCATCAAGAGAATGTCCTCTTATATTTACTTTGGAAGTCGTCATTATAGCGGCTCAGAAAAGGGGCATAGGTCTGATCAAGACTATGGATCTGATGCCCCTAGGTCGACGATTAATGGAAGTTTGTCATCTTCACAAGAAACTGGATGTTAATCATGAAAGTTTCTTTCAAAGAGAGTTGCTCCTAGTGGAGGTAAAGGCTCTCTTATTGAGGGGAACAATTGAGATTGACGAGACGAGCTTCTTCGCGGGGAGGACTTAGTTTCTCCTGTAAGCATCGTAAGTTGTACAGGTGATGGACATGACCTCTATTGCTTGCGAGTTGACGGAAGGGTATCAACTTCACGATAAACTAGATGTTAATCACTGAAGTTCCTTTCAAAGAGAGTCGCTCCTAGTGGAAGTAGGGCTCTCTTATTGGAGGGAACAATTGAGGTCATTGAGAATAGATTTTGGTTGCTTTCCACTTGGCGATAGGTTATCAGCCTCGCAATTAAGTGTATAAATTGTGGAAGATCAGTGGATGAGAATGTAGTTTTGGCAGGCCTGCGGCTATCAGCCTGAGCAAGCTCTAATTACAAGTATACTTGTTGGACAAATCGTCCAAGAGAGGTGTTCCTTCTGGAGGTACAAGCTCTCCTATTGAAGAAAGGCATTAGACATCGTCAAAATTATTCTCCAGTTTTTTATTATCACCTGTTTCTCGTCCTGAATCCAAATGAATAGTGCATAGATAGGCTGAGATATTCCTTGGCGCCAAGACAGTTTATGTCATTGTGGACACCATAGTAGCCTTCTGTACGGTTACAGCGGTCTTTTGGGTTAGGCTCTGACTGCTGTCTTTTGGGAATAAAACCAAAAAAGATACTGTGCTTTTCGGTTTGTTTTTCCTAGGTGTCATAGACTTGAGCCTTATTGTTACAGCATAGTAGCCTAGCTAGAATCATGAGCGATATTTTTTCAGTATTATGCAGTGGCATAACTGAATTTATTATCTCTTGGGACTGCGGTCTCTTTGGGAATTCAGGGCTGTTTATATAGCGGCTCTTCATTCCCTACCTTGCACGTCAATAATTGTAAGTCTCCGTTAAGTGAGCCTTCAGGGTCGCAACTTACACCGATATATCTGTCTTCACGAAGGTGAAGACTTTTATAAGCTATGGCAAGCATTGTAAGTCTCCTTAGTGAGCTTCTAGGGCCTCAGTTATCAGCTTTTATTGGTCTCCACATACAAGAAGACCTTTAGCTGCTTCAGCTAGGCTGAGTTTGTTCTCCTATCGGACATGATACCGTTTGTTAGAGGAGGTTATTCTCTATAAACCAGTATGGTTTGGTGTGAGTTATTATGTAAATACGGTGTATTTGTTCATCACGTCCTTCTCCGCCCTTAGTGGCATTATGGAGTCGGTCAGATGTGAGGGGAGCCTTGCGTTTCCTATACTATTTGATGACTAACACAAGAACGATTTAAGTAATGCGGGTTAGGGGGGGGGTTCGATATGAATTCAAATCCCCCCACCGCCAATGTGTTAAGAGGCGATTACCGGGCAAGACGTAGTTTTCTTCCCGTAAACCTCGTATGCATTTAAGTATATACATGCCTTTCATGACTTCTCAATTGGCGGCTGGGTCATGTTCTATGGCAACCTCATGGACACATCCACTTTTTAGTTGGTTTGTTTCCTGTGGTTGTTCGTTTATATGTCAAATACGAGCATATGATTCATCATCAATAAATTGCTAGCCTTTGTGTACCTGTATGGCTGTCAAGTCAGTTAACTGATATTCAGATGATTACATGCGGGATTTCAGTACTCGCATGCATAATAAGTGTATTATTAGGCAGACACATTATTGTATGTTATGGACCTTAGAAACAATGAATTATTTCGGGGTCGGTCCATGACGAGTCTGTTAATCATAGCTCGTTCCATTTCTAAATCCAGGTTTCTATGTTTCGGTACACAAATCGAATATAACATTTCTATGCATTCTCGTATTTTTGCACGCGTCTGGGATTGTTATTTATTGGAATTTATTGTACACCTGAACAGGGTCACCTGTGGGATGCCTCGGAAGTGTGTTTACTCTCCACAAATCGACCATTGTGATTCTATTGGACAAGTGTATATGGTACATATTATATCACCGGTTTTCGACCTATCTACAAATGCCAACTCCGGTATACGTTACAAGCTTGCGCTATTAATTACCGGGATCGGCGTAATAGCCTTAGCTTCTGAAGTGGCATTAAGCACCAATTTATTAATAATAATTAATATCTGGGTGCCTGTTCGGTGAATATATATTGTTATTTGGTACCGCTTTTACTGATTCCAGAGTGCTCCCCTCTGTTTTTGAAGAAGATTCCTTCCAAAAAAAGGGGGGGGGGGATTTTTTAAATCTCTGGCTTGATAAGTGTGCACCTATGAGTGAAGCTGTTTTGTTTGTAGATTATATCTGATCCTGGATACAGCTTGTTTATTATTGTATATGGCATATGTTTGTGGAGGATAACTTCTCACTCTCGAATATGCCATCCTAATTTTTAGGGTTTTGTCCGGACTAGCCTTAAAATTGGGAACTCGTTACATCCAATTAGCATAGTCATTCATGCTAACAATACAGAATTATTTGAATTTGGCTCCTTATTTATGATATGTGTTCTCTATTATTGTATAGAAAGACATACATGTAATTCCTTTTAATTTACTTTCATTTCACCTTGGATTGCAGGCTTGGGAACTATGTTGATCTGCTAATTCTGAAGTCCTAGGCCCTCCGCCTTTTTACGATTCAGCTAGTCTGGGCCATTGGTTTATAGTATAAAAATATCCTAAATTTAAAATATGGTATGTCCATTGCTGTACTATAAATCAAAACATTTCTTTTTATATTTTTATACTGTACCAATGACCCAGACATAGCTGGCTGGTGCTAACTCTTAAAATATAGGGCCAAACACAAATTTTGCCCCCAATCCCCAAAATTTGCATCTAAAACCAAAGAAAACATGTCCTGAATGGCCCTCCACACTTCACCTCTACTGCGCATGCGCAGTGTCAAGGACGTTCCGAAATTGGCGCCATTAATCATTCTAAGTTTGGCCCTTCATCAGTTAACATCTGACTGATCTTTGTGCTTGTAAATCTCAGTTTAAATGATGCCAGACACATAAATATTAGTGAAATGGTGATTCTAAGGAGGATAGAGAAGGAGGAGAGGAAAAATGTGTGACAGAATATTATCAGGGCTGTAACTTAAAATTTTTTAATGAAATTATGTTAAGTTACCTATTTTCGAGGCAGCAGCCATTTTGTTGTCATTCTGATTATTTAGTTACACTGATTTTTCAGTGTTTTCCTCTCTCCCTGTCCTTTAAGTCCCCTCTTGCTATTCTCCCATGCTTTTGGCATAGTTTTTGTAATTATTATTACTAAATTTTCTTGGGAGTTTTAGCTGAATAACAGAATGAATTCTGTTCTTTTCCCCATGTTTACGTCTTCACCTACGGGTGGTTAGGCGTTGTGTTCTGCATCTACCATCTGATGTTCTGCAGTTTCTTCCCTGGAAGTCTCTGTTTTGCATCAGATAGTGTATTTTTGGTAACTGATTCCGGGCCTGGGTGCCTGGAGTCTTATTTTAGAGTTTTTACATTCATTGTTTACATTTACAACAGCCCTCTGTGTGAGGGGGGGATTTCTTGAAAATAATATCTTGATGTTATTTTAATCATAACTAGATACATTATTATTGTTCGTAAGTGTTGAATAAATTGTTTAAAATATTTTAAAAATTTTTTGTCCACACTTAGGCTTGGGATCCATTGGGGCTCAACGTTACTTTTCAGAAACTTGGGCTGTTCTGAAAAAATATTTTTTCAAAATATTTTGATTTCAATTATTTTTTCTATATTAATGGATCATATTATTATTATGTATTTTGATTGCCAGGGGTTGGTGCGAGTACCAGGACTTGTTTTCTTTTCACATTGAAAGGATTTTGATCAATTGTAATAAGAGGAAGTCTTCCTCTGACTTTTATAATCATTCTATATGTGGTCAGTGTACTCGCATTAACTCCTGTTCTGTATCGTATGATTTCGATGACAACATGGGAAGCGTATGTCACGGTATGGTAGTGGGGAATTGGACACTCCGGTCCTTTCCCCGCAGGGTCACTCTACTTTATCAATTTCTATTTCAGACGATCAAGATTAGGGTGATGTATCTGTGATGTCTTCCAACAGTGTGCCTCTGTCGTCACAATTAATGAAGGGCTAGCGGAAAAGTGCTCATGTAATACGCCAATTGCCTAAGAGGACCCTAGTAGGTTCGACGGCCTTTGACGTCCGCTAGCTCGCCCGGTGTAGCGTCCATTCATCGAATGGTTCGGCAGCCGGGTTCGTCCGTTGCGGTCTAGAAGGAGTTTTGGGGTGATGCGAGCACTATAAATCAACCAAATGCACACCCAGTGACGGCGGATTAGAGGGAGAACGGAGGAAGCCTTTTAGTCCGGTTCATAGCTCGTTCTGGTCCATCCGGACGGCGAGCGAGAGAGGCCCCTCTCTCGTACAACAACATCTGGCCCCAGATGTTGTGGTACAAAATGTTTCGCATTCGGAGCATACGTCCGTCGCTCGGGACGCTCCAACATATAGTCAGTCCGGAGTAGACTGTCAATAAGGCTTCCTCATTCTCATGGTAGCGCACACGACCGCTCTTGGCTACGTGACCTCGGATATCCAGTCAGCTTCGCCAGTCAGAGAATCATCGGCGACCAGGTCACACCATCCGGTAGCCAGGGACACGAGGCCTGCAGACTCCGGACGTTCGCATAGGAAGTGTGCGGTAGTCTACGTACACGGAGCTTTCGGCGGCAATGCATCGTAAGACCGCTATTGCACAGGCCTCGGGAACGGCTGTGCTTTCCTAAATAGCACAGTTTATCGCAGCATCCCAGCATCAACTGAATCTGTCGCATATTTTTTATCCGACGATGCTGGGTCGGGACGCTCCGCGGAAGTGGGTACGGACGTCCGAAAATTTCATCCGGTCCGACGGGATACCGAAAGGGATTTGGAGGTTTTCGTGCTTTCCCTTTCGGAACAACATATGCTGTTGTGTATGTCATCTGACTTGATCTTCTACAGCTTCTTTCTTCGGACCAGAATGCTGCGATGCCGGATAAGAAACTGATAGCGTCGGTGGACTTAGAAATTTTTGGTTCGGTTCAGGGACATCGTCCCTCAGTTCCGACATAGTCCAATAATGTCACACAAACTTTCGAATTATTGAACGACGCTATATATATTATTATTATATGCTTGCTATAACCAAGCATTTCTGGTTTCTTGTTCGCAAAGTTACGGAGATGTCTTTCAAAAGTGTGCCTCTGTCGTCATAGTTAATGAAGAGCTAGCGGCAATAAGTGCTCATGGAATATGTCTATCGCCTAAGAGATCCCTTGTAGGATCGACGGAGTGACATTCGCTAGCTCACCCGGTGTAGCGTGCATTCATCGAATGGTTCGGCTGCCGGGTTCGTCCGTTGCGGTCTAGGAAGGAGATTTGGGTGATGCGAGCACTATAATTACTTTAGTACTCACCCAGTGACGGCAGATTGAGGACAGTTCGGAGAAAGCCTGTTAGTCCGGTTCCTGGCTTTTCCAGGTCCGTCCGGGCTGTGAGCGAGAGAGGTCCCTCTCTCGTCCAACAACATAGGGGACCGCATGTTGTGGTTCAGATATTTTACATTCGGAGCATATGTCTGTCGGTCGGGACGCTCCGTTATATTGACAGTCCGAGAGACTGTCCATAATGCTTCCTCATCCTCACAGCAGGGCACACGACCGCACTTTGGCTAAGTGACCTCGAGTATCCGATCAGTTTCGTCATTCAGTGATTCCACGGCGAATAGGTCACGCCATCCGGTAGCCAAGGGACACGAGGCCTATACACTCCGTTCGCTCGCATATTGGTAGTATGCACGGGGTAACGATCACGGAGCTTCCAGCGGCAATGCATTGTAGGACCGCTTCTCCTCAGGCCTCAGTGACGGACGTGCTATCCGAGTTAGCACAGTTGTTTCGCAGCATCCCAGCAGTCGACAGTTTCTTACTCGAATCAGGAATTATCTGACGGCGCTGGGTCGGTGCGGTCCGCGGTTGCATTAGGTACGGACGACCGAACGTTTTATAGGGTCCGACAGGATGGCGAAAGGGATTTGAAAGATTTTGAGTTTTCCCTTTCGTAGCATCGGAAGCTGCCATTCATATCTTCTGGCATTATCTTCCAGTGATTGTTATTTCGGACTACATTGCTGCGATGTTGGATAAGAGACTTATAGCGTCATTGGACATGGAATTTTGGATCGGTTCAGGGACATTGTCCCTGACTTACCGACGCAGTCCAATAATGTCATTACAACATGTGTTTTATTTTTCGACGCTATATATGCATATAAGCCTCTTACCAAGCATGATAGTTTAGTTTCTTGTCAGCAATGCTCATTTCTGCCGTTTTATCATTTATATGAATAATTTATTTTGGCAGAGCAGGGCATACCGAGAGTTCATATGCGTCTAGACGGCGTGGTTAAAGACTGGAAATATTCTTTTTCGCCGTCTATGTCTTTTCCAACCACAATGTTGGAAACGACAATGATGTCTAGTAGACTTAACTGAGACGCTTTATCATACGTGATCCACCTTACTGAGGCGTTATCATTACGTCTTCAAGAAAAGATTTACGGGATATTATTCTCAATGTGATTTCTTTTGAGGGCAGTAGTTTGTTCACGTATAACTCCGCCCTTCAGTGGCTGATTGGAGTTGGTTAGACGTGACGCAGCCCTAGCTATATCCACGCGCGTGGATAGTAAGGTGAAGAACTCTCTCAGAGTCGCTTCGTTCTCGGAGAAGCCTCTCTTCGACGGCAACTTTTCAGCAATCCATGAATTGCTCGATTTACACGTTCTCTTGTCTATCTAGTGTTACAAGAGATTCAGACTGGGGCAAACATTCGGTGGTTGACTCAGAGAGTGCCACTGCAGTTGCCGGATCCGAGTGTTATAGTTATGACGGTTGCCAGTCAAACAGATTGGGATATAATATTGATCCCAACGGATTCGAAGTGCCAAGGTCTTTGGGTTCCGCAGTCTCTAAACAAGCAATTATCTTCCGCGGAATAATGTTTTTTAGGCTTGCTTTATGTCATTGCATGAACATTATTCAGAAACGCATGTCCAAATCCTGTCCGTTAATTCGACAGTAGTGGCGTATCTCCGGAACCAGGGAGGCACTCATTCGTTTCCGTTATTCAATTTAATGGAAAGAATCCATCTGTTGGTTATAGTACACCAAGTTCTGTTTCGGTCCGTCATATTCCGGGTCGTCTAATTGTTTTACCGGACTCCTGTTCACTTAGGGGTCGCTTGTTGCCGTCAGAATGGACTCTCAACAAACAAGTATTCAATCAGATTTGCTATCTATGGGAGCGCCCAATGATAATTTATTTACGACACAGCTTGCTAATCAATTGCAGACGTATGTGTTGGCTTGTCCGGATCTCTGAGCTAATGTTGTTAACGCTCTATTGATCTAATAGGACGGAATGATAGGATACGCGTATCCTCCGGCGCTGTTGTTTCAGCAGGTATTGCTAAGATAAACATCCACAATACATTTCTGTTGATAGCATCTCTGTCTTCACAGAGACTGTGGGTAATTTACTCTGATGTCTACTGTGGGACTTAACGCGAAATCTTCCTCAATGAGAGGATCTTTTTTCGCTGGGTAAATCGTGTCATCTTTATCACAACCCGTAAGGTCGCAACCTTCACGTATTCCGTTGTGTGGTCCGTATTGCATTGTAACCATTGTACTGGACGAGCTTTGGACGCGATTTCTTACTATAGGAGATCCTCTTCTTCGCTATTCTATGCGGCTAAAGTGGAGGCTCTTCCGTCGTTGGTGTAGGGATCACTATGTTCTTATTGTTGATCCCTCCATACTACTCATTGCAAATTTTTAGTATACTTGTTTGACAAGATCTACTGCAGCCTGTTATTATTAAGGTTATAGGTTTATGTTACCTCATACCTATGCACTCTATGATAGTTTACAATTGAGTCTTATGTCTCTTTATCTAAGTCAGTTAGTAACTTTTTGATAAATAGACTTAGAATCTTTAGATTAAATTCCTATATGGAATTTAACTTCGGTTCTTATTTAGCTAAGTAATCATTTGAGCCTCTGGAAACAGTAGTTTTCAAATTCCGACCTTTTAGACAGTAATTCTGTTGGCTTCTCTGTTACTGAAGAGTCAGTGAGTTTCATGCACTATCGATGGATGATTTTCACTTTCGTAGTTTCGGAATCACTACTTCCGTTACTATTTAGGTTGGATTTTTGCATAAGAGTTAGGCTCCTAATATCCGGAACCTATTGTTATTAAGGTCCTTCCGTCTTCGTACGGGCGTAGGCCTTTACTCTGTCCGGTTAGAGTTTATGTATTTATAAACAGATATCTGTTTATTACTACGGGCGTAAGCTTCTTCTGTCTTTGATGCCTAATAGAAGGACGTTACGCTCCATTCTATTGCTAATGGATTCAGTTAACTATCGATACTGCTTATGGTATATCATTGACTCAGCAGTTGTGCTTAAGATTTCGGCTCATGAAGTAAGAGTTCTTCTACATCTTGGGCTTACATTAATAGTGTTGCTATTATAGATTTTTGAAGGCTGCTCATTGCGCTCAGCCATCCACATTCATGAATTTTTATCTCAGAAATATCGAGTCCATTTCTGGAGGCCTCTATTGTTAGGTCTGTTATCTACTGCTCAGAATGTCATTCACTTAACAGTTGCTACTATAGCTAGGTAGGCTGTCTGTTTCGGCAGTGATTCCGTTCTGCTGCCCTCTTCGCTCTGGGCTATTTGACCCAGGGCAAGAAAAAGGGGGGGGGGGGGGGGGGGGGAGTGTTCCCTTGGGTCACCTGTTTTACTATGAAAACAAGGGGATACCTCCTCCGGATGTTAGTAATTCTGAGCTGTTATTGGGATGGTTGTTTAGTGAGAAGTTTATGTTTTAAAAATTCATTCAAGTCTTAGTTTTTAAAGTATAGCTTTTGAATATAACACGTGTCAACGGACATGATTATGCAATCCTCAGACACTTTTAAAGAGTATAAGAGTCTCTATTCTCTAGACTTACTTTATTTATTGGCTTACTTTAAAAATTATTAGTATAAGGATTATATTGGATATTAATAGAGTACATGGATGTATGATGCTCAATTTTGGAAGGTGTTGTATCTTTCTAATTTATCATAAATAAGAAAGATACATGTAAGGCCTATTACTTCTTTTTCCCTAGAGGGGATGACTCTATTTTATATTATTGAGCGTATTCCATCTTGCTCTATGTCCTTGGCCCTCCGGCCTTTTTACTATTCAGCTATGTCTGGGTCATTGGTACAGTATAAAAATGTTAAAAAATTTATAGTAATTTCTATATTTTTATACTGTACCAATGACCCAGACTTAGCTGGTGCTAACTCTAACAAAACCAGGGCCAAACACAAATTTTGCCCCCCAATCCCCAAAATTTGCATCCAAAACCAAAAGAAATCATGTCCTATAGGACCTCCATACTTCACCCCTACTGCGCATGCGCAGTGTCAAGGACGTTCCGAAATTGGCGCCAATTATCATTCTCTGTTTGGCCCTTCATCAGTCAACATCTCACTGATCTTTGTGCTTGTAAATCTCAGTTTAAAGGATGCCAGACACGTAATTATTGGAGAAATGGAGATTCTAAGGAGGATATAGAAGGAGGAGAGGAAAAAGGAGTGACAAAAAATAATCAGGGCTGTACTTAAAATTTTTTATGAAATTATGTTAAGTTGCCTATTTTCGAGGCATGGGCCTCTTGTTGTCATTCTTGCTAAAATGTTGCACTGCTTATTCAGTGTTTCCTCTCCCCTGGCCTTCTAAGTCCCCCCTTGCAATTCTCCCATGCTTTTGGCATATTTTTGAGAAAGTTCATTTCTAAAATTCTCTTGGGAGAGTTGCTTGGTTACAGAATGTTTTCTGTTATTTTCCCCATAGTTATGTTTTCACCCATGGGAGTATAAACGTTGTGTTCTGCATCTTCCATCTGATGTTCTGCAGATTCTCCCCTGGGAGTCTCTGTCTTGCATCAGATAGAGTGTAATTTTGATGACTGATTTCGGGCCAGTTTTTTCAGTGCCTGGAGTCATGTTTTCTGGTGTTTTACACTGTTTGTTTACATTGGCAACAGCCTTTTTTGAGGGGGGCTCTTTGCCTTTGGTGTAGTTTATCTCACTATAAGATACATTTCTATTATCCGTAAGTGTTGCAATAATTATTTAATATAAATTTAAAATTTTTGACCACTCTTAGCCATCGGATCCATCGGGGCTCAACGTTACTTTTCAGAAACTTTGGCTTCGTGAAAAAATATTTTTTCAAAAATTATTTTGATTTGCAATTGTTTTTTCATTATTATGGATCATGTTATTATGTATCTTTGTGTCAGGGGTTTGTGCGAGTAACTAGGACTTGTTGTTGACTTTTCACAATGAAAGGATATTGTTCAAATTGTAATGGGAAGAAATCTTCCTCTGACTTTCATGATCATTGTATTAATTGTAGTCAGTGTTCTCGCACTAATCCCTGTTCTATATGTCAATATTGGGATGACAAACATTGGAAACGTGTGTCACGGTATGTTGTTACTGGAGAAAGGGCGATGCCGGCTCTTTCTCCGCAAGGTCACTCTACTCTCTCAGTTTCTATTTCAGAGGAACAAGAACAGGGTGATGTTTCCATGTTATCTTCCGCAAGTGCGCTTCCGTCGTCACAAATGAATACAGAGCTAGCGGCAAAAGTGCTCATGGAGATTAAACAAATGTCGTCCGCTAGCTCGCCCGGTGTAGCGTCAATTCACCGAATGGTTCGGCAGCCGGGTTCGTCCGATGCGGTCCAGGAGGAAATGTTGGGTGATGCGAGCACTATAAACATTCAACGTGCACACCCAGTGACGGCGGATAGTAGGCGAGATCGGAGGAAGCCTTTGAGTCCGGTTCCTAACTCATCCAGGTCCAGTCGGGCCGCGAGCGAGAGAGGCCCCTCTCTCGTACAACAACATATGGGACCAAATGTTGTGGTACAAAATGTGTCGCAAGCGGAGCATACGTCCGTCGCTCGGGACGCTCCGTTGTATAGGCAGCTTCGCCGATCAGGGATTCTTCGGCGACCAGGTCACACCATCCGGCAGCCAGGGACACGAGGCCGATGGACTCCGGACGTTCGCATAGAAAAAGTATGCGGGAGCCATCAGATGCGGAGCTGCCCTCGACGAAGCAGCGAAAGACTGCGCCTCCGCAGGTCTCGATGCCGGACGTACTTGTGCAGATAGCACAACTTATCGCAGCATCCCAGCAGCCGACAGAAACGGTGTCGGATTGGGAATTATCCGACGGCGCTGGGTCGGTACGCTCCGCCGAAGCATCGGGGGCGGATGACCGGGAGCATCATGAGGTCCGACCGGATGGTGAAAGGGATACGGATGATTTGGAGCTATCCCTTTCGGAACAACATAAAGCTGCCGTGGACTTCATCCGGCACTTTCTCCCTCAAGTTGTTCCGTCGGGCCAGACTGCTGTGGTTCCGGACAAGAGGATTATAGCGTCATTGGACTCTGAATTTTTCGAGCGGTTCAGGGACATCGCTCGCGAGTTTCCATCGCAGTCCAATAATGTTGCAAGAACATTTGAATTATTGAACGACGCTATATTTAAACTTGCTTCCAAGACGGGGAAAGCAGGTTTCTTGTCCGCCAATACTCTCAACCGGCCTTTCATTAATGCAAGGAATAAATTTGACACGGCAGGACAGGGTATTCCGAGAGTTCCTCTGCGTATGGACGACGAGGCGGAAGACTTAGAGCTATCATTACCGTCGTCGGCATCTATTCCAACCGCGGTGTTGGAAACAACTATATCGTCTAACAGAGCCAGTTTAGATGCCTTATCTTACGCAGATCACCTTACTAAGGCATTATCACTGCGCCTTCAAGGGAAAGAATTTCAGGATATACAATCCTCTTTAAGACTTCTTTCAAGGGCAGTAGCTTATTCCACGTGTAACTCCGCCCTTTCAGTGGCAAACCTGGAGTTGGTTAGACGTGACGCAGCCCTAGCTACATCCACACTCGTGGATACTAAGGTGAAGAACTCTCTCAGAGTCGCTTCGGTCTCCGGAGAACTTCTCTTTGACGGCAAGCTTTCAGCTATTTATGATAAAATTACAAAGAAAGCTTCGGATTCTCTGTTGTTCAAATCTGCTTCTAAGAAGTCGAATACGGCAGACAAGAATAAGACAGGCACTTCTGGGTCTAATGCGCCCAAGAGAGGTTCCTATAGAGGTTCCGGTGCGTCCTCTTGGTCTTATTCGAGAGACCGTCAAGGTAGCGACTCTCGTTCGGGACGTCCTTCGGGCCGGGACAACCGGTCGGACGCCCCGAGGTCGACGGGACGAGGTGCGGGTCGTGGAGGACGTGGTTTCTCCTACCGCAGGCCTCGCAGGTCCAGGAGGTGATGGCTTAAACCTCTATTGCATACCGGTTGACGGAAGGTTGTCGAGCTTTTCACAAGAATGGGCGTCGATTACGGACGACCCTTGGGTGAGAGGAGTGACTTCGGAAGGTCTAAAGATATCCTTCAAACGAAAGCCTCCATTAACTCGAAGTCCAAAGTGGACTCAACTTCCGTCAAATCCGCAGAAAAGAGATGCTCTATTATCAGAGGTGCAGTCTCTTTTAATGAAGAACGCGGTAGAGGTCGTAGAAAACCAGGAGACTCCGGGATTCTACAGCCATCTGTTTCTGGTTCCGAAACCAGACAGCTCGTTCCGTCCAGTCATAGATTTGGGCTGGATAAACAAGCTGATCGTCGCTCCGAAGTTTTATATGGAGACGATTTGGTCGGTCAGAGCGAGTATTCGGGTGAACGATTATGCAACAAGCATAGATCTCAAAGATGCGTACTTTCACGTCATGGTACATCCGACATTCCGAAAGTATCTACGCTTCGCAGTCCTAGGAGTGGTGTATCAATTCCGGGCGATGTGCTTCGGATTGAATCTAGCACCCTGGGCTTTCACTCGGGTAATGAACTCGGTAATGATTTATTTCCGATCTCATTCGTCTGCGGTAACGTCGGCCTACCTGGACGACATTCTTCAGAGGTACGGCAACGAGTTAACGCTTCAGAACGATGTTCAGAATCTACTTCTATTGCTCCGACGTCTCGGTTTTATAGTAAACGAGGAGAAGTCGGATCTGGTGCCGTCCAAGTCATTCACACATCTGGGAATGAGCTTCGAGACGCACAACAATCTCGTTCGTCTGCCGTTAACCAGAGCGAAATTAGTCAGTTGTTACGCTCGCTATTGTCTGCACGCAGACAAAGTCACAGCGAGAGAATTTATGAGACTGATAGGTCTGTGCGGAGCCGCTGCGGATCTCATTCCGATGGGGCGGTTACGCACGCGTCCTCTCCAAATTTTCTTGACTCAGAATTGGAGTGTGAAAATTCATTCGCTCGACATAGACATTCTCTTGTCAGATCAAGTGAAACAAGAGATTCAGACTTGGGCAAACATTCAGTGGTTAACTCAGGGAGTTCCGCTGCAGTTGCCGGATCCGAGTTTTACCATTATGACGGATGCCAGTCAAACAGGTTGGGGTGCATCATTGATCCCAACGGATTCGAGATGCCAGGGTCTTTGGGATCCGCAATTCCTGGGCAAGCACATAAACATCAAGGAAATGATGTCAATTTGGCTTGCGTTACGCCATTGGATGGACATTATTCACAATGCTCATGTCCAAATCCTATCCGACAATACGACAGTAGTGGCGTATATACAGAATCAGGGAGGCACTCATTCAGTTCCGTTGTTCAATCTAACGGAAAGAATCCTTCTGTTTGCGCTAGAACATCAGGTTCTTCTTTCGGTCCGTCACATACCGGGTCATCTGAATGTGCTAGCAGACTCCCTTTCCCGAAAGGGTCGCTTGTTGCCGTCGGAGTGGACTCTCAACAAACAAGTATTCAATCAGATTTGCTACCAATGGGAACGGCCAATGATAGACTTATTTGCGACACATCTCAACAATCAGTTGCAGACGTATGTGTCTCCGTGTCCGGATCCAAGAGCATTTGCAGTAGACGCTCTGTCGATCCCTTGGGACGGAATGATAGGATTTGCGTATCCTCCAGCGCCGTTAATTCAGCAAGTATTGCTAAAGATAAAACAATCTCAATGCAAGATTCTGTTGGTAGCATCTCTGTCTCCACAGAGACCGTGGATAAATCTACTCAGGTGTCTGTTGTGGGACCTACCGCAAAGGCTTCCTCCACGGGAGGATCTTCTTTCGCAGGGGAAATCGCGTCAACTCCATCACAACCCGCAAGGTCTCAACCTTCACGTTTTTCCGTTGTGTGGTCCTTCTTGCATGGCAAGCACTTTACAGGACGAGCAGTGGACGCGATTTCTAACTGTAGGAGGACCTCCTCTTCGCTAAACTATGTGGCTAAGTGGAAGGTTTTTCGTCGTTGGTGTAGGGATCATTCTGTAGATATTTTCGATCCCTCTATTCCAGACATTGCAAACTTTCTAGTATACTTGTTTGACGAGATCAAACTGCAGCCTGTTACTATTAAGGGTTATAGGTCTATGTTATCTGATACCTATGCACATCATGATAGTTTACAAATTGGATCTAATGTCTCTTTATCTAAGTTGGTTAGAAACTTCTCGATAAATAGACCCAGAACTCTTAGGTTAATTCCTAAATGGATAAGACAGCTTTTCTCTTAGCTTTCTCTTCTGCTAGAAGAGTCAGTGAGCTCCATGCACTGTCGGTGGATGATTCTCACTATCGTAGTGTCGGGAACACTATCACCTTCACTACTAATGTGGGTTTTTTAGCTAAGAATCAGGCTCCTAATAAATATCCGGAACCTATTGTTATTAAGGCTCTTCCGTCTTCAGACGGGTATAGGCCTTTACTCTGTCCTGTTAGAGCATTACGTATCTATAAACAGAGATCTCAGTTTATCAGAAAGGGACGGAAACGTTTCTTTCTGTCTTTGATGCCTAATAGAAAGGACATTTCGGTCCATTCTATTGCTAGATGGATTCAATTAACTATCCGTACTGCTTATGAGAGTTTATCTTCTTCTCAGCAGTCTGTGCTTAAGATTTCCGCTCATGAAGTAAGAGCTCTTGCTACTTCTTGGGCTTATGCTAATAGTATTGCTATTACAGATTTAGTGAAGGCTGCTTATTGGTCTCAGCCATCCACATTCACGAATTTTTATCTCAGAAATATTGAGTCCATTTCTGGAGACCTGCATTGTTTAGGTCCGTTATCTGTTGCTCAGAATGTCGTCCACTAAACAGTTGCAACTATAGTTATGCAGGCTTTCTGTTCCGGCAGTGACTCCGTCCGGCTGCCCTCTTCGCTCTGGGCTATTTGACCCAGGGCAAGGGGAGGGGGGGGGGGGGGGGGCGGGGCGGGTGTTCCCTTAGGTCACCTGCTTTATAGTGAAAAGCAAGGGAATGCCTCCTCCGAAGTCAGTATTTCTGAGTCGCTTCCGGGATGGTTTTAAAGTGTAATATTAATGTTAAAATTCATTCATGTCATATTTTTAAAGTGTAGCTCGGTGTGAAGCATTTGTATATGTCAAGTGTCAAACGGGCTTTAATATACAATACTCGGACACTTTTAAATGATTATAAAGAGTCTCAATTCTCTGGACTATCTTTATTTATTGGCTTACTTTAAAAATAATTAGTATAAGGGTTATACTGGATGTTAATAGAGAACATGAATGTTATTGTGCTCAATTATAAAGGGTATTGTATCTTTCTAATTTAATATTAAATAAGAAAGATACATGTAAAGCCTAATACTCCTTTTCTCCTTAAGGGGTTGCCTCTATATTATATAGTTGAGCTTATTGGATTTTCCTCTATGTCCTAGGCCCTCCAGCCTTTTTACTATTCAGCTAAGTCTGGGTCATTGGTACAGTATAAAAATGTTAAAAAATTTATAGTAATTTATATATTTTTTATACTTACCAATGACCCAGACGGGGATGGCCCTCCCAGGAGTTGGGAACTCTTGCCTCCCCGCTGAGTACATAGCGCTGACCAGGCACTGCCAGTAAGAATGATAATTGGTGCCAATTTCGGAACGTCCTTGACACTGCGCATGCGCAGTAGGGGCGAAGTATGGAGGTCCTTTTGGACATGATTTCTTTTTGTTTTGGATGCAAATTTTGGGGATTGGGGGGCAAAATTTGTGTTTGGCCCTGGTTTTGTTAGAGTTAGCACCAGCTAAGTCTGGGTCATTGGTAAGTATAAAAAATATATAAATTACTATAAATTTTTTAACATTTTTTATACTTACCAATGACCCAGACGGGGATGGCCCTCCCAGGAGTTGGGAACTCTTGCCTCCCCGCTGAGTACATAGCGCTTACCAGGCACTGGTTATTAGAATGATTAATGGCGCCAATTTCGGAACGTCCTTGACACTGCGCATGCGCAGTAGAGGTGAAGTGTGGAGGGCCATTCAGGACATGTTTTCTTAGGTTTTAGATGCAAATTTTGGGGATTGGGGGGCAAAATTTGTGTTTGGCCCTATATTTTAAGAGTTAGCACCAGCCAGCTATGTCTGGGTCATTGGTAAATATAAAAAATATAGAAATTACTATAAATTTTTTAACTTTCATTACAGACTGTGAGTGAAAGAGCTACTCAGAGTGAAAGAATAAGTTTTCTGAAAGAAGCGTCGACAATGAAGTAAGTTGAATATCCTTTATTTCTCCCTTAAATACCCACCTACTACTTGAATAACAAGCCTTTGGATAAATTTTTGCTTTATTTAGTACTAGAAGAATAAAATTTCCCTGATATGTTTAACCCTGAAAAAGTAAACTTACTTTCTGTAGCAGTAACATCACCAATGTCTTTACATTTCCACGAGGACGGAAAAACACAATGCTTTCATTATAGTTTTAAACAATAAGTATTCAACTTTATATCATAAAATTTGGTACATGATTCTTACATGTAGTGGTGTTCATCTGCTGACACTTTGAAAGATAAATGGGGAGATCAATCTGTCTGAGAGCCAAATATAGATTTTACCTGACTGTATATAGTTTATACACAACTGGCATGTGACATTAGAAAACCTGGAACACAGTTTGTCAGTGTTTAGAGCACTGAACTTCAAACAGACAGTTTGATCCTGACCAACGGTAACTTCGTTGTGCCCCTGGGCAAGACACTTAATCCTGATTGCTTATATGTTGGCACGGTGGCGCTGTGTACTAAGGCATACTGCACGTCGATGGTGCACTTGCCATCATCCAAAGCTAAGTCTGCGTGTGCAGAGTTAGTATGTTGGGGAGTCTGACCAAGCCAGGAAATAAGCAGACTGTTCTCTGCAAAATCAGGTCCCCAGAGGGTGAATTTGCAAAGCAGGGTAACATCACTAAATTTACTCTCTGTGAACCTCAATCTGAATCAAGGTCTCAAACCTAAACAGAATGAGGTAACCAGAGGATAAATTGGCCCACTGTATGGGATAGCATCAGCAAATTCACTCTCTGGGGACCTCATTCTGCAAATGACAGATTGCTTATTTTCAGGCTTGAGTTTGACAGTTACTCACCACTGATTGGTGGTTCTCTCCAGGTTCTCCAGCTTCCTCCTCCCATAAAACTGTCTCAATATGATATGACCCTGCCAGTTGAAAGCATCGGTAAATCCCAGTAAAACAAACTTTTAACTGGTAGAGTGCTGAATTATATTCCACAGGTGATTTGCAGCATGATGATATGACTATTTTTTTTAAAGATTCTATTGCTACCAGCAAGGGGACCCTTGGTTTAACAAAATTTTCCAATAAATTGTAACAAAACAATTTTATATAAACATTGTTCTATGCTGAGCAAACATCAAATTCATGCATACAGTGTAAAGCTAGTATAGTGGCTTCTAGCACTCTTCCAGTTAAAAAACCAGTGAAATTCTCAGAAACTTCAAGGAGGTAAGATATTCTATACATATCTAACTGATCGCTGACAGTTCATTACTTAACTCCTTGCATGTTTCTGGCAGATATTCCTGCCCAGGGCAGAATTTCTCTTGCCACTGAAATATGTATAATTTGGGCACAATTTATCAAATTTTCCATGTGTAAATTAAAGGGATTTTTTACCAATGATTTCTTGATTTAAACATTGATGATTTTTTTTTCAAATCTGGTCATGGCTGCTTTACAGCATCCATGACTAGATGTGATGAAAAATATCAAAATACTCAGTGGGTTAAGTGTAAAATCATTTATGTAACATAACAACAATAACTGTTCTGTATCATTCACAAAAACTGCCATCCATATTTTATTAATTTTTCAAGTTTTGCCTCAAAAAAACATAGCCTATGGCCTCTCATTGGAATGAGCTCACTGAGCTCACTCCAATGAGAGGCATAAATTATGTTGTTGAGACAAAAAATTCTCATTTTTAGTTCATCAAGAATTTGTTTGTAAGCACCATCCACTATTCATGTTTGGTATAGGGTTAAAAGACTAAGTTTATTTTGAGGATGCAGTACCAGTTGGTACCGGTATCAAAAATCATACCTGATTGAATACCCTCCATCAAATTTGAGTACTGGTATACCATTTCTAACGATATGCAGTTTTAGAGTATGAGTATTCTTGATATAAAAATATATATACTACGTGAAAGTAGGGAAAACCTGAATTAAAAGCAAAGAGTATTATCGATAGAAAATAATATTTTCTGAATAATAATACTTTCGGAACTGCAGAAGTAATACTTACTGCAGGAAAATAGGTAAACCAAAGGAAAGATGAATTCATTTATTCATAAGTGTTTCACTGACACCAGTCCTTCACCCATTGTAAGTGTAACTCCTATAAAACACAGTCTGTTGAACAGGAAATCTTAAGTTTACATGTGTCAGACTCAAGTGTGATTGAACAGGTTTCTGATAATGCATTAGAGAGTTGATTTGTCAGCACAAAGAAAAAAAACAACAGGCAGTTTAAGAACAAATCTGCTCATGTTTCATGTTGGGTATGAATCGTTTCTTGAATGACAGTTCAACTTGCTCACTAGCTCCTTCCATTTTCCTTTTCTTCCTCGCATAACAGTGTTAGTCATCACAGTCATATCAGAGTTACCTTGTGTCAGTATGTACATATCAACCACGCCTCCAAAATATGATCACTGTTTGTCATTGAGTAAATGAAATGAGGCGCTAAAACATTTCATTACATTCGGTCTGATAAATCAATCCAAATTACAGAAAGTATGGAAATTATTTTTATGTGTACCCATACTATGTATGGTACACATAATGCCGGTATCCGGGGCGACCATCCGTCGTTCGTCCATCCTTTGTCCATCCGTCTGTCTGTCTGTCCATCCATCTGTCCATCCGTCCGTCTGTCTGTCCATCCAGCATCCGTATCCATTTCTTTGGCATTCGATAACTTGAAAAATATTGCTTGGATTGTCAAGTTACTTTATATTTGTGTTCAGGTTACTGATGTGCCGAGCTGTATAGTTTTTGGTGTAAATCGGATAATTTGATCCCGAGATCTTAACACTTTATCCTTCAAATTGAAAATTCCTCCAATCCCTTTGGCATTCGATGACTTGAAAAATATTGCTTGGATTGTCTAGTTACTTTATATTTGTGTTCAGGTTACTTACTGATTTGCCGAGCTGTATAGTTTTTGGTATAAATCTGATGATTTGATCCCGTGATGTTAACCCTTTATCCTTCAAATTGAAAATTCCTCCATTCCCTTTGGCATTCGATGACTTGAAAAATATTGCTTGGATTGTCAAGTTACTTTATATTTGTGTTCAGGTTACTGATGTGCCGAGCTGTATAGTTTTTGGTGTAAATCTGTTATTTTAATCCTGAGATATTAACCCTTTATCCTTCAAATTGAAAATTTCTCCAATCCCTTTGGCATTCGATAACTTGAAAAATATTGCTTGAATTCTCAAGTTACTTTATATTTGTGTTCAGATTACTGATGTGCCGAGCTGTATAGTTTTTGGTGTAAATCGGATAATTTGATCCTGAGATATTAACCCTTTATCCTTCAAATTGAAAATTCCTCCATTCCCTTTGGCATTCGATGACTTGAAAAATATTGCTTGGATTGTCAAGTTACTTTATATTTGTGTTCAGGTTACTGATGTGCCGAGCTGTATAGTTTTTGGTGTAAATCTGATGATTTGATCCCGAGATATTAACCCTTTATCCTTCAAATTGAAAATTCCTCCAATCCCTTTGGCATGAGATAACTCAAAAAATATCAATCTGATTGTCATGTTACTTTATATATTTATTCAGGTTACTGATGTGCTGTGCTGTATAGTTTTTTATGTAAATCTGATAATTTGCTCTGGAGATATTAACCCTTTATCCATCAAATTAGACACTCCTCCAATCCATTGCTATATGTACCCATACCTTGTATGGTGTACATAATGTTGGCATCTGTGGTGGCCCTCCGTCATACAGCTTTCTACTAGTTGCGCGTATGGGTACACATCTGACGATTTCATCGGCCTATTTTTTAAAATGGACTTGTATTTAACGTAAAAGTGTGGGGGGACCCATTTTGTTGTATTTTGCTTGATTTCTCAACTGTAAGCTGGTATGCCAGTATTCTGTGGTACTGTGTTTAATGCCATCACCAGTACTAAAATCTGAATATCATACAGCCCTAGTTTGATCCCTTCACTTACCACTTACATTATGTTTTTCAGCAGGATAGTCATGTATCCATGCCCGAATTCTTCTGTTTTTCCAGAATTTTGATTAAAGAAAGAATTTTTGTATGGCTAGTATTGATTGTTAATTCCCTCGAAATCTATGTTTATTCTTTCACAGAAAGGTTTTTTGCCCATAGCACATTGGCTAAGGTACAATACTGTGATCACGAAGGTCGTATTTTTCTCAATCAGTTTCCGGTCAGCTTACAACACAGTTATACATCATTGGGTTGAGATTTCATAATAAAATATTACAAAATTAAGACCAAATCACAAAAACTAACTAAAATAGCATATCATATTCAATGTTCACACATTTCATTCCCTGCAGATATTCTGCCATCAGTACAGTGCTGTGGGGAAAAAAGTGGATTGATAATTTCGCCCGGATTGCGACTCACTGCTTCTTGAATTCCTTAAACCTTAAGGGCCACATTCTGACTTTAATAACTTTTTAATCCAAAGCAACAGGTGCCCCAACATGCATTGTTTGGGTAAACTCAAAGCTTGTCTTCTAAGGATCTTGTCAGTTGTTTCTATGCAAGTCTTTGCTGCCTCTGTAGGCAGCCAAGACTTGACTAGAAACAACTGCAAAGCCACAGGAGGTAGATTTTCAAAGTATAGTGGAAATGAATAATAATTTCCAGGCCCCTGAGGGTTAACTTGTGGTCTCGGCTAAAAATGTCATATTTTTCAGAACTTGTGTTATGAACTAACATGATTCATAATTTCTATCCCCTCCATTAGATGCACTATAGAAATTTAACAACAGCCATTAGATAATATTTTGCTTGCTGAGAAACTATTTCAGGCATTCATGAAGCATATTTTACATATTTCAGGGCATTTAATACTTACCATGTTGTAAAATTGATTGGTGTGGTTTCTCAAGGATCTCCTCCATATGTGGTTATGGAGCTTATGGCAAAAGGAGATTTAAAGTCTTATCTAAGAGCACATCGGCCAGAGGTAAGTGCTGTTTATTCTAGATTGCTTTCTTCCACAAGTGCTAAAAAATTCAGAAGTTTGAGAATTAGAGAAATTTCATATACACAGAAAAAAAGGAAAGCAGGTTTCAAATATATTCTTTTTTATCAGAAAATATTTATACAATAACATAATTTTAAAGGGCATTGCACTCCATTATCGACCTCCCTCAGTGGTAAGCAGCCCAGCATCCAATAGAGGCCTGAAGCGATATCCAAGTGCCACTGATGTCTTAGAACTGCTGATGGCTTAGGTCTGCTAATCACTGATGGAGGTCTGATAATGGAGCAAAACGTCTGAACAAATTGTGTTATTATTTTGATGACCTGGCTACAGTAGTCCCAAAATTGGACCTAGAGGCCCTAATATAATTTTTTGTGTGCTGCAGGCCATTCCACACCCCAAAATTATATTACTGACTTTGGGTCCAAGTTTGGACTATGGTTACAGTAGCAATGTTATATTGGCCAATATATAGTATTGGAAGTTATCGTATGGATTTTCACAACAAATTATTGACAGTGACAACATTCATTAACCCTTAAAGGCCTAGAGATTTTTGATACATTTTTCCTATCCTTGGACAGTCTACATTCTGTGGATTTTTATTTGTTTCTAGGCAAGTCTTGGCTACTTGTATAGGCAGCCAAGACTTGCCTAAAAACAACTGCCATGTATTCAGACTGTAGCCTGCAAGTTTCCATCAGAGACTGCATGTTGGTGCACCTGTTCTATTGTAGTAAAATAGGCCTTTAAGGCTTAATGCATAATCTCTTTGACAAGTTATTCAATACTTATTGAGGTTGTACTTCATGACAAATTCATTTTTATCCAGCTCTGTTGGAATGCGAAGTAATTTTTATTAAAATTGTAGTCTGCAACAGTTAAGCAAAGTTTCCGGAAGTTGGTTGTGACCTCATGTGTGACACCTATCAGTAATGACTATTCATAACCATTATTGAGTATCTGGAAATTCCTTCATCTGTCTGTTGGACTCTCTTTATTCCTGTTAATGTGTATATAATGCACTATGAATTAATACTACATGTAATCAGTATTAACAGTCAGTATGTATCGGAAACCACATTCAGGGATTCAGTGAAAAATGCTCATTGCACAGTAGTAGTCTTACAGTTCATAAGACTACTATTCAATTCTTTTTTGGTGAACTATTCATTGCAGAGTGACTACAGAATATATATAATGGAAGCAAGCACTGACTTCAGGGGCATTGCGAAGCTGACCAAATGGCAGTGCTCAAGAACTGATTTGTCCCAACTGTGATGACTCAAGTCCCGACTGATAAAATATTCCATCTACATCATTGAAGGCGTTCCTTGATGATGTAGCTGCAATATTTGGCAGTCTGAATTATAATTAAAAAGCTTAAGAATTGTTGGAAATTTATGTATGGACAAAAAAATACATGTAGTATTGGTCAAGTCTACCCCCTCACCCCAGCAACCTGAGTCGGGTACCACAGACCTCCATTTGTGTGACTGATATCTCTGTGTAACATGAATCCAGAAGGCAAATCTAGTCTTATAAATAAAGTAGTTAATTACCAGTAAGAGCAAATCAATATCTGCAGATTCCAAATGAGAAGAAAATATCTCAAATGGAAAAAATATTGGGGGTGGGGTGGGGGGTTGGTTTGACACCCCTGCACCCCTCTTTGATGTGCTCCTGGCTGAATGGAAGAAGAGTTTGCCAGTAGCATGAAAAGCATTTCACACTTTACCAAACATAACTAGCAGATAATATTTGGTAAAACAGTTTCTTAAAAAACTAAAACTTTTAATTTCTTTGCATCCAAAACATAGTGTATGGCCTCTCATTGGAAAGATCTTAACATGCTTGTTCCAATGATTGGTCATAAGCTATGGTTTCGAGTCCAAACCCAACATAAAATAACTTGAATAACTGTTTTTGTGAATTGCTCAGGTTAAATCTTCCCATTATGTTAGTAAAGGGTTAATAAATACCTGTTATTGAACTGACTTTTTAACATTGTATTGATTTTATATAGTTTTTATGCTCCCAAGGTAACCCAGGTTTTGTACTTATACAGCTTTAACCTTTATAGCCTGGACAAGTGACTTGGATTCCCACAAGCCCGCAGTATATATATGTTCTGTGGCTTAGCAGTGATTTGCACCTGGTCCTTCAGGTTGGGGGTTCTCCATGGGGCTAACAACCCCATCCCATAAAACACAAATCACTTACAGAAACTGCAAAGAGAATACAATTATCAACAAGGGATTCAGAAGACTCCAGCCAGAACACTGCCATTATGAAAGCTTCAGATGAAAGCCCATCTATGGAAGTCAGGAGCTTGACACAGAGTCTTTTAGGACCCAAATCCACTATCTGCTTAGGAGCATGGAATGCACGCCTTATGTTTGAAACATCAAAGACAGCTCAAGTCATCAGTGAGATGGATAGATACAAGCTGGACATCTCAGTTGTGTGTTCGAGCAGATGGAATGGTTCAGGATGTAAGGTGACAAGGGAAGGTCAGATCATCCTCTATTCTGGGAAGGATGATACACACACAAGTGGCATAGCCCTTATTGTGTCCAAGGAAGTGGCTAGATCCCTCATGGAATGGGAACCCATGAGTGACAGATTGCTTAGGGCAAGATTGGACTCCAAGTATATCAAACTTACCATCCTGTAGTGTTATGCCCCTACCAGCGAAGAAGAGGATGAGGATAATTGGTATGATCAACTACAACAAGCCATCTCTGAGGTTCCCCGCATGATGTCCTTTTGATCATGGGTGACCTGAATGCAAAAGTTGGAAGTGACAACACTGGGTCTGAAGAGGCAATAGGGTGACATGGTTGTGGTAACATCATTAACAATGGGGAAAGGCTTGTGGACTTTTGCATGAATAACAGTTGTGTGATTGGTGGAACAATCTTCCCCCACAAAGACATCCACAAACGAACATGGAGATCCCCTGATGGTCAAACTTACTCAAATTGACCACATCATAATCAATAGGAAGTGGTGGCGGTCCCTTCAAGATGTTAAAGTTCATCATGGACAGATGTCGGCAGTGATCACTACCTGGTTATAGCAAAGGTAAAACTCAAACTCCATGCTACACCAACCAAGAGGCAGCAAAGCAAAGTATACAACATCAGCAAACGTCGTGTTCCTGAGACCAGAAGAGAGTTTACCATCGAGTTGAGGAACCGCTTTATATAATACTGAGGAAGAAGATCAGGACATTGCAGAAAAGAAGTGGGTTAACATCACACAAGCATACAGAGAGACAGCAGAAAAAGTGCTTGTCTTCAGAAAGAGGAACAATAAGGAATGGTTGACACCAGATACGTGGAGGTCTATTGAAGAGAGACGGGAGGCCAAAAACTGACTCCTCAGTGCTAAATCACCAAGGCTGATCGAACGAGCAAAGGAAGAGTACAAGATCAGAGACACCGAGGTTAAAAGGAGTGCTCGGAGGGACAAAAGAACCTTTGTGGAAGATCTGGCTAGAGAAGCAGAACACGCTCCAGGGGAGAATTGAGCAGCGTGTACAAGATCACCAAACAACTCTGGTCAGAAAAACAACAACACTATGCCAGTCAAAGATGAACAGGGAAAGTTGATTACAACTGAAAGAGAACAAGCTGCAAGATGGGTTCAACATTTTGAAGAAGTGCTGAGTCAACCAGAGCCTAATGAACCTGCACAACCAGAGCCGGTGGAAGACATGTTAAGCATTAGACACCAGACCACCTACCCAAGCTGAAGTAATATCAGCGATAAGGACAACAAAGACTGGTAAAGCAGCAGGAGTAGATTCCATCCAAGCTGAATTACTTAAAGCAGATATCAACACAACTACCTTAGTGCTGACAGACCTCTTCATCAAGATCTGGGAACATGATGTTATACCCAAGGACTGGAGCAAAGGGTTAATCTGCAAATTGCTGAAGAAAGGTGACCTCAGCAACTGTGACAACTGGCGAGGAATAACTCTTCTTTCCATTCCTAGTAAAGTCTTCTGTAGAATTCTTCTAAAAAGAATTGATTTAGCCTTGGCTTAACATCGTGACAAGTGGAGAAAACTTATTGCAGCCATATGTCCCACTGGGGACGAAGTGGATAAGTAAGTAAGTTAGCAGTGATTTCTTGTTAAGTCTTGGTTGCCTGCTAAGGCATCCAAGACCTGACTAGAAACCACTACCTAAGTAGTTTGTCTATTGTTGGCACCTGTTCTGAGATCCTGAAAGCTGGAGATAGGTGTTTAAGGGTTAAACAAGTTTTGGTTTGAGTTTTCAAGGTCAGTCTTCATCCAGGTGAATTATTGGAGATTATGTAAAAGCATTGTTGCTGATGAAAGCAAACTGCTGATGCAGAAATACTAGGAATATCAAAAAGGGTTTTTGAAATGATTTACAAATGGGAAAACTTAAGATGTCAATATAACAGATGAGACGAATGTTTTGTTCTGTTTTATATCTTTAGGATAATCCAGAGGTCGACACAATTTCACTGAGAAAAATATTACATATGGCTGGAGAAATAGCTGATGGAATGGCATATCTGGCTGATAAAAAATTTGTTCATAGAGATTTAGCAGCCAGGAATTGTATGGTGGCGGAAGACTTATCAGTGAAAATTGGAGGTTAGAAAAATAAGTATAGTAAATCGAATGCTGGTAAAAGAATACCTCTGCTGATTACATTTATTTTTATGTCCAAATCATTTTGCAGCATATCCAAAGGAAATTTCCACAGATTTTGTGCATAATTGTTATACCAGCCCATGCAAATTAGAGATTTTTAGCCTTTGTTATTTTTTCTGGTAATACTTTTGTCAGGACTTTAACCCTCTGCACACTGATAACAGAATACAGAAATTTAGTGCTGCAGATATTTTTATACTAATAACCAATGGTCCAGACTAGCTGGTGCAAACTCGATATTATCAAGAGCCAAACACAAATTTTGAACCCCCCCCAATCCCCAAAATATGCATGCAATACCGAAAATTAAAAGTCCTATCTGGCCCTCCATACTTTTACCATCTGCGCAGTAGTCAGGAAGAGCCCGGAATTGGCACAAACATCATTCTTTGTTTGGCCCTAAAGTCAGTAACAATGATTTGACATCTGTGCTTTAAAATCTCCTTTCTTTTGGCTTAACTTGACAAAGTCAAGATAAGCTATTGCCATCACACGTGCAAAAGTCTGTGAGTCTGTTCACATTTTCCTTTAGCACAGGCTATACCCCGTAGTTCTTGTCTGATCGTCCTGAAATTTCATAAGCAGGTTTGTGGTCATGTCTAGATGAGAACGTCCCCTTTTGGTCACGATCGGTCAACCAGTATGGCTGCCCGAGCCCAAAACCTGAAAACCATTAGCGCAGACTACAGGTTGGATTTATGAAGGGATTTCATTGTAATTTGGTAGGATGCCTCTGTATAATGTCTAGATGAGAACGTCCCCTTTTGGTCATGATCTGTCAACTGTGATAGCTGCCAAAGCCCGAATCCCAAAAACTTATAGCACAGTCTGCAGGTCATATTTGATATGGAGGGATTTTTAAGTTGGTAGGATGACTCCGTATGATGTCTCAATGAGAACTTCCCCATTTGGTCACAATTTGTCAACTGTGACGACTGCCCGGGCCCAAAACCTTTAGCACAGTCTACAGGTCATATTTATGGAGGGATTTCATTGAAAATGATGTACCGAGCTGTATAGTTTTTGGTGTAAATCTGTTATTTTGATCCTGAGATATTAACCCCTTATCCTTCAAATTGAAAATTCCTCCAATCCCTTTGGCATTCAATAACTTGAAAAATATTGCTTGGATTGTCAAGTTACTTTATATTTGTGTTCAGGTTACTGATGTGCCGAGCTGTATAGGTTTTGGTGTAAATCTGATAATTTGATCCTGTGATATTAACCTTTTATCCTTCAAATTGAGAACTCCTCCAATCCATTTCTTCGGCATGCGATAACTCAAAAAATATTAATCTGATTATCAGGATACTTTATATATGTATTCAGGTTACTAATGTGCTGTGCTGTATAGTTTTTTATGTAAATCTAATAATTTGATCCAGAGATATTAACCCTTTATCCATCAAATTAGGCACTCCTCCAATCCATTTCTATATGTACCCATACCATGTATGGTGTACATTATGTCGGCATCCATGGTGGCCCTCCGTCATACAGCTTTCTACTAGTTGCACGTATGGGTAAACATCTGACGATTTCATTGGCCTATTTTTTTACACTTGTATCACTCGGTCATACCGTGGATACAGGCTGTATTCAGATGAGTACATGTGAGATTTCATCTTTCTCCAAACAGTCATTGGTTGTTACAGACCTAGGAAACAATGACTTATTTTGGGGATGGTCCGTGACGAGCCTTTTAATCATAGCTCATTCCATGTTCCATATCCAGGTTTCTACATGATACGGTACACATTCTCATATATATTCGCACGGTTTGGTCAGAGTTTTATTATTGGAATTAATTGTACACCTGAACGGGGTCGCCTATTGGTTGCCATAGATGCGTGTTAGCTCTTCAGATTCTTTGCATTGGGGTTCAAGTGGACAAGTGTATGGTTGTATATGTTATATCACCAGTATTTGACCTCTCTGCATATTCCGACACTGGTATACGTTAGAAACGTGTGCTGTTAATTACCGGGATCACCACGATAGCTTCTGAAGTGGCATTAAGCACCAATAATTAATAATAATTAATAACTGGGTGCCTGTTGGGTGAATATATATTGATTATTTGGTACCGCTTTTCACTGATTCCAGAGTGCCCCCCCCCCCCCCCCCCCTCTTTGTTTTGAAGAATATTCCTTCAAAAAAAGGGGTGGGGGATATTTCTTCATCTCCACCAGCTTGATAAGTGTGTAACTATGAGTGAAGCTGTTTTGTCTGTAGATTATTACTGATCCTAGATACAGCTTGCTTGTTTATTATTTATATATGGCGTATGTTTGTGGGGGTTAGTCTCTCACTCTCGAATATGCCATCCTAATTTAAGGGGCTTAGTCAGGACTAGCCTTAAAATTGGGGGCTTGTTACACCCAATTAGCATAATCATTCATGCTAAGATTACGGAATTACTTGGATATGGCTCCTTATTTATGATATGCCTTCTGTATTATTGTATAGAGAGACATACATGTAATTCCTTTTAAATTTAATCTCCTTTCACCTTAAAATGTAGGCTTTGGAGCTATATTTGGTCTGCTAATTCTTAAGTCCTAGGCCCTCTGCTTTTTTCAACTAGCCTGGGCCCAGATTGGGATGGCCCTCTAATGAGTGGGCACTCATACTTCCCCACTGAGTTATTATTTAGTACGCTCATCTACAAAGAATGATGTTGGCACCATTTCCGGTCTCTTCCTGACGACTGCGCATGCACAGATGGTAAAAGTATGGAGGGCTAGATAGGACTTTTAATTTTCGGTATTGTATGCAAATTTTGGGGATTGGGAGGGGTTCAAAATTTGTGTTTGGCCCTTAATAATATAGAGTTTGCACCAGCTAGTCTGGGCCATAAGCATAAAAAATATACAAATTACTTTAAATTTATCATTTTACACATAAGGCAATAAGAAATTTATCTAATTCAATCTTGTTTGACAGAGCTCATTGAGCTCTTTTTGTGGCAATGTCAGACGGTCTGAGACCAACAAGGTTTTAATTTAAACTCAGTAACTTTTAACCCTTTGAACACAAGAGGCTGTTTTTCCAGCTCAGAAACATACTTCATAATTTCATTAAGTAAGATGCCAGCTAAATGAATGTGCAGGGTAGACCAATCAGTATTTTCAAATATTAATTGATATACCCTCAAGTAATGGAAATGGACTCTTCCAGTCTCTGCCATTGAACTAGAAGAGAAGATACCACCAGAGTTCAAAGGGGTTAATATACTGTGTGGAGTGACATCATATTTGGTATGCAAGTATGTCTTATTGATGTCTAGCATCATGTTCATTGGATGGGTTATGCACAAAGAAATTTGATAGAGTTATTGCCCTTGATAGACTTGGATTTTTTTCATTTTTTTTTAAAAGTACCCATAATAATTTCTGTGTTTTCTCCTTTGTAGATTTTGGTATGACAAGAGATATATATGAGACAGATTATTATAAAAAAGGGAGCAAAGGTTTGCTTCCTGTTCGGTGGATGTCTCCCGAATCATTAAAAGATGGGTTATATACAAGCCTATCTGATGTCTGGTAAATATTTATAAATCTCTGTCCATGTTTTTATACTGAACATTACTCTGTGATTTCTTGTGAAATCAGAACTTTATGAAATTATGTACTTGACATTTGCATTTACAGATAGCAAACTGTCATACAATTTCACTATTGGGGAGATAAAGCCACCTGTTAATTTGGTTATTTGAAGGATTGGAGTTCGATGTTATTATGATTCTTTGGAGCATGTAAGATGATAGTTAAAAAGGCACACCGTAATTGATTTTGATAATAAAATTGTTATCTGGAACCTTTTACCTAACTGCACACTCGGAAGTTGGTCACTTGTGCAGATATGGCGTTTTCTCTTGTTTTACAGCAAGATCGTGGATGCCATGATAATTGAATAACCATGTTAAATGGATATGAATATAACTTCCAAACAGAAAACCATTTACTAGTCCTTATGCACAAATTAAATTGGTTAATTGAATAAATAGTCTTGTAATATGTTGAGAGATTACCCTAGCAATCACAGACATACCTTTGTTTATTGACCTTTTTTGGCCTTAGTGCATCCAATACTGGCATGTCATCTATTATATCTTGTTTGACCAAGCTACTGAGCTTTGTCATATAAGTTTCGAATAAATGCTCATGTTATCTCAAAAATAAAGGAAAGTGTCCAGTGTTAATTGACACCTGTTAATTGAATAATTTTTACAAGCAAAGTAGCTATTGAATTAACAGTGTTGTTAAAACTCCAATTATTAATAAATTGATGTGTGTATTCTGGTCAGTAGGCTGAAAAGCTTGTACTTTGCTTACATCAGTATGAATATTTTCAGGTCATTTGGTGTGGTATTTTGGGAGATGGCAACATTGGCAGCACAACCGTATCAGGGGCTGTCCAATGAAGAAGTGTTTAAATATGTAAGTTATGGAAACACAATGGAAAAACCAGAGGGTTGTCCTGATAAAATGTGAGTATAGGTGCTGCTTGTAATTATTTATTGCTCTTAACTCTTTACCTGCTGAGTATTTTTATGCTCCTGCTATAAAATGGCCGGGGGCATATTGTGTTACCCTTGTCCATCCATCATTCTGTTATTATACCCCCCCCCCCCCCCCCCCGCAAAAAAAGTTTGGGGGGGTATATAGGAATCACCCTGTCCGTCCGTCTGTCCGTCTGTCCATCCTTGTAAGCGCAACTCCTCCTAAACCGTTTGAAGAATTTTCATGAAACTTTACACAATGGAAGAACTCCATATGAAGATGTGCATGAAGCAATATAATTCCGTTCTGACATTTCCAAGGGGAGATAATCTAACTTATACATTTCAGGTGTGGCATGGATGGGGGGGGGGGGGGGGGGTATCACTTTGTGAGTTTGCTCACAGTACCTCTAGTTCCATCTTTCCATCCTTCCAAAATAATTGTATTTTTATACTGTACCAATGACCCAGACTTAGCTGGTGCTAACTCTAACAAAACCAGGGCCAAACACAAATTTTGCCCCCCAATCCCCAAAATTTGCATCCAAAACAAAAAGAAATCATGTCCTAAAGGACCTCCATACTACGCCCCCACTGCACATGCGCAGTGTCACAGACGTCCCGAAATTGGCGCCAATTATCATTCTCTGTTTGGCCCTTCATCAGTCAACATCTCACTGATCTTTGTGCTTGTAAATCTCAGTTTAAAGGATGCCAGACACGTAATTTTTGGAGAAATGGTGATTCTAAGGAGGATATAGAAGGAGGAGAGGAAAAAGAAGTGACAAAAAATAATCAGGGCTGTACTTAAAATTTTTTGATGAAATTATGTTAAGTTGCCTATTTTCGAGGCATGGGCCTCTTGTTGTCATTCTTGCTAAATGTTGCACTGCCTATTCAGTGTTTCCTCTCCCCTAGCCTTCTAAAGTCCCCCCTTGCAATTCTCCCATGCTCTTGGCATATTTTTGAGAAAGTTCATTTCTAAAATTTCCCTGGGAGAGTTGCTTGGATACAGAATGTTTTCTGTTATTTTCCCCATAGTTACGTTTTCACCCATGGGTGTATAAACGTTGTGTTCTGCATCTTCCATCTGATGTTCTGCAGATTCTCCCCTGGGAGTCTCTGTCTTGCATCAGATAGAGTGTAATTTTGATGACTGATTTCGGGCCAGTTTTTTCAGTGCCTGGAGTCATGTTTTCTGGTATTTTACACTGTTTGTTTACATTGGCAACAGCCTTTTTTGAGGGGGCTGTTTGCCATTGGTGTAGTTTATCTCACTATAAGATACATTTATATTATCCGTAAGTGTCTCATTAATTATTTAATATAAATTTAAAATTTTTGACCACACTTTGCCATCGGATCCATTGGGGCTCAACGTTACATTTCAGCAACTTGGGCTTCGCTGAAAAAATATTTTTTCAAAATTATTTTGATTTGCAATTGTTTTTTCATTTATTAATGGATCATGTTATTATGTATCTTTGTGTCAGGGGTTTGTGCGAGTAACTAGGACTTGTTGGTGACTTTTCACAATGAAAGGATATTGTTCAAATTGTAATGGGAAGAAATCTTCCTCTGACTTTCATGATCATTGTATTAATTGTAGTCAGTGTTCTCGCACTAATCCCTGTCCTATATGTCAATATTGGGATGAGAAACATTGGAAACGTGTGTCACGGTATGTTGTTTCTGGAGAAAGGGCTATGCCGGCTCTTTCTCCGCAAAGTCACTCTACTCTCTCAGTTTCTATTGCAGAGGAACAAGAACAGGGTGATGTTTCCATGTTATCTTCTACAAGTGTGCGTCCATCGTCACAAATGAATTCAGAGCTAGCGGCAAAAGTGCTCATGGAGATTAGACAAATGTCGTCCGCTAGCTCGCCCGGTGTAGCGTCCATTCACCGAATGGGTCGGCAGCCGGGTTCGTCCGATGCGGTCCAGGAGGAAATTTTGGGTGATGCGAGCACTATAAACATACTAGATGCACACCCAGTGACGGCGGATAGTAAGCGAGAACGGAGGAAGCCTTTGAGTCCGGTTCCTAGCTCGTCCAGGTCCAGCCGGGCCGCGAGCGAGAGAGGCCCCTCTCTCGTACAACAACATCTGGGACCAGATGTTGTGGTGCAAAATGTGGCGCAAGCGGAGCATACGTCAGTCGCTCGGGACGCTCCGTTGTATAGGCAGTCCGCGGAGACTGCTAAGGCTTCTTCTTCTCGTCAGCGCACACGACCGCACCTTGGCTGCGTGACCGCCGATATCTTACCAGCTTCGCCGATCAAGGATTGTTCGGCAACCAGGTCACACCATCCGGCAGCCAGGGATTCGAGACCGATGGACTCCGGACGTTTGCATAGAAAAAGTATGCGGGAGCCATCTGATGCGGAGCTGCCCTCGGCGAAGCAGCGAAAGACTGCGCCTCCGCAGGTCTCGACGCCGGACATTCTTGTGCAGATAGCACAGCTTATCGCAGCATCCCAGCAGCCGACAGAAACGGTGTCGGATCGAGAATTATCCGACGGCGCTGGGTCGGTACGCTCCGCCGAAGCATCGGGGGCGGACGACCGGGAACATCATGAGGTCCGACCGGATGGTGAAAGGGATACGGATGATTTGGAGCTATCCCTTTCGGAACAACATAAAGCTGCCAGGGACTTCATCCGGCACTTTCTCCCTCAAGTTGTTCCGTCGGGCCAGACTGCTGCGGTTCCGGACAAGAGGATTATAGCGTCATTGGACTCTGAATTTTTTGAGCGGTTCAGGGACATCGCTCCCGAGTTTCCGTCGCAGTCCAATAATGTTGCAAGAACATTTGAATTATTGAACGAGGCTATATTTAAACTTGCTTCCAAGACGGGGAAAGCAGGTTTCTTGTCCGCTAATACTCTCAACCTGCCTTTCATTAATGCAAGGAATAAATTCGACACGGCAGGACAGGGTATTCCGAGAGTTCCTCTGCGTATGGACGACGAGGCGGAAGACTTAGAGCTATCATTACCGTCGTCGGCTTCTATTCCAACCGCGGTGTTGGAAACAGCTATTGCGTCTAACAGAGCCAATTTAGATGCCTTATCTTACGCAGATCACCTTACTAAGGCGTTATCACTGTGCCTTCAAGGGAAAGAGTTTCAGGATATACAATCCTCTTTAAGACTTCTTTCAAGGGCAGTAGCTTATTCCACGTGTAACTCCGCCCTTTCAGTGGCAAACCTGGTGTTGGTTAGACGTGACGCAGCCCTAGCTACATCCACACTCGTGGATACTAAGGTGAAGAACTCTCTTAGAGTCGCTTCGGTCTCCGGAGGACTTCTCTTTGATGGCAAGCTTTCGGCTATTTATGATAAAATTACAAAGAAAGCTTCGGATTCTCTGTTGTTCAAATCTGCTTCTAAGAAGTCGGATACGGCAGACAAGAATAAGACAGGCACTTCTGGGTCTAATGCGCCCAAGAGAGGTTCCTATAGAGGTTCCGGTGCGTCCTCTTGGTCTCATTCGAGAGACCGTCAGGGTAGCGACTCTCGTTCGGGACGTCCTTCGGGCCGGGACAACCGGTCGGACGCCCCGAGGTCGACGGGGCGAGGTGCGGGTCGTGGAGGACGTGGTTTCTCCTACCGCAGGCCTCGCAGGTCCAGGAGGTGATGGCTTAAACCTCTATCGCGTACCGGTTGGCGGAAGGTTGTCGAGCTTTTCACAAGAATGGGCGTCGATTACGGACGACCCTTGGGTGAGAGGAGTGACTTCGGAAGGTCTAAAGATAACCTTCAAACGAAAGCCTCCATTAACTCGAAGTCCAAAGTGGACTCAACTTCCGTCAAATCTGCATAAAAGAGACTCTCTGTTATCAGAGGTGCAGTCTCTTTTAATGAAGAATGCTGTAGAGGTCGTAGAAAACCAGGAAACTCCGGGATTCTACAGCCATCTGTTTCTGGTTCCGAAACCAGACGGCTCGTTCCGTCCAGTCATAGATTTGAGCTGGATAAACAAGCTGATGGTCGCTCCGAAATTTTATATGGAGACGATTCGGTCGGTCAGAGCGAGTATTCGGGTGAACGATTATGCAACAAGCATAGATCTCAAAGATGCGTACTTTCACGTCATGGTACATCCGACATTCCGAAAGTATCTACGCTTCGCAGTCCTAGGAGTGGTGTATCAATTCCGGGCGATGTGCTTCGGATTGAATCTAGCACCCTGGGCTTTCACTCGGGTAATGAACTCGGTAATGATCTATTTCCGAGCTCATTCGTCTGCGGTAACGTCGGCCTACCTGGACGACATTCTTCAGAGGTACGGCAACGAGTTAACGCTTCAGAACGATGTTCAGAATCTACTTCTATTGCTCCGACGTCTCGGTTTTATAGTAAACGAGGAGAAGTCGGATCTGGTGCCGTCCAAGTCATTCACTCATCTGGGAATGAGCTTCGAGACGCACAACAATCTCGTTCGTCTGCCGTTAACCAGAGCGAAATTAGTCAGTTGTTACGCTCGCTATTGTCTGCACGCAGACAAAGTCACAGCGAGAGAATTTATGAGACTGATAGGTCTGTGCGGAGCCGCTGCGGATCTCATTCCGATGGGGCGGTTACGCACACATCCTCTCCAAATTTTCTTGACTCAGAATTGGAGTGTGAAAATTCATTCGCTCGACGTAGACGTTCTCTTGTCAGATCAAGTGAAACAAGAGATTCAGACTTGGGCAAACATTCAGTGGTTAACTCAGGGAGTTCCGCCGCAGTTGCCGGATCCGAGTTTTACCATTATGACGGATGCCAGTCAAACAGGTTGGGGTGCATCATTAATCCCAACGGATTCGAGATGCCAGGGTCTTTGGGATCCGCAATTCCTGTGCAAGCACATAAACATCAAGGAAATGATGTCAATTTGGCTTGCGTTACGTCATTGGATGGACATTATTCACAATGCTCATGTCCAAATCCTATCCGACAATACGACAGTAGTGGCGTATATACGGAATCAGGGAGGCACTCATTCAGTTCCGTTGTTCAATCTAACGGAAAGAATCCTGTTTGCGCTAGAACATCACGTTCTTCTTTCGGTCCGTCACATACCGGGTCATCTGAATGTGCTAGCAGACTCCCTTTCACGAAAGGGTCGCTTGTTGCCGTCGGAGTGGACTCTCAACAAACAAGTTTTCAATCAGATTTGCTACCAATGGGAACGGCCAATGATAGACTTATTTGCGACACATCTCAACAATCAGTTGCAGACGTATGTGTCTCCGTGTCCGGATCCAAGAGCATTTGCAGTAGACGCTCTGTCGATCCCTTGGGACGGAATGATAGGATATGCGTATCCTCCAGCGCCGTTAATTCAACAAGTATTGCTAAAGATAAAACAATCTCAATGCAAGATTCTGTTGGTAGCATCTCTGTCGCCACAGAGACCGTGGATAAATCTACTCAGGTGTCTGTTGTGGGACCTACCGCGAAAGCTTCCTCCACGGGAGGATCTTCTTTCGCAGGGGAAATCGCGCCAACTCCATCACAACCCGCAAGGTCTCAACCTTCACGTTTTTCCGTTGTGCGGTCCTTCTTGCATGGCAAGCACTTTACAGGACGAGCAGTGGACGCGATTTCTAACTGTAGGAGGACCTCCTCTTCGCTAAACTATGCGGCTAAGTGGAAGGTTTTTCGTCGTTGGTGTAGGGATCATTCTGTAGATATATTCGATCCCTCTATACCAGACATTGCAAACTTTCTAGTATACATGTTTGACGAAATCAAACTGCAGCCTGTTACTATTAAGGGTTATAGGTCTATGTTATCTGATACCTATGCACATCATGATAGTTTACAAATTGGATCTAATGTCTCTTTATCTAAGTTAGTTAGAAACTTCTCGATAAATAGACCCAGAACTCTTAGATTAATTCCTAAATGGAATTTAGCTTGGGTTCTTCTTAAATTGAAGGAAAAGCCATTTGAACCTCTTGGGACAGTAGATTTCAAATTCTTATCTTATAAGACAGCTTTTCTCTTAGCTTTCTCTTCTGCTAGAAGAGTCAGTGAGCTTCATGCACTGTCGGTGGATGATTCTCACTATCGTAGTGTCGGGAACACTATCACCTTCACTACTAATGTGGGTTTTTTAGCTAAGAATCAGGCTCCTAATAAATATCCGGAACCTATTGTTATTAAGGCTCTTCCGTCTTCAGACGGGCGTAGGCCTTTACTCTGTCCTGTTAGAGCGTTACGTATCTATAAACAGAGATCTCAGTTTATCAGATGCCTAATAGAAAGGACATTTCGGTCCATTCTATTGCTAGATGGATTCAATTAACTATCCGTACTCCTTATGAGAGTTTATCTTCTTCTCAGCAGTCTGTGCTTAAGATTTCCGCTCATGAAGTAAGAGCTCTTGCTACTTCTTGGGCTTATGCTAATAGTGTTGCTATTACAGATTTAATGAAGGCTGCTTATTGGTCTCAGCCATCCACATTCACGAATTTTTATCTCAGAAATATTGAGTCCATTTCTGGAGACCTGCATTGTTTAGGTCCGTTATCTGTTGCTCAGAATGTCGTCCACTAAACAGTTGCAACTATAGTTATGCAGGCTTTCTGTTCCGGCAGTGACTCCGTCCGGCTGCCCTCTTCGCTCTGGGCTATTTGACCCAGGGCAAGGGGAAGGGGAGGGGGGGGGGCATTTGTTCTCTTAGGTCACCTGCTTTATAGTGAAAAGCAAGGGAATGCCTCCTCCAAGTCAGTATTTCTGAGTCGCTTCCGGGATGGTTTTAAAGTGTAATATTAATGTTAAAATTCATTCATGTCTTATTTTTAAAGTGTAGCTCGGTGTGAAGCATTTGTATATGTCAAGTGTCAAACGGGCTTTAATATACAATACTCGGACACTTTTAAATGACTATAAAGAGTCTCAATTCTCTGGACTACTTTATTTATTGGCTTACTTTAAAAATAATTAGTATAAGGGATATACTGGATGTTAATAGAGAACATGAATATTATTGTGCTCAATTATTAAGGGTATTGTATCTTTCTAATTTAATATTAAATAAGAAAGATACATGTAAAGCCTAATACTCCTTTTCTCCTTAAGGGGTTACCTCTTTATTATATAGTTGAGCTTATTGGATATTTTTATACTGTACCAATGACCCAGACTTAGCTGGTGCTAACTCCACAAAAACCAGGGCCAAACACAAATTTTGCCCCCCAATCCCCAAAATTTGCATCCAAAACAAAAAGAAATCATGTCCTAAAGGACCTCCATAGTACGACTCTACTGCGCATGCGCAGTGACGCAGTCGTCCCGAAATTGGCGCCAAAAATCATTCTCTGTTTGGCCCTTCATCAGTCAACATCTCACTGATCTTTGTGCTTGTAAATCTCAGTTTAAAGGATGCCAGACACGTAATTCTTAAGGGGTTATCTCTTTATTATATAGTTGAGCTTATTGGATTTTCCTCCATGTCCTAGGCCCTCCAGCCTGTTTACTATTCAGCTAAGTCTGGGTCATTGGTACAGTATAAAAATGTTAAAAAATTTATAGTAATTTATATATTTTTTATACTTACCAATGACCCAGACGGGGATGGCCCTCCCAGGAGTTGGGAACTCTTGCCTCCCCGCTGAGTACATAGCGCTGACCAGGCACTGCCAGTAAGAATGATAATTGGCGCCAATTTCGGGACGTCCGTGACACTGCGCATGCGCAGTGGGGGCGTAGTATGGAGGTCCTTTATGACATGATTTCTTTTTGTTTTGGATGCAAATTTTGGGGATTGGGGGGCAAAATTTGTGTTTGGCCCTGGTTTTGTTAGAGTTAGCACCATCTAAGTCTGGGTCATTGGTAAGTATAAAAAATATATAAATTACTATAAATTTTTTAACTTTCCAGACTTTTTTTCACCATACATTGAGATAATTGGCTGATTTCTGATGTGTGGCTTTGTCATGGGTACCTGCAGACAGGTTCAAGTTTGGTCTCAGTCGGATGATTTTTTTAAGGGAGTTATGGACTTTGAACTTGTTTATGATGTAAAAACTTAATGAGCCGAAATTATACTTATTTTAGTGGCAAGCAAATTCCTTGTCCTCGGCAAGAATATCTGCACTCAATATATAATGAGTTAAATGAACAAACGTTTAGAATTTTCCCGATATTACAACCTGTGAGAGTATTGGTGTGGCAGTGAGGGTATTGTTGTGGCAGTGATTTCTTAGCAAGTTTTGGCTGCTTCTATAGGATCTAAGACTTGACTGGAAATACTGGATGTTACTGCATCTATTCTGTTGACACAAATTTATCCAAGTTGGAAATAAGGCTTTACCCATCACACAAAACATCAAAATTTGTTATTCCAATTATTTTTAGCTCACCTGACTCAAAATCAGGGGGCGCTTAAGTAATCCCTTTTTGTCTGTCTGTCATCCGTCGTCCATCCGGTGTGAACTTTACATTATCAACTTCTCATAAACCACAGGGCTGAATTGAACTAAATTTGATGTGCATGTTCCTTATCATATATCAATTCAAGCATGTTCAAATAAAACTGCCACGCCCACTGGGGGCATCACAAGGGGCATTATTCTGATAGCACCCATAAATTGTTTTCCAAATTTTAGAAAATCTTCTCCAGAATCATCAATTAGAATCTTTTGATATTTGGTGTATAACATTTCTAGGGGGATCAGATTCAAGTTTGTTCAAATCGAGTCCCTTCGATAATAATTGGGCTCCCTGTAGGAGATATGTGGAGATATGTGGAAATTTCTTTAAAAATCTTCTTCAGATCCGCCAGTCAGAATGCTTTCATATTTCGTATACAACATCTCTAGGGGGTCAGATTCAAGTTTGTTCAAATCGGGTCCCTGAGTTAGTATTTGGGCTCTCTATTGGAGCCCAAAGTTTAACTTGCTGTAGTTTGAGGAAATTTCTTTAAAAATCTACTTCTTCAGAACCGCCACTTAGAATCCTTTCATGTTTGGTATACAACATCTATAGGGGGGTCAGATTCTCAAATTTGTTCAAATCGAGTCCCTGGGTTTATATTTGAGCTAATTTGGGAGCCTGAATTTTACTTTTAGTTCAATATGAGGGAATTTCTTAAAAAATATTCAGATTCAGACTCACCAGTCAGAATCCTTTCATGTTTGGTATACAACATTTCAAGGTGGGTCAGTTTCAGGCTTGTTCAAATCAGTTACCTGGGTTAATATTTGAACTCCCTATAGGAGCCTGAATATCAGCGTAGTGAAATATGAGGATTTTTTTTTTTAAATCTTCTTCTTTAGACCCGTAGTATTCGGAATGCTTTCATATTTGGTATACAACATCTCTAGGAGGGTCAGATTCAAGTTTGTTCAAATCTGGTCCCTGTGTTGGTATTTGAGCTTCCTATGGGAGCCTGAATTTTAACTTAGTGCAATGTGAGGAAATTTCGTTAAAAATTTTCCTCAGATTCACCAGTCAGAATCCTTTCCTAGTTGGTGTGCAACATTTCTAGAGGGGTCAGATTCGAGTTTGTTGAAATTGTTTCCCTAGGTTGATATTTGGGCTCCCTATGGGAGCCCAAATTTTAATGATGTGCAATATGAGGAAATGTCTTTAAAAATCTTCTTCTTCTGATTCACCAGTCAGAATCCTTTCATAGTTGGCATACAACATCTCTAGGAGGGTAAGATTCCAATTTGTTCAAATTGAGCCCCTGGGTTATTAATTTGGGCTGCCTATGGGAGCCTGAATTTTAACTTAGTGCAATATGAGGGAATTTCTTTTAAAAACTTCTTTAGCTCCACCAATCATCTTTCATATCTGGTATACAACATCTTTAGGTGGGTCAGATTCAGGTTTGTTCAAATCGGGTCCCTGGGTTAATAATCTGGCTCCCTATTTGAACCCAAAGTTTAACTTAGTGCAATGTCAGATCCACCAGTCAGAATTCTTTCATATTTGGGAGGTCAGATTCAAGTTTGTTCAATTTGAATCCCTGGCTTAATATTTGGGCTCTCTATGGGGGTGGGGTGGCAGAGCATGTTAGGTTTAGGTTTGTTCAAATCCATTCCTCAGTGTTTTTCCATAAAATTTGCCTTTCATGACTTCATTCCTTTATAGTGTTGATGAATCATGTCTAACTGAATGTGACCCCAAATACTTCTTTGAACCACTTTGGCAGGTCAGTGATAAAGGCCCCTTGGGGCTTCTTGTTTTTTTAATTTTTTTTAAAAATTTCAACAAAACTAGATCATGTGACCCCTCATTGGAATGAGCTCAACAAGCTGGTTCCAAAGAATTCAATAAAACCATACCATGTACACCCTCATTGGAATTAACTCATTCCAATGACAAGTCACACAATATGGTTTTCTTGAAAGGTTCCAATTTTTTTTTTCAACTGCTCAGTTTGTAAACTATGGTGGTGGTGCACCCAATTCGCTAAGTAAAAGGGTTGCTCATGGGTTTTTAGCTCACCGAAGGGAGCTTAACTTTATCACTTGCCGTCTGTCGTCGTCCGTCGTGAACTTTACATTATTGACTACTCCTCCCAAACTACTGGATCAAATTGAACCAAATTTGGTGTGCATGTTCCCTATCATATGTCAATTCAAACTTGTACAAATAAACTTGCCGCACCTACAGGGGGCATCACAAGGGGCATAACTCTGATAGCACCCATGAATTTCTTTCCAAAATTAAAAAAAATCTTCTTCAGATCCACCAGGCAGAATTCTTTCCTATTTGGTATACATCATCTCTAGGGGGATCTGATTCAAGTTTGTACAAATCGGCCCCCTGGGTTCATATTTGGGCTCAGTATAGGAGCCCGAATTTCAACTTAGTGCATTTCAGGCAAATTTCTTGAAAAATCTTCTTCTCCAGATCCTGCAGGCAGAATCTTTTGATATTTGGTATGCAACATTGTGGGGTGGATCTGATTCCAGTTTGTTCAAATTGGCCCCCTGGATTCATATTTGGGCTCAGTATAGAAGCCCAAATTCGAACTCAGTGCATTTCAGGCAAATTTCTTAAAAAATCTCCTTCTCCAGATCTAGCAGGCAGAATCTTTTGATATTGGGTATACAACATTGTGGGGTGGATCTGATTCAAGTTTGTTCAAATCGGCCTTTCTTCTTCTTCTTCTACCTTGATGAACTGCTTGCGACCTTGACCTCTGACCTCAAAAGGAAGGGGAGACATATGTTTTAGTGTGCTAAAACACTTTCTAGTTGTAACTTGGAAGGATAACTCGGTATGGTGTTCAGATGAGAATGTCCTATTTTGGTTATGATCGGTCACTCATTACCGCTCGCTGCCTGGTCACATGATCTGGATTCCTTTTTATGAAGAGATTTCATTGTAACTTGATAGGATAACTTGGTATGATATCTGTATATGAGAGTCTCCTATTTTGGTCATGATGGATCGACCGTGACCGCCAAACCATTACATGACCTAGATTGCTTTAGCAAAGTCTACGAGTTATATTTATGAAGGGATTCCATTGTATCTTTGTAAGATGACTCACTTTGGAATGATTTAACTGTAACTTGGTAATTTTGGTTGGCATACATTGACTGTGAGGGCCACATTAACCCTGGCCTCAATTCTTTTGTACAGTCTTGACTTCAAATTATTCTTATTGGAAACATAACATATGGGGAACAGAAATTAACATATTCTCAATTATCACAATTCTTGTCTTATTTCATAATCCTTTCATAAACATTGAACATTATCCTTTTCATCCAACGCAACACACAGCCAAGTTAAGCTACGGTGTCATTGACACTTTCATTGTGAATACAGGGTTCGCACAGGCCTTGAAAAGTCCTTGAATTTCACCTTTACCTTGAAAAGTCCTTGAATCCATTCTTTTCCTTGAAAAGCTCTTGAAAATTGACAGGTGTCCTTGAAAAGCTCTTGAATTTTCAAATAAGAGTAAGTGTGTATGTAATTCTGAAAGATTTCACCCCCAAAATGTAGAAAACGGGAGACTTTTTTGGTGGAAAATATGTTTTTTTAAACGTATTCGCAACGTTGTTTTGGACGTGAAACTTCGCTACTTTTAGTGGCCTGTATTCAGTTCTTACTGCAGATTGGTACTCTCAAAAAAATTTGAGCATGCATTTTATCAGTGAATCGTTTTCCTGTTGTGTGTTTATTTTTAATTGTTCAATGCTTTGATGGTTTTGAATACATGATCCTCTTCAAAATTAAATATACTAGACTTTTATTATTGGGAAGTGCGTTTTCAACGTGGCATGGCTGAAGAATTCTGAGTACAAACAGTGGGTTGAACAATGCAAGTCGGACAAACACAAAGTGAATTGCACTGTTTGCTTGAAACTTGTTGACGTCAGTCGCATGGGCGAAAGTGCCCTGAAATCACATACAAGGAGCGAAAAGCACAAAGTGTGTATGAGAATGTTGAAAAATTCTGGGAAACTGGGTCGTCGAGTGACGCTGCAGAATTACCACAAACAAGCACAATGGACTCAGTCTCTGCTTCAGGTGATGCAGGCACCGATAATCATAAAGAGAAACAGGATTCACTTTTCAATTTGGATACAAACAAAACTGTTCAAAGTTCTTCCAAGTAAGTCTGGTATGTTTTGTCGCAGTTACAGTTGTAGGATAACCATAATAAAGTAACTTCCCCCACATTTTACCTTTGTTGATAAATCCAACACTTGACATGATTTTTTGAAAAGCAGCTCTGCGGGAGAGCTTTCCAAAAAATTATTTGAAGTGTTGGAGTTATCAAAGAAGAAAATTAAGTGGGATCAATGTTTTCTTGTGTTTATCCTGCAAATTCAGCAAATATTGATACATTGATCAAAACAATTGTCATAGAATGGTCCTTGAAAAAGTTGCAGGAGTCCTTGAAAAGTCCTTGAATAGTCCTTGAATTTGATGTAGCCTTTCCTGTATGAACCATGGAATAGCTCTGACCGATTTTGGATGTTATGTTGGGTAAAGTGTTAAGGATAAAAAGGAAAAACATGTTCTAAGTTTGACACAGTTAAAATATAAATGAGAAAATCTGTCTTGTTCATTCCAATTTGTAGGAGCCATTGTAATGTTCCACATGATTATAGAATTCTTCTTTATAGACCTTTGTGACCACAGTACATCTAATACAGGCATTTAATCTATTATATTTTGTTTGACAGTGTTGCATTACCTCTGTCAAATAAGTTAAAATAAATGCTTAGTTTATCTCTAGAATACAAGAATGTGTTTTTAGTAATTTGACATTTTCGCACATGTGGATGTTTTTTTATTATCATAAATAATCACCGGATCTATTTTCTGAACCGATGGTCCAATTTGAACCAAATTTGGTATGTGGTATTATTGGCTCATAAGTACTTCACAAGTGCTCCCCCCCCCCCCCCAAAAAAAACCAAACAAAATTCACGCATCCTCATGGGAACCCTAGGAGCTAAAAATAGAAATATTTTCAAACGCCCATATTTCCCAAAACCGCGTGCAACAGAGAGCTGTTATTTGGTATGAAGCATCTTTAGGATCAGTAGAATGGAAAGATAAAAAAATAATTGCCATCGGTTATGTTAGGGTGTTCTGTAGAGGGCATAAAAAAATGCTGAGTCAGCATATTTGCATTAATTTATAATAAATCTTTTCTCCAGAATCAATGGTCAGAATCTTTTGATATTCGGTATACAGCATTCATGGGGGGTCAGGTACAAGTGTTTTTAACTTGGGGCAACATGGGGAATATTATTTAAAACTCTTCTTCAGAACCACCAGTCCGAACCTTTTAATGTTTGGTATACATCATTGTTATGAGGGTCAGATTCAAGATTATTCAAACCAAGTCCCTAGGTTAATATTGGGGCTTAATTTTTAGCTTAACTTGACATAGTCAAGATAAGCTATTGCCATCACGCGTGCGGAAGTCTGTGAGTCTGTGACGTCTGTTCACATTTTCCTTTAGCCGGGGCTACACCCCGCAGTTCTTGTCTGATCGTCACAAAATTTCATATGCAGGTTTGGGGTCATGTCTAGATGAGAACGTCCCCTTTTGGTCGCGATTGGGCAACCGGTATGGCTGCCCGAGCACAAAACCCGAAAACCATTAGCACAGTCTACAGGTCGTATTTATGAAGGGATTTCATTGTAACTTGGTAGGATGCCTCTGTATAATGCCTAGATGAGGACGTCCCCTTTTGGGCATGATCTATCAACCGTGATGGCTGCCCAAGCCCGAAACCCAAAAACTTTTAGCACAGTCTGCAGGACATGTTTAATGTGGAGGGATTTCATTGTAACTTGATAGGATGACTCCTTATGATGTCTAGATGAGAATTTCCCCATTTGGGCATGATCTGCCAACCATGATGACTGCCCGAGCCCAAAACCCGAAAACCTTTAGCACAGTCTACAGGTCATATTTATTGAGGAATTTCATGGTAACTTGGTGGGTTGTCTTCATACAATGTCTAGATGAGAAAGTCCCCTTTTGGACGTGATTGGGCAACTGTGACAGCTACAGGAGCCCGAAGCCCGAAAACCTTTAGCACAGTCTAGAGGTCATATTTATGAAGGGATTTCATTGTAACTTGGCAGGATGCCTCCAAATAATGTCTAGATGAGAACGTCCCATTTTGATCGCGATCATGCAGCCTTGATGGGTGCCCGAGCCCAAAAACCTTTAGCATAGGCAAAAGGTCATATTTATGGAAGGATTTCATTGTAACCTGTTAGGTTGACTCCATATAATGCCTAGATGATGACATCCTCTTTCGGTCGTGATTGGTCAGTTGTGATGGCTACAAGTGCCCGAAGCCCGAAAACCTTGAGCACAGTCTACAGGTCATATTTATGAAGGGATTTCAGTGTAACTTCTTAGGATCACTCCAGATGATACTCAGATGAGATTGTCCCCTATGGTTGTGATCATTCAGCCATGATGGCTGCCTGAGCCCGAAAACCTTCAGCACAGTCTACAGGTCATATTTATGAAGGGATTCCATTGTAACTTGGTAGGTTAACTTCATATAATGTCTAGATGAGAACGTCCCCTTTTGGACATGATTGGGCAACTGTGACGGCTAAAGGTGCCCGAAGCCCGAAAACCTTTAGCACAGTCTACAGGTCATATTTATGAGGGGATTTCATTGTAACTTGGTAGGATGACTCCAAATAATGTCTAGATGAGAATGTCCCCTTTTGATCGCGATCATTCAGCCCTGATGGGTGCCCGAGCCCAAAAACCTTTAGCATAGGTAAAAGGTCATATTTATGGAAGGATTTCATTGTCACCTATTAGGTTGACTCCATATGATGCCTAGATGATGACATCCCCTTTTGGTCGTGATTGGTCAGCTGTGATGGCTACAAGTGCCCGAAGCCCAAAAACCTTGAGCACAGTCTACAGGTCATATTTCTGAAGGGATTTCATTGTAACTTCATAGGATCACTCCAGATGATGCCCAGATGAGATTGTCCCCTTTGGTTGCGATCATTCAGCCATGATGGCTGCCCGAGCCCAAAGCCCGAAAACCTTAAGCACAGTCTACAGGTCATATTTATGAGGGGATTTCATTGTAACTTGGTAGGTTGACTTCATATAATGTCTAGATGAGAACGTCCCATTTTGGCCGTGATCATTCAGCCTTGATGGGTGCCTGAACCCAAAAACCTTTAGCATAGGCAAAAGGTTATATTTATAGAAGGATTTCATTGTAACATTGTTAGGTTGACTCCATATAATGCCTAGATGATGACATCCTCTTTTGGTCATGATTGGTCAACTGTGACGGCTTCAGGGGCCCGAAGCCCAAAAACCTTGAGCACAGTCTACAGGTCATATTTATGAAGGGATTTCATTGTAACTTTGTAGGATCACTCCAGATGATGCCCAGATGTGAATGTCCCCTTTTGGTTGCGATCATTCAACCATGATGGCTGCCAAAGCCCAAAAACGTTTAGCACAGTCTACAGGTCATATTTATTAAGGGATTTCATTGTAACTGGGTAGGTTGACTTCATATAATGTCTAGATGAGAACGTCCCCTTTGGACGCAATTGGGAAACTGATGGCTACAGGGGCCCGAAGCCCAAAAACCTTTAGCACAAAAACCTTTAGCACAGTCTACAGGCCATATTTATGAAGGGATTTTAATGTAACTTGGTAGGATGACTCATTTTGGAATAATTTCACTGTAACTTGGTAACTTTTGTTGATATACGTTAACTGTGAGGGCCACATATATTAACTGTGAGGTCATATTAACCCACCCCTCAGATCTTTAGTACAGTGTACACCTCATATTATTTTATCATAAACATAGCATACAGGGAACAGAAATTAACATATTCCCAATTATCACAATTCTTGTCTTATTTCATAATCCTTTCATAAACATTGAACATTATCCTTTTCATCAAACACAACACACAAGTTAAGCTACAGTGTCATTGACACTTCCATTAAAAATCTTCAGATCCACCAGTCAGAATGCTTTCATATTTGGTATACAACATCTTGGGGGTGGGGTGGGGGGGATCAGATTCAAGTTTGTTCAAATCGAGTCCCTAGGTATATATTTGGGCTTCCTATGGTAGCCCTAATTTTAACTTAGTGCAATATGTGGAAATTTCTTTAACAGTCTTCTTCAGATCCACTAGTCGGAATGTATTTATATTTGGTATACAACATCTCTAGGGGGTTCAGACTCAAGTTTGTTCACTTTGAGTGCCTGGGTTAATATTTGGACTCCATATGAGAACCTGAAATTTAACTTGTTACAATATGACGGAATTTCTTCAAAAATCTTCTTCAGATTCACCTGTCACAATCCTTTCATATTTGGTTTATAACATCCCTAGGGGAGTCAGATTCAAGTTTGTTCAAATTGGTTCCCTGGGTTAATATTTGGGCTCCCTATGGTAGCCTAAATTTTAACTTAGTGCAATATGAGGAAAAAATCTTCTTCAAATCCATTAGTCAGAATGCTTTCATATTTGGTATACAACATCTCTAGGAGGGGGGGGGTGGGGGGGGGGGGGGGGGCAGATTCAAGTGTGTCCAAATCGAGAGCCTGGGTTAATATTTGGGTTCCATACGGGAGCCGAAAAATGTCATGTAGCTGAAGAATTAGAAATTTTGTATTCTGTACCCTCTAGAGGTGTGTTAGTAAGATTAATCCACATAGGTTGTATCAAGGGGCTTCATAGGGGATCTCCTCATTTTACATTATGATCAACTGAAGAAAAGGCATGATGTTTTTTTTGTCACTCCTGAGGGGCTCAAGAATTGACAATGTATCCTATGGAGATGGATTACTTAATATAGACTCATTCTTGGACTCTGTATCATGTTCTATTTAGGGTGAGCGCTTCAGGCCACGTGAGGCCTCGTTCTTTAACCCTCTGCACACTGATGTCAAAATATTTTTATTTCAACTTGTAATTTTTCCCATAATGCAGCTTGAAATTTATCCAATACAGTCTTCTTTGACAGAGCTCATTGAGCTCTGTCAGTCAAGATTGAATTTCTTAAATTCCTAGTTGCTTTATGAGAAAATTTTGCTACTGGAAATTTTTGGGTTTTTTATCACTGTACAGAGTGTGTTAATCTTGGTCTTTTGGAGTTCACAGTAACTGAGTATGCTTTGCTATTTTTTTCACAGGTTTGTTTTAATGAAGAAATGCTGGCGGTATAAACCGGCTGAAAGACCAACATTCAAGGAAGTCATTGAAATCCTCATTCCAGATTTAGAAGAAAAATTCCATACAGTTTCATACTACTTTAGTGAAGAAAATAAACAACATTCTGGTGACATTAGGAATGAAATTGACTTGGCAGTCGAATCACATCCTGACGACCCATATGACTGCCTTGATGATACATATGATGCGTTTGCAGACAATCAAGATGAATCCCAAATTCCCCTAACACATGGAGTGTCAGTGGAGAAAATTGAACTTGGCGATATGCCAATGGTGCGTGTACAGAGAAGTGACTCTGAAGTCTCAGAGGACAGCTTGATTCCACAGAATCATAACTGTCAAAAACTAAACTACGAGTCAGAATCAGAACTGAACAGTGCAATAGATTCAAATGAGGGAAGCAAGGAGAGTAGTACCAGTAAGAGTAGTAACAGTAGCTATGCTCAGATGAATGGTTTTGCTAATGGATATGTGGGTTCTCGATACCCTAGGACTACAAAATGTTAAAATTGTGATAATTAGTCCAGTTCAACCATCAAGGAAAGGCACAGTGCCTTCAACCTTGAATATTTATGTGAAACATATTCTTAAATTCCAGCATGGAAACGGTAGATTCATAAAACACTGGAGTGGATTTTCTACTTGGGCACTAATTAAGATTTTAGAGATAAAGCTAAAAAATTGTTTACTGGTTGATTGCTGGAAGCCCATATTTGGGCTTTACTCTCAAGTGTAGGTTTTGCAACTCAAAGATTTCAAACTCTGTGGATATCCTTCATATTATCTTTGAAGACAAATTATTTAGTCTGCATGGAATTTCCTTGTAATAATTTATGGGAGAGTGCCGGCACTCTCCCATAAATTTTTACAAGACAAAGACTTGTGAAGAAATTTTGATGACTAAAGATAATTAAGCACTCTATCAGTTAACAGAATATCAGCTCATGATTATTGTTCTTTTCCCCAAACTCGTAAATGTTGTTTGCGCGAAACACATCACAGTGTTTTAATTGTAATCTGCCTCCCATGTACTTCATGTAAACTAACTTTGTTTGCAGACAAAACTATATTACAGATGTTAGGGTTGTTGATTTTCTCCTAGCTGAAGTCGAGGAAGTACATAAGAGTTGTGTTTGGTTTTGGTACAGTACAGGTAGGGTGGTGTATCAAGATAATAAACAATAACTGACCACTTGTGTTTTGGGGTAGAGTTTGTGTTTTTAAATGAAATGTCAAAGGATTCTTTCATTTTGTAAATTGCAGTGTAATGACCATCTGAGCTTTAGATTTTACTTTCTTGGAATCTTTGGCACAATATATTTTGAAATTTTCAGAGAATATTTTAATAGCTAGTCTAATGTGTAAAGAATTGATCTGAAAAGTTACCAAATTTTCAACTTCTTCATTGCCTGTGTCCAGGACATTCAGTTTGCTTTTTCCCTTTACCAACACACAGAGCAGATGACACCTGCAAAAATAAATTCTTGAACGACCAAACCTTTGCATTTATTGCCTCAAAAACATAGCTTATGTCGCCTCATTGGAAAAAATGAATAAACTCATTTCAATAAAATGCCATAAGCTATAAGCTCTACCAACATATTTTAGAAAATCACCAATCCTACAATTAAATCCTCTGAGATAGTGCAGAGTAAAATTTCAGTCTACAAGCAGAAAGCCCCTTGGTACCATAATATTGTTTAGTTCAGAGGATTCAAAATATAGTTCAGACTTTATTATAAAAAACTGGAATTTGTTGTGTCAAATATGACCTGCAAATGCAAGATTGGAATTTTGCTTGTATTTTTCCAAACAGTTTCAGTGGAACATTGAGAGCTTACAGCTGCCAAAAAAAATGTCCTGCATTTTACAATTTTAACGTCATAATGAATTGGATATGGGTCCTTTTTGAGATATTTGAGTAAATCTATTGCTTTCAGCTCATGACCAGAATTTTATAATTGTATTTCTATAAAGTGATGACTGTTCAGAAGAAAAAAATACCTTTCATTTCTTAAGCACTCAAGGTATCATTTTCTGTGATACGATCACAGAACAAATGTTCCAACATGCAGACTTGAGGAAGTCTTTCATTCTCTTGTATACTTACCCTTGCGGTGGTATCTAGTCAAGTCTTGGTTGCCAGTACAGGCAGCCAAGATTTCATTTGAAATCACTGCAATAACCACCATGAAATTCTCTTGTGTAGTGGAAATTCTGAAAGCCTGTCCAGAATTTTAAAAGATTCTTAATAACAACCAAGCGAAAAAAATGGCAGGAAAATTTGGTCTGTTACAATATAGTTGAGACACACGGGTGTTGTATGTGATATATTTGTCAATAAATTGTGGCAACGCAGTTGAATTAAAATTACTTAAACCTCCTCTGCAGTTACTGATTGATTGCTATCCCAACAAAAAGAAATATTTATGTTTTGAGTTTCCATTAAAATATTATTAGCTTTTTAGCTCACCTGAGCGAAGCTCAAGGGGAGCTTAACTAATCACTTTCTGTCCGTCGTCCGTCGTCCGGCGTCCGGCGTCCGTCGTCCGTCGTCCGTCGTCGTCCGTCCGGCGTTAACTTTACATTATCGACTTCTCCTCCTAAACCACTAGCCCAATTTTATTCAAATGTTGGCTAAATGTTTATTACCTAATGCCAATTCAGATTTGTTCAAATGAAGTTGCCCCTCCTCCTGGGTGGTGCCACACCCCCAAGGGGCACCAAAATCTTTGTAAATCTTCTTCTCATGAACCAGCAGTAGCAGAGACTTGATATTTGGTGTGCAGCTTCCTTTTGAGGTGTAGACTCAGATTTGTTCAAGAGAAGTTTGTGGGGCTATACTTGACGTTGTTATGAGAGGGGCAAAATTTTTTGCCCCGCCCAAAATTTCTATTTTCCAAACCGAGAGGCTGATTTGAACCAAATTTTATGTGAGGGCTTATTGGGTCATGAGTACTTGATTTATGCAAAAAAAAATTTTCCCGCAGCCCCGTGGGAACCACAGGAGCTAAAAATAGAAAAAATTTAAAACGCCCATATCTCCAAAACTGCACGGCACTGAGAATTTTTATTTGGTGTGCAGCTTCCTTAGGACCAACAGAAAGGATTGGTAAAAAAAAATTGCCATCGGTTTTATCATAGGGTACAGTTTCGGGACTTTGAAAAAGTGCTGAGTCAGCACTTTTTAACACTGTAGGCAATGGGAAAAACATTAAAAAATCTTCTTCTCCAGATCCAGCAGGCAGAATCTTTTGATATTTGGTATGCAACATTGTAGGGTGGATCTGATTCAAGTTTGTTCAAATCGGCCCCCTGGGTTCATATTTGGGCTCAGTATAGGAGCCCGATTTCGAACTTAGTGCATTTCAGGCAAATTTCTTAAAAAATCTTCTTCTCCAGATCCAGCAGGCAGAATCTTTTGATATTTGGTATGCAACATTGTGGGGTGGATCTGATTCAAGTTTGTTCAAATCGGCCCCCTGGGTTTATATTTGGGTTCAGTATAGGAGCCCAAATTTGAACTTACTGCATTTCAGGCAAATTTCTTTGAAAATCTTCTTCTCCAGATCCAGCAGGCAGAATCTTTTGATATTTGGTATGCAACATTGTAGGGTGGATCTGATTCAAGTTTGTTCAAATCGGCTCCCTAGATTCATATTTGGGCTCACTATAGGAGCTCGAATTCGAATTTAGTGCATTTCAGGCAAATTTCTTCAAAAATCTTCTTCTCCAGATCCAGCAGGCAGAATCTTTTGATATTTGGTATGCAATGTTGCGGGGTAGATCTGATTCAAGTTTGTTCAAATCGGCCCCCTGGATACATATTTGGGCTTACTATAGAAGCCCGAATTCGAACTTAGTGCATTTCAGGCAAATTTCTTAAAAATCTTCTTCTCCAGATCCAGCTTCAGAATCTTTTCATATTTGGTAAGCAACATTGTGGGGTGGATCTGATTCAAGTTTGTTCAAATCGGCCCCCTGGGTTTATATTTGGGCTCCGTATAGGAGCCCAAATTTTAACTTAGTGCGTTTCAGGCATATTTCTTAAAAAATCTTCTTCTCCAGATCCAGCAGGCAGAATCTTTTGATATTTGGTATGCAACATTGTAGGGTGGATCTGATTGTGATTCATGAACGTATTTATTTGTAAAGTTGATAGAATCTTAGACAAAATTTGCATTTCAGGCAAATTTCTTAAAAAATCTTCTTCTCCAGATCCAGCAGGCAGAATCTTTTCATATTTGGTAAGCAACATTGTGGGGTGGATCTGATTCAAGATTGTTCAAATCGGCCCCCTGGGTTAATATTTGGGCTCAGTATAGGAGCCCGATTTCGAACTTAGTGCATTTCAGGCAAATTTCTTAAAAAATCTTCTTCTCCAGATCCAGCAGGCAGAATCTTTTGATATTTGGTATGCAACATTGTAGGGTGGATCTGATTCAAGTTTGTTCAAATCGGCCCCCTGGGTTCATATTTGGGCTCAGTATAGGAGCCCGATTTCGAACTTAGTGCATTTAGGCAAATTTCTTAAAAAATCTTCTTCTCCAGATCCAGAAGGCAGAATCTTTTGATATTTGGTATGCAACATTGTGGGGTGGATCTGATTCAAGTTTGTTCAAATCGGCTTCCTAGATTCATATTTGGGCTCACTATAGAAGCTCGAATTTGAACTTAGTGCATTTCATGCAAATTTATTAAAAAATCTTCTTCTCCAGATCCAGCAGGCAGAATCTTTTCATATTTGGTAAGCAACATTGTGGGGTGGATCTGATTCAAGTTTGTTCAAATCGGCCCCCTGGGTTTATATTTGGGCTCAGTATAGGAGCCCAAATTTGAACTTAGTGCATTTCAAGCAAATTTATTAAAAAATCTTCTTCTCCAGATCCAGCAGGCAGAATCTTTTGATATTTGGTATGCAACATTGTGGGGTGGATCTGATTCAAGTTTGTTCAAATCGGCTTCCTAGATTCATATTTGGGCTCACTATAGAAGCTCGAATTCGAACTTAGTGCATTTCAGGCAAATTTTTAAAAAAATCATCTTCTCCAGATCCAGCAGGCAGAATCTTTTGATATTTGGTATGCAACATTGCGGGGTGGATCTGATTCAAGTTTGTTCAAATCAGCCACCTGGATTCATATTTGGGCTCACTATAGAAGCTCGAATTCAAACTTAGTGCATTTCGGGCAAATTTCTTCAAAAATCTTCTTCTCCAGATCCAGCAGGCAGAATCTTTTGATATTTGGTATGCAACATTGCGGGGTGGATCTGATTCAAGTTTGTTCAAATCGGCCCCCTGGATTCATATTTGGGCTTAATATAGAAGCCCGAATTCGCACTTAGTGCATTTCAGGCAAATTTCTTCAAAAATCTTCTTCTCCAGATCCAGCAGGCAGAATCTTTTGATATTTGGTATGCAACATTGCGGGGTGGATCTGATTCAAGTTTGTTCAAATCGGCCCCCTGGATTCATATTTGGGCTTAATATAGAAGCCCGAATTCGCACTTAGTGCATTTCGGGCAAATTTATTAAAAAATCTTCTTCTCCAGATCCAGCAGGCAGAATCTTTTGATATTTGGTATGCAACATTGTGGGGTGGATCTGATTCAAGTTTGTTCAAATCGGCTTCCTAGTTTCATATTTGGGCTCACTATAGAAGCTTGAATTCGAACTTAGTGCATTTCAGGCAAATTTCTTAAAAATCTTCTTCTCCAGATCCAGCTTCAGAATCTTTTCATATTTGGTAAGCAACATTGTGGGGTGGATCTGATTCAAGTTTGTTCAAATCGGCCCCCTGGGTTTATATTTGGGCTCCGTATAGGAGCCCAAATTTTAACTTAGTGCGTTTCAGGCATATTTCTTAAAAAATCTTCTTCTCCAGATCCAGCAGGCAGAATCTTTTGATATTTGGTATGCAACATTGTAGGGTGGATCTGATTGTGATTCATGAACGTATTTATTTGTAAAGTTGATAGAATCTTAGACAAAATTTGCAGAAAAGATCTACTATAGAAGGGGTGGTATCCAGGGTGAACCGTTTACCCAAATCTAGCAGTACTAATGCATTATTCACACAAATCTTCGTTCAAATTTTATGACCCCTCATTGGAACACACGCATTCAGCTCATTCCAACAAAGGTCATATGCCATGTTTTCGAGACAAAGGAATAAAAATTTTAGTTATTCATGAAATTTTTAGGCAACTGTTGTCTGTTATTCACATTGCTTCATGAAATTTCAGTACTTTTAGAAGTTACCTCAGTAATCAAGGGTTAATTCCCCTTAATTAAATGTCGCCTCTAAAAAACAACCACTTTGCATATCTTACCTTTTTACCAGCATAACTGCCAAAACTTGTCAGCATTCTTCGCAAAAATCGCTATTCAAATTTTAATTTTTGTCTCTTAAACATACATGTACTTATCGCTTGTAAATACCCCATTGGAATGAGCTTTTTGAGCTCATTCCAATGAGAGGTCACACACCATGCTTTTTGAGTCAAAAAAGCAATTTTTTTAGTTATTCCAGAATTTCGTACGTAAAACACAGCTTTATGACTTCACATTAAAATGAGCTCTCTAAGCTTGTTCCAATCAACATTCACGCACTATGTCTTTCACACAAAAAATAAAATTTTCCATTTATTCAGGAATTTTGTTTGCAAGAACACTCTTACCCCCCCCCCCCCCCCCCCCCCCACAAACACACACACACAAACACACACACACACACACACAAACACAGACACACACATCTAAAAGTTCATCAGCAAAAAAACAGTTACTTCAATTTTTAAATGCATTATAGGAACAACTTGCCTAATCAAATTTAAATACTTTTGCATCATTCTGTATCTAGAACAAACCATTTACCATATCTTTACGCAAAATTCTCCAGCATCATTCACAAAAAAACACCATTATTTATATATTCACATTTCTGTCTCAAAAATATACCTGATCTTCCCATACCCCTATTGGAATAAGCTGTTTGAGCTTGTTCCAATGATGATAAAAAAAAATAAAATTTGTGAAAATTTTTGTTTTCTTGCATGCAAATATATACATGTAGCACATGGAAGATGTCCAAGGCTATCTCTTCACATTCCTTGTTTGTGCTTCATGCTAAACCAGTTTGTCTGCAGAGATAAATTTGCTTTATTAAAAATCATTGGAGATTGGCCACACACCAATGATTTTAAATAAAACTAATTTTAGGTAACAAATGTTGAACTTCAAACAAAATCTATCACTCAACCAGTTAATGTTGATGAGGCATGACATGGTGAAGGTGACCTAAAATACTTCTTAGAGTCACTTTGTCAGGTGAGCGATTAAGGCCACGTGGGGCCTCTTGTTTAGTATTGCAGTCTATTTTAGAATTGGGACAACATTTGTTTAATTGTGCTTTTTCTGATGGTATACCTTTAAGTGATGCCCTGTTTGCAAGATCTCTTAGCTCTTTCCACCAGTGTGTCACTTATGCTACACAATTACTCCTTATACACCTGCAGAGTGAAGTCTTCACCCAAACTAATGCTTGAATCTCACAAAAAGACATAAAAAGTGAAAACAAAGTTTCATCCAGTGAGCCTTTGGGTTCCTTCCACCCAGGGGTCCAGTGGCTAGAACTTTGTCACTGCTGCATATATTTTTGCTTAGAATATGATTTTTCACCAGAGTGGAGATGCCACGCCACCTGTGTTTTAGTAATAATCCCCTCTCCATATTTTCTAACAGTGTATCATTTATATGAAAAAAATTTGATGTTCAGTCAGGATATCACCCCTTGAGTGAACAAGCCACCTTCTGCAATGCTAAAGCATTGCAGGAGGTGGCTTCTCCTCGAGGGATGACATGTTGGTGTGATTTAGTTGTCAATTGCTCTAAAACAGTAGTTGATTATGATTCAAGTTTGCAGGAAATATATTCTGTGCCTTTCCAGGATGGATGGACTGTCTATTGTGTATTATGAATGTCCATAATGTATGTATGTGCGTGCTTGTGTGTGTGCAGGTGTCTATGAGGGTTGTCATAAGGTGTACTAGTGCTTAATCAAATGTGTCTTTTTATTTATTTTTTTAAATATTGGAAACAACTTCATCTCACATTTTAGATGATTTTTTTTCAACTTCTTCATCACTACTTTTCTATTACTAATTTTTTTTGTTGTTTTGGGGGTTTTTTTGCCATTATTTTTTCTTATAAGTTGAGGCCTGTAATCTGAAGTCGTGTGGTGTCTCGGTTGTCATAGGGATCACGGAAGGACTTGTTTATCAGTGTAACTTAGTTATGTATGATCAGTATATGAAGTAGGACCCAGCTGCAAAAACATGGGTTTTACTCCTAATGATTTAACATTTCTTGTTGAACACGTAGCAAATATATCAGTGCTTATCTGCTGGAAAAGACAGTTTCAGCTTCACATGAAAATAGGAAACTTGTCAGAGCCTGGTTACAAAACACCATACAGCCACAGATGCTAGAAATGACTATCGATATGTCTGACGCAAAAGCAATGCCATGAAGTTACTCCCCTTGGAAATCCTTAGAAGTGAAGCAATACTTGTTAACTGCAGTAAACAAGCTTTGTTTTACTGGTTAAATTGGCACCAATGATGAGGCTGAAAATCCTCAAAAATGAGCAACAAGGGTATAAATGATTGACAACACATGATTATATCCATGTTGTGATCACAGTTAGCCAATGTGCAGAAATATGTGACTGAAAACACCAATAAATATGTGAATAAATTAAGTTGCTACAGAGATTATCCCTCCAAAATTTGTGATAAAGAGTCCAGATAAGTTGCTGATTCTAATGGTAGAACTGATGGTCTGCCAATCCTTGTAAACCAAATAAGATTAAATCTTTACCAAAAACTTGCCATTAAAACATAGTTTAGGCCACACAAAGTAGATCTTCTGTTTCTCAGGCCATTATTTGTGAAATTGCATGCGGGCGAGTGTTTTTTTATTTTATTTTTTATTTCAGTAATTTCTTCTTTGCCATCAAAAGTTCATGTTCTTGGTTTATGTTTTTGGCCTCATAACCTACAGAATAGCATGGGTGGTGGTGTATTTCATCATGCTAAAGCATTGCAAAGCCTTCTTGCACTCAAGGGGCAAATTCATCAATTTTTTTAACTTGGGTAAAATATCAGACACAAACCATTTAATTGTAATTTTTTTTAAGTTTAAATTGGTTATAAAAAGAGAGCATGCGGCAGCCAAAAGGACCATGCAGGAGGGACTGAGAAACAGATTTTTTATTTTTTTAGGCCTTTTTCCTCCTCTTTATAAGCTGTATTTTGAATAGGGCTCAGCAAATTTCAGTTTTTGAGTAGAATCAAATTTCAGAATCAAATATTGCAGAGAATTTTAAATCAAACTTCAAATTGAATATCACCTCTTTGTTTAAGTCGCAGATATTGCACTGTCTTACAGCCATGGAATATAATAAATATTGTCAGTTTCCACTCAAGGTGACTTGTCTGTATGGGCAAGACAAGCATAAAAGCAGATTATTCAGAAATGGAATGAAAATAGTTTTGCAAACTCCTTAAACTCTTCTCATGTCATCAGGTCTCTTGTACAGGAGACCTGTGGATAGAAGAAGAGTTTAAGAGGAGACACTTGATAGGATTTGAGAATATCTTGACATTTCCAAAATTTCTGAATCACCTCAACTCAAAACAAATCAATTTACCAGGACGATATTGAATCAAATTTAATTATTCAAGCTTCACAGGGATCCTGTTTGGAGGGAAAAAATGAAAACATTCTAATATTTAAATGGTGATTTCACTGCATTTTATCTATTATATCTTCTTTGACAGAGCTCATTGAGCTCTGTCAAACAACGTACAAGAGAATAAAGGCTCAGGTTATCTCTAGAATGCAGGAAAGTGACCAAATCCCAGTTAATTCCATACTTCTCTTAGGTGAATAACTTTCACTGACAAAGTGGCATTTCAATTAACAGGGTTTTACTGTACCAAATATTAAAAGTCATTTTAGCTGTTATAAAATAATAATATGATGAAAGTTAATTAACCCTTGGACACTGATGTTGAAATACAAAAATTTCAAGCTGCAAACCAGGAATTTAGCCGATTCCATATTGTTTGACAGAGCTCATTGAAATCTATCAGACAAGATTGATTTGGTTAAATTCTCTTTTGCTTTATGGTAAAAATTTGCTGATTAAAATTTTCAGTATTTTGACTTAGATGTGTAGAGGGTTAACCCTTTACTTTACATTCATAGAAGATGGCGCAAACATTTTTCTTGAGTAACTAGAAATGTTCATCTTTGTCCATTAACCTAACGAGTCGGCTGCATCCATAGTGTAATTTACAAATTAAGCAGTTGAAAAAAATTTCAACAAAACCATATCATGTGGCCCCTCATTGGAACGAGCTCATCGAGCCAGGCACCAGCCTATGGGGATTTTAGAGATACTTCATGTCTCCCTCCAGAAAAATAGGGAGACTGCAGAGTCAAGTAGGGAGACTTCATAGGCAAGTGTAGAAAATTAAGAATATTTATGTACCACCCCCTGCCGTCCCTTCATATTTTCAGCCTGTGATCCTCCATTAACACCCGATTAGTCCACGTCCAGTTGTCTATGATGCATCTATGCCAGGTTAGAAAATCACAAAGTAATTATTGATGTAAAACTGCTACCCTCTCCTTAATGTCCCCTCCACTCTTCTTCGTGCCAATCCCCCAGCACCCTCCTGTGGTTGCCTTTCACCAAAGTCTACTATTACTAAGCTAATAATTTCCTAAGTCGGAAAGTGTGAACAGGACCAGATGTAAAGTAGGATGCTTGGAAGGTACTTTTTCAAGATCCTTCATATGCAAACTTGTGCCCTGCACAAAACTTTTCTTGTCATCACTAAAGCTTTTTTTCACATGTTTCAATTCCATTTGTGTTTTTCTGGGAATATATGGCCCAACAGTTAACAGTCGTCAGCAAAAAAAAATAAAATTACAGTGTTAGAATATATGTCCATTGTGTATACATTTTCAGCAGAGAATTTTGGGCATCCTAAGCTACGTAATCTACTTTCAAACTGGGTTATTTTGTCGAGTCACGTAAGTCACCTATTTTGGTTTCGGAACAAAATAGAAATAAAAAATCCGCAAAAAGCGACAATGGACAATTGATTCTCCTGTGAGTTCAAATAAATGGTCGCTTATTTGACGAATGAAAATTTCCATTTATCACACTCATACACATTCGATTCTTGAAAATAATTGTTTTTATGTAAACCTCAGATCACTCAGTTCAGTCTTTCCTCATTTTGGCCAATTTTTAGAGGGCGACTTGTAATCGCCCCGACTATTTTTCAAGGCAACTTTGGGCTTAGAAGGGCGACATAATCACCCTAGTCGCCTTCACAGCTGGTCCCTGCATTGAGCTTGTTCAAATGAGGGGATCTCATGATATGGTTTTGTTAAAATTGGTTGAAAAAGCAAAACTTAAATTAATAAATTTTGATATCGTCTGCATGGGGTAAGGGGTTAGTTAAAACACATAGCTGATTACCCTTTGTTGAGCTTGTTCCAATGATGGGTTATCAGCTATGATGTAGGTGCCGAAGTTGAAAAAAAAAATTAAAATATTTGAATGGTATTTTTGGGAATAGTGCTGGACAAATATGGTCATTAAGTAAGGTAATGGATTAACCCTTTAACTGGTTGAGTGCTAGATTTCCCCGTGGGAACCCCGGGAAGTAAGCAGCACTTGTTTACTGCGGTAAACCAGTTCCGCTTTACTAGTAAAATAGGACCCAGTCACCAATGCTTGGGGTGAAAGTCCTCTAAAATGGGCAACATGTTGATCAACGATTGACTATCCTTGACTTCATCGCCATGTTGTGTCACGATTAGCCATTGTGCATAATTATGTGACGTTAACCACCAACAAACAAACAAACAAGTGCTAGATTATTTTTGGAAGTTGGAATTTGTTCATATAGATTTGCATTATTAAAAATTATTGGAGAGTGCCTTAAGGCACTCTCCAATAATTTTTAATAATGCAAATCTATATGAACACAATTGTATTTTCTTATGACTGAATAGGAAATTTGTGTAAAGAATATGAAGACTTTAGTATGGTACCCTCATGTTTCTTGAAAGCCATGATAGTGGCTTCCAGCACTCAACCAGTTAAGGCCTTTTTCCAATTTTTAAAACCTCAGTGCCATCATGATAAGGTCCTGCTGACACTAGACATATTTTTACCTAGACAGTGGGTTTTTTGTGAGCAGAAATCACTGCTGTTTCCTGTGGTCTGGTGGGCATTCAGGACGATTGTCCACACCCTTGAAGGTTAAAAAGTAAGATGTGAAAATATACTTATTTTCACTTTTCTTTTTGGTATTTTGGATGTTTTTATTTCACTACTGGTAATTTTTTCAAGTGCTTTTCATCTCTCCTCTTCAAAACATTGATGTGAAGTCGAGAGATGAAAATCACTCAGACAGAATTAAATTTTTGTTCTTTTCAGTAACAGACACAAGTGCTAATTTCATATTGAGGAGAGTTGTGATGAAAACATTGAAAAAATACTTTGCTGTGAAATAAGCCATGATATTTATTATTGCACATTTGATATTTCAAGCTCCAGGTATGTTTCTGAGAATGCAAGTGTATTACAAAACATGTAGATAATTTTTTAGTACCATGATGTAAATCACAACAGATAAATTAGGACAAATGAGATAAAATTAAATAATGTTTTTTTTTTATATGTTTCCTTTTTGTCAAGTTGATTTCTTGTGTTTTTAGTAAATCCATAGTTATGAAATTTTGTGAATGCAGTGCCTGGAAATAACCTGCAAATGATCATTCAGGTTACGTGGGGGTTACATCAGTTGTAAAATTTGTGAACAAAATACAGGTTACAACAAAGCAATATAATGTAACTTGATTAACCCTTTACCCAACATATCGGCCGTATCCGCCCGTGTAATATGCAAAATCAGCAGTTGAAAAAAATATTATTTTTCAAAAATTTCAACAAAACCATATCATGTGACCCCTTGTTGGAACGAGCTCATTGATATGGTTTGATTGAAATTTTTTGAAAAAATGATATTTAAAATAATAAATTTTGATATCGTCTGCAATGAGTAAAGGGTTAAATTGCTATCTTGTATGTTTTGCCAGAGTGACTTGCCAATCTTTCGGGACAATCTCGACTCAAAGGTTGAGCATTGCATCCACATATGAATAGAATGGCAAGATGTTTTCATTTTGAAAGGATTTCTGCCAAAATAAATAGCAACAACTAACACATGACCATGCTTTGGCGAGATCGTTCATTAGTTTTCGCTACTTTTTTTTTTTAAGATTCAAAACAGCATGACAGTCATAGTGAAAATAGTAAAATAGTAATCCTGTCTTTTGTTCTCTATCACTATATCGTCCTTTGTGCACTCACCTTCAACCGCTGCTAACTCTGCATGTGATAGGTAAGTTGGAGAGTGACATTTGCTCACCACTGCTCATTGGTTTTCTCTGGCTTCCTCCACCCATAAAACTGCCTGATCTGATATGACCCTGGCTGTTGAAAGTTTTGTTAGACCCTAATAAACAAAGAAACAACTTGTGTTGCAGTCATAATATAGCCGTAGGTGCTGAAAGTGACCTTAAACACCAATAAATACTTAATAGATAAAGCAAGAGTAATCTGTAGTGACATATGAATGGCAGGCAAATTTCAAACCTCTTGATATTTTATACTGTTAACCCTCTTCACACAGATGTCAAAATACTGAAATTTCAAGCAACAAATTTTTCCCGTAATTCAACTAGGAAATTTAACCAATTCCATCTTGTTTGACAGAGCTCAGTGAGCTCTGTCAAACATGATGGAATTGTTTTAAGTTCTTAGTTGCTTTATAGGGTAATTATTTTTTTGAACTTTTGATATTTCAACAACAGTGTGTACTTGGTTAAATAGCAGTAAATAAATAATTGATTTGAATGAAAAAAATGAAACAATGTTATAGTTATGTAGAGAAAAATATTGTTTCTGTTTCTGAAACATATTTTGAGCTATAGTCATCTGTAGTCAAACTTTTTTCTTGAAGTGCTGTCAGCTGTTCTAAAAGGAAAGATATAAATCATTACATGTTATTTTATCTCATTTATCTTGAAGAAATATGTAGATAACATTTGAATATGAATGATGAATCTGTGTGAGAAGATTATGTTTTACTTAGAGTTCAAGGTTTTTGGTGTATTTTAAATATATTGAGGCCACACACAAGGCTGTTTGAGTGTGGGTTCTTGCACAGTTGAGTTCTTAATGATATATCTCATGTTTCCATCTTTTTGAGGCTGATCTCATTTTCATTGAGTCTTTTTCATCCCCTATACAGAGTATAATATGCCCAGGTCAATTTGGTACACTGCCACCTGGTGGGTAGACATCTGTTGACTTGCACACATAATTCTTTACCAGACAAGACTAGTGGACAACAACACCTCTGCACACTGATATCAAAGTATCAAAATTTTAAGGTACATATATTTTCCTTCATGCATCTTGGAATTTAACCAATTCAATCTTCTTTGACAGTTCTCAATCAGCTCTGTCAAACCAGGCTGAATTGGTTGAATTCCTTGTTGCATTATGGGAAAAATTTGCAGTTTGAAGTTTTGACATCAGTGGGCAGAGGGTTAATAATTACTGATTTTCATTTTTGCTTCAAAAACATAGCTTAAGAACTCTCATTGGAACAAGTTCAGGGAGGTCATTCCGGTGAGTGGTCAAAATCTATGTTTTGGCGGTAAAATTGAAAAGACTACTTCAAAAAATAGAATTGTGATTTTTCTGTACAACGATGCCATATTTGGTCATTACTTTTATTCTGTGCATGGTTAAATATTTGAGCAGTAGAAACATGAAGACTACTTGGTGGTCCATGAGCTGCAAATTAATCTTTTGCGTTCTCAAGTTCCAACTTGTCTGACAGGTAAGAGCTGATGTCCACCTACTGGATGACTGGGTATATAATCACTGTGTGCGTACTGAACTCCACACAGTATCCTTGTTCACCACTTTTGCATCATTAAAGAAACTCCTGTTAAACCTTTACCTAATGAATCAGCTGAATCCACAAATGTAATTTACAAATTGAGCAGTTGAAAAACAATTCTACAAAATCATATCATGGGACCCCTTCATTGGAATGAGCTTGTCGAGCTTGTTCCAATGAGGGGCCATGTGATATGGTTTCGTTAAAAAAGATTTTTTAATTTTTTAAGAAATAATTCATTTAATGTGTTTTGATATCGTATGCATTGGGTAAAGAGAGAATGGAATTTGTTTTCTTTAGATATTTGGAACAAGTATCATTTTTTCCATTTTCATCATTACCATTTGATGTAAAAAATGAAGAATTATGTATGTTATTCACCAATTCTTGTTTGAAAAAAGCTTCCTCAGTACTGATAAACAAGATTTTATTCTAAATTGACAGTCCCTTTGCATGTTAATCAGAGATAGCAACTGCCTTGGACACTTATTCTTGGAGTGAGCTCTTGGAGAGAGTACATCCCAACAATCATCATCCTGCTGCAGGCATGTCAACCAGTACCTGTATCGGTACCGCCGGTTCCCTCATGCTCCAACCAGTACCAGTGCTGAAGCTTTTGTCCCGCCAGTGCCGGGACAAGATTATTTTATGGGGAAATTCCTTATTGAATGAGGGTAAACAGTCTGATAATTGTGTATGGCACACTTGCACGATATACTTTTAACTTATTTGTGAATGAACATACCAAAATACTCCACAGGTGCATGTTCTATCTGCACCACAACTCGATAAGGCCAACCATTTTGACTTTTCATACATCACATCAACAGGCTACGACATAAGCCGTAACCTTTTGGTTAGGTTTTGGGGGAGGTTACGTGTTTGTATAAACTCGAGACCTATTATTAGGTTACGAGAGGAAACTGATTACCTTAATAATTTACCTTATATCTACACTACGGAAACCTGCAGGTTATGGTATGCTAGGCACACCGTAACCTATTTTAAGGTTACGGTGTATGAAGCTTATATCAGTCCCTGCATCAAAGACACTGGAAGTGCCGTCATCTGCTACTTCAAAGAAACTATTCTGTGGTGACATCAGAGTAATCATAAAGCATGATCTTCATGCTTTATGATTACTTTGATGTCACCGCAGAATAATTGGACTGGTTTGACTTGTGATCTTGGAGACTGGCGCGGTTTAAATGTGAATTTCTGCCATCTGATTGTGATAGGTCATCCACTTGTTGATTTGTCCTGGTACCGGTACTGGTTTCGGTGGGACAGGCTCTGTTCCGTCCTGGTACCAGTTATGTTGGAACCGGCGGTACTTTGACATGCCTGTTCTGCTCACAAATTCAGTGAAAATATTAAACACACTAGCCTTGAACAAGGATTCTTGGAATACTTATTTTTCAGAGTGAAAATATTCAAATATCTTTGCGCTGGCATTTACCACTGTTCTGGAAGAAACAAAGAGCAAGATTATCTTGAGAAGAATTTTCTTGAAAAAACAACTTATTTCCACTGGTGCAATATTATTAGAAAGTAGGTAATAAACTGTTATTAGAGAGCATGGTGACCCAGAGGTTAGGGCATTAGACTTCAAACTGAAAGGTCCATGGTTCAATCCCCACCAGCAGTAACTACATTGTGTCTTTGGGCAAGCCACTTTATCCCCATTGCCCATATGGGGGCACTATGGTGCTATGTACTAGGACATACTGCCCATCAATTATGCACTTGCCTTCAACCAATGCTAACCCTGCTTGTACAGAGTTATTATGTTGGGGAGTGTGGCAGTTGCTCGGTGGTTTTCACCAGGTTCTTTGGCTTCCTCCACCCATAAAACTATCCAATACGAGGTGACCCTGGCTGTTGACAATGTCATTAAACCCCAATAACTTATAAATAAATAGAAGATATTAAGAGCAAATTTTCTTGCAGTTGTTCACGGATTTATTTGCTCTGGAGTTATATTATTAGAAAGCAGATTATAAACTATTATTGCCATGCTCTAATTGCGTCTGTCATATCTTTTTTTGCTTATGAGTTAAGTGTTGTTTGACAGATTGTTGATCACATCACAGCCTACAGTTTGTGGAGTGTGTATGTTATTATAACTAAAATCTTGTGGGTCAGATTTTTCCCCAGCAGTTAAGTATAATTTTTGAAAAATAACGCAAGCTGTACCAGCAAACTTACAGCTCGCGAACCAATGGGTGGCAGATATGGCTGTTATGGTGTAACCCACTGGTCCATGGGCTGAAAGTTTGCTGATGTTTCCAGTGCAACTGTAAATATCCATCGGATGGAAAATCCCCCCCTACCCAGTTTTATTAGGAATCCAGTCTCCCCAAGTGGCATAAATAGTTCTGTCAAGCAAACTTCAAGAATTAATTGTAGTCTCTTGAGATTGGTATTGGCACTAAACCATTAACCCTTCACATAACACAACTAAATGTTGCGAAAAAAGCATTTCGAATAAGCTAAATATATTTTTATTTTTGCCTAAAAAACATCGCTATTGGCCCCTCACTGGAACAAGTTTGATGAGCTTGTTCCAATCGGTCATGAGCTATGTTTTGGGAACCAAAAATTCAAAATATGATAAAAAGTTTATGCAGATTTGGTGAATAGCACTTGTTGGTTATGGCTGTTACATTGGGCAAAGGGTTAAGAAAATTCTTGTTTATTCAGTAATTCTGTTATTTGAATATTTTTTCTGACATTCAACTGTTGAATTAATAAGGATCCATTGTACATATGTTTTAAAATAAGTTTTAAATATTTTTTAACGAAACTTGATTTTAACTCAGTTTCCGCTCTTCAATATACTCTGAAACCCTTTTAATCCTTAACCCTTTACCCAGCGAATCGCCTGCATCGGCCCACGTAATATGCAAATTCAGCAGTTGAAAAAATATTATTTTTCAAACAATTTCAACAAAACCATATCACGTGACCCCTCTTTGGAACGAGCTCGTCGAGCTCATTCCAACGAGGTATAACATGATATGGTTTTGTTGAAATTTTTTGAAAAATTAAAAAAAATGACATTTCAAATAATAAATTTTGATATCGTCTGCGTTGGGTAAAGGCCTAATTCTAATTTTGATCACCTTTTTCTTCAACAAAATGGGTGCCTTAGCATAGAGACTTTAGGTACCCTTGCAACTTACATTCAAAGTACCTTAACAGTTGTTTCTATGCAAGTCTTGGCTGCATATAGAGGCAGCCAAGACTTCCCAAGAAACAACTGCAAAAAAGCGATGGGATGTAGACTGTCAAAGTCTTGAGGCTTTTAAGAGTTAAAAATTCATGATGGGTTCAAAATAAAAAAAATCCTCTGTATAACAGAAGTCAGAATATGCTGACATCCACAAACAATTTTTTACTGATTTGCAATTGTTTTCTCATTTTGTTCACAACTAAATTCATCATCTTTGCAGATCTTTGTAAGAAATTTTGAGAAGTTGCTTAACTTTTATTTTTAATTTTCAATAATTAATTTTCTTCTCATTTTGCACACTGCATCTCAGTTTGCTACCTTTGCAAGAATTATTGAAATATTTTTTTAAACTTCAGTTATTTGTTAGTACTACTCATTTATTTCTCCAGTACCATTCAAGCTATGTCATCAGTCAGTCTCAAATTTCACTTCTGTTTCTTTTTATTGATATCTACCAATTATGGTTCATTTGTTCTTGGAAAGTTCTCATTTATTTCTTTCCCCCAAAAAGATGGCAGATTTTAATTTTTTTTTTCAGTTAGAAGCATTGTTAGAGATTAACAAAACTTTTTCTTTATCAGTGATTCATTGTTACAAAAATAGAAACATGAATTTTCTTGGATTTATTTTATGCACTGCTCTATTAGCCCCTTATCTGACACAACTAGACACAATAACTATTAAAAACAACCTTGAATAACTAAAAAAAATATTTATTTCCCCACCAACATGAACTTGTTCCAAAGAGGGGACATAAGATACTTTTTGAAGGTAAAAATTGAAAAAATATTAAAATTTTACTTGATCACAACTAAACACACCTCGGTAGCAGTAGGAATGGGGGGGTTGTCCCAAGAATATTACAACTTCTGAAAGGCACAATAAACACTAACAACCTTCCAGCTCATGGACGTGTCTGCTTTCCTGATGGTCCATGTGCTAAAAGGATGCAAGTGCAACTGTAATATCCAACTGACAGGAACTCCCATCCTCTACCCTCCTCTTTGTTGTGATTGCACCTTCCTCATAATGGATATCTCCTTTCTTTAGTGGTTTGAACTCCTGTTCTTTTAATTCAGTATTTCATAACAAAAGGCCAGATCATATTCTCATGAATTTATCATTGGATTAAGTCATAGTTGTTCATTTGATAAATTAGCCACTTTTATTATCGGGTTGAGTGCTAGAATCTACTATGGTTTTGAGGGAACCAGAGCAAAACCCTATGTTTTCCTTGCTCATGTTTCTTATTCAGTCAAATGCAAATAATATTTTGTTTATATGAATTTGTTCTATTACAAATTATTGGAGAGTGTCTGTGTGCACTCTCCAATAATTTGTAATAAAACAAATTTTGAGTAACAAATTCAGACCACTAAAAATAATATAGCCCTCAACCAGTTAAAGACAAATACTTAACCCTTTACCCAACATATTGGCTATAAATGACCAATGTGATTCTCAAAACTGTCCTTAAAAATTTATTTTTTTCATTTTTGTTGAGCTTCTTCCAATGAGGGGTCATAAGCTATGCTTTTGAGGTGAAAAATTAATTTTTTTTAGTTGTTCAAGCATTATATTTCCAATTGTTATCTCCTATTCACATGAGCAGAGTTCCCACGTGGCCTTGGATTCAAATAAGATATCCTGGAAATTATGTTGGGAGACCTCAAAAAGCCTTGAATATTCAAGAAATAAAAATGCTGATGAAGCCTATAATCATAATAATATGGCTTTATATGCTAGAGTTTGTGAATGCAGGGCCTTAAAAATCCTTGAATTTGGCTGTTGTAAGACCTTGAAAAATGCAAGAACATATCAGGAAACGGCCTTGAATAGCCTTGAATTTTATCAGTCCTTGCCTGTAGAAACCCTGATAAGGTAATGGTTAAACGAAGAAATTCAACTTTGCCTTGTAAAATAAGTCTTTCAGCCAGTACTTAAAGATGTGGACAATTAACTACTTTTCTATTCACCCTTTACCTAACATACAGAAGCTCAGAAACATAGCTTATGACCCTTTATTGGTGCAGGCGTGTTGAGTTCATTCCAATGAGGGATCATAAGCTATGTTTTTGGTCCAAAAATAAAACTTCTGTTATTCTTGGGTAAAGGGTTAAAGTTAGTGAGTTAAAAAAAAAAAAAAAAGGTTTAGGGCCTCCAAGTTTATTAACATATTTAAATCATTGGCTGCCCACAAAAGGATGCAGGTACCTGATTTACCTGAATTCATAAAAACCTACTCCTGCATTATTTACTTTGAAACAAGACAAAACTAGATTGTTATGGTGCTTAGACCAAAATGAAATTCTAGTGTTTCTAGCATGTTACACGTGACAAACCTTTAGGTGTGAAATGAAAAAGCCAAGATGGGAAGGGTGAATTATGAATGAATCCCTGGGAGTGGGATGGACAATTAGAGAGGAAACTCTGCCAATTATTTATATAATTGTACAGTTTTTTGTCCAAATGACCTTTCACTTCCTTTTTACTTTGTCATAAAATCGAGCCGTGGTTGCTTAAAACCCTTTACCCAACGTTAAAGGCCAAAACCAGCCAGCGCTATTCTCAAAAATCCCCAATTAATTTTCATTATATTTTCATATTTTTGTCTCAAAAACATAGGTTATGACCCTCTTTGGAACGAGCTCATCAAGCTCGTTCCAATGAGGAGTCATAAGCTATGATTTTGGGCCAAAAAATTCTAAAAATTAGTTACTCAAGAACTTTGTTTGTGAGTGTCATCTGCTTTTCATGTTAGGTAAGGGGTTAAATGCATTTTTTCCCCATTACATTGAGTCGTGAATGCTTAAATGCACAGTAAGAGACAATAGTAATCATCTGTCAAATGAATGACATTAGTTTGAATTTTTACCTTCCCTTATTCAAGTCTGTTTATGATCATGGTGGCTTATTTTAAAAGTTGTGGTGAACTATTAAGCATTGTTGCAACGAACTTCCGGGTGGAAATCCTCTGAAGTAGAGCCTTACTTGTTGTTTGTTGTCCACAAGTTCTGCTTCATTAGTATAGTAGAACCTGGTAACCAATGTCTTGGGTAAGTCTTCCGCATTGTGCTACTTAGGTTTAAACGATTGGTTAAAACTGCCACTTGAGCAACAGTCATTATATTGACTTGGATGACTCACAATAACAAATAAACAACAACAAAAAATTGCAAATTTCTCCCCACTGAGGCAAGGCTAGACAGAAAGAAACTGAATGCAATTCACATTGTTTATATTCTCTTTAAGAATATAAGTAAATATAGAAATGATGAAAAGGAAATTAACGCTTTCAATATATGCATCAAATTATCTAGTCAGTACATATAAATCTCCACAACATCCAACGGTGCTTGTCTCTTGTTGTAGAGTAGTTCTAGTTTTCTTGTGAAATGGGATCAACATCCTTTAATAACAGATAAACAATTGACTGAGCTTGATGCTGTGCTTCCAATTGTCATGAGATAGCCTTAGATAGCCTTAGGTTTAGTAGAATTTTTTCGCACTTCACATACAATTGCCATTCACAGCCATTTGGTACTTACTCAACTTTAAATTGTTTATTAACCCAATACCTAACACAATATTTAAAAAAAATAAATTTAACATTTTTTGAAAACAAATTTCACAACGAGCTGGTTCTAATGATATCCATATTTGTGTGGTTTTATTGAGAAACATCCGAGATATTTTAGACTCTGGTAGGCTTATTCTGGTTAATTTACTGGCTGTTTTTGGCCACTGTGTTAGGTAAAGGGTTAAATATTGTTAAAACCAGCTGCTGTTTTTATCAGCAGCCCAGAGTTACTTGACCCTTACATGTGATTTCTTTACAAAGTTGATGATGATCTGTATAATGGTGACCAGCCAATGAAAAGGGCTCTGAAGCTCTTTCCAGCAGCATGACACAAAATCACATTTCTTGAGCAAATGCAAATATATACCAGGCTTCTGTCATCAGTGTAAGAAGACCACAATAATGAGAGATAAGGAGGTTCTCTATACAATTTTTTAAACATATAATTTTATGTTTTGTTTCTTTGTTCATTGGAGTTCAACAATTCATTTATTTCCCAAGTCAAATATTGGACGGTTATATATGTATGGACGGATCCCAAGTTCCCAGAGAGAAATTGTAACAATACAAGTCCTTACAGACTAAATCAAAAATAATATGAAGCACATCCACTGAGTATGAAGCCATCAAGTTGCAGTACCTTCACCTCTGAGTAAAGCCCAAATATGGACTTCCAGCACTCTACCAGTTAAAGGTTAAGAGTCAGATAGAGAGATTAACATTTTATAATTCTCTGTATGAGGTGTTATAAATTGAGTTACAAATATGTTACACCTGAAGTCCCTCTATCCCAACTTCACCATATGTGAAAATTGACTTACAAATATGTTACACCTGAAGTCCCTCTATCCCAACTTCACCATATGTGAATCTTGTGAAGCTTCACATTGCATTGATGTATTTTAGGAGCGGTATACACAACATTCCTGTGGGAACCCCAGTAAATGGAGCAGCGTTTGGTTACAGAGGTAAACGAGTTCTGTTTTACTAGTAGAATATGACTTGGGGTACGTTTCCGTGGGCCATTCCGAATTCACCCGACTAGTGTGTCATGCGCAGTTCAATTATAGAATCTTATTCTCAAGGAAACGTTCAATTGACGTTAAATGATATTCAGAATAATTGATATGGATCAACATTGCGTTTCTCGTCGAAGAATTAACGGACAACACAGAAAAAGTTGGTTGCGTTATCGATAGCTAACAAGAATTATTCCGTGCACAGGCACTCGACAAATTATATCAGATTTGATAATTTTTAATAAAATATATATTATATTATCAATACTAAAAAAATTAGTGTTGATAATATAACATATATTTTATTAAAATTGAAATCTGATAATTAGTCGAGTGCCTGTGAATGGAAGTAGATTCGACACTTAATTTAACTGCAATGTGCAAAACCTTTGGAAACTTTGAACCTTGCAATAGCTTTCAACAATGTTTTATTTTATGGTAGAGTGAGTCTCAACACCGAATTGGAATTATAAGAATAGTCTGAATTTATTTTTGAATGGTAGAGTGAGATGTGGCTGAAACAAATTGGTCTCAACACCGACACGGAATTATAAAGATAGTCTCAGTTTATTTTTCTATGAAATTATGGAGCTAAAGTACAGACTTGGGTACGAGGATAAGGCGTCGCCTCACAGAAACTTGGCCAGCAAATATACATGGGGCCAACAGGAGTCATGTGTCATGTTATGTTATTTCTAAATAGGTCAGTTTCGCAGTGTGTATTTGGGGCAGGGGAGGGTCCGGTCAAAATGCCAAGTTGCAAAATTTAATCATCTACTGGATGAAGATTTTATGCGTGTGGCTGTGGTGTGCTGAAGAACAGGGAATTAAAGAGTTCGAAAGATTTCCCGTTTGATACGGCAGTAAAACTCGCAAGAAGAAACGGAGGTAGGGGCGGGCGTTGGATACCAGTCACAAAAAGTCGACTAAAGACCAGGTGGCTGTCAAATGTTTGGGCTTGGTGTATAAAGTCGGTAGAGCTGCATGGGACTTGTTCCGAGTCCTCGCCTGTTAAAGCAAATGGGCCATAGCAGTACAATGTTACATGGGGTAAAGCATGATAAGGCCCATTTGGGTGGGGCGCAATTCTGTAGTCGCGGTTGAGTCAAAGAGGCCTTGTAGGCTACTAGAGTGACATTGCAGAGTCATGGGCACGGGTGACGTCAGAGCGAGAAGGCGGCTGTGCACTGAGAATGCTTGTGTCTTTGTAACAATGGAGGTGTGTGTGTGTGGGGGGACGGGGGGGGGGGGGGGGGGGGGGGGGTACAGTGTTATATAGGGTAAACAGGCTACGGAAAGAAGGCGTTGTGCAATAGCCTCGGTAAAAGCATCGGATCAAGCTGTATTGGAAAGGCCCAAAAGCCCCAGCGACGTTAAGCCCCGCCGACTGACAGATCACATCCTGGAAAATTCAACGGATTTGTTTACGTAAATAAAACTGCTTCAGTGGTCATGGACCTTCTTCAGAGACCCTTACCATAGGCATGGGGATACACGTGGGCTTCTAGCCATATACTGTACATACCAACACATACCACTCTATACTTTACAAGGTCTGTACCCAGTCACATAAGCCTTGAAATCCCATTCTAATACCACATCTGTGAACCATAAAGGTTTTATTTGCACAATCGCGTACGAAAGGTTGATAGTTGCACAGATGACGGAACTTGTCAATTCTTTTCTTAATTTGCACACGTGTAACATGAAGGGACGAGGAGGAGTGCATCCCCCACCACCCCACCCCCAAACCCCAAAAAATCACAATAATTGTCACCCCTGGAGGCATGCATGTATGCTATTTGTCGTGTGTGAGTGGAATGGGCGTATTTTAGCTTACAGTACTGACCACGAAAACACCATTCTGAAAGGTTCTGCTGTGACATTTTCACGATACCACCCCCCCCCCCTCCCCGCCCCCCATCTCCATCCCCAATTACATAACTTCTGCAATTGCAATTCCGTAAAAGAAGACATCTTTCGGTCCCACCACTTTCCTATAATAAAACCCAATCAATCAGATTACTAAACTGTTATAACAGATAATTAGTTTGTTTATTGAGGGTTGTGGAACTTTCGAATGCCAAGGCCATATCGTGTCTGGTTGAATGCACGCGTGCCATCAATGCGCAGCACATCTAAGAACGTGCCATCAACGCGCAGCACATCTAAGAACACTTTGCATGTGTGCCCCTGTGTGCACAGTTTGGAGTGACTTGCTCAGTGTCACAATGCAAGTGGTATGGACCTCTTTCGAACTGTCGACATACCGGTCACAAGTCCGATGCGCCAGTCATTGAGCCACCTTGCTCCGCATTAGTTGCTTTTAAAAGATAACTATAACCGATCATTAATTGGTAAAAATAGATAAGGCCAACTTCATCTGTCACAACAGAATATTAGTTGGCTATAACTGTATAAAAACTGTTAAAAACAGATTATTAGTTGGTTATAACACATTACTAATTTGTTAAAACAAATTATGAATCTGTTATAAAAGTTTATTAATCTGTTGTAACAGATAAATAACTGGAGACGTGTTGGCACTAATTCGCCACCGTTGAAAACAAATTGTGGCCTCAAGATTTGTGATGTGCAAAACTATTTAGTCAGTGCGCCATACTGTGCATGTCTAGAATAACCTTCATTTTTCCTCGAGAGGTGGATTAACAGAATGCATTCCGAATAGTATTCCAGAATACTTTTACTTGAACAGAACGACACGAATCACATTCTGCCTTATCTGCACATGTCCAGAATAACACTAGTATTCTCGAATGGCCCACGGAAACGTACCCTTGGTAACCAGTAGTAAAATAGGATTTCGTAAACAGTACCTGGGGTGGAAGTCTTCAAAGGTGGGCAGCATAGGTATAAACAGTTAGCTAGATTTGACTTTATATTTGTGTTGTAGTCATCATGTAGTCATAGATGCTGAAAGTGACCTTGAACTCCAATAAATAAATGATAGATAAAGCAAGAGTAATTTTCATCGAATTACGAATGGTTGAAGGAGACCCAATTTTAAAACTCTTCGTATTTTATAATCCAGTTGGTGCTACCCATGAGAACCCCAGAAAGTGGGGAAGGGCTTATTTACTGTGGAGTACTAGTTCTGCTTTATTGGTTTAATAGTCACCAGTAAACAATAAATGGATTGAGAGTTGTTAAACCTTTACTAATGAATCGGTCAAATCCATTTGCGTAATTTACAATTTGAGCAGTTGAAAAAAAAGTTATTTTTCAAAAAAATTTTCGAAAAACATATGTGACCCCTCATTTGAACATGCTAATCACACTCATTCCAATGAGGTGTCATATGGTTTTGTTGAAATTTTTTTTAAAATTGCAAAAAAAACCCTAATTAAAATAGAATTTTGGTACCATGTGCTGTGGATAAATTGTTGACAGTCAACAGCATAATTTCGATCGGTCAACTAAACTGGACATGGTTCTTTTATTGCAGTTGTGTTATACATATGGAATAATGCTTTTGACATTGAACCCCAGTGAACAAACAAAAAGAATTATTTTTCAGATCAATCTTATGATGGTTTTAAAATCAAATGGCGATTGTCGTTTCTGTTACACTTCAGTTTATGTTTCATTATACACTCAAAATACACACATCTGGACTAATTTAGCCCTTTTAAAATTACTGACCAGTTTTATGGTCGAACACCATGATGTGCATTACTATTCTAGTTCACATGTATTTCAGAGGTGCCCTCTGTGACACGGATAATTTGTTGGGCTTTCTTTTGCTAGGTGCATGATCTGTCCTTTTGTAACATACTGTAGGAAAGGCCTGGAGAGACAAAAGACGACTTGAAATTCGGGTTGTTATTGGCTCTTGATAGATGGAAAAAAATACATATCTTATTTGAACCCTTGACACTATCATGTCGATAATGCCAAAGTTTTTGGCAGAAAACTTCTCAATGTATAGAATAGAACAAATTATATCTAGTTAGACAGTGCTCATTGAGCTCAATGAGCTCAGTCACACAGGTTCTAATTTGTGAAATCCTTAATCCCAGATGGGCAAAATTGAGTCACAGAAAATTCTCTTATTCTATTAACAGGAGTATTTCATTAACAGGGATTTGATTATCTTCCTGTATGCTAGAGATAAACTGAGCATTTATTCTGTTATATCTTGTTCGACAAGATTTATTGGACTAAATGGCTGTATTGGATATATTGAGGCCAAATAGGTATATAAACCAGGGGAATTTGATAACTGTCAAGAGAATTTTTCAACATATTACAAAAGTTTTTATTCAATTAACAGGAGTTTACTCTATAACATACATGCAATTAACAGGTCAAATTTGTACACTGAAGGTATGGTAAATGGTATTTATTTGAAAGTTATATTCAATTCACATGGTTATTCAGTTAAGAAATATTCATTAAAGTTGGCTCCACTGTACCACAAAAGTGCTTGGAGTTACATTAATTCGGCTCTGAACCAACCAACTCTTCCAATTTATGTCCTTGAACTGATGTGGAAGTTTCTCTTTTGTAAACATTGTTTTGAAAGGGTTAAGTAGTCCAGCTTTTATTGACAAAAGTGGTATTATTCCACCAAATAATACAAACACTGCACTCACTTCATTTCACAGGATTATAGTTTTATTTCAGTTTTATTTTGTATTGTGCAATTTTTATTTCTGAGCTCTTGATTTTATTGAATTCTCCATTGAGCCCCAAGGAAATGTACAGTGTGGCCACCGTGGACTTGCCATTTTCCACGGGGGGCAATATTTCCATGGATGCAATAATATTAGATTCCAAAACTAATTATTGGAATAATGGTCAAAAATTTAATTAATGAAGCACCGGGTACAACCAGGTGCTTCATTAATTAAAATTTTGCTGATAATGATCTTTATTACCTGGTAAACGCATGTGTGGCCATCACTACCCTCATGTGGATTATGACCAATCCACATCAACTGTACTGTAATAGTGCTTGTCAACTAAGGATGAGTAATCATATACATTGATTAATAAGTTTTAGACTGTCTCTGGGCTTGAAGCCATAATCAGGGCTTTTATTATTTAAAAGTGAAACACATTCATATCGGGATTCATGCAGGTCTTTCAATTTCTTGAAAGTCATGGACTTTATTTAACCCAATGAACAGGATATCAAAATTTGTTATTTTAATTAGTGTTTTTTCAAATTTTTCCCAAAATTTTAACAAAACCATATCATGTGACCCCTCACTGGAACGAGCTCAGTGTGCAGACGGTTAAACTCTTATCTGTTTTCGTTAACATTTCTTTTAATCCTTTACCTATTGAATCTGCTTCCACATGGGAACATCAGGAAGTGAAGTAGTGCTTGTTTACTGTGGTAAACAATCTTTGTTTTACAGGTAAAATAGGACCTGGTAACCAATGCCTGCAATGGAAGTCCTCTAAAATGGGCAACATGGGTATAAACGATTGGCTGTACTTGACTTTTCATCCAGGTTGCTGTCACGAGTAGCCATTGTGCAGAAATATTCGACCTTAAACACCAATAAATAAATAATTACCGAATCTGCTGCATCCGACCACATAATTTAGAAACTACACATTTGAAAAAGAAAAATTGTTTAATAAAATTTCATCAAAACCAAGCTCCTTAAGCTCGTTACAATGAGGGACCACATGATACGGTTTTGCTGAAAAAAAATTGAAAAAATAATTAAAATAAAAAAAATTTGATATCTTGTGCTTTGGGCAAAGGGTTAACCCTTTTCACTGGTGAGGTTTTGAATGGTATTGTTTTCAAGAATTCTTTTGCCATAGCTATTACCAAAAATCACCATCACATTTTAATTTTTTGCATTAAAAACATAACTTATGACACCTCATTGGAAGATCTTGGGCTCTTTCCAATGAGGGGTCATAAGCAATGTTTTTAACCCAAAAATGCATTTTGGGTTAGGTAAAGGGTTAAAAGAACATGTGCAGTCCTCTTTTTTGGTTTTGTTGGGAGGTTCAGTAGATGCAATAGATAGAATTATTACTTAATCCCTTTGTGTTTGTTATCAAGCATTGAATGCCATTATGTTATGACAAATATTTAGGATGGATTCATTTTTGCCAAGTTAGGTAGAGATTAATTCAGTCCTGTACCCAGCAAACTACTGGAGTATCTTTCTTTTCTCTTCTCTCAAAATGTGTCATGTGATCTTACTGTGATTTTAGAGAGGAAAGAAGCACTCAAATTATTAGCATTATTGTTTTTATTTGTAAATAAAATAATATTTAATCTAAGTAATGGGCCACATGATATGTTTTTGAAAAAAGTCCAGTTTGGTTTGTTTCCCATTGAAACTTGTTCTAAACACTTTTATTATACCCCAACCTCCGGTTAGGAGATACGAGTGGGTAATATAATTAAGAGCTATGTCAACCATTTGTCTGTAGTGGGTAATATAATTGAGAGCTATGTCATCCATTTGTGTGTACAAATGTTTTGTGGTTATAATTCAAACCTTTAATATAATGATAGACCAGCTTGGAGGAAGGCAACCAACATGGGGGCAGTCCCATAATTTGGAAAGAGCTGAAACGGTTAGAGGATTTTCTTGATCGATTAATCACATGGATAAACCTTGGTTAACCAATTAATCACTTGCCCTTATAGGTAGCTGAATAATTGCTGTACTGTTGATGATTTATTAACCCTTTACCCAGTGTAAAGGACAAAATCGGCCAGCTCTACATACAAAAATCTCCATTCAGATTTTATTATGTTTTCAATTTTTGTCTCAAAAACATGGCTTATGATCCCTCATTGGAACGAGCTCGTTCCAATGAGGGATCACAAGCAATGTTTTTGAGACAAAAATTAAAATTTTTTAGTAATTCAAGAATCTGTTTTGCAAGTGTCGTCTGCTACCCGCATTGGGTAAAAGTTAACTTAAGAATGACCAGTTCCAGCTACTGATACAGTATAATGATCATGCAAGTGAACAAGTATGTCATCACGTAACTTTCATGCTTTACTCTGTCTCATATAATTAATATGAGTCAGTGTGACAATGTTTGCCTGTTTTGGAGCAAGTCTGTTCCTTTGTTAACCCAGACAATACAGTAGTTCAAAAGTAATGGTTAATTGATCAATTACTTTTTTGATCGATCAAGACGTTGATCATTGGTTAATCGATTAATCGGTTAACCGTTTCAACTCTAAATTTGTACCAGAGTTATAGCCTGTGTTGAACTTAGAAATAAATTAAGATTTCTTATTCTCACAATCTTTGAAAATCTTTTAAATTTGCACAAATTCACCATGGAAAATCATGTACTTTCAATTTCAAAAACACACAAGAACTTTGCTCTTTGTAAATTATGGAATATCATGAATGACGATGCAATTGAAACCTTTCACACAGTTATTAAATTTACCCCAGTAGTGGTTTTTAGTCTAGTCTAGCTTTGTAACAGCAGGTAAAATTTTTCTTGCAGGCAGTGTGCCCATCAATTAGACTCAATCATTTTGGGTGGACTAGAATTTCCTGAAACTTGATGTGAAAAAGAGTGAATCCACTTACTGAAAATCGTATAAATATTACTCTTCATTTTCTAATGGCTATGTTGGTCCTTCTTTTGACATCGAACCTTTCACCTAATGTAATGGCAATATCCTGCCAGGGCTATTAGCAAGATCGATATTCAGCAGATTTTATTTTTTTCAGTTTTTGGCTCCAAAACATAGCTTATGATATCAAATTGTAACGAGCTCACTGAGTTTGATCCAATGAGGGGGCATAAGCTATGTGTTGTGAGGCAAAAATTGAAAATGATAAGTTAATTCAAGAAATTGTTTTTTCAAACGGTCATCTGCTGGTCATGTTATTTATTCTTCATTTAATTTATGACATTAAGACCGCTGAACTTTTCTTTCTGTTTACCATTGTAAAATCCACCTTGAACGTAGTTTCCAGGAAAGGTCTCGTAAGAAAATTTATGAATAAATCTGTCCAGGTTTTATACTGTTTATGGGCCCAGGTGCCAATGTGGTAACCTTGGGAAGTGGAATAGCCCTTGTTTGCTGGAGTAAACAAGTCCTGCTTTACTGGTAAAATATGTGGGCTCAGAATCAACACCTGGCATGGAAATCCTCCAAAGTGGGCATCCCGGAAAGTGGAGCTATGCTTGCTCACTGCGGTAAACAAGTTACTAATTAATATCCATTTACTATTAATAATCCAGGACTTTTCCATGACCCAGATGCTTGAAAAATTTCATTTTCATTTCCATAATAGCCCCCGAAATCCTGTTAAAGTTTTGGAAAATTCACTTGAAATTCTTGAAAAGTTTTGGAACTTCATCCTAAAAACTGTTTATGAACCCTAATATATGGAAAACCAGCCTGATGATACTTTAACTCTTTACCTGCTGCTGAAAGATATTCCCACCCTGAACAACAAATCTCTTGCCACTGAATAAGTAAAACTTGGGCATTTTTAATTAAATTTACACCCTGTGAATCAAATCGAGGTTTTGACCAATGATTTCCTGAGCTAAATTTCCAAAAAATTTTCATTGATTCTAGTCATGCCTGCTTTACAGCAGCCATGACTAGATTTGTTAAAAATATTTTTAAAAAATTCTCAGCCCATTAAGAGTTAATACTTGAGAACTTTGTGACATTCACTTTCACCTAATTTTGAGTGTTACAACCTCATAGAGTTGTGGGTCACATTTTGGAGACGCTTTGGTTACCTGCATGTACCAAGTCATGACAAGTCACTGTAAAGATATTTTTGGATAATTGCATCGTGAAGCATGTGTTCCAAGAATATAAAGAAATTGCACAGATCGGATGTACGTCTTTAAAGTTAACATAAATCAAATTGTAAGTATCCCTAGACAGAGCTAGTGTCATTCAACTCTGTATACCCTGGTATTCAGATTGAGCATTCTCAACTGGAGAATACAGGATTAGATTTTCCTTGGTGTCATTCTGTTTTAAACCTTAAAACTCTTCAGCCACAAGCAAGCTGACTAGCCTTTCATTCCTCATCAATTATGAAAATTTTCAATTCATTTTTTCTGCTAAAACAATCTTATTATATATAGTACACAGATAGTGGATTTTCACTGAAACACCTCCAGTTTAGAGTTCCCATGCACTCAAAAGCTTTCAAATTCTATAATAAAAAAAAAGTTACAGAGCAAACAATGTTTCAGCCAATGGACCGCTGGGTTGAACCCAGAGGTCCATTGACTGAAACTTAGCTTATGCCGTAGATTTTTTCAAAGATCATGAATTAATGTTTGTATGGAAATTCCACAGTGTGGATGATTTAGAGAAAGTCCAGTCTGTAGGTACTAAACTCATCGGAAGAATGACCTCATTCTAAAGTAAGATAACATTATATGTCAACGATGAAAGCAAGGGAGAATGTAAGGTATGATTAAAAGAAAATGTGTTAGGTATATGGGTAAGCAAGCATCCCATTTGTTTTTTACTCTCAGCTGTGCAGTTACTGCCACATTGGCCTTCTTTTTAATCTTTTACCATGTGTGGGATGACATTTTATCGGTTATCCTGAAAATCTAAACCTTGTACATTTTAGTCTGAAATAAAATTTGTATATTTTTCGGAATTTATTTTGTTGTGATTGCTCATAGTTATTGAGCTGCATCCCACCTGCCATCACAGAAAGTGACTATAAGGTCTAAAAAAGTTTAAAATCTGTTTCTCAGGTCCTCCCACGTGGTCATTTTGCCTGCTGCATGCTCTTTTTTTATAACCAATGTAAACTTAAAAAAATAATTAAATGGTTCATGCCTGATGTTTTACCCAAGTTAATAAAATTGATAAATTTGTCCCTTGAGTGGAACAAGGCTTTGCAATGCTTTTGCACTGCAATGTCTTCTTTTACTCAAGGGACGAAATACACCACCACCCATGTTATTCTGTAGATTATGAGGCCTAAGACATCAACAAAGAATAATTTTTTTAAAAGAAAAATAAAAAACCACCCACCCACATGCAATTTTACAAAAAATGGCCTGAGAAACAAGATCTACTTTGTGGGGCCTAAAATAATGGTTTAATGGTTATATATCCACACTGTTTCCATAGTAATCCAGTGAAGTTTGTTTACTGTTGTCGGAAAGCCAGAAAATAAGCAGACTGGCATCTGCAAAATGAGGTCCCCAGAGGGTGAATTTAGTGATGCTACTCTGCACAGCAGGGTAGCATCACTAAATTTACCCTCTGTGAACCTCAATCTGAATCAGGGTCTTAAACCTAAACAGAAAAAGGTATCCAGAGGATAAATTGGCCCACTATATAGGATAGTATCAGCAAATTCTGCAAATGTCAGACTGCTTATTTTCAGGTCTGGTTGTCGGCAAGTTCTGCTTTTGTTGTGTAATAGGACTTGGCCACCAATGCCTAGGATGAGAGTGCTCTGCAGTGAGCAACATAATTCAGAGTTCCCTCTCAAATGATAAGTCCTTGAATCTTGGACCGTTCTTTGAAAAGTGCTTGAATTTATTTCTATCCTTGAAAAGTACTTGATTTTCCACCACCTTCCGTGAAAAGTATTTAAATTCAGATTAATTATAACCTCTAAGCAAGCCAGAAAATAAGCAGACTGTCATCTGCAAAATGAGGTCCCCAGAGGGTGAATTTAGTGATGCTACCCTGCACAGCAGGGTAGCATCACTAAATTTACCCTCTGTGAACCTCAATCTGAATCAGGGTCTCAAAACTAAACAGAAAGAGGTACCCAGAGGATAAATTGGCCCACTGTATGGGATAGCATCATCAAATTCACCCCCTGTGGACCTCATTCTACAAATGTCAGACTGCTTATTTTCAGGCCTGCCTCTAAGACAAGTAGTTTCATGATAACCCACCTCATATACATGTGATACTACAAAATTGGTCAGGAACATCCTGCCCCACATACATGCGATACCACAAAATTAGTCAGGAACCCATATCTCAAGTTTGATCACTCCATTGTCCCTTGAGTGCAACAAGCCACCATCTGCAAAGCTTTAACATTGCAGATAGTGTCTTATTGCACTCAAGGGACAATATATATCTGGCTAGTTTGGTACTCCATAATGAGGTCCTCGTGGCAGAAATTCTTTGTGTTGTTTTTGGTATCATAAGTTCATATGAGCATTATAATAGTCCTTGAAAATCATGGTCAGAATCCTAATCCTTGAAAAGTGCTTAAATAGTTCTTGAATTTGATTCTCTGATGTCAGTGGGAACCATGTAAATATAAATTGTTGCCTGAACTTTACTTTTTATTTAATGCTCAGGCATCAATTCACGCTGAAAAATTAAGTCATATTCCCCTGTCGGTCGGCAAAACGAAATATCAAAATGATATTTAGAAATCGATATTTCATCGTAGGTTCGGATGACGAATCACATGTACTTTAAACGAGTCAGCACATCAGTAATGAATTCCAGAGTCCCAAATACAAACGAATTCGAATAATTGATAGTGACAGTGACTAAATCAATTCATTAAATCAGCGGTTTCAAAGATTGACTTTCTCATTCACCTTCCAGCGAAAAGCCGAAATCACTTTCAAATTTCTTCAGTTCAACTTCACACGTCTTCAGTGCATTGAGTTCAAAAAAAATAAAATGACGTGTCTTGTTATTGAAAATAAGAAAGTGGTGTTTTTTGTTATTGTTCTATTTCTTCGAAACACATTGCGATTATTTCAATTCGCCAGCCTTGGTAAATCGTAAAGTTAGGGGAGAAATAAGACGGGACTACTTTTTGTGCGGATATTCACACATTCCAATGGTTGGAGTTTGGTTGTTGTAATTTTTGTATGGACGCCGGTTCGGCACATAAATTTTGCGCCTTAATGGCAAATAAAGGCCACAAATTGGAGAGTTTGTAGTCGTAGAGCATTAAATAAAAAGAAAATTCACGAAAATTTGATGTGCGTCGCTCGTGAAGATCCTCATATTTCTTTGTAGCCACTCACGAGATATTTTCGGTATTCATCAAATTTTCGTGAATATCCTCTATATATTTGCATTGCAGTCACAGTATAATGCTGGATGCTGAAAGTGACCTTAAACCCCAATAAACAAATATGATACAGCTGCAAATGCTGATAGTGACCTAAACCCTTTACCTAATATAGCGGCCATAATCGGTTAAAAACATTCACAAACATCGCCATTCATATTTTTATTTTTATTTTTCAATTTTTCCCTCAAAAGCATAGCTTTTGTCACCTCATTGGAATGGGCTTGGGTTCATATGGAACATCTCTTGGTGTTGAAGATTAAAGTTTGTTCAAGTGAAGTTGGTAGGTCAATATTTGGGCTCTCTAGGGTGGTGCTGGGGGGGGGGGGGGGTGGTCAGATTCAGGTTTGCTCAAATCATGTTTCTGGGTCAATATTTGGGCTTCCCATGGGAGTCCAAGTTTTAACTTAGTGCAGTATGGGGAATAATCTTTAAAAATCTTCTTCTTCAGATCCACCAGTCAGATTCTTTTGATATTTGGTATACATCTCTAGGGGGATCAGATTCAAGTTTGTTCAAATCGGATCCCTGGGTTGATATTTGGGCTCTTTATTGGAGCCCAAAGTTTAACTTAGTGCAATATGAGAAAATTTCTTTTAAAACCTTCTTCTTCAGATCCACCAGTCAGAATATTTTCATATTTGGGATACAACATTTGGGCTCCCCATGGGAGTCCGAATTTTAACTGAGTGCAATATGGGGAATAATCCTTAAAATTTCTTCAGATCCACCAGTCAGATTCTTTTGATATTTGGTATACAACATCTCTATGGGGTTAGATTCAAGTTTGTTAAAATCAAGTCCTTGGGTTGATAATTATGCTCGGGAGCCCAAATTGTAACATAGTACCATATGAGGGAATTTCTTTGAAAATCTTCTTTTTCACATCCACCAGTCAGAATTTTTTCATATTTGGTATTGAACATCTCGGAAAAAGGGGGTGGGGGGGCAGATTCAAGTTTGTTAAAATCGGGCCCTTGGGTTAATATTTGTATTTGAGCTCTTTATTGGGGCCCATAGTGCAATGTGAGAAAATTTCATGAAAAATCTTCTTCAGATCCACCAGTTAGAATCTTTTCATATTTGGTGTGTGACATCTCTTGGGGTGTCAGATTCAAGTTTGTTCAAATCGAGTCCTTGGGTTAATATTTGGGCTTTGTATGCTGGTCACTTATTGATACACTCATCTCGTTTGACAACTTGAGCTAGGTGAGCGTTTAGATTTTTAGCTTAACTTGACAAAGTCAAGATAAGCTATTGCCATCACACGTGCGGATGTCTGTTCACATTTTTTTTATCACAGGCTACACACCCTGTAGTTCTTGTCCGATCATCACTAAATTTCATATGTAGGTTTGAGGTCATGTCTAGATGAGAACGTCTCATTTTGGTCGTGATCGGTCAACCGTGACAGCTGCGTGGGCCCAAAACCTGAAAATCATTAGCACCGCCTAAAGGTTGTATTTATGAAGGGATTTTGTTGTAACTTGGTAGGATGACTCCATATAATGTCTAGATTTGAACGTCTTATTTTGGTCGGGTTTGGTCAACTATGATGGCCACAGGGGCACATTATCTAGATTCCTTCAGCACAGTCCACAGATAGCATTTATGAAGGGATTTCATTGTAACTTAGTAGGATGATTTGGTATATTTAGATGAGACTCCTATTTTGGTTGTGATCGGTCAACCGTGACTGCTGGATGGGCACAAGTCCTACATTCCTTTAGCAAAGTCTACAAGTCATATTTATGAAGGGATTTCATTGTAACTTGGTAACTTGGGTTGACATATCATCGCCTGAGAACCATAGGGTTCTATCTTCGAGCAGAAGATAGAACCTTATGGTTCTCACAGGACGATATGTTAACTGTGAGGGCCACACCAACCCAGGCCTCAATTCTTTAGTACAATCTACACCTTAAATTATTCTTGTTGAAAACATAGCATGTAGGGTACAGAACTTAACTTATTCTCATTTATCAGAATTCTTGTCTTACTTCATAATCCTTTCATAAACATTGAACATTATTCTTTTCATCAAACACTACACACAGTCAAGTTAAGCTGCAGTGACATTGACACAAGTGTTTAAATTACAAATCGGTTTACAATTTGAACTAAGATGAAGGGACCTTGACCTATATCGGATTTATTATGCCCCGACCTCCGAAGAAGGATTTGGTGAAGTCCTACGATCATCTGTCCATCCATCCATTTGTCTGTCTGTTTGTCTCTCTGTCTGTCCATTTGTCTGTACAAACGTTTTGCATTGTAATTTCAAAGCCATCAGTCGGATTTGGATCTCCTTTGATATGCTGATAGACCTTACTGGGGGAACGGATATGCATAAGAAGTGGGTTCCGTCCAATAATTTTTCTCAGAGTTAAGGGGCTTTTTCACTCTTTCGAAATACAAATTTTTTCTGTTTTCACTCTTTCGACTTAGAAAATTTTTCTGTCCTGCAATACCTTTAAGGCTACTTTGAACATGCCTGTGGATCGGCACAGTGGCCCATGCTTTGCATAGCACTTTTTGATTATTTGTCCAGTAATATGGAGTACATGAGAGATTTTTTTACTAAATATTTTTATCATTAAAAGTTGACTTCTACATTTCACAATGTGGGTTTTGGGCTTTGGGTAGATACTTATTGGAACATATACGTTATTGTGACAAATTGATGGTAAAAAGGTCTAGGTTTGCACCTCTTGGTTGAACGTAAGCTTAGAGCCACAAACCTCAGACCTTGTTATTGTCAATTCATCACAATAACTTGTAATGTTTTTTAAGCAACAAGTAAACATCTCTTGCTCACTAACATCCACACACACAATACCATTTACTCAAAGAAAATTATAGCAAACACAAATCACCCAGAATGCTCACACCAAGCAAACATCCACAACCTGATACCACTGAAGGAACATGGTAACAAAGCTAAAATATGTATGGTTTCTTTTCCTTTCGTATCTGATTGTATAAATTCATTTACCATGAAATCCCGATACCTTCACTCTTTTACATCTCAGTTCTCAACTCCAGTCTGACAAAAAACAAGAGAAAACAATTCCACCTCCAACGCACATTACAAAAGTGCTATGATGTCAAGAGAATTGAAGCAAGTCTCCTACTAGGAAATTCCTGCATGTAACAAACACTGGGAACAGATGGAATCAAGCATGCTTGTATGGGATAGAGGTGAACACACAGATTCGAATATGTTAAAGAGTCTTGCTCTGTCTCTTACTCTCTCTATTCCTCTCGGTCTTCCTCTCTCACATTCTGAAACTCTTCCTGGAGTTTTATCCCCTATTTTGTACCTTCACCCACCCCCCCCACCCCCCAAAAAAAAAAAGTATGGTCTTTTTTCTACCATTATGCCACCCAGAAGGCTGGAGACATTGGCCTGCAGTCTCCATAATTTGAAGGACCACTTTTCCACCCTTGGACACGGGCAAGTAATAAAAAATATAAGAAAAAAACATTTTCACATTTCATTATAAATCATTTATTATAGAAATATAGACACATCATATACACCAAAAGAATGCACATGTGTAAAAAATTGTATAAGTTTTTATAATACATAAATTTTATTAAAATAAATATTGCATGATGAAGGAGAGCACTATCAGTTTTATATTTACAAAACAGAACTAAAAATGTAAATCATTAACAGAAGTTGCTTGATGAAATGACTGAAACTTATGTATAAATAAACTAAAAACTTGAACAAAACAAACATAAAATAAATAAATGTTTATCTGAAATGTGGGGATGAAAACAAATTGAAATTTGATTGATATAAATTCAGGAATGGAATGCTGTGAAGAAATACACTGTTGAAAAACGATTTCTGAGAATTACGCTGCAGCTTTAACCCTTTACCAAACATGAAAAGCAGAAGACACGTGCAAAAAATATTTTTGAATAACTAATTTTTTTCATTTTTGTCTCAAAAATGTAGGCTATGACCCCTCATTGGAACAAGCTCAACGAGCTCGTTCCAAAGAGGGGTCATAACCTATGTTTTTGAGACAAAAAATGAAAATATAATGAAAATTAATTGGCAATTTTTTTAGAATAATGCTGGCCAGTTTTAGCCGTTACGTTGGGTAAAAGGTTAACCAAAGTCAAACAACTCTTTTGTTTATTGTCATTATAAAATAGATCACACGAAATGAACACCACAATCAGCACACTGAAGGCGAAATATCCTAATAATTTCAAGCTGCAAATATTTCCCACAATGCAGCTAGGAAGTTAATCAATTCAATCATGTTCAACAGAACCCATTGACTTGAATAATGTTCATATGTGTGTGTTACTGTCAATTCATCATCATAAGACCAAGCCTGAATATAAGCAACCTGTCATTTGCAAAATGGGGTCCCCAGAGGGTGAATTTGCTGATGCTATCCCATACAGTGGGCCAATTTATCCTCAAGATACATCTTTCTAATTTTGACTTGAGACCTTGATTCAGACTGAGGTTCACAGAGTGTAAATTTTTTGATGCTACCCTGCTGTGCAGGGTAGCATCACCAAATTCACCCTCTGGGGACCTCATTTTGCAGATGACAGTCTGCTTATTTTCAGGCTTGCATAAGACCCGACCCATAGCCCAAAACCCACAAATGAAATGAACAAGGCAACTTGAATGAACAAGGAAACTTTAACGAAAACAAAGATAATAAATAAACCTCTTGTGTACCCCACAACATTACTGGACAACAAAAAATCATAACCTATATTACGGTCAAAGTTACTCCACCTCAGTTCAAATCATGAACTTATAAGTGGATTGTGAATGTGCATTCATGATCACTGGCTACAAAAAGTATGATTTTATATCCATTAGGCATATGCGCTTTGAATCTTCTCCCATTGTTATCATCAAATATATCATGTGGTGACATCAGATGCTAACATATGCCACTGGAACCATAAACATTGAAAAAACTAAATGAGCTCTCGTCCAATCAGACTGGGAGGATTTTAGTCTTATTGAAACTTAATCTGATGTTACTGTTCAACACTGCATTTACCCAAAATATTCTTTTAACTTCTTAAAAAAAAAGGTACAAGACTTTGTGGAAAAATTTGGCTGTCTTGAACAGTCTTAATTAACATGACTAGCAGATGACACTTGCAAACAACATTTCTTGAATAACTGAAAATTTTAACTTTTTGCCTAAAAAATATAGCTTATGACCCCTTATTGGAATGAGATCGATGAGCGTGTTCCAATGAGGTATCATAGGTTATCCTTTTAGGTACTGCAAATATAAACAAATCTGAATGGCAATTTTTGTGAATAGTGCTTAATTTGATGCTGAAAGTAATCTTAAACACCAGTAAATAATTGTGAATACTGCTGGCTGCATATGTCCATTACTCTAGGTACAGAGTTAACCCTTTACCCAAAACAGACAATATTAAAAAATTTTATTTTAAATATCATTTCTTTAAATTTTTCAAAAAAATTCAACAAAACCTTATCGTGTAACCCTTCATTGGAACAAGCTCGATGAGCTCATTCCAAAGAGGGTCACATGATAGGGTTTTGTTGAAATTTTTTGAAAACTAATATTTTTTGCTGAATTTGCATATTATGTGGACAGATGTGGCCAATTCGTTGGATAAAGGGTTAATAAGGCAACACAATAAACAATAGATTGCAGGGAGGATCAGAGCTCTGTATCAGATTCAAATAGAAATTAAAATGTTTTGTTTTTTTTCAAACTGCATTAGACTTATTTTTGGAGCATTATGCTACACGATGTGTGCTACACAAATATACAAGACAGGTTGAATTTTGAAAAAATTGTTTTGATACTCTATCACAACCTTAAAAAGACTTTATTGTTTCCAAACAGAATGCACCAACTTCTGTAATCACAAATACTAGGTACAAGCCAAGAAGGGGCAAGAATATTATTCGGCAACATTTTTTAATTAGTTCTGCACACAATAAAAATTGTTGTTGAAGATCATTTTCAACTTCAAATCTTTCCAAGAACTTGTGATGACACCAGCTGACCTAAAAACATTTTGCCATCTTGCAAAGGGCAAATTATCCTTTGAAATTTTAAAAATGTATATGCAAAAGTTTCCAAAATGTGGGGTTTAAACCATTAACTGCTGCACACTGTATCAAAATTTGTATTTTTAACTGTTTTTTTTTAAATTTTCAAAGAATTTCAACAAAACCATATCATATGACCGCTCAGTGGAATGAGCTCACTTGGTTTTGTTGAAATTTTCTGAAAAGTTTTTTTTCCTTCTAACTGCTCAAATTGTAAATTTACGTAAGCGGAAACAGACGATTTGATAGGTAAGGGGAAAACACTGTTATTCCAAAGTGATATATGGAATTCTGTGGGATCATGAATAATTAAATCATACAGTCCAAAGTAGGGCTGTGGGATTCGAGTTTTACTGAACCTACCTGCAAATAAAATATAGAATATCTCATTTTGCTAAAAATTTTATTTTACAGAATAATCCCATTTAGTAACTCAGGGTTAAAAGCAGGACCTAAGATTCATATGAGAATCAGAATCGATTCTTGCAAATGATTCAAGAAAAACAATGAGAATCAACTTTGATTTTTGCAAAATGTTCATTTGATTCTTGTCATAGATTCTGAAAGTGTCCTTTAACCCTTTACCCAACGTAACGGCCAAAACCGGCCAGCGCTATTCTCAAAAATCGCCAATTAATTTTCAAAATATTTTCATTTTTTCTCTCAAAAACATCGGTTATGACCCCTCGTTGAGGGGTCATAACCTATGTTTTTGAGACAAAAAATGAAAAAAATTAGTTATTCAAGAATTTTGTTTGCAAGTGTCGTCTGCTTTTCATGTTAGGTAAAGGGTTAAAGGCCTAGAGAATTCTACTTATTTTTAAGTCTTTCATAATAATGTAACACATTGATTTAGCAGTGGTGTCTAGTGAACTCTTGTCTGCCTATACAGGCACCCAAGACTTCATTAGATACCACTGTCAAGATACTGTAACTTTAGCAGTGGTGTCTAGTGAAGTCTTGTTTACCAAAACAGGAACCCAAGACTTCATTAGATACCAGGGGCAGATCCAAGAATTTGGAATGGGGGGGGGGGGGGGGGGGGGGTGGTGCAATTGACCATATGATGTAAAGCATTATCTGAGCCATGAAGTGGCAAGTAGGGGGCGTGCACAAGAGGGGGTGTCCCCCTCTTGCCGGTGGAGGTCCAAGAAAATTTCACAAAAATTGCATCAGAAACACGCGTTTTCCTCAACTCTGGGCTCTCATTCAGATAGTAAATGCTGTATTTTGACATGGCTCTGGCAAAAATAGGGGGTGCACGTGCCAGGGACACCCCCTGGATCTGCCCTTGGATACCACTGTCAAAGTACTGTAACTTTAGCAATGGTGTCCAGTGAAGTCTTGTCTGCCTATACAGGCAACCAAGACTTCATTAGGTACCAAGATAGTGTAACTTTAGTAGTGGTATCTAGGGAACTCTTGTCTGCCTATTCAGGCAGCCAAGACTTCATTAGATACCACTGCTAAGGTACTGTAACTTTCATCAGCAAGAAAGTCTGAGTGTTGGAACATGTGTTCTTCATCAATGTATAAGACAAGAAATTCATCCAAATTGGGTCTAAGCCCTAAAGGGTTAAGCACTAGTAAATGTGAGGTTTGTTTTTTGCTGTGGAATATGTACTGGCTGCACTGACAAGGGTATACCAGTACTCTCTAATTCTAAATGTTTTAGGGACTGAAAATTGATTCTTGCAATGGGAGTTTGCAAGAATCAAAACCAATTCTCACACATCAAGGCACAACTTAATACATAAAACAAACTTGTAATTGAAAATAGAATATGTTTTCATTTTTCGGAAATCACTAAAAAAAACTTTCCACAATCCATTCCAATTAGGTGTCATAAGCTGAGTTTGAATGATTTTTGAGAATAGTACTTTAGGTTGGGTAAAGAGTTGATATAGATGAGATTTTCACTAATGATGTACAGTGTACAGGGTTAGTTACTCAGTTAACCCTTTACCCAACGTAACGGCCAAAACCGGCCAGCGCTATTCTTAAAAATCGCCAATTAATTTTCATTATTTTTTCATTTTTTTGTCTCAAAAACATAGGTTATGACCCCTCATTGGAATGAGCTTGTCAAGCTCGTTCCAATGAGGGGTCATAACCTATGTTTTTGAGACAAAAATTGAAAAAAATTGGTTATTCAAGAATTATTTTTGCAAGTGTCGTCTGCTTTTCATGTTAGGTAAAGGGTTAATAATGAATTTCTTTTATAACCATTAACCCTTTACCCAATGCAGACGATATCAAAATTTGTTATTTTAAATATCATTTTTTTTTAATTTTTCAAAAAATTTCAACAAAACCATATCATGTGACCGACCCCTTGTTGGAATGAGCTCGACGAGCTCGTTCCAATGAGAGGTCACATGATATGGTTTTGTTGAAATTTTTTTAAATATAATATTTTTTCAACTGCTGAGTTTGCATATTATGTGGTCGGATGCGGCCGATTTGTTGGGTAAAGGGTTAAGTGTGACTAACCCTGTGTCTAGTCACACTTTCTGGTTATAAAAAATTTGTAACTGCCATATCACACACTACGTGAAAATATACACTAAGGCTGTGAAAATGCACAAGGTTAGTTGGTTACATGTAAATAGGGTGGAGGATTTATGGAACTAATGGAAATGCTTATACTGTATTGAGGAAAATTTTTTTAACCCTTTACCTAACATGAAAAGCAGGCGACACTTGCAAAAAAAATTCTTGAATAACTAATTTTTTTCATTTTTTGTCTCAAAAACATAGGTTATGACCCCTCATTGGAACGAGCTCGACGAGCTCGTTCCAATGAGGGGTCATAACCTATGTTTTTGAGACAAAAAATGAAAAAATAATGAAAATTCATTTGCGATTTTTAAGAATAGCGCTGGACGGTTTTGGCCGTTACGTTGGGTAAAGGGTTAAAGTGAATTTAAACATATTCTGTTTTAAATGAATAGCTTGTTACAATAGATTTTATTTATCACATTCTAATAAATAAATGTCATGTACAGTTTCAAAGTTTAGTAAGCCAGTTCACTTCCCCAGGGCCTGTATGGTTTGAGAGAGAAACCCAAATGATGTTGACTGGATGAAGTTGGATTATATGAGTTGGCTCCACTTGCAGACATGGGGAGAGAGTTCATATTAAGAGGCACTGGAAGTTGTGAAGGCAGCTGTGGAAGAGGCTGCAAGACTTGATCATTGTTACTTGATTGAAGGAGGGAGTTGTCCGAATTAGATGAGGGTAACCTCATGTGAGAGTACAATGATGACATGCTGTCAGATTGACAAAGTCGATTGTCACTGTAAGACACCGCTGGTCCAGAATGTGAAGAATTTGAAGAAAGATGATCACTCTGAGCATGCTGGGATGAGTAAAGTCCACCTAGTGATGACATGTTGTTGTTGTTGTTGTTGTTGCCATATTCAAGAGTTGATGCATTGAATGATGACATTGTATTCCATGCTGATGGCTGTAGAGATCCCTTCATTGGAGTTGTCAACCTCTGAGAATAGCTTTGTAAGTGATTTAAGAGACGAAGACGTAAAGGGTCTTGCAGATCCATTCCTTCTACAGTCACAAGATATCTTGCAACTTCTGAAGCACATTCCCTGAAGCCAAAACCTCTATAATCTGTGGATAGACCATGTGGATCAAAATTGTAGTTATTCAAACCTGAAATGAAAATAAAAACATGTTAAGTACAATGGAAGATGTAATCAGCATTGATGCTAAATCAGTACAGATTGGTAATTTAATATTTTCAAAATTTGCAATATTTTTCTCGAATAGTTGCTTTGATCCATAGTCCACCTTGATTATTCAAGATCAGTCAAAATGAGTTATAAGATAACTGCCAGAAAAATCTCTCTTTATTATGGCTTGGCAATACTTGTAAAGCTTTCCAAGAGAGATTTTCATGGAATCATTTCAAAGGCTGAACTGTTAATTGATAGAATGTTAAATTATTTATGGTCATCAAAATTTATGGGAGAATGGCCATGGACATTCCTATCTTATTTCAGGTCATTTTGCAAACATATATTTTGTGCAATTAATTAGAGTCGGCTTCCTTACAGTCTTGCCAACATAATTTGCTAGCTGTACACAAAAACAATCAATTTTCAGTCAACTGCTTCAATGTGAAGGCCAATTTGTTCAGTTCAGATATTGCAGGCTTGTTGTGGGGTTTCTCCCACAAATCTGATATCCATCAACTCATGTGATGTATTGATGAAAAGTTACGTAGAACGTAACCTCAAACCCTTTACCAAGCACTATTTACAGAAACAGCAAATCAAATTTTATCATCACTTTCAAATGTTGCCTCCAGAACATAACTGATGACAACTAACTTGAATGAGCTTATAAATCATGTGCTGGAGGTAAAAAATAGAACTTTTTAGTTATTCGAGAAATTGTTTTGTGACCTCTAGTCATGTTTGGTGAAGGATTAAGCACAAATTGTGTTGCCACTCTAGAACATATCACAGTATTTAAGAATGTAATATATAAAGTATATGTATTATCCCATTTTCTAATGAATTATCCGCATCCACCTGTGTAATATACAAATTGAGCATTTGAAAAAATATTATTTTTCAAAAAAATTGAACAAAACCATATTATGTGACCCCCTCATTGAAACGAGGTCATTGAGCTCGTTCCAGTGAGGGGTCACATGATATGGTTTTGTTGAAATTTTTTGGAAAAATTTATAAATTTTGATATCGTCTGCATTGGGTAAAGGGCTATATAGTAGAACCCAATTGAGGGTACATTTCACCCATTTTGTATTTGGTTTACAGACAGTTTAAAAAACAGCATTATTCAGTGAACTCAAATATAATTATAAAAGAAAGTGTTACCACAATTGTCTTTGGAAACACCAGTGGGAGAATCCATGAGTGGTTTGGGGAAGGGGTAGGAGAGGAGGAGAAAACTGATAGTTTTTAACCAAGACTTCAAAGTGTGGATTTTAGTGCTACACAGAACAAAATGTTTTGATGGAGGGCAACTTATTGGATACCAAGTTTGCTAGGAACAAATATGCAATTAACAGAGGTATTCTCTCAACCAAAATAGGTTGAATCCCAATATCTCTGGCAATCACATCAGTATTAATCCCTTGTATTTGTTTGACAGAGCTAAAGAGCTGTCAAACAAGATGAAATGATTTGAATGCTAACATGTACATGGGAAGTTGGAAGGGCAAAAATATCTGAAATGCTGGAAATGTTCTGGTCTTTCCATGTATTAAAACATTTTATATTCAATGTTTATGCCATAAAAAATACGACCATACGACCCAAAGTAACTTGATAGGCCAAATTTGTACTAAAGCTATGGTAAATGGTCTGATGTTTGACAATTATAACAATAAACAATACTATTCTATTAAACAATATCCCATTAACCAAAAGTCATTGTATTGATAATTTTCATTTATTTTCATCTTCTTGTTGTAAAGAATGTTCCCTGTTGGAAACTCAGGAAATGAAACTGTGCTTGTTTACTGTGATTAACAAGTTTGGTTTTACTATTAAAATAGAACCCAGTAAGCAATGCCTGGAGTGGAAGTCCTTTGAAGAAGGCAGTATTGGTATAAAAGATTGGCTGAACTTGGCATTATTCTTGTGTTAATGTCATAATATAGCCATGGATGCTGAAAGTGACCTTAACATTCTGATGCCTAAATATCAAAATTTCAAGTTACAAATTTTTCCCATAATGCACTTTGGAATTTAAACAATTCAGTCTTGTTTGACAGAGCTCACTGAGCTCTGTCAAACAAGACTGAATTGGTTAAATCCCAAGGTGCATTATGGGAAACATTTGCGGCTGAGATATTGTATTTTTGACATCAGAGTGCAGAGGGAGGGTTAATCACCAATACATATATAGTACATGTGGTAAGAAAGACTGATACTGAAAGTGGATGAAAAAACTTTTCCCTCCTTCTTTGAAAAATGAATGAAAATTTGTTTGAGGTGCTTACCTTTTTGTTGAAGCATGTTCAAATGGTCCACAGTCATTTGCAGGATCTCAGCTTTTTCAAGTTTGGCTGAACCCTGAAAGAAAGGAAATATTCTCATAAAGTATACATTGTTTGTGAAGCAATGGATGAAAATTTTTGTATTAGGAATAATTCTTTAACAATACTGAACAAGTGAAAAAGAAATAAACACTATAAAGTGGGACAATAGGAGATCTGGGGTACTGACATCATGCGCAAAATGGGGACATCCACTCTCACCCCTTCCATTGACCAAAAGGGTGAAGTTCTGTCCTTGTGACACAAGATGCATGGGCACCAAAATCCACACAGTTTGTGTTACATTTATGGTGTGGAGGCAGAGGAGGCTGCTAGTGCCCCGTGGGACAGAAATCTACAAATCATAATTATTCAAGAGAGTTCAGTATGAATAAAAAACCTTGATATGAAATTTCCATTTGTTTGCCTTCTAAACCCAACCTAACAGGATGAGTGCTAAAAGTAAAGTCCATAAATTGGCTTCACTGAAAGTGCTTGAAAAGAAACTAAAAGGTTTCTGTTATTCGGGTATGTTTCATATTCTGTTGAAAGCAAAACTATTTTGATGATTTGAATTTGCATTGCTACAGTTCATTGGAACGTGCCTAAAGGCACACTCCAATGAACTGATGAAATAAAAAAGAAAATATGAAAAAAGAAAGGGAAATAAGCTATGCTTCAGGAGAAAAAAGAAACAACTAAAGCTGAAAGAGGCCTGTTGGATTATAATGATTTATTGATTAAACACATAGCTGATTAAATCTTGAAAGAAACCTTTAATTTCGAAGCCCCCCCCCCCTCCCCCCCCCCCCCCCCCACCTTACCCCGTGGGAACTCTAGAGAGTGAAGTGGTGTTTGTTTGTGGTAAACAAGCTCTGTTTTACTGGTAAAACAAGACCCAGTCACCAGTGCGTGGGGTGGAAGTCCCCTAAAATGGGCAACATGAGTATAAATGATTGACTGAACTTGAGTTTATCTCTTTTTTGCGGTAACGGTTAGCCATTGTACAGAAATATGGGACCTCTTAAACATAAATAAATAAATAGCAATTATGGCACTAAATTTTGCAAAATTTCCTCGGGAGGAGGGGGGGGGGGGGCTAGTCCTAACTAGAACCCTCCGGTCTTTGACACTCCAACCGCGATTCACTGAAGGCAACGACAGCGGGGTCCTACTTAGGACTAGGGGAGGCCCCGATCTAACCAGTAGCCACCAGTATGAGTAATAAAAACGTGTCATTTACCTGTTTTTCAAAAGCTGTTGGTACAAGCCTTCTCAATTCAGACAAGCTGTTGTTTATTTTATCACGTCTTCTTTTTTCAATGACCTGTTGATAAAAAGAAACAAATTCTCAGTAATGTAATAAATTGTAAAAGAAGGGGACCGACGGATGGAGCTAAATAGATCTTCCTTATCCCCTCATTTTTCCTAAAAATGTAAACTTGAGATACCACTTGTAACCGAAAAAGGTTTGACACGGGTTAACGTATTGTCTGTCGCCCTGATATTTCTTGGGTCATTTTGTTAGTAAGTGGCGCTGCTTCGGGGATGGGGGGCTAACTCCCACCCCCCCCCCACTCCCAAATGCAACTTTCATACAATACAGAGACCCAAAATGGTCTAGGGGCTACACACGCACACGTGACTCTGATTCCCTCTTATAGAAGTAAATTCCGATGTGAGAACCCCGGGAAGTGAAACAATACTTGTTTTCTGTGGCAAACAAGCTCTGTTTTACTGGTAACATAGGACCCGGTCCAGATTGCTTGGGGTGGAAGACCTCTAAAATGGGCAACGTGGGTATAAACGATTGACCAAACTTGACTTTATCCATTGTGCAGAAATATGTTACCTTAAACACCAATAAATAAATAAATCGCACATATGGCATTAAATATTGCAAAATTTCCTCGGGGTGGGGGGGGGGGGTAGTCCTAACTAGAACCCTCCGGTCGTTTTGCCCCCCCCCCCCCCTCCTCCTATTTCACTGAAGGCAAGTGTGAGGGAGGAGCAACAACAGCAGGGTTATTATAGAATCCTGGCTATGTTACGTGCCTGGATACAGTTATGCCTTCTCCTTTTAGGTACTATCTACATACCTTTAGGGTGCATCTTCTAAACTAAGGATCAGGGAAAATGAAACAAAATATTTTATCTTCCACCACCACCCTCATTCCATGCCATTCAACCTGGCTGTGCCACTGGGTGTTAAAAAAAAAACCAACAAAAAATGAAACTTTGATGACAATTATTAGTTCATCGTATCGCGCGCAACTCTTACAACGTGGCATGTACTTAACGGTCACGCCGCCACTATTTCATTCGCTGAGGCTTTCTTTAAATACACTTCATAGAAGAGGTAACTATGTTGTACAAGTCAAAAGTATATAAGTATCAACTCACCCCTCGTCTTCTTTTCCTGTCTGAAGAATGACAGCTTTGTGAAGGCGATCTACAATAAGAAAGAAACATCGTTTAAGACACTATTCACTAAAAATACTCCCACATTTCGCGACAATATACAAAAGCTTGTTCCCCTATCTGGGGTTGCGGTGCTGAGTCCCATTCAACCCCTATTTTTTGTAACCTTAATTTGTTTATAAGCACCGACCACCTTTTTTCGGGGACTGTACCATTACACATACAATACCATCTGAAATAAGATGATGGGTTCCAACACAATAATTTCCCGTCCATTTTTATCTGTTGATATTTCCAGCACTTCACATCATTTCTTGTGAAGATTTCTCCGAGAGCTTTCAAAGAAATGGTGTGAAGGACTGGAATTGTGAGTAGAGTAAAACTGTAACAGAGGTGTTCATGTGATTATCCTACAACTTATTTCATCGAGAACTGTAAACTGACAGACTGCTTATAATACAATGACAGCTCGGTGAATTTGAAGGGGAGATCAATTATTTTCAACCTCTAAGCACAAAGATGCAGGTTGAAAATATTCACCCGAACAACATTAAACATATAGGTCTATACTCTCCCATTCAAGGTTCAGAACTTCCATGGAATATACAGTGCCGGCTGAAATAATTTGTAGGATAATTAAAAAAAAAGTATGTTACAATTTTCCAGTTTTCCTTTGCGAACTCCAAACTTTGACAACTTTGACATTACTTCTTGTGAAATTCTCCAGAAGAATACCTCCAAAAAATGACAAGTGTTGTAATTTTCAATGTGTGAAAAAATATTATCACGAAGTTTTAGTAATTATACAACTTATTTTAACTGTTACTATAACTGTGTAAAATCAGGGCTGAAAGTGTTGATGACATTAACAGAAGTAGGTTAGGCTGTCAAAGTCGGATTTAAAATTCCAAACACCCGCCTTCGCGTGTACCACCCCCCCCCCCCTCCCCCACTCCTACCACACACACACACTCACAATCATAAAATTGAAACGCCTGAACCGTTCAGTGTCACTTCAGATGAACTGAAACCCTCTGCACTCCGATATCAAAATACGAAAGTTTTCAGCAGCAAATTTTTCCCACAATGCAACTTAGAATTTTAAAAATGATATCTCGTTTGGCAGAGCTCACTGAGCTCTGCCAAACAAGATAACATTTGTTAAAAGTTTCATGCCGAATGGGCAATATGGAGTCAGTGAGGAAAAATTCGAAATACTACCAGAGTGCTAGGAGTTAATGTACTCGAGTCAGGTCAGCTTCAAAACTACTGTCACCATGCGTTGATAATGTCGACATTTTAAACTGTAAATATCATTTTGGGGAAAAGGGGTCCATTGGTTTCAAAACAGGCCTAAGTCGGTATTCTAAATTTAAAAGTTAGTGATTAAAAAATAAAATAAAATGATCACATATGAGGGTATAATGAAAGATTTTATTATGATTGTTGTGTTAAAACTTTACCTAACTTGAAAAGCAGACGACACTTGCAAAAAAAATTCTTGAATAACTATTTTTTTTCATTTTTTGTCTCAAAAACATAGGTTATGACCCCTCGTTGGAACGAGATCGACGAGCTCGTTCCAACGAGGAGTCATAACCTATGTTTTTGAGACAAAAAAATGAAAAAATAATGAAAATTAATTGACGATTTTTGAGAATAGCGCTGGCCGGTTTTGGCCGTTACGTTAGGTAAAGGGTTAAAACTTACCCATATTTGGAACTATCATCAAAGAGATCATCGGTTTCAGTGTCACTGAGACTGCGTTTCATAGCGAATTTCTTCAAATATATCCAAAATAAAAATATGAACAGGCACGTGCACGTCTAACTCTGGCGGTGTGCTTTAAACAACTGACACACGTTCTACTGCTACGCCAAATAAAAAGACAGGCACGTGCATAAGTCACTCCTCCAAAACCAATAATACAGTGATTGACGCGCGTGACAACTGTAAAACCCCACTGACTATTGACGGGTAGCAGATGCACGTGCCATAAAGTAAATAGCGTCGGCATAAATTAATTGTTATTTAAATACAGATATTTGAATTACTTCACATAAACGCTCGTGTCAACAGCGCGTGATGCGTAAAATCTATTGACAAGAATTCTTCTAATATTTTGGTGAACGCTATCCAGATTTTTGGCATTTATAATAAACAAATACACACAATCTCATAAAAATTTTCGCAAAGTCTCAAAATTCTCTCTCTCCCTCTCTCTCTCTTTAAATAAATTTCTACTCTTGAACATTTTGCAACCTGGTAGAACAAAAATTACTCCACAGTGTGTTGAGGGATTATACCAAGTTCGAGATTATGCATATAATAATTATAACTGCAGATTACTGCACACAATTTTGAAGCAACGTTGCATCAAAACTATAATCAGTGATTTGATGTGGTTTTTCGCGCACATGATCTTAATGCAGTCAATAATTGTATATTGTGAGTTTTACAGCATGGCTCAAATCTAGGACATCACTGTGTCGAAACTGCAAACAGAGAAGAAAAATAAAACTGTCATCACATTTTCACGTCGTGTGCCACGCTCACATCACGTCAACTGTGTTACAGCTAATTCCATAAGCCAGTGTGATGCAGAGGCGGCCGAGGGGTATTAGCATATTGAAGAATTGAGTTGGTTGAAGAAGTTAGGGGTTTCGGACTCATCAAGCCGACCACGATTCGATCCAGTGGGGGTAAATTTGGCTTTTCAGGTAGGCCTATAAAACTAGCGAAAACAATTTCTTTTTCTCAAATATTTGGGTACCGGGTAAGTTTTAAAGGATACCGGAGCATTATTTTTTTAATAATGCTCCATCCATTCCCTCTAGTAACACACAACACATGTGTACCGTATTTGCTTGCGGGGCTCTACTCCGAGCGCGGCGGGGGGGGGGGGGGGGGGGGGGTCCTAAAGCTTTGGCGTAAAATACAAGCTTTCCAAATGAGTTTTTTTCCTAGCTGAAAATTAATTTTTGTTTCCACCGGGTCGAACCATGTTCGGCCTGGTGCGTCCAGGGCCCCAATCTCCTCCAGCTCCGGAGGGACCCAATATTCCTCGGCCACCACTGAAAATAAACAAACAAGTGAATGGAAATTTTTTTGTTACTCAAAAACTGCTTTTGCAAGTGTTGTTCTCTGTTCGTGTTAGGTGAAGAAGTAATCCTATATCCCTACAGGTCTGAGGGATTAATCTATTCCCGAACTACCCTAAAAATGCAAAATGGATTATGCTGGAAAGAGTGCGGTGTTGCACGAAACTCCAGAGAGTATTGTCTCCCTTGCTATGCTGCATTCATGATGCCAGCGCAGTGAGGGGAGAGAACACTGCTTGGAGTTTGGCACTGGATGGCCAAATTCGTGAGTACAGCGTTGATAGGGACAATGCGGAACGGCCTGCAAAACATTTTGCTCATCGGAGGCGGTAAGTTTTTATCCGTTGTGAATACATTCTACCAGGAAGATTTGAAATAGCTCATGTGCATAAAAGATCCAGGATGATGCCTCACCATCTCCAATTCCGGTCAAAATATTCAGCAGAAAATTCACGTGGAGCAGTTTGAAGATCAAGGGACAGGGTGTGTGTGAAAACGGCTTCTCAAACGCTGAGTGATCGTGAGGCAGGGAAATTCGGAGGTGGTACACACCCAGAACCAGGACCCTCCATAGCTACGCTCCTGGTCATTGCAAAAATCGTGTTACGTGACCGATGCGGTGAAGATATAATCAACGATTTTTCCTTCCCGGCACGCAGTTTAGACGCAATGTGGTATCAGAAAATTGTGCCTTGCTGTAGACTTAACGGCTGTTACACACCAGATAAGATGCGAGCGTTGTAAGCGATGCGATCGATGTAAATAAAATATACAGTAACAACTACGATTTTTCTTTTAATCTTTGACTAGAGGTTACATTTGCAAAATAATTCTTGAATAACGTTTTTTTCATTTCTGCTTCAAAAACATAGCTTATAGTCCTTCATTGGAACGAGCACAACGAGCTCGTTCCAGTGAGCTGTCATAAGCTGTGCGATTGAGGCCAAAATTTAAAAAAAAATTTTTATTTGAATGCGAATTGTGCTACCAGGTAATAGCATTTACGTTAGGTAAAGGAACGTGTTTGCATTTTGAAGTGTAATTATTCTATTTTTTGCCTTACTGTCAAAGACAACTGGTAGTTAAACTATGGATCCAATATCCAAAGTGAAACACGCTGAATATAATTTTGATGCAGTTATTCCTATAAATAAACCATTAAAAATGTGTGTCGCGTAAACCTTAAGATATTCTCATATAGATGTAGGCTACCACTATAGTGTTCATGAAGTATATATATACTACATTTAAGAGTTAGGTCTAGTTGGGTGGATCCCAAATTTGGCTCCTCCAAAGCCCGGACAAATTGGTTTTCCTATGGGAGTTTGACGCCGCGACTGCACCAAAGCTCCGGCAAATAAGTGTTGTTCCAATACACTTAAGCTGCTGTTCAAGAATGCAGAAATTGCCCCATGGACTTCACAATTTTGTGGAAGCATGGCATCCTCCTCCTCTACAATACTGGATCACAGTATCAAACATACATGCAATATTATAAACCGACATTTTGAAAATGGCCTCTTAAATCCAAGCGTTTTCCGAGAACCCATGATCCACCTACTCTTTGTCCCAGTAGAAAAGATGTAGTAAGAAGAGACCCAGGCAATGGCCTATGTAGTTTCAAAAGTCTCTGCTCATGTCATCCTCTCTATATTAACCTTATGGGTTGCACTTGTTTGGTTGACGGGCCTCACAAGTTCACAACATCATCTGGACATTTTGCACCCCTGACCCTCGATTACTGCACCCCCTCCCCATCTCCCCCCTCAAATATTGAGTAAAGCTTAGATGCACATTTTCCAACACGTCATACAATTCAGGTTGGAATCTGCAATGGACAGTTTCTTTGAAATCTTTACTGCTCACAATGAACTTAAGAGGAAAGGTGTGCAGTTCTGTTCCAGCCCCGTCCTCTTCTGATTTCTGATGTAGAGAATGTTGACCTCACCAGACCTTGTGACAAAAATGAATAGCCGACTATATATTTAATCGGAAGCCGCGGATTTTAAATTTAGAAAATCGATATAACTCCTATTATATGGGGATCATCTTCACTGGTCTCCAATTCGACAGCATATTTTTAATTTTTTAAATATCGAGGACATGCCCTTTGGTTATGTACGTTTATCTTTACACCTGCGTGTCACGTGCGCGTAACGCGTGTCAGTTCAAAGTCTCTCTTGTGGAACTAATGTTCCGAACCTGTAAATAAACAGTGTCACTGGCGCGTGCCGCTTGTCACAGAGGATGATCGTCAGTCACAGATCTCAGAGGTCCAAGTCAATCGATAATCGAGAAGAATGGAATGATGTATCTTTAATGACTTGGGACATTTTTTCTTGCTTACGATGGCAATTAATTTATATTTGAAACGATGACAGGAAGCGTGGCACAATTGTTAGCCATGTTTATTTGGTGAAGAATGGCAGGTTTTATTTTTCCCTGATTTTTTGGCCGATGAAACATTACTCGTTACCCAACGTAACGACTCAAACCAGCCAGCGCTATTCACAAAAATCATCATTCAAATTTCATTATTTTTTCATTTTTTGTGTCTCGAAAACACAGCTTGTGACCCCTAAGTGGAACGAGCTAGTTCCAATGAGTGGTCATAAGCTGTGTTTTTGCGCGAAAAATAAAAAAAAAATGATTTATTCAAGATTTTGTTTGCAAGTGTCGTCTTCCTTTCGTGTTAGGTAAAGGGTTAACTCAGGAGAAACCGGGAATTCGTTTATGTTAGCTTATTGGATGTTTGGGTTTCGTCAGATCACCGAAGTTAAGCAACGTCGAGCCCGGTTAGTCCTTGGATGGGTGACCGTCTGAACGATCGATTCGGACTCCCGCGTTGTGTCCTTGGGCAAGGCACTTAACCGCGATTGTCCACATGGGGGCACGATGACGCCGTGTACTAAGGCGTACTGCACGTCGATGGTGCGCATGTCTTCAACAAATCTAACCCTGCCTGTGCTGCAGAGTGGAGTTACGATGTTGGGGAGCTGGCAGCTGCTCGTCGTTGCTCGGTGGTTTTATCCAGGTACTCCGGCTTCCTCCACCCGTAAAACTGTCCCCGACGCGATATGACCTTTGCTGTTAATGTGTCATTAAACCTTAATAAATAAATAAATAAATAAATAAATAAATAAATAAATTGGGTGTTTGACCGGGGAAGGGGTACGGACGCAGCCGGCGGCACCCCTCCCCAGTTTTTTCCACAAGTACCTCCACCAGGGGGCACGGTATTATCAGATATTCACAACCAAAGGTAGAGGATGTTAACCATTTGAACACGAGAGGCCCTTTTATCGGTCCAAGGACATGGTACGTGATACTTTCATTAGGTAGGATATCTGCAAAGTTAAGGGTGGGGAAGACCAATCAATATTTTCAGCGTGCAACTCCAAGACGTTAAAAATATTGATTGGTCTACCGCCAAATAATGAATATGGATTCTTGTAATTGCTGCATTTCAACTAAACATGGAAGATACCACTAGACTTCAAAGGGTTAATGTTTTATACAGAATATATACCGCACCACATGCATGCACACAGCAACAACTCCAGTCAGATCTTGAAATAAAAGGCTTTTATCGCAACCCGTTGGCAGGTTAACCCTCTCAACATCCTCACAACTCATAGGAAACTGGTGTTGTGGTGATTCTCCACCTTCTCTGTTTTTACTATGTCAGTCATGCTTTTTTAACGTCTTAATGGGATTCCCAGACACTTCACCCCATTGCCCACGTAGGGGCACGGTGGCGCTGTGTACTAAGGCGTACTGCACGTCGATGGTGCACTTGTCTTTAACCAATGCTAACCCTGCTTGTGTGGAGTTAGTATGTTGGGGAGTTGACAGTTGCCGTTGCTCGGTGGTTCTCTCCGAGTACTCCGGCTTCCTGGCAAGAAGGAATTGATATCTTAGACTCCAGTTCTAACGAAAATGTCCCGACTGAAAAACTATTAGCATGAGTTGAGGGAAAATGTACTACCAGTGCTTCCGTACACGGTACCACCACACTCTAAAATCATCTGGGTTAAAAATCAACCCAAATCGATTTGGGCTGATTTTCAACCTAACTGATTTTAGAGTGCATGAGCAATCGGGGTTAAGTGTATCGCTCGAGGACATGATGCAGATGGCGTCGACCTTTCTACCTGAAGTCCGCTGCACTAACCAATAAGTCATTGGGTTACCATCGGAAATTCGGTGGCTGGCCTGTTGGGGTAGGAAGGAGCGGGTTGGTTATGAGGCTGAGAGGAGTGCCCCTCTATGAGGCCTCAACTTGCACCCCGCTTAAATAATAAAAGAACCCCTCCCTGGTTTGTCATTTTGACACAAGTGATGCCTTTAGTTTACATAAATAATGACTTCATTGAGACCAGTGTATAAACTAAAACATAAAATCGTTTTTGAAAATTTTGACAACAAATTCTTACGTGGAAATCTTGCGTGCCGATCAGATAGAGATCTGGTCGCGAGAAAACAGTATGTCTCAATTTTATTCATAAAAATTTTGCGAAAAACAAAAACCGAATCATAATAAACAAAGATTGAATGTTTTCGCCATTATTCTTCGACACGTGAGATTTTTAGATATGGTGTGGAGGAATGCGGACAGAAAATTTCGACCAGACCGCGACCCAGTCGCGATCTGGTCGAAATTTCTGTCCACATTTTTAAATCACAGTAATGCATGTTTTGCGTTGCACATTTCACTAATTTTGTTTATGTTGTGTCTTTGGTAAAAAACAAAGCAAAAATTGAAGGCACAACATTGTGCGAAATTCAGACAGAAAAAAGGTTAAATTTAACTTTCTTGCATCGCTCGCATCGCGTCCAAAAACTTCGTAACAGTAAATCATAAGTGCCGGCACACTCTTGATACTTTCTGATACATCCCAGTCACGAAGAGACAACTCATCACTGTCACGGAAGTGATGCGGTGTCACCAGCAGTTGGAGTGCTTATTCGATTCGCGTGCCGCGTGTCACAAAATGACATTTACGGATAGATAAATTATACCCAGTCGATCGATATGTTCCCATTGTTTGGGTATGCGCTTCTGGGTGAAATTATTGCTATTTCAGTTGTCAGAGACGATTTGTAGTGTACCATCTGTGTGACTTACTAATTCACACGATGAATAATTTACTCGATATCATTCACCTTCATGACGAATTCAAATACGTTGTCAGATGCGGCGGGACCGGGAAATCGGACACAGTGCGCACTCCTCTCTCCCACACAACGAGTTTAACAGTTTGAGAGCGTGCGCATGTGTCAATAATGAGGCGTTCATGTAATATATATAATTCACTTGCATTTTGGCAATGAATTTCACCCTAAGCCGACTCGACCTGTTTCTTCAACTTCGGGTTGAAAAATGGTTGTGAAGTACAGAAGAAAGAGATCAAACCACGAACACGCCATACGCTATGTGTGTGTGTGTGGGGGGGGGGGGGGGGGGGGGGGGCAGGGGGGGGGGGCAACCATCAACCTCGTCGGAGAGGCTTAACCCCTCACTGGACGGGGAAACTGCTTTCTTTATTGTGTGCTTGTCGGGGAAGCTCAAGTCCCACCCCATCCCCTGTCAGGGAAATTCTGGCACCACCTCTGGCCAAACGTACACTCTAAAATCGGTTAGGTTAAATATCAACCCAAATCAACTGGATTCAGTGAATATGGACTCAACTGGGTTCGTATTCAATCAACCCAGTTCACATGGGTTAATTTCAACCCAACTGATTTCATAGTGTACACACTAAAAGAGTGGCTACAACTGGTATTGATACATTTGCTGGTACAAAATTATAATGCGGGCTAAAATACGGAAAGGCCGTTGTAGGATGTGTCAAAGGTATAGTATAAATTGTATAATAATCGGCGGCGCCATCCCCTCCCCTACTCCGACACACACGCACTTTTTGACATATTCCGGGAAACAAGAAAATGGCATTTCTAGAGATCCATCTTCAACCTTTGTGTCATCGGACGGAACTATGGCAAGCCTCGTGCGTCTTGGGCATTTGTGCCCCTCCCTGAACTCCACCCCAACGCTCACACTTTAATTGAGCTTCTGTATATAGATATTCTCTCTTTCGTGTATCATTCATGACACGAGGAGGCAAGGATTGTGTACATCAGTCATCCAATCAGTTCTTTATACCTAACTCTCGTTTGTTTGTTTGATTATGAATGTTCACTCCTTTAACCCTAACCTGAAAAGCAGACGACACATGCAAAAATAATTCTTGAATAACTAATTTTTTTCATTTTTTGTCTCAGAAACATAGGTTATGACCCCTCGTTGGAACGAGCTCAACGAGCTCGTTCCAACGAGGGGTCATAACCTATGTTTTTGAGACAAAAAATGAAAAAAAAAAGAAAATTAATTGGCGATTTTTGAGAATAGCGCTGGTCGGTTTTGGCCGTTACGTTAGGTAAAGGGTTAACTAATACGAATAGTAGAAGGCACTTACTTGCAAAAAAATTGTTGAACAACTGAAAGTTTGCAATTTTTACCTACAAAACATAGCTTATGACCTGAGCTCGTTCCAGTGAGTGGGTCACAAGCTATGTTTATGAAACAAAATTTGAAAAAATAATAAAAATTTTAATTTAATAAAAACTGAAATAGCAGGTCTTGTGAATAGCAGCGGTCGTTATGGTCGTTACGTTATATAGGTAAAGGGTTAATTGAGCCTTTAGGTCACTTTTGGCATCTTTGACAACATCATTTCTACAAGGTGAATATAAAGTCATGATTATACAAGCGTTTATACCCATGTTATCCACTTTAGAGGACTCTTATCCCAGCCGTTGAATAATGGGTCCATTTATACCAGGAACAGTTCTTGTCGGTTTACCACAGTAATCGAGCACTGCTCAACTTTCCGAGATTTCCCACAAGAATACCTAACACAAGTTGGCAGTGACCGGGTATATGAATTGACGACCTGTTTCCAGCACTAACGGTTCATGGGGGGGGGGGGGGGGGGACTTGGGGGAGGCTATCGCCTCAAACGGCATTACTTTGCGGGGACAAAATATGCCTATAAACAGCGGCGGCCGAGGGATATCGGGAGCCCCTGGATTTGGGGAAGATAGGGGTTCCTGACTCCCCAGACCGGCTATGATTCGGCCCGATGTGAGAAAATTTTGATATTCAAGTATGGAACTCCTTGACTTTAGACCTTTTGTAAGGCTTGAAAATACGCGACAAATTTCTCTCTCCGCAGATGAGCAGCCACAGCAGCGGTTCGTTGCGTCAGTATGATAACTGATGATTGTATGTCTCATTTGATTTATTGGACTTGAGTGAAAAATTATCTCTGTCCCAGTTGCGTGGATACTGGTGATATTGGCCGCTCCCCTACCAAGGACCTTGTCGAAATTTGGAGTTTCGTTGGATTTTTCCCACATCCGTTTGCAAAGTGGAACAATGGATTGGCGTGGAGTGTGGTGGGGGATTAGGGTTTAAGGTGTGCTCAATTCAGCTGAAATACTCTGGTAATTCAGGGCGGTCTGCAATCATTTTTTGTTTCAGCCTCGGGAACGCCCATTGCCCTCAAAAATACATACACTATATCCTCCCCCCCCCCACCCCCGCTCACATGTGTTATGTGATAGCCTGATGTTCTGTGGGTATGTTCCACTATTCGGTGTGTACTCAAGTAGTACTGAAGAACTTTTTCAATTCGAGACTGAATTCGATTTTGTTACTGCCTCAGGTTTCTCACTTGCTATCTGTCACCCGACTCTATTCCATCTATCCTCCTGCTCTTTGTTCCGAATTGCCAAAGGCATGCATTTTCTATCTACGGTTGCGAGGGACATTGGGAACCATAACTTGGTACTATGGAATTAAATACCGATTCCACCTCTACCACTACTAACCTACCATAGTGTCACTGTAATCGACGACTATTAAAGCTACCATTGACCGTCAAGGCATTTATTGACTCTGGCTACTACTATACTTGTTTTTTCTATCACCATTTTCACTGACACGTCCCATTGCTACTACTATAAGTTTGTTCACAACTAACACTATATGCCTTTTGAGCGACTTCGAATACTACGGCAGCCTCCGCCCAGAACTGCAGTCGTCTACCACTAGTATTAGCTTTATCATTACTGCTACTACCCCCCCCCCCCCCCCCCCCCACGGTTGATACGAAATAGCGAAATAGCCCTCTACCTCTGTGCATTATGTTCTACTGAGTGCACGTCAAGCTTCAAGCTTTGAAACCATCAGTCGAATTATGGCCTGGAATCAGTCTACCTCTTAATAGTCCATCGCCTATGTTTAGATTCACACGTCTTGAAACTTTCAGTTGGTCGGAAAAGCGAGCCATATATAGGTTCGCTTTTCCAACCAGTTGAAATATTCCAGACGATTGAATTAAAAACATACCATAAACATTCATTTTCTTTGAATCAACGCAAGAAATGTTGCTCAGTCTAAACTTGATTTGACCGAATCTTTAATGACATTACCATTTGAAATGAAACCTCAACGCAGTCATAGTTTTATGATTACGCCACGTAGTTCCACTAATTATGTTAATAACTTGGTGGTTTCATGGTGAATTAAATGCTTTTTTTTATTGGAATATCTATAACTGGAGCTGGGAGCGCGGTGGCTCAGTAGGTAGAGGTGCAGGCTGCAAGCCGATAGGTCCTCGGTTCGAATCCCACCTGCGGCAATCGCGTTGTGTCCTTGGGCAAGACACTTCATCTCCATTGCCCGCGTGGGGGCACGATGACGCCGTGTACTAAGGCGTACTGCACGTCGATGGTACGCATGTCTTCAACCAATCTAACCCTGCCTGTGCTGCAGTGCGGAGTTACGATGTTGGGGAGCTGGCAGCTGCTCGTCGTTGCTCGGTGGTTCTCTCCGGGTACTCCGGCTTCCTCCACCCGTAAAACTGTCACGGTCATGATTAGCCATTGTGCATAAATATGTGACCTTAAACATCAATAAATAATAAATATAACTGGAGCTCGAAATAATATCTGTATATCTCTGTGAGTGCAGGAACATCACATTAGATTGTCGATAATCTGTGCTCAAACCCCACGAAAGTGAGTAAACAAACAACCCACAGCAGCGCCGAATTCCTTACAGAGTTAGACTTGTGCTCTGAGAAATTGGTCTCGCTACTACCAGTAGGCTTACAGGTACTGTCGGTAGTCCGTAGATGATTTGGAAAGAGCTCAAGAATCGTTCGAGTAATGTTCGGTGCGAGGGACAGCTTGTTTGACTTTTTGACTCTTATAGGGAAAACGAGGCGCGACATCCAATCATCCGTCGGTTCTATGATACATGTATCCTGAAGCTGGATGACAAAGAACGTGGAACTGGTTATCGATAGCATTTACGCGTGGGAGGGTTGAACGTGTTATGTACACATTATGCCACAACGTATATGCTCGCACCTTAGTTTACGACGAAAATGGGGTGTTGATGCTCAGTCGTCTAGTCTGTTAAATAAAAGGGGTGTTGAATGAAATGGATGTCACTGGTCGCGAGACTAGGCGAGTGTTTTGCAAGAGGTTTGTACACATTGTTTTACGAACATGTACTATCGTACAATATGAAAACGTGCTATAGCAATAACCAGCATTAAGGTAGGAGTGCTGCAAATGAGGTAGAGAGAAATGGAAGATGATATCCCCTAAAGAGCTAAAAAGTCGTTCGAGAAAATACTTAATTCGACTTACTCACCATAAAGGGTCATAGAAGTACCGAAATCAGGGTGCTGGAAATGGGGTGCAGTGCAAGTGTGGCACAAGTGTTTGGCCAATTTCTTTTTGATAGAACTCTGGGTTATATAAGAGTGAATCAACTCAGTTTGCTCATTACACTTTGGATTTTCTTCATCATATTTCATTCGCGAATTTAAGAGCTTTCAATGCTTCAACTATGCAAAAATACACAAATGAGAGATTATCCAAGAAGACACGAGAAAATTTATTCTAACATGTTTCCTGGCGCAATAGACTGTAGGAAACAGATGAGAGGAAGTATAGGTATTTGGCCCAAATCAAACTATATTGAAAAATATGCAAGAAGATCGATGTTATAAGAAACTCGAACCTTAGTCGGGCTGCGTCGGACCGGAGTAAAGATATGAGAAATCTCATAGTTTCCGCATGGAGGAAACGAACTGAAGCTCTCGGGTATTGGGAACAAAAATGAGTTGATGGAATAGGGTTGGAAGCGAGAAGAACAAGTGAAAATCTGAAAAGTATTAACAAAATTGGATTTAGTTCCAGGTGAATGGCTTTTCTACCTCACTTGAGTACACCATAGAATAACGGAACACTCCCACAAAACACAGCACAATAAAGACATGACGCGTATAGGGCTGGAGAATATGAGGGTTGGGAAGGCCGATGGGCGTTTCCAGGAATGGGTTCAGACCCTGAATACTATACTACCAGTGTATTCCCGGTGAATCAGGTACACCCTCGCCACACATCCCAATCCATTCCGACCATAGCAACCACATGCCACCACAGAAATCAAAATGGTGTCAATAATTAAAAGAAGTAACCGCTCTTTCCGTTTCTCCAACGTTTCGGCCTCATGGCCTTCATCAGGGTGAAAACACTTAATTATCACATAATAAAATATTGATAGTCCTCTCACTAATTAACTATAGAGAAATAAGACGTTGGCACATACAGTAACGTCGTAGCATATACAGTAACGTCTTATTTCTCTACAGTTAAGGCCGAAACGTTGGAGGAACGAAAAGAGCGGTTACTTCTTTTAATTATTGATAAATATGGAGTCCCTTTTCTTTGGACTTTTACTTTGTACTACAAAATGGTGTCGATTAGCGATTAAAATAGAAGACGGAAACAAGTGTCATCGTAACAACACTTCATGAGCATGCACACAAACGCCACACATCATAACTCAGAGAAGTCACATGATGGTCACCCGAGTTCGTTATCATGGCAACCCCACTTGTGCCGTGGAATGACCTTACCCTCTTCCCAATCTTCACCATAATATACTACAAACGCCTCTGATATACTTCAATTACAATGTAGGTTAATAGATTCCATAATCATTCATAATCACCGGTGGTCCACTATAGTTATTGTGTGCGTGTTTTTTTTGTTGTTTTTTTTTTGCACTGTCAGGCACGGGAAGCGGGAGGGGGCATATGGGCGGAAGCTCCAAAAAAAAAACAAAAAAAAAAAAAAAAAAACGAAAGGCATCATATGCATCCCCCAAAACTGAAATTATAGGTAGGCGTCACATTGCTACTCCAATGCTGAAATAGGCTGCTTTCGTGAATCTGTTCCCTCGGCCTCCCACCACCAGTAACACTCTAAAATGAGTGTTTTGGCGTGCGAATACCTAGCGCACCCTTTACACGTGTCTATGTGCACTAACATATGGGCCAAGTAACCAGAGACCTTCATGCTTGGGTGTGATATCAAGCTGAGCCGCAATATTACAAATGAATATCCAAATTTATCTCCACAACCAACCACAGCAGCTGAAATATATTCTCCCTCATTAGATTATCTCAAGTTGTGATGTCCAAATGCCACCAAAAACAATATGAGGGTTCGAAATTTCTATGTTTTTTTACGGGGGCGGGGCGCTCACCTAAAAGAGGGGCATCGCTCTCGCGCTGTTCCCATTTCCAGCCTTCGGATAGTGGCGTTAACATTCGACCTTTGACACACCCTCACCAACACAAAATGCCTTCCTGCGCCCCTGAGGACATCACTTGAAGACTTCCATTGAAATTCTATTTTTGTAGTCTCGGTTATAAATGACATGTATTGATCAGCATGAAATTTATCAATTCTTTAAATAGGAAGGTAGGTTTTTAAAAAGACGTTTTTACAACACAAGATGAAACAAAAGTGCACAGTTGAAATGATTTACAACCGAAGCTTACAACAACCAGATCCAAGAACTTTCGCTTGTCGTCGGGAGTTGCCACGTTATTTTTAGATTATGGGAATTTTCTTACCACCCAAACATGGAACTGACAAACTTCGATTTCAATCTGAGTTACTTCCTTGTTTGGAAAGTCTGAAAAGGTACAGCATGTTTTAAGCCTTTACAACACAAAACGACTATTACAAACACAACAGGTTTGAGATGTGTTAAACGAATGTTCCGTTGATTCGGAAGTTAATTGCATGGAAACTCGCTCCACCAGTGACAGTGGGGACAGAAAATGACATTGACAAACAGAAGTCGTCTAATTTCGATGTAACAGTACTAACAGTAACACTAACAAAAGTTTTGTCAAAACGCGCAACTTGTTCAAAATATTCTTGTTTAACCCTTTACCTAACACGAAAGGCAGACGACACTTCGAAATAAAATTCTTGAATAACTAATTTTTTTCATTTTTTGCGTCAAGAACATAGCTTATGTGAAGTTATAACCCCTCATTGGGACGAGCTCAACGAGCTCGTTCCAATGAGGGGTCATAAGCTATGTTTTTGAGACAAAAAAATAAAATTGAATGGTGATTTTTGTGAATAGCACTGGAACTGTTTTGGCTGTTATGTTGGGTAAAGGGTTAAACAACTTGCCTACATTTGAACTTGTCTCCAGTTCCTACAGACACACAGAACACATTGGGACTCAGGGGACGAACTGGTGGGGAGGGGGGGGGGGGGTCCCAATTCACACACACAAACGTTTGTTAAAATGCTAATAACATACACTGTATCATAATTCATGTTTTTCAAATAGTGTGGAGAGGAGTTAAGAGGGGGGCGGGGTGGTAAGACAAGTATAGACTAACACCAGCGGGGTGCATATTAATGATGGTGGTTTAGTCACATACATATATCAGAAGAACATTTAATGCTACCATGTTTACAGATAGCCACAGTGTATATGTGGGCAGAATGCAGTCAAGTAGTTGAGCTCTTAATATATAAAGGCTACATACACCGTAACATCAATAAGACAGCTGAATAAGATATAAGTAAAACCCAATTTAGGTTGAAATCAAATATGTTAACCTCAGAAAATAATATTTCAGGAAACTTGAGGGTGATTTTCAGGGAAATTGGATGAATTTCAGGGAAAAGTATGTGCGCAAACAATATACATGGAAGAACTAAAAACATTCAGCTCTTGGACCACTACTGGCACCAGGCTGCACACAGTGGGTCATAGTCTAAAAGAATTGCTGATGCCCTTTAAGGAAATTGCTGATAGTTCTTCTGTTCAGATAGTCCCTAAAAAGGGCATACTGTTGATATATTTTTCTGTTTTCCGTTTTAGATTGTGAGCAATTTACCCAGACAATTTGGGGGGATACATCACTGTTCTGAACAGGGTTTATAGTATTGATTTGAATGGAAGGAGTCTGAATGATAGTTGGTAGCCATTATGTTCAGATTACTTAACTAATTGTGAAGGAACCTTGATAAAAGGTGCATTAAAAATCTACTTAGCATTCACATGAGCCAATTGCTTAATGCTTCCTTTGTAAACAAACAAAGAGAAAGAATGATATTCTCTTTTCAAAATTAAATGGAGTTGAAAATTTATCATTCAGAAATAATAATGAGAGGAGACCAATAGTTTTTGGTGTCATATTTAAGACTTAAAATTATACCTATTTTGATCACATACAGTCATGATAAGCTGTATTGTTCCTGTAAGGATAAGGTGGCTGTATCACTAGAACAAATATCCACTCATCATTGCTCTGATATTGACTGAAAGGACAACTTGAAAATTAAAAAATATAATTAACAACCTCAAGCCCAAGTTTAGACTCCTCGGATATAGAAAATATCCAGCTGGAGTGTGTGCGTACAAAAGGAATGGCAGATGGGAGGTATTTGGATGCAGGCCTTTAGATTACCCCAATTTCATAGTTTACAGGTGTGCTCGGATTAGAGAAGGTGTGAAGACATCAAGAAAGATTATAAATTCTCTTTGACTCTTCCACATTTGAGAATAACTTCCATTTTAATATGACCATAGGAACACAAAAAAGCATGGCAATCAAATATAACAGGATATTTCTGTTATTTCTGGTTTTAATGTGCCCAAATTAGGGCAAAACAGTGTGCTCAAAATAAATGAATTTAACCCTTAGTGGACTGGTAGTCTCAAAATAAATGAATTTAACCCTTAGTAGACTGATAGTGCAAGAGATTTTTTCTCAAGTCAGTCTGTTTTTCTCTTGTTTAAATATGAATCTAGCCAATTATATCTTGTTTGACTGATCTCATTGAGCTCTGTCAAACAAGGTATATTTGGTTAAATATCAAACTGCATTATGGGAAATATTTGCTGCTGAAAACTTTGCAATTTTGACATCAGAGGGCAAAGGGTTGAAGGCCTGTGATATGGATCTGAAACGAATTGCACAGTAAGGTGATTAATTACAAAAACTGAAGAGAGTTAAATTTTGTGTTGATAAGTAATTTCAATTGTCACATCAAAAATAGAGAAAGTATTTGTAATGTAAATAGTGTTCAAGAAGGGAGAGGATTTCTTACATTAGCTGCTAATAATATTACCCACAAAACAGCTTTAGGAAAAAACTACAAGGAGAGAAGCATAATATGAAAAGCTGATGAAGAGGGACATAGAACCTATGCATGAATTTTGTCACGCATCAATGTTGGTAGAAGTATTCTGCAAAGTACCTGTTACTTGAGCTATTCAAAGAGGCCTAAGCGAAAGGTCAACTTGAGTGAGATTCAAAGTGGATTTAGATAAGAAAGAAGAGTCACAGCAGGCCTGGCATTTTCAGGAGAGCGATTTATTCGCTCGCCTACTGCTCGCCTTAAAAAAATTGAGGAGAGTGAAAAATAGCCCTCCTAGCCTTAGAAAATAATGATTACCACAACAGCCTATTCCTGAAACCCACAGGTTTTCAGATCTCTGCTATGTTAGTGGTCCCTGCAATATGGCCACACTGCCCCTCCCACACCTCCGGGCCTTACCAAGGCACAGAGCTGTGGGAGGGGCAATGTAGCCACCTCACAGAGACTACCTGGTTAGCAGCACTAAATAAAATGTATATACAAAGCCCTCTAGGCAAAATTCATTAATAGAACAACTTCATTTTGCCACTTTTAGCTTTTGTAAGCTTGAGGAGAGCTAATTGCTCCCCTAGGCCATGTGAGGAGAGCGAGTTTTAGCCCTACTGCATTTATAAGAATGCCAGGTCTGTCACAGACCACTCTTGACATCTCCTCTTCCACCACAATAGTTGCATTCCAAAAAAATCCTGTTCATAGCATTTCTAGGTATGAAAAGAAAAACAACTCATTTTAGAAGACCAAATATAGAAAAGATTAGAATGTCTTGGGTTGGATTGCAAATTTTAGGAAACTATGACCTAAGCATTTTACAAGGATATGCAGACAAAATTAGCCAGTCTCTCGTGGAAACAAAACAAACCTGACAGAGAGAGGTCTGAATCAGGTGTATATTTTGTCATGTATATCAGTTATATTAAAAGTCGATTGAGTGATTGTATTGCAGTGTTTGCCTTGCTGCTGCCTTTGATTGAATTGAGCTCATCCATCTGTTTCTCTGCACTCTCATCCTGAATTATTTGTTTCCCATGCAATATGTATATTTATCTTACAATGAGAATGTATTTCACCCACCACAAGTAAAAATGTCTAGACAAAATACAAATATCTGTATATAGGGTTGCATGCACACCTGACCATTCGATTCAGAAAAAGAACATTTTTTTTTTACCTGCACTCAATTGGCATTGAGTTATTACATATGTCGAAGTCACCATTTTTGATAACAGTAATTAAGTGATAAGTCACCAGCTCAATGCAATAAATTAGACTAGATCATTTTTACCATGACGATATATTTATAAAGCCTACCATTCAGTAACTGGTTGAGGGTTAGACGGCACTATCAGGGCTTTCAGAAAAATGAGGGTACCAGAGCAAAAGCTGACATTTACCTGGCTCATGTTTCATATTCAGTCAAATGCAAATACTATTTTGTTTATAACTTTATATAAATTTGTTTTATTTCAAATTATTGGAGAGTGCCTTTAATAAATTTTGATATTGTATGTGTTGAGTAAAGGGTTAACCTTTTACCTTACACAAATACTTGTCAAAATTTTCTTGAACTACTAAAACTTTAAAAAAAAAACCCACAGCTAATAACCTTTAATTGGAACTGCACATAACAGATAATTGTTATTTGGCATGAAGCATCCTTAGGACGAATAGAATTGAATGAGCCAAGAAAACTGTAATTGGTCGTGTCATGGGGTATAATATGGGAGGGTAAATGGAAAGCACTTTTTAAAAATTAAAAAAAATGCCCTTCTGTAGAACTACCAGTCAGAATGTTTTGATATTTGATATGCAACATTCATTAGGGTGATCTGATTCAAGTTTGTTCAAATCAAGTTCATGGGTTCTTATTTGGGTTTTCTAAAGAAGCCTGAATTCTAACTTACTGCAATATGAGGAAAAGTGATAAAAGTCTTTAAAAATCTTCTTCTTCAGATCTACCAGTTAGAATTTTTTAATATTTTATATACAACATCGTTAAGAGGACCTGATTCAAGTTGGTTCAACTCAAGTCTCAGGGTTTTTATTTGGACTCTGTTTGGGAGCCTGAATATTAACTTAGTCCAATTTGAGGATTTTTCTTGAAAAATCTTATATCTCCTTCTTCAGATTCACTAGTCATAATATTTTGATATTTGGTATATAGCATCCTTAGAGAGGAGGGAGGCCAGATTCAGTTTTTTTTTCAGATCAGTTTCCTGGGTTCATATTTTGGCTTCTTATGTAAACCTGAATTTGAACGCGGTGCAGAATAATGGAAAATTCTTTAACCCTTTACCCAACGAATCGCCCGCATCCGCCTGCGTAATATGCAAATTCAGCTGTTGAAAAAATATTATTTTTCAAAAAATTTCAACAAAACCATATCATGTGACCCCTCATTGGAACGAGCTCATCGAGCTCGTTCCAATGAGGGGTCACATGATATGGTTTTGTTGAATTGTTTTGAAAAAATGATATTTAAAATAATAAATTTTGATATTGTCTGCGTTTGGTAAAAGGTTAAAAGTCTTCTTCAGATCCACAGGCAAAGACCTTTCATATTTGGTATTCAACATCCTTAGGTAAGCCAGATTAAAGTTTCTTCAAATCAAGTCCTCTAGTTCATTTTTAGCTTAACTTGACAAAGTCAAGATAAACTATTGCCATCACGCATGCAGAAGTCTGTGAGTCTGTTCACATTTTCCTTTACACAGGCTACACCCCATAGTTCTTGTCCGATTGTCACAAAATAGCATATGCAGGTTTGAGGTCATATCTAGATGAGAATGTCCCCTTTTGGTCATGATCAGTCAACCGTGATGGCTGCCCGAGCCCAAAACCCAAAAACCTTTAACACAGTCTACAGGTCATATTTATGAAGGGATTTCATTGTAACTTGGTAGAATGACTCTGTAATAATGTCTAGATGAGAACGTCCCCTTTTAGTAATGATCTGTCAACCATGATGGCTGCCCAAGTCCAAAACCCAAAAACTTTTAGCACAGTCTACATGTAATATTTAATATGGAAGGATTTCATTGTAACTTGGTAGGATGACTCCATATGATGTCTAAATGAGAACTTCCCAATTTGATCGCAATCTGTCAACCGTGACGGTTGCCCGAGCCCAAAAACTGAAAACCTTTAACACAGTCTACAGGTCGTATTTATGGAAAGATTTCATTGTAACTTGGTAGGATGACTCCATTTAATGTCTAGATGAGAAACACCCCTTTTGGTCATGATCAGTCAACTATGACAGCTACAGGGGCCCGAAGTCCAAAAACCTTTAGCACAGTCTACAGGTTGTATTTATGAAGGAATTTCATTGTAGCTTGGTAGGATGACTCCAGATAATGTCTAGATGAGAACCACCCCTTATGGTCATGATCGGTCAACTATGACAGCTACAGGGGCCCAAAGCCTGAAAACCTTTAGCACAGTCTACAGGTTGTCTTTATGAAGGGATTTCATTTTAACTTGGTAGGATGACTCCAGATAATGTCTAGACGAGAACGTCCCCTTTTGGTCGCAATCATTAAATTGTGACGCCTGCCAGAGCCCAAAACATGAAAACCTTTAGCACACACTACAGGTTGTATTTATGAAGGGATTTCATTATAACTTGATAGGATGACTCAGTATAATGTCTGGATGAGGACGTCCCCATTTGGTTGTGATCGGTCAACCATGTTAGCTACACAGGCCCGAAGCCCGAAAACCTTTAACAGAGTCTACAGGTCATATTTATGAAGGGATTTCATTGCAACTTGACAGGCCTGAAAACCTTTAGCACAGTCTACAGGCCATATTTATGAAGGGATTTCATTATAACTTGATAGGATGACTCATTGTGGAATAATTTCACTGTAACTTGGTAACTTTGGTTGACATACATTAACTGTGAAGGACACATGAACCCACCCCTCAGTTCTTGAGTACAGTCCACACCTCAAATTATACTTATCGAAAACATAGCATAGGGATCAGAAATTAACCTATTCTCAATTTTCACAATTCTTGATATATTTCATAATCCTTTCATAAACATTGAATATTATCCTTTTCTTCAAACAACACACAGTCAAGTTAAGCTAGTGTCATTGACACTTTCATTAGGCTCCCGATGAGAGGCCAAATTTTAACTTAGAGCAAAATTTGGGAAATTCTTTCAAAATCTTTTTCAGATCCACCTGGCAGAATCTTTTTCATATGTGATATTCAGCATCCTTAGGGGTCAGATTCAAATTTATTCAAATCAAGTCCCCATGTACATATTTGGACTCTGGGAGCTTAAATTTTAACATTTCAAAATCTTCTCCTTTAGATCCACTGGTCAGAATCTTTTGATATTTGGTATTCAACATCCTTATGGGCTCATTTGCTCAACTTAAGTCCCAGGAATCATATATGGATCCCTTATGGGAGCCTGAATGTAACTTGGTGCAATAAGAGGAATATTCTTTAAAAATCTTCTTATTCAGATCCACCAGTCAGAATTTTTTGACCTTTGGTATAGAGCATCTTCAGTGGTGGTTCAAGTAAGGTTTGTTCACATCAAATTCCTGGGTTCATGTTTGCTACTATGGAACCCAAATTTTAACTTAGTGCAGTATGAGGAATATCTTCTAAGATATTCTTCTTCAGTTTGACCAGGCAGAATCTTCTGATATTTGGAAGGAAAACAAATTTTCTTTCAAAGAAATATTTGCTTTTCATTAATGATTCCAGCTGTTCATGAGTTCATCTGTTCACAATCTGAAAGCCCTAATTTGTCCAAAACAAATTCCAGTCTCAGTCATGTCCTTGTTGTCTGCCATTCTGTTTCTTCACACAACTGATGGATTCCAGACACACACTGTTTACCCAACTTCAACCCATAATTCTAACCAACCTAGGAGGTTTTTTTCAGAGTAAGCTCTTTTGTCATTTTTCAGGATAATTTTAAGCCTAATGTAAGATATTTGCTAGGAGGGTAGAGTTGGGGAGGGAGGTTGAAAAAACAGACATCCTTTTTCAGTTCTTTTTTGGTGAGAGTCATTGCAATATGCACAATGTACAAGGTGACACAATTTTCCTTTTTGTATCCATCTTTCTGATCCCTTCACCCTTATTTCTCTCTTGCTTCTTGCATTTAAACCACTTTAATTTCCTACTAGACAAATTGATTCTGGTGAGCGTTTTAAACTCACTTAAGCCTCTGGTTTTAATTGGTTAGAGAATAGTTGGAGATGTCATTACAATCTTATTAATTTTAGATTTTTATTTCCAGATATTTATGCAGGTCAGCCATTGCACATTGATGTGAATACCGTAGATGGGATTGCAGTGTTCACAGTACAAATGTAGTAAAAATGTTTGACTTCCAAATACTGAAGTAGAGATGAACAGTAAGTAAAATCTGTTTCTTATTAGAGCTGAAATGGTTAAGGGGTTTTCTTGATCGATTAATCACGTGGATTAATCTTGGTTAACCGATTAATCACTTGTCCAAATAGATATCTGAATAATTGCCATACCATTGATGATTTTCAGCATGAACTCTTTACCCAACGTAACAAACATGGCCGACTAGGCCTATATACAAAAATCTCCACTCACACTTATGTTTTCAATTTTTGTCTCTCATTGGAATGCGCTCATTGAGCTCATTTCAATGAGGGGTCATAAGCTATGTTTTTGAGACAAAAATTGAAAATTATTAGCAATTCATGAATTTATTTTGCAAGTATCGTCTGCTACCCACAATTGGTAAAGTGTTAAGAATGACCATTTCCAGCCACTGATATAGTATGATGATCATGCGAGTTAACAAGTATGTCAGCATGTAACTTCCATACTTCACTCTGTCTCATATAATTGATGTGAGTCAGTGTGACAATGTTCGCCTGTTTTTGGAGCAAGTTTGTTCCTTCGTTAACCCATAGAATACAGTAGTTCAAAAGTAACAGTTAATCGATCAATTACTTTTTGGATCGATCAAGTTGTTGATCATTGATTAATCGATTTATCAGTTAACTGTTTCAGCTCTATTTCTTATTCATATGTTTTCCCAGTCTTCTGGTCAAACTCTCAGGCCACCAGTCTAATTCTGATTGGAAACTGATGCTCTTATGGACAGTTTGTTTACCCCCTTGAGGAAATCTGCATGCAAACAACCATTGATGTAATAGAATAAATGCTCTTTTTATCATTAGTATACAGAAAAGTTACCAAAATTCTGTTAATTGAATATTCCTGTCAACTGAATAGTTTTCATTGGTAAAGTGGCTATTAAATAGTTCAACAATATTATAATTACTAAACCCATTACCTATTATATATTCAGCTAGCACATATAAAAAGAAAAATGACATTCAAGTGATCAAATCTCATTAGTTTTAAAATAAACTTATCTTTTGTCCCCTCATTGGAATGAGCTCATTGCACTAAGAGGTCCTAAGTTATGTTTGAAAGAAAAATATTGAAAATTTTCAATTCTTCAAGAAACTATTTTGCAAGTGTTGTCTTTTTGTAGTAATAGGTACTGGATTAATCAAATATTCTATCAATTGAATAATTTTTCAACTGCCTTTCCGACGGAAACTCAGGGAAGTGAAGCAGTGCTTCTTTACTGTTGTAAACAATCTCTATTTTACGGGTAAAATAGGATCCGGTCACCAATGCCTGGGGTGGGAGTCCTCTAAAGTGGCCAATATAGGTATAAACAGTTGGCTGGACGTTACTTTATATCCAGTTTGCAGTCACCACAATCAGCCATTGTGCAGAAATATGTGACCATAAACACCAATATATAAATAAATAAATAAATTTTCCATTGCCAGTTCAGTTACATAATTATATTGAATATAAAATCCACCTGTTAATTGCATTTTGGTTATAGAACATATACCTGTTAACTTTATGTTATATTTTGTATCATCCACACATTTGTGAAGAAAAATAAGAAAATTCCATGTGTTCCAAACTAAGTTTGACAGTTCCTCCATTCTCTTTGCAAGTGATATTCTTATCCTTTTCCTTTTACTCCGTACAATTTATGATCTGGACATTTTCATCACCTCTCTGTGATTTCAGAGGTTAACACCCTACTTCATTTTATACAACATTAAAAAGTGTCTTGAAGTCCTTTCTGTTTAAGCCAAGTGGTATGAGCATTTGAAGTGTGCATATCATATTGCTAGTACTGGATCCCAAACTGAGATCGCTCAGCAAACTCGTGGCCCATAATTATACTGTGTACCGTATCCATCATATGGAGTCTAATAAAAAATATATCTTTTGAGTAACTAGAAAGTGCGAGAGGGCTCCACTGGTAAATGTCCCTATACTGACTGCCTAACTGGTTTTGCTCGATTTGAGCTTCTTCAGAGGCTTATGGTGTTGAGGTATGGCTTCTCCTATATATATACTCAATGCCTAGTGGATAGAAGTTGCGGGTAGAGATTGGGGTAGAAATTGTGGGTAGAGATTGGGGATGTTTGTGTGTGTCACACCATAAGCCTCTGATGAAGCTCAAATCGAGGCGAAACTGATTAGAAAGTCAGTATACGGGATATTCACCAGTGGAGCTTTCTTGCACCTTCGAGTGACTCTATAGATGTACTTCAGTCACTGAAATCCACACAGTGCTCTATGGCTGTACAAAATTGCAAGGTCCGTTATGGACAGAAAGTCTTCAACCAATGCTAACCCTGCTTGTGTGGAGTTAGTATGTTGGGGAGCTGACAGTTGCTCACCATTGCTTGGTGGTTCTCTCCGGGTACTCCGGCTTCCTCCACCCGTAAAACTGTCATGGTCATGATTAGCCATTGTGCAGAAATATGTGACCTTAAATGCCAATAAATAAATAAATAAATATGGACAGAAAAGGTTGTATTTCTTAACTGGTAGGGTGCTACATTACATATCAAAGGTGATTTGTAACGTGAGTATTTTCTTTCAAAGATGTCATTCTACCAGCAAGTGGAGCCTTAGTTTAGCAATTATTATAATTAAACCCATATTTGGGAGATTCTTAGAGAACTCTCTTTGAAAATAGTCTGCCGTAAAATTTTTGGCTTGTTTGGAAAAGTTTTTAGGCATTTTTGGACTCAAATTTTGCAAAAAATATAAGGAAAACTATTGATAGTCCTGCTAAAACATATGTTTTGTGACTGAATTATCAGTAATAAAAAACATGTTTTGGATGCCAAATGGTAGATATATAGTTGCCAAATCTGAAATCTGTGGAAAAGTTTTTTTTGTTTGTTGGAAAATTTGGTGCTTGTTCCCTCCCCCACCTCCCCCCCCCCCCCACACCAACTATGGCAAAACGCTGAATACATCACTAGTCACTAGTCTCGATCATGCAAATAGATGGCTGTAGAGGAGGGGAGCTGGGCCCCAGCATGACCAATTTGGAGTATAGAAGTTAATAGAATATGTTAATCAAGTAAGAAGTTCACGACCACTACATGTATATTTTATTTATCCTCCAATAAATTCCCATGAAGTCTTGAGTTTTTAGCTACATATACAATCCCAACTAACTAATATTCCCACTACATCATCAAAGCATGCCTTCAGTGATGGCAAACCTTGATCAGAGAATAAAATCTCAAATTTTGAGAAAACCTATTTACAGTTCATCTGGATATAATAAAGAGGACCGATTACAGTAGTCATCGTGGACAGGTCAGACTCTATGGGTGGGCATTTTTCCATGCATATAATTCAGAGATGATCCACTATGACACCTAGCAAAATTTCCACCAAAGAAGCACTGGGATAACCTGTACATTTTGACCCCTCCACAATGACCCTACTGTATGACAGTTCACAGATTTCAAAAGCATTTGTTGCAAGCACAGGGGGTGTCAGCTGTCTTAGGGAATCTGAGCATTGATAAGGGGGGTCTTCCCACAGGAATATTTAAAACAGTGCTATCAAATAAGGTGATAAGACCATGGCTGGGGCGAGTACTAGACCTCAGTACTCGAGTACGAGTAATGTACTCTGTGAAAATGTGTGAGTAGAGTACAAGGGAAATATATGAGTACGAGTACAAGTACTGAGTACTTTGTAAAGTACTCGAGTCTGAGTACATACCCTTACATGTAAAATGATTAACACTTGGTAAACCATATATCTTTTATTGCTACGAAATACTTAGTTTAAACAGTTTAAAGTTTATCACTGTTTGTAGTTCCAGACGAACAACTTTTTGGTCATCTGTTTTTTCATTTAGATAACCAACAGAAGATTGATAAAATCGTTCCTGTCAAATTGTATGGCCCGCTTGATGATGTTGTATGAATAGGTTATCAATCAGAACTTGACATATCACAGCTGGGACAGAGCAGGTTTCCACACACCCACTTCCATTCCCAATCTGGTGTCACAATATACACATTTATTTATTGATAAGCTCAACTTTGACATAGTAAAATTTGAGGTTTTGTCATGGCCCGTCATCTGTCTGTCTGTCCGTCCAACAACAATTAAATACAGCTCGGGCTAGAGGCCGTATTTATGAACCATTCTTTACAAAGCTTCTTGGGTGCATTTGTTATCACCGTGGGACGAGAACGAGTGTTTTGGGGTGCAGCCCAAATTTTCAAGATGGCCACCGACCGCCATTTTGTACTAAAATTAGTACAATCAGTTTTTTGTACAGAACTTCTGTATGAAAGTTCTGATTGGAATAAAGTTTTGTAGGAATGTTTAGTAACATGGAATACATCACATATAATACAGGTTTTTTCTCGTGCAGAATTTATGCAAATTAGATGAACTTTGATTTATTCAGTGCTACTTATACGCAGTAAGTACACATGTCAATACAGCTCAGGCTAGGGGCTGTATTTATAAACCGATCTTCAAGAAAACTTCTTGGGTACCTTTGTTATCACCTTGGATGAGAACAAGTGTTTTGGGGTGCAGTCTGAAATTCAAGATGGTTGCCGGTGGCCATTTTGTATCGAAATTAGGTACAATCAGTTTTTTGTACCGAACTTCTATATGAAGGTTCTGATTTGAATAAATTTTTGAATGAATGTTTAGTAACATGGAATACATCACATATAATACGTTTTTTTTTTCTCGTGCAGAAATTATGCAAATTAGATGAACTTGATTTATTCAGTGCTACTTATACACAGTAAGGGCACATGTCAATACGGCTCGGGCTAGAGGCTGCATTTATGAGCCGATCTTCACAAAACTTCTTGGATGCCTTTGTTATCACCATGAGACAAAAACGAGTGTTTTTGGGTGCAGTTCAAAATTCAAGATGGTTGCCTGCGGCCATTTTATACCAAAATTAGATGCAATCAGTTTTTTGTGCAGAACTTTTAGGACTACGTTTGTTATCATCATGGGATGGTGAGGAGTGCTTTTGGACTGGGCACAAAATTCAAAATGCCTTTCTGCAGTCATATTGACAGGCATTATGTGCATTACATTTTTTGTACAGAATCTGTAAAGAAGATTTTTTATGTCACTAATGTTTGCTATAAATTTATTGGGTGCCTTTGTTATCACTGTGGTATGAGAACAAATATTTTGGGGTTCAGTCAGACCCACTCGGGAACTCAAAAAGGGAGATAATTAAAAATCTTTTCCAAAAACACCAGACAAAATAATGTTTTTTGAATTGAATTCAGCATCCCTAGGATGTGTATATTCAAATGTGTTGAACTTGAAGCCAAGTTCCTGTGTTAATAATTTGTGTTGTTTGGGGAGGGTATCAATATTAGCACAACCCAATTTTCTATTTCCAATGAGGAAAATAAAACCTCTCCACTCGAGGGAGTCCTATGAGCTAAAGATAAAAACTCAGATAAATATATTTTAAGAAGGACTGGACAAATATTTATTAATTAGTATATATCAACCTCAGAAGGGTTTGAATCAAACAGGCGAAAACAATTGCTAACATTTGGCTTATGGTGCACCATACAAGGATCCCTATTGTGACATTAACCCCATGGAAATTTCTTTTCTAGTTTAGTATATAACTGTCACCCACCTTTACAATACTTTACCTGTACATTTGTTACAGGCTACGATCAATATTTATGTATAGACTTTTACAATACTTTACATGTACCTTTGTTATCAGGTCATTACCTAAATGTGTGTCATTGCTGTGTCACATACTATATATGTACATGTCTTACACAAGTTGAGCTACAGTGTCATTGACACTTTCATTTATTTATTTATTTGGGTTTAATGACACTTTCAAGTTTCAACAGCCAGGGTCACCTTGTGTCGGACAGTTTTATGGATGGAGGAAGCCAGAGTACCCGGACACAATATACATAATACATATTTTTGTCAAGTTGGTTGTGGCCTAGAGGTTGTGTTACTGTAATATTCTGATTGAAAGTAGATTTGACAACCACTACCCATAGAGAGATCATTCTAGTGTGCAAGTGTTTATGTAATAGTAACTGCCATTAGTTTTGACTCCTGGTGGGTGGTTTGGTTATAATCATCACTTATTGCTGTACTATCGGTTTTTACTCTTCTGTTCATGTGTTTTCACATATTTTGTCATTGTTTGCTGATTACATGGAGTGACTATCAAAATACACATGTTGTTATTGGGTTATTAACCTTTCATAAATGGATCCTTGTTCACATTTACTACAGATAAGAAAGAAACTGATGACAGAATCTTATGTCCACCCTGTAACAACTATAATTCTCAGTAACTTGCCCATAAACATGGAAACAACAAGGCTTCATGCATTAACCTAATTTTGAATTAGTCACATATTTTGCACTATTTTAGTGAGTCCATTGACTCGTGCTAACTAGTAGGGATCTGTTTGGTTCATTATGTCTGCTCACTTTATGATTGATACCTGTTCGTGTTCCAAGTATGTCAGTTGTTTTTTCCAAATACTGATTATAGAATATGATCAGGTCTTTGAAACTGATTTAATTTCAAAACTGAAATTCCAGGCCCTTGGAAGTACTTACCCCAATGCAGATTATATCAAAATTTCTTATTTTAAATGTTATTTTTTAGAGGTTTTCAGAACATTTCAACAAAACCATATCATTTGACCCCTCAATGGAATGCAAAGGTCCATGAGTTTTCCTTACCTTTGACCTGTCTACAAAATGTCTAAATGTCAAAAAGTTAAATAATATATAATATTTATTACTTTCCAAAGTGTGATTTACTGCGATTTCCGGGTTTGATTATAAATGATAACTTCACAAGTGAATTATGCAATCAACAATTGGTCATGTATCCATGCGCACAAACGAAGACGCTTTGCCGTGGGTATAATGGGGACTTCATTGGTTTTTGTTTTTTTTAACCCTTTACCTAACATGAAAAGCAGACGACACTTGCAAAAAAAATTCTTGAATAACTATTATTTTCATATTTTGTCTCAAAAATATAGGTTATGACCCCTCATTGGAATGAGCTCGTTCCAATAAGGGGTCATAACCTATGTTTTAGCGACAAAAAATGAAAAAATAATGAAAATTAATTGGCAGTTTTTGAGAATAGCGCTGGCTGGTTTTGGCCATTACGTTAGGTAAAGGGTTAAATAATATAATTATCATTAATAATGAAAAGTAATAGAGTAATTGCTTGACTGGACTGGTTACATGAAGTAATTCATTCGAGGCGAGGGTATATATTGTAAAACACCTGTACACATTTGCACACTCATGTTTGAACAACGTCCCTCACCTCTCATGAATTATTTCATGTAACCAGTCCAGTCAAGCGATTACTCTCTATATAACAGAGGTTAGACTAAGTTCAAAGGCCTCTAGTCTTTATATTGTACACAATGTCTATAGACTTCCAGCTATTCAGCCAGTATCTACTCCCTCCAACTGACTGCTTCTAGAGTAGCCTGGTCAGCGTAAAAGTGAAATGGAACAATGAATTTGAAAAAATGGACTGGACACAGATTCAAGTTGGAATTTTGTCAGCTAATCGGAAAAGTCAGAGAATTTGATCGAAAATTTGAAAATCAATTGGGCTTTGACTGGCAAAATATGACAGAAACAAATTAAATTGATATTAATGAATTTCCAACATTGGGAATTTACATCCCTGAATTTCTAACTTTTGAAATTTGAGGTGATAATTGGGGGGGGGGGGGGGGGGGGGGGGGTAGTGTTGCACTCCTCCACACCCCTCCTCTAGCTACATCCCTACCAAATGGTCAGAGTCAGGTACAGATATTATTGGTATGGGATTCATGTATAACATTTGTTAACTGATATGTATACCAACATCAAAATTGAGTTAAAAAAAACTTGACAAAGTCCTGAAAGTTTCTTGAAAATTACTGAGAAAGGTTCTCTGTTTTCTTCCTCTGAAGTCTGTTTGAATCTGGAATGGAATGGTTTTAGCGCAGGGACGGTTTGGGGGGCAAGCCACTTTCGATCCACTTTGACTGTGTCATATTTTTCTGTATACGTTTCAGTTTTGAACCATTTCTGAGCGGGTTAGAGGAGGAAATGGAGAGGAAAGTCTTTTATCGTCGTTTGTGCTTTATGATCTTCTTTTTCTGAGGAGGTGGTTGTGAAGGTGATAGGATAATTGCGGTAGTAGTTGGTGTTGTTGTTGTTGAGGACTCATTATGTGGTATGGTCGGTTGTGGAAATGTCTGTGGAAATGTCCGAGCCAGTGATTCTTGTATTTTTTCTGCTTTTGTCCTAGCATCTATTGTTGCTTGTATGAGTTGTTCCACTGATAGGTCCTTTGCAGAGTCTTGTGTGTCTCGGGTAGGATTAGATTCCTGGTCCTGGCTTTCTGGTATCGAAGGGAGAGGCGAGTGGGGATCGGGAAGTGGTGAGAAGACAGCTTCCATTTCCATCTCAGTCTCCACAGAGTTGTCCACATCTGGCGTCTCCAGCTGTGGAGCTGGAGACAAGATGGGTGTCTCTGTGGGAGTAGGAGGGGAAATGGTAACTGTCTCTGGCTCCTCCTTTTCCTCACTCTTCTCTCTCTTCTTCTCCAAGAAAGCCTCCAAGTGTCGGGAATCCCTCCGCTTGGTGGATGGGCTCTTCTTCCTTATCTTCCTCTCTTCATGGCCTCCTGACCTCCTCGGGTGAGGACCAGTGTGAGAGGGGATCCTCTCAGCAAAGGTGCTACCTCTCCCCGAGGAGGGTGGTTATTCTTTCTCTTCTTCGACCTTGAATTCAAGGGTCAGATGAATGCTCTTGCCTATCTCCTGGACAGTCCAGGTGATAGGGCAAGAGACGCCCAGAGCTACTATCGTCTTCTTCAGCCTCGCTGGTAGTTCCAGTGTTTCCATAATTAGGATTTTAATTAGGATGCTCTCACTTTGAGTTCAGAGGTGAGAATTAATGATGATGTGTTTGAACCCCTAATAAATTTTTACTCTTATATTTAAGTACATGTCAACATTAGATCTTAAGCTATGAAAGAATTACAAAATTTGGAATTGTGTTTTTATGTATCATGCTAAGAGTGTTTGGAAATCTTGTTAGATGAAGGGTATCCATGGCAGATTTGAGTGTACATGTATGTTCTTAATTGGCTTATTGATGATTGGTTAATTATGTTCTCCAGTTTATACAGCTTAACTTGATCTCATCAAAGGATTACCTCAGTCACATTTTAGTGTTAATTTTATGAATAGCAGGGGTTTCATTTGCTGAAGGCATGCAGGAAATATGTACAGCTAAAGGCCACATTGTTGGTGTGTGGTGGCTTTTTCCAGTGATTTTCAGTATTTGTTGTAATTTGTTGAGTTAATGTTCAGAAAATGCAAACAGAAGTGGAAAAATAGAGAATGCATTCCAAATATATTTTTGCTTTAAACCTGTCGTAGCATGTGTTTTTCTAATTATGCCAGACATTTAAAGCATTGATGTAACGGAAAAAGTCAACAGAAAAATACAATAATAATCTTTTTAAAATTAGCAAATGTGTGAGTCTTTCTTTGCAGTGTATTGTAAGACATTAATTATATCTAAGGACATTTTCTGAACATCAAAGAAAGAAATTTAACCCTTTACCCAACGAATCACCTGCATCCGCCCGCGTAAATTGCGTAATATGCAAATTCAGCAGCTGAAAAAATATTATTTTTCGAAAAATTTCAACAAAACCATATCATGTGACCCCTCTTTGGAACGAGCTCATCGAGCTCATTCCAAAGAGGGGTCACATGATATGGTTTTGTTGAAATTTTTTGAAAAAATTTAAAAAATGATATTTAAAATAATAAATTTTGAAATCGTCTGCGTTGGGTAAAGGGTTAATTGATACTGGTGCACTAAAATGTGAGACCATCCCATTTAGCTATTTTATTTGGAAATTCCAGTCCCAGAGTTCTTTCATATTTATTACACACCTGTTCTATGAAATCCCCTTCTACAACAATACTAAACCATGCAGAAAATGAAAATTTCTTCCACACATTTGTCCCGAATGGAAATCGTTGACAGACTATTTTTAAATAGAAGTAAAATTTCACTGGAATTTTCTACAAATTGTGCACCATATTAACAATTTGAATCGCTAGCAATAGTTACAATAATAACACGGGTTCCCCTCGCAAATTTGGTTGGCGATAAAATGTGTTCTTTTTATTGATAGTTTGTCCTCTGGGTCCTACTGCACATAAAACACATTGGAACTCCGGGGATGAGTTGTCAAATAAATTGCTGAGTGCCCTTCTGATAACTGCTTTTATAGATGTGAAGGCATGTAATAAACACAGAACATGCGGCATCTTGTTTTATCCTTCCATGCTGGCATTCATGCCATATCGATTAACCAGTTCATGCGTCGTTCTGTGTATTTATGTTGCTGATGATATATGAAGACATGTTGAGAATTTGTTTGGTTGCGCCTTGGTCAGGATCTGTGGTCTCATGGTAAATCATTTGCTTTCTGTTCAAGAGGTCAGAACTTTCTGACATGACTGTGCTCCTGTCCTCTCTCTCTCTCTCTTTGCTGATGTTGTGGTGCAACACGGCAGATGGTATGCAGGGTATTTTTTGTTTTTAAAAATTTGCTTAGCAGTTTCCATTTTGGTTTCAAAAAGTGATGATAAATAGTGAATATAAGGCCAATATGAAAGAAAAATGGTTAGCATTTGGAAATTTTTGACTAGCATTTTGCGATGCGAATCCAGTCATCAAATACCCTGGTATGACTGCTCTGGGCAGGAATTCTGGGTAAGATTCATAGGTGGAGAATCTCAAAAGAACATGAGTGTTGAATGTACTTGTTCCACTGAAATTATTCGCCAACCGGATTAGCTACATTGTCTCTATCTTTTAGTCAGGTGGTCATTTGGTCACTTTGTGTGCTAGAGTCTGTTAGTTTGAGAGTAAGTTTAAAGGTTAAACATTATTTCACCAGCTGTTACAAAAAGATGGTAGTAAGGAATATTCCTTGGAACCTTGGAATGTTTATTCTTTTGATTCCTTGTTGGGAAATTATGGCTGGTTAATTAAACCTCCTCAGAAGTTTTAGAATGTTGGTTCTGTGGACACTGGACACTCATTCCTTGTGTACTGGAATCTGCAGGACCATGGCTCATAGATAGAAAGTTGGAAACTAATCTTCTGCAGGAACAGAATTTCGAAAAAGTTTGCGTGAGTCAAAATGACATGATGCCCATTCTGTTCTACAGTTTAGAAATGAATTTGCATGAATCATAACGGGAATCAGATTCTCGCTAAATTGTACCCCTGTTCTGTTCACAATAGTGTTTTTTCATAACCCTTTACCCACCATAATGGCTAACAGCAGCCATCATTATTCAATTTTCATTATTTTCATTTTCTGTCTCAAAAACATAACTTATGACCCCTCATTGGAACGAGCTCGTTCCAATGAGGATGCATAAGCTATGTTTTTGATGCAAAAATGAAAACATTAGTTATTAAACAATTTTATTTGCAAATGTAGTCTGTCTTTCATGTTAGGTAAAAGGGTTAAGAATAAATAAATCCGACCATGCTAAGTAAAGATGCTGTTCAAAATTTAATGCCGGAGCAGCTTTTATGCTTTCCCCTTTTCCTAACATAATCAAATGATGACACTTGCAAAAGAAAGTGTTTGAATAACTTAAAAAATTAGTTTTTTTCTTCAATAACATTGTGTATGACCTCTCAATGGAATCAGCTTGATTGGCATGCTCCATTTAAGGGTCATAACTTTGTAGCACAAATTGCTAAAAATAACATAAAATTTGAATTGCAGTTTCTGTGAATGTCACTGGCTATATATGGCCATTACCTTAGGCAGAGGGTTAATCTCTACTACGGTGGCTCATTGGTAGACTGTTGGACTTTTGTGCTAGTGGTCCCGAGTTTGATCCCAGTCCAGGACGACCTGCATTGTGTCCTTGGGCAATGCACTTTATCCCGGTTGCCTACATGGGGGCAGAATGACTCCATGCACTAAGACGTACTGCACATCGATGGTGCACATGTCTTCAACCACTGTAACCCTGCTTGAACAGAGCTTGCACAGAGTTAGAATGCTGAGGAGCTGACAGTTGCTCGTCTATGCTCGGTGGTTCTCTCCGGGTACTCCAGCTTCCTCCACCTGTAAAACTGTCACGGTCACAATTAGCAATTGTGCATAAGTATGTGACCTTAAACACCAATAAATAAATAAATCTCTACTACAGATAAAACTGAATCTCCAGCTAGTGTTATTCATAATATAGTTTAACTAATGTTTGATCTTCCAGTGTACAAGAACAAAATTTTCATCCCAAATGATGGTTCAAAATTACTGTGATGCCTGTAGCAATTTCTGATCGGATACAGTTCTATGTTGAAATTCATCTTTTAAAAATCCTTTCAAATTAGATTAGCAAATTTTTCCCATAATGTAGAATTATGTAATTTGGAATATAACCAATTCATTGAGTTTTGTGATTCAGGATTCAGGTTCAGTCTTGTTTGCCAGAGAGAGCTGTACCAAAGAAGACTGAATTTGTTAAATTCCTAGTTGCATTCTGGGAATAGTTTTCGGTTTGAACTTTTTATAATTCTCATCACTTCACACAATTTCACAGAAGGTTAACCCTTTACCTAATGCAGACGATATCAAAATTTATTATTTTAAATATAATTTTTAAAAAATTAAAACTTTCAACAAAACCTTAGCATGTGACACCCACAGGAATGAGCTCTTTCCAAAGAGGGGTCACATGATATGGTTTTGTTGAAATTTTTGGATCTTTTCAGCTGCTGAATTTTCATATTAAAGAATGAATGAATTTATTTGTAGAAAAACACTATAGTACAACTTTTTTACATGATGGATAATATTAAACATAAATACATTGAGTTATTCACACTAACTTGAGTTCAACACTTTCAATTTGTTTTCTGCAGGAAGGTTACGTAGCCAGCTGGCTGTGTTAGTGCCACCCACCTTAAGGTAAAAAAAAACAAAACAGAAAAGGAGGTTGAAAGATGGGGAAATGAGGCGGTCTTAACAGTTGAATAGTACAGGGGTGGGTCAAAGGGTGGTACGACAGGAGAAGGAGCTAAGGGCGAAGAAGCTCACATTCGTGTATTAAATTGGCTTTGAATTCAATTTTAAAACTTTGAACTAGATGCAATATTACATTTATCACCCAAAACAGAATTCTTGCACTAAGAGATATATATACTACTCAAAGGTTGCTAAGCACCAAGTATATCTAACTACCTGTTTTACATTTTAGTTGAAATATTGTAATGAAAAGTGTATATATTTTTTATTTAATTATATCTTTAATGATTTAAGTACAGAAATTAAGATTTTATTTGTGTTTGACATTATTTTTTAGCTTTTGAATACGATAACCATGGAAAATGGATATTATTGGTAAAAGAGGAAATTTTTCAATTTGCCAAAACGTTGACAGAGCGAACTGGTATGGGTTCAGTATCGAGTATGAGACCCATTACTGTTAATTACAACTTGGCAATGCCTTCTCATGCTCCCAGTCAGGTTCCTGGTGGTCCTTTGTAGGATGTTGTTCCATTCTTGGACCAGCATGGCACCAAGCTCCTGGACACTTCTTGGCTGGACTGGATGGGCTGAAATTGCAAGTTGCAACTCATCCCAGACATGTTCGATTGGATTGAGGGCAGGGGATCTTGCTAGCTTAATCCCCCCCCCCCCCTCCTCTGCCGGTTCTCCCCGACACCTTGGGCAACATGAGGACGGGCTTTATCATACATCAGAATGAATCTATCACCCACCCACTGCACTTGCATACCAGCTGACGTGGACCATCAGGATCTCATCAATATACCGCTGTGCAGTCAATGTACCACATTCAAGGACACAGAGCTCAGTACGTCCATCCCTGCTGATGCCGCCCAGACCGGGACTGACCCTCCACCATAGTGGTCATGCTCAGCAATGGTGGCTGTATGGAATCGCTCTCCTGGTCTTCTCCATACCCTAGACCGCCTATCTGTGTGGTCTATGCAGTACCTTGACTCATCTGTAAAAAGGACAGGTCGTCAATCTTCTCTGGTCCATCCAACGTGGTGCATGTTCCATTCATATCGTGCCTGGCGGTGGTTCTGGGACAGCGGAATGCGAATACATTGTCTTCTCGATCGGAGACCACCTTCGTGCAACCTTGCCTGGAGAGTCTGCGTCGAAACATTTACCCCGGATGCATTCTGAAGGTCACTGCGAAGCTGGGTTGCTGTGGCAAAGCGGTTCCTACGGGCCTGAATGATCAAAAACCAGTCTTCAGCTGCAGATGTTGGCCTGTCTCTGCCACCACCATGCCGTCTTACTGGTGTGCCATACTGCTGAAATCTTGCCCAGGCGGCTCTGGTGGTCACCGTATGGTGCACACCAAGGGCTTCACCAACCTGGCGATAGGTAGCCCCTTGCTCCACCATCCCTACAGCCTGCCACATTTCTGCATCTGACAAATGTCTTCTTACATTTGCATTTGTCATATTCAGTCATTAGGTCACAAGGGTTTGTGTTGAAATGAAGATTGAATACCCTACACATGTCATGTACATGTAGACAGGACACGAAACATCATGAAAATAAAGGGGTGCATGCTTTCCATGACTGTCTTGAAAAGTCTGCCTGTCAAGAGAGCTAATGTAAACACTGGGGACCATCTCAATACATTCCTCAATCATATCCTCCAAAAATATCGCAAATATCTCACAAGCAAATTTCACAATCATGATGATGTGTCAAATATTTGGTGCTCAGCAAACTTTGATGAGTAGTATATATCAAAATGAGAAACCTGCCTGACAACCGGTGGTGCAAATTGGTGCTCGATACCATTTGGAATTCTAATATAGATACGGGGTGGTCAAAACATGTGAGGGAACTAATGGACAATTACTCTATAGAGGTCACAAACATAGAAGTAGGAATGAAAGAAGGCAAAAGGTTTGTCAAAGAGAGAGTCATGGAAGATTGCAATCGAAACTGGCGAGCAGGGGTTAGCGTGAAAAGATCACTGCAGGGGTTACAATATAAAGAAAAGCCAGCTTTTGAGAAGTACCTAGATGGCACCTTTGGAGGGTCACTGCTGTTCAAACTGAGATCAAGATCACTGGAGCTTCGGGGAAAAATTGGGAGAGATGGAGAAAAGGGATGCCAAATGTGCCACTCTGGAGTAGTGGAGACCCTGGAACATTTTCTCTTGGAATGCCCACAGTATATACCTCATAGAATAAAATTTACTGGAAGAATAATGCAGAAGTGGGGTGAAGAAACAAAGGATAGATGGCTGAAGGGGGACACGAGGGAGAGGGTAGGAATGCTTATTGAAGAAATTGAAAAAGAGGAAGTGAGGGACACTATTAAGCAGTTTATATCTGAATGCTGGGAGGAGAGGAGGGGAAGAGGGGGTGGGGTGCAGGGGGAATGATGGCCTTCTCTTATGAGGACCGCGACAAATCAGCGGCTGGCCAAAGAGTTATTAATATACCAGATCGAGTGGTAATAGATATGCCCAGAACCAGCTCAACGCAGAGATGTACACAACAGTAGATGAGCAAATTATTGTGATCACATCTCCATTGTTGTTACAAATATGCACCCATGTGCCTGTGTTGGGGCTTTGCCATTAATAATAAGACATAAACCCACTGAATAGGATATAAGAGAACTTTGAAAGGAGAGAAAAAAGCACGATACTAAGAGTGGCGTTACTCTGAAAGAGGGCAGAAATTTTCACTTCAGTTGGTAGGAGACTTTGTTTCCTGTTGCAAGCAGCTCTCGAGGGTTTCTTTACATTCACAACAAGCTCTGTTGGTGCAGGTGACACTTGAGTCAAACTTGTCTTGGAAACTTTGGGTAACTTTCTTTTTAAATAAGTTTCTCGGGTAATTTGGGGTCGCGGAGTCCACATCGTTCCAAATTTTCGGAAATGTATGAAGTGGCAAATCTGCCGAAAATTGGGTTCGTGGTTTGAACCTATGTATCATATCAGTTTGCCTAGAAAATCTTTCTCGATCGTTTGGGTTGAGAATATATAGACTAGCTAATGCTTGCGGTAGTTTTTTGTTTACCCAGTCATGCATAAGCAGAAGGACATTTAGTTTGTACAGGTCTCTGAGCTGAAGTATTTTAATATTCTTAAAAAAGCGGCTCAGTGTGAGAGTAAAACTTTTTGTTGTTTATTGCTCGGATATCCCGTTTTTGTAAGATATACAGCTTGTTTGATGCCGGTGAATGTCCCCATACTTGTATTGCATACATTAAATGACTTTGAACCAACGAAAAGTAAAGTGTCTTTAGTGTATTTAACGGGGAGATCTTTTTGACTCTGTTTATGGCCCAAACAGACTTGGCTACTTTCAAGCCTACCTTGGAGATGTGGTTTGTAAAGGTTAGATTTTCATCAATCTCAACACTTAAGAATCTCACCGTTTTCGTTTCATGGAACTTTCCAACCTGGATTACATTTCTGTTATTTAGAGTAAAGGTGTTTTCACCCAACTTCCATGTGTCATTCATTGAATGTAACAACATACATTTGGTTTTTGGGGGGCATTACGCAGGCAGATGTTTCCGATTCGTTGGGTAAAGGGTTAAATAAATTATTTTTGTTTTTCTAAACTCATGGAGGTGAATTTCAGACACTAAGCAGGGGCAGATCCAAGATTTGTGAGTTGAGAGGGCATGGAAGTTCAACTCAAATCCTTATTGCTGATGTCCCCTGGAACCTGTGTGTCCCTTACACAAAAATAGCAAGATAAACCATAGTACATGTATTGTCCCCCAAACCTGGGTATACTAGGGTATTACAGGGCTTAACATTCATGCGAGAATAAGAATCGATTTTCACGAATGTTTCTCACAAGGAAAACAATCAGAATCAACTTTGATTCTCACAAAACGTTCTTTTGATTCTTGTCATAGATTCTGAGTGTGTCCCCAAAGATCTTGAGAAATCTACTTATTTTTTCTCCCTAACACTGACGTAATACTTTGAATTAGCGGTGGTATCTATTGAATTCTTGTCTGCCTATGCAGGCCGCCAAGCAAGCCAGAAAATAAGCAGACTGCCATCTGCAAAATAAGGTCCCCAGAGCAGGGGGGGGGGGGGGGGGGGCACTAGAAATTTGCAATACGTGACGTCCTATTTTTTATTCAGCTCCTTTTTACACCCACCCACCCCTACGTGCAAATTTTCTACTACCGTTCTCAGACACCCACCCCCACTCTCCCATTAAAATCCAAAATAAACTTAGTAGGCACAGCTGTCTTTAGGGGGGTTTCATAATGTTCTTAAACTGGTACCACCAATTTAAACCTCTGTGGGCTGCTGTGGGCTGCTGTGGGCCCCTATCTACAAATAACAAGCTGTTCATTATCAGGCTTGGCCAGATCAGGTGTACATATATGGGAACACATTTTCATTTGAATTGTTCTGTCAGTATTCTCAGGTGTTTGCTACTTCCCTCTTCTATCCATACAAATTCTATTAATAAATAAATAACTTGGGTTGAATTTAGTGCATCAGAGAGAATTTTCCCAAAATACTGTCTGCACATTTTCTACATTTCGAACAAGACACCCACCCCCTACTAACGTGTGACATTTTCCCAGATTAAGCCCAATATTCTCACATATAGAGCTTCCTGGTGTTGTATTTATGTTAAGAGTGTGATGCACAACATCATCTTTAAGGGTTGAAACACAAATGATGGTATATATTAGCTGATATATTGATATATTTTTAAAAAATTCAAAAAATTGCACAAGTTGGAAATGCACATTTATGGCGCACTCAAGAGACCCACCCACCCCCATGTCACGTCTTGCAAATTTTTGGTGCCCCCCCCCCGCCCCCTGCCCAGAGGGTGAATTTAGAGATGCTACCCTGCACAGCAGGGTAGCATCACTAAATTTATCCTCTGTGAAACTCACTCTGAATCAGGGTTCTCAGAACTAAACAGAGAAGCACCCAGAGGATAAATTGGCCCACTGTATGAGATAGCATCATCACATTCCCCCATCTGGGGACCTCAGTTTGCAAATGTCAGACTGCTTATTTTCCGGCCTGCTGCCACGACTTCACTAGAAACCACTGTCAAGGTACTGAAACATTCATCAACAAGGCCACACTAAGCCTGTATGTTGTGTTTTACACATTATGACATACATGTATGGCAAGGACCTAACAAAAACTGGAACTAGACCCATTAAAGGTCAAACTTCAAAATATATAAATATGAGGTTTGAATGTTTCCTTGGCATTATAATTATATAAACTGGTTGCTCCTACAAGGGTATAACAATACTCTCAATTTCTAAATTACATGAGAACTTGAAACTGACTCTCGTATTTATTATTATTTATTGGAGTTTAAGGTCATTATACACAATGGCTAATCATGACCGTGACAGTTTTGCGGGTGGAGGAAACCGGTGTACCCGGAGAGAACCACCGAGCAACGACGAGCAGCTGCCAGCTCCCCAACATCGGAACTCCCTACTGCAGCACACGCAGGGTTAGATTGGTTGAAGACATGCGCACCATCGACGTGCGGTACTCTTTAGTACACGGCGTCATCGTGCCCCCATGTAGACAATCGGGGTTAAATGCGCGGGAGTCCGTATCGATCGCTCAGAATATAACTTTCAAACACAAAACCATTTTACTACAGTTCAAATTTGGTATGTTAATTGTGCACATAGGTTACAGAGCAAACTCTTGTTAATAGAATCATAAAGCATTTAATATGTTGAGAAATTACTTTGACAATCACAAAATTTCCCTTGTTTAAAGACCTTCTAGCAGACCTACTAACAGGTTGACCCATCCCAGGACTGGGTACCCTGCCAACGCGATGCAAAATTTCTAGTTGCATTGCATAAGGGAGATAATTTCTAGCTGAACTGGACGGTCTGAATGGATACTCAGATCTCATTAGTTACAGATGGGCAGTATACTGAAAAACAGAACCGATACCGATATCATGGGGATACCGAAAAAACAGAATCAATCGTTGAATACCGAAACCATCCGGTTTTTTTTCAATTTTTCCAAGGTTCCCAATTTATGAGGCCTTGTTGGGGCTTGATAGGAGTTGAAGAGTTCATTGTCAAGAAATAAGTGACTGATTTTCCTATCCGTTTTATTAACCTTAAAGGAGCTGGGCAATTGTCCTGTCCTGAATTCCCACTAGACTACAACCAGTACATGTCTAGTTGTTTAGTAGTGATTCCTAGTCAAGTCTTCGCTGCTTGTCAATGCGGCGAAGACTTGACTATAAACCACTGCCCAGGTAATTTCTCTATTGTCAGCAGGACCTTATAATGATGGCATGTTATGGGGACATGCTCCGAGGTCATCAAAGCCTAAAATAGGCCTTTACATGTTGAGGTGTGATTGGAACAAGTCACATAATTACTGTAGATATGACTTGTGTTGGAAAAAGAATGCCAATGTTGAGCTCATTGGAGGTGGAACTATGATAGAATGATGCAGGAACAACTTATTCTGTAGTTTCTTTGTGTGACTTTCAGTTTAAACTGAATCTCAGCCAACAGCCTCTAGCACACAAAGTGACCAAATGGCCACACGACTAAACGATAGAGACCATCTAACCAAGCTTGCTGGCGAATAGTTTCAGCAGAACTACTACATTCAACAGACATGCTCTTTTTTGATTCTCCACCCGAGAGTCTTACCCAGAATTCCTGCCCAGAGCAGTCAAACCCAGTTTATCTCTATGATACAGGAAAGTGATAAAATCCCTCCAAACTGAATACTCCTGTTAAATGAATAATCGTCATTGACAAAGTGGATATTCAATTAATAGGGTTCCACTGGCCTGGGTTGTAACCAAATGTATATGCATATTCTCATTGGAAAATTATTCAAATTTGAAAGGAACCCTGCCAAATGCACCCACATCTGAATCTGATACTTTTGTCATTTGCATTTGATTGTAAGGTTCAAACCTCCTCCACTGTGGCACTGTGGAAACAAAAGGAAGAGGAGTAATGCTTACTTACCTCTTTAAACATTTTCTAGTCTTTTTTTTGGGGGGGGGGGGGGGTTAAAATCGGACACAGTAACCAATGCCTAGGATGGAACTCCTCTGAAGGGGTAGCATAACCTGACTTCACACTTGTGATGAGGTCATGATGTAGTCATAGATGCTGAAAGTGACCTTCCACCGCAATAAATAAGCTCATTACTTAACACCACTAGACTAGAAAACTACACCCACAAATAAATTTTCTTGAATAACTAAAAAAAAAATTTTCTTTTTTTGCCCTAAAAATCGCCCGCCCAACACCCAGAGCGTGCATGTTCGCTAATGAGACACTGCCCCATTTCCTCCACAATGTATTACATTAGTTAGCGGTAAGCCTCCCAAGCAAGTGCTGTATCGTTAAATGCTACACGCACACTGCCTCCAGTAAATGTCACCCCTGCTTTTCCAGGGATAGTCCTTTGGGGAATTCGAAAGTTATTCATCGTTGTTCTCATCTGGTACTCGAACTTCCTCAACCCGCAACATTGATCGACACATGGCCCAGGCTGTCGAAAGCGTCGCCACGCCCCGACAAATATAAAAATGCTCGCCTTTACAAGAGTAGGGGTGGCCCTTAGCAAGTTGTAGGTAGTTTGGTGTCCACACTGGGGCATTCTTTTGTCTTCCATTAAAAAAACTCTTCAAGTTCCAGCTTTTCATGCTTTGATCTTTTCCATCTTAACTCTCTGGCCTGCAGTTTCAGTATCTGAAAGATCCCGAATATACCTTTTTTTGCATTCGTTTGCATAGGGGATTTTTATACGTAATCTGCCCACCAGCTAGTGGGACAGATTGAGTATGGAAATTCCACAATGGAGATGGAATGTTGGAAAGGTCTGTTGGGACTACCTTTTTTACTTTTGTCATTCTCTCGTCGAAACTATGCATGTGAATTGTAACTCCTACGTCTACTAACCCTTTTTCTGAATTTCTCTTCAACTGCTGTCAGGACATTTATCGTCATTGTAGAATTTCACGAAATACCTTGCCGATATATCATCTGTATCCATGAAGTAGTCAGAAGTACCTCCCCGTCGTCGTTTATGTGGAGTCCTACTAAAGACCGATGGATACCGAGGTGAAAGGAAATAAGGGTCGTTTAAGATGTTTAAATATACAGGCATATAATGTAGTCATTTGAAGCAATATTTGTGACATGTAACCGTTGATATATTCGTGTAAATACCAAAAAACTGCCCCTCAGTATTTAGTTGGTAGGCTGGTAATTAATAAGTTATCTCGGTGTGTGAATGAAGCGTGTAAGTGTTAATTGGGTATCTCAACACAGATCACTGCAATATCTGATAAAAATAAAACTCCCATCAGCTCTAAAAGTGGCTTTGGGTCGACAGAACTTTTCAGTTGTGGCAGCTCAAAAGTTTGGGTTTTTTTTAAAAAATTTTTCTTTATTGTTTTGCCATTATTGGCTTTATGTCGTTATTGGGCTTTTGTGTGTGATACGTGTGTGTGATAAGTATCGATCGGCAGTGTCCGATATACCCCTAATTACACTTTGTATTTAGTATATGTATATATACAGTATATATAAGGTGTTTAGGATTACCGTTGCCCTTCACTCAGAGTTTATCATATGTTTCTTCCCTCCTCTTGGAGTTTAATTAAAATGGGGGTTATTAAAAATATTGGCCCACCTCATTCGATGTTCACGTTCTAAAAAAGCCCAACACATCTCCAAAAGAAAATTCCATACAACCTATTATTTCCACTACCCAAGGAAATCCATTAAAAATTCCGAACCGAAACTGTTGATAAAAGTTTTTAAAAACTCCGCGTTGGACGTACACGTTGCTCAAAAAGGCTTCGGCATGTCAGTCAAGAAAACAACGCCTTTCAGGCACACGTTTGGATGCAGTCTCAAACACAGGCGCTCGGCGTATTATGAGATTTTATCAATTGTAATAAAATATATATTATATTATCAATACTAAAAGAACACGGTGTTTTTTAGTATTGATAATATAATATGCATCTTATAAAAATTGATAAAATCTGATAAAACGTCAAGTGCCTGTGGTCTAAATTGACTCGCAGTTGGTATGGTTGACCCCACCAGAAATGTTGTTTGTGTCACTTTGTTTTCTTTCATTTCTGATTGAGTTTTTGAAATATTCACCCTGTGATCCAAAAAGTTGTTTCTCCAACATCAAACTGTCAAATTGGACCCATTGGAAATCAGTGAACCAGGAAAGCTGAACAGACAGTGAGAAGCAATCACTCAAACACTGGCTCGACAAGATGAAACCAGAACAGACCAGGCGAAATCCCGGTTCATTCACCGGTTATTTTTTTGAGTCCGTACTTCAGTTGTCTCAGACACAACCAAAGTACGGACTTAGAAAAAAATAGCCGGAGAATGAACCGTCTGATCTCAGTCGAATCGAAAGGGTCTCATCCCTTGAAAAGTTGAAAAATCGATTTCGGCGACCAGGCGGGATGAATTCCGCGGTATCTAGCCCAAATACCGCCCGAATACACTATTTAACTTAAGTAGAACTTCCGAATTATTTCTTTCATAAGCCCTGATAGCTCAGTTGGTAACGTGTTGAGCTATAGATCTCAGGGTTGACTGTTCGAGACCCGTTTGAGACAAATTTTCTTCAGAACGTCTGAAAAAGTCGAAAAAGAGAAATTTTAGGCAATACTTATTATTTTATCAGTGTTTCATTTTGGTGGGGGAACTTGTTACTGCAGGGTCACCTTGTTTGATACGCACTCGTTGTTACTCCACTCTCACACTTTTTTTTTGTTTATCTGTTTTAGTGTTTGTTTTTAGTTTAGTTTATTTTATTATCCCTATTTAGTTTCCCCTGCTGGGGATCGAACCCGTGCGGTTTTATTTATGAGCCAGTGCTCTACCGATTACGCCACGACGTTTACATCAGACGGAGACTTTGTGTTCTACTTATTGGTATTGGTACTTAATTTTTCTACTTAATTTACAGTGTTATCACTAAAAGCATAGACAGAAACATGAATTCCGCAACTGGGGATTGAACCCGTGCGGTTACGATTTATAAGCCAGCGCTCTACCCACTACGCCACGACATTCACATCGGTTGGAGACTTTATGTCCCACATATTGGTACTTAATTAACCTAATGAATTTACGATTTTATTACTAAAAAGTATATAAATTGTGATAACTTCCTCATACGGGGTTTGAACCCGTGCGGTTATGATTTACGATACAGCGCTCTACCCACTACGCCACGACATTTACACCAATTTAAGACTTTATGTCCTAAATATGGGTATTGGTACTTAATTTACAAAATTAAGTTACATGTTAAAATTAAATTAAAGCATAAAAAATATGAGATCTCTAACAGGGGTTCGGAAACGTGATGTTGTGGCTTGTAATTTGGTGATCTGTTTACTTAGAGTCAGTTCAGCGATGCGAACGTAGCGGCTACCCCGTGGAGATGGGGATAGCCGCGAAGTTCAGATCGCTGAACTGCATTGGAGTTAGACTCTTTGTCGAAAATATTTGAATTGGCACCTGATTTTCCCAATGAACTTCCGATGTTAAAACAAAACTAAAGGAAAAATTAAAAAAGAATTTCCCAACTGGGGATGGAACTCGTAACAGTGTAATTTGCAGTCCGTTGCAATACCAACTTGGCCGCCACACCAATGATAAATTATGATGACTTCATTTCCTAAATATTAGTATTAAAACACCACAACTTGTGAGACAAGAGATCTTCTATGAAATATTTTTTGATTCGTCCTTCAACCTCAAAGTTAGAATACACAGAATTCAGTCGGGTATTTTGGAAGAAACAAGTTATTCAAAAAGGATGTTCAAAAGAATAAAAAAAAAATTATTGACTCGAAGAGGACGCGAACTCATGCCGACAGGTTGTCTGAGTGTAACAATTAATAGAACAACTCAATCATCTGAGCTATTCATTATTGTCGAAATTCCGTGGTTATTAATTCGACATACCCTGCAGGTTGTCTGTTATTCGGTTTGGTACTTTCATCCCAATGGAGTTCAACGTCGATCAAAATTTATTTGATGTGAATGCCTTGACTGCTCTTTCATAATCTAACAATCTTTGAATGCCTAGCTTTGTTCCTGAATATGTGAAGCACATTTGGCCACAAGTTGTTCTCATGAAATATTATTTTATCGTCAGTTCTGGTACGAATACGTTGCAGACTTCCAGGAACCAGTGGTGCCTGCTGTCAACTCTATGAGTTGATTACATATGCGTTTCGTGTTTTATACATCTCAACCTTCATTTTGATGTATAATTTGTGTATATTTAATTTGAATTTAAGGAAAATGAGAGGTGGAAACTTCAAAATAAACAAAATTCCATTACTCATTTTGCCCCAAAACGAAGCAGTTTTCGAAGTGACTGACATGGACTTCAAACTCAAAGGCAGAAAATAATTTACTCAGCGAAACCAAGATTCGAAACCACTTGTTCCAGTCACTGCATGGCGACGAAACCAACTGAGCCATGCAGCAACTTCGATATCAGTTCCTCAAATGTTGTATAACAAGTGTGAAACACTCCTACAAATTGAAGAAAAGACTGCTCTGAAACGATAAAACAACATGAAATTGCCCTCAGATTGCCCCTTTATCGATAGAATACTGGAGAGATTGTAAGTAGAAAAGGTTCCAATAAAACTCATTTTAAAGACAGAGTTTATAAATAGGATCTGTGGTGAATCGAACCGACATCCACCTGAAGTTTGCTTTTCCACAAAAGAAATTGTAATTCCCACGACCAAACGTACTGAACTAATGAGTTCGGGTCAGAGTAGATAAAACAATATCAAGTGTCTACTAAGTTGACACAAGCATGATTTCGCGGAAAAAGATCTTCAGGATTTTGGAACAGAATCTTCTCTTCAAATCATTGAAACATTAATAAACCAGAAAATCGGAAAAACATTGACTTTACAGTTTGAAATGCAAATTGTTATGTGCACCTGAAACTGCATCGGTTGGGATTTGAACCCTCGAAGAATATGTTAAATTTTAGCAAACATAATAAATCGATGCGTCTCAACCGTTGATCCACAGCGACTGTTGACCAACATTGATAGATATCAGCTGAAGAAGTTACCAAATTTTAGAAGTTGAAATATCGAAGGTGAAGAAAAGAACAAGAATTATTTGGTCAAAATGATTTACCAATCTTCACACAATCTCTTCGTTCGAATTGTCAAACGTCCGTTTTCATAAGAAATGAGTTTACGTGGTTAATATGACTTGAGTGGAAAATTTGGGCTTTTCCCCCAGAAATTTTAGGACAAATTTACATTCTGGAGGCGGAATTGAACCACAATCGAAATAATCAGCTGCATTTCTTACTCAAACGTTCGAACACAATCCCACACGGCTATTAAGGATTTTCGTTTTCCACTTGCAGACCAATGCCAGAAAACATATCAGTATTTTCCCCCTCGTTGGTCAGATCACACGAATTGGAGAGAAATAATTCAACGATTTCTGTCGAATCTTGAAACTTGTTGCTTGCAGCATAAAAGACACAGACAAAAAATCACATACGGATAATTTGATATGAATCTGTAATATTGTTCTCGTTTTTGTATTGTTTTTGTTATTGCCATTGAAGGATGATTCGCTTGTTTCAAACTTTTGTATCGATATTTTTCCCAACGCACAGACCGTGAATTCAGCAATCGCTCACACGAGAACGTTCACTGGCATTTTTGTGTTTGTTTTTAAAATGCACGTGCTGACTAGAAATTCAAGACGTGGTCTTCATATCAGGAAGACATAAGTTATTCGCTTTGGGGGCAAAATTTAGAATCTTCTTTAAAAGAGTAATACATAGATTATATCATTGAAAAGTTCGATTTGTTTCTCGTGTTCTTGAAAGATGTTGCACCTTTACAAGATGCGAAGCTTGTGCGCGATGCCCAAAAATATCACTTACGACTTGTCCCAGTTTTATAATTCGAGATATTATGATGGCCATAATTTCAGCTTTCCTATTGAACGGCGACGGCAAATTAGCAAGCATGTTGCCATCAACACACTAATGTCCAAATACCGAAACTTGAAGCAGCATTTCTTTCCCAAGGTTCAGCCTGGTCGGAATTTAACCAATGAGTCTTGTTTGACAGAGCTCCGCGAGCTCTGTCAAACAAGACTGAATTGGGCAAATCCCTAAATGCATTATAGGAAAAAACTTCCCTGCGTCAAATTATTTCAATCAGCGATTTTTTTTTCAGTATACATATTAGTTCGGTGCGGTCGGTGTTGGTGTTTGTTTTACATAAAGGATCAAACTGAAGGGGTGATAAATTTTCACCCCGCAAATCCAAATGTAAATCTTGGTGGTCAACAGCACAAAATGTTTTGTCTCATGGCACCTAAACGTCCAGCTGTACACTTTCACAGCATTCCTCGATGGGTTGCTACTAAGGACGACATACGAGAGTTACTTCAAAGTAACTCTCGTATCGTATTCCTTGTTCAACTTATAATATATATTTACCCCTTTGGGTCTCGATGGAAACCTGTCGGGAAATGTTGATGTGTACATAAGTTAAGATGCCATATAACAGAAATATTTAGTGACGTGGAACTCCCAAGGTCGCATTTAGAATTTCGAGTTAAAAATGAAAAAAAAATGCAACCTTTATCCTTTCTGACTTCTATGAATTTGTTTCACATCTGTCACATTCGTGAATTCATGCCTAGAAAAATTGTGAGACTCGCTCTAGCGAACAAACTGGAAAAAATTTACAGATATTGGAACGGTCGTTGATGGGGATCGAACTCTTGCTGACAACAATGCGGTCACCGGACAAGACAAAAAAAATACAAAACAAACGATAAACCCCTAAGCCATTGGGAATGCAGAACAACGTAGTCAAATGCTATAAATGTATCTATTATGGACGTCCGAGGAATGGAAATCAAGCAATTGTTTTTTACTTTTTAAGGGCCTATATAAGTAAGTCGATAGCAGACTTCCACGAACCAGTGGTGCCAGCTGTCAACTCTATGAGTTGTTTGCATATATGTTTCGTATTCTATACATCCCAGCCTTCATTTTGATGTTCATTTTGATGGAAATTTAATCTGAATTTAAGGACTATGAGAGGTGAGAATTTCAAAATAAACAAACTTCCATTACTTATATAGCCCCCTAAAGAGATTTTGGCATACAAACGCCATTGGAATATAATAAGATTTGCCTGAACCAAATTACAATTATCAAAAGTTAAAATTATAATTGACAAGAGCACCACCAGGTTTGGGCTTTGTCCCCCAACTGCAAGTTCTTACTTTGGACATATTTCCAGACAACAAATTTTCAAAGTCGAAATATGGAAAACGGGCCATAACTCAACCTAAATTGGTTGGACTGAACCCAAATTTGAACTTGACCTCCGTATTAATGAGACAAACCTATGAACAAAACGTGGTGTTGATTCAATAACTCAAATTAAAGTTATCAGCTGGACATCAAATTTTCAAAGTAAAAAAATGGAAAAAGAGCCATAACTCAGCCAAAATTGGTCGGATCGAACCGAAATTCGAACTTGACCTGCGTAGGCCTATTCTTGGGGCAAAACTATGTACAAAATCTGGTGTTGATTGAATAACTCAAACTGAAGTTATCATGCGGACACCAAATTTCCAAAATTGGGCGGAAAAGCGTCGAAAAAGTGACATAACTCCAACAAAAATTATCGGATCTAGCCGATAGCCGATATTCGGAATTCACCTAATCATTGGGATGAGGGACATGTACACCACATTTGGTTTTGATTCAATGACCCAAACTTTAGTTATCACTCCGGACGAACGGACGCACGCAGGGACGCAGCTGATTGCAATAGTCCTCCAACAAAATGTTTTGTCGGGGTACAATAAGAACAGAACTCTTGCTGATCACGACGAAGTAACTGGAAGAAAAACAAATTGATCTGAAACATTGAGAAAAATAACTTCGTAAATTCACTTACCTTTCTTTCCCTAAGGAATTGATCAGCATCATTCACATTTATTCACTCACCTTCAGTTGTTCTCATTTTCTCATGTTTACAGTTTTATGGTTTATTTTATTAAATTTGTTTATATGTTTTAGTTTAATTTCTTTAGTTTAGTTTACCCTTGTCAGGATTTGAACCCGCTTCACGAAGGTTTAAAAGCCACAACGCTAGCGACTGCGCCACGGAAGTTGTGCAAAGTAGTTGCTGTTTATTGCAGATATTTTAAAGTAGTAACTTGCATTTTAGAACAAGAAACCTTTCGATTGTGAACCGTCCATTGAAAGCAAACCAGATTATGAGCACTGCATGTGGCACCTCTTTACACTCTAATCAACTGGGTTGAGTGAATAGGAACCCAGTTTGGGTTGGGTTCCTATTCGCTCAACCCTGATGATTTGGGTAGATTTTTAACCCGACTGATTTTAGCGTGAGCTTCCAGGGGATGATATATTGGTTTGATTGATTGATTGATTGATTGATTTTGCAGCATAAGAATATACAAGATAACAATAAAACAGGTTATAGTTGAACGCGCTGCAAGGAAATGGCATAGCCTGAGAGGCTGTCTTCCTGCCATTCCCTTTTGACGAAAAGTATATTCTTGACAGCAAGATTTGTGTTGATGGCTCATTAGGTTTAGTGATGGAACCTCTTCTTGGAAAGATACTATGGGGTATAGTAAACAGTTTGTGAGAGAAACGCTACCAATGTACGTGTGGGCATATCAACCCCTCGAACATAGAATACAAAAAGCGCCAATGAGCCGCCGGTCCGGGAACCGTTGGATATGACCAACCCCCACGACCGAAAACCCATCGCCAGTTCCCGTGGCCTATATTCGCCAGTTATTAAAAGCTTGTCGGGTGGAGAATTCACCACTGGTACCTCTGTCGCGTCCTCCCTCACCACTCTACAAGGATGTAGACAAAGGATACGACTTTTTTTGTTTAGTACGATAATTAATACAATAAGTAATACACTAAGCAACAATTCGGTAAGGGCTATACGGTAAGGGCTATAGTTTCTATCATTGGCACATTAGGTTTAGTGATAGAACCTCTTTTGGAATAATATTATGGTGGATAGTAAACGGTTTGTGAGAGAAACGCTACCAATGTACGAGAGGGCAAATCAACCCCCCGAACATTGATTACAAATGGTGTCGATGGGCCGCCAGTCCGTGAACTGTTGGATAAGACCAACCCCCACGGGACGAAAAAAAAAAAAAAAAAAAACCCATCGCCAGTTCCTGCGGCCCATATTCGCGAGTTATCAAAACTTGTAGGGTGGAGAATTAACCACTGATAGCTCTGTAGCGTCCCCACCTCTATACAACAAGGTAGAAAAGGGACATGACTTGTTAAATAGTACAATAATTAAAACAATAATTAAAACAATAAGTTGTGCAAAGTAGTTGCTGTTTATTGCAGATATTTTAAAGTAGTAACTTGCATTTTAGAACAAGAAACCTTTCGATTGTGAACCGTCCATTGAAAGCAAACCAGATTATGAGCACTGCATGTGGCACCTCTTTACACTCTAATCAACTGGGTTGAGTGAATAGGAACCCAGTTTGGGTTGGGTTCCTATTCGCTCAACCCTGATGATTTGGGTAGATTTTTAACCCGACTGATTTTAGCGTGAGCTTCCAGGGAATGATATATTGGTTTGGTATAAGTCCATTTACGTTTGGCGAATCCTCTGAACATTAAAATATACTAAACATTTCATAATGTAATTCTTGAGGAACGATTTGTCTGTTCGTGATTTGATGTGACGCGGACCCTTGTCAACAAGGATAAGACTTGGTCAAATGCTGATAAATGTAGATGAAGTCTAAAGGATACCATCCAGGGTATGTTTCAACAACAATTATAGTATGTTTTTAGTTCAAGCATAAACTTTAATGGAGTATTTTTAGATTGACATCAACCAAATTTAACAGCTACAAATTTAAGTTAAAATGCCATTGGTAGGAACTGAACTCTTGCCAATCGTAACGTGTAACTGAAATGAATCAACACACCAGTCTGTCACCATTGGGCGATTGGGGATACTCAAACAAATGCGAACCTACACACACACTCAAGGCGCGCGTGCGTGCGTGTGTGTGGTGTGTGTGTATGTGTGTGTGTGTAGGTTCGCATGATTGTATACCTAACTGATTTCTTTTCTGTGTGTATTCTTATCACATTCTTAAGCTTTTCTTCGCTGGAACTCAGTTTTCCGCGTTGCTGTCTTCCCATCGTATGAAGAATCGTCGGATTTGTTACAGATAGGATTGCATAACCTGGGGATGTTATTTTGCATGATACAGTTGAACATTATTGACTTGTAATCATTTTGCAAGTGATCAGTTCCGTTAGTTATCAGGTCGAAGAGTTCCTCTCGTAGCTGACTATAGTGCTCACATTCCATAATGAAACGATATTCATCTTCAGTCGCCTCCGAATCACACTTTGGACATTTTCGTTCATTCACCGGAAGCGGGGGCTGTGTAGGTCTTCCTTTTTCGCTCATCAGATTGTGGTTACTGATTCGAAGGAGAGTGAAGATTTTTTGTGCCTCCCAGGATGTCCTGTGTACTAGATACGGTTCTAAAATATACTCACTTTTAATTGTACGATATGTTCTCAGCTTGTTTTTACCTTGTTTTTTGTTATCGTTTTGTATACTTTCATAGAAATATTCCTCATGTTTTAGTTTTCCCTTCTCCATAATGTATTTCTTTGTGTTGTTTTTTTTTTTTTGGTGGGTGGGGGGGGGGGGGGGGGGGGGCGACAAAACGTCGCCCGAGTGCTAAAATGTTCCATGTCCCATAGGGGACATAGAACATTTTAGCACTCAGGCGACGAAAAGCTATTGTTATCTTGAAAATCCAAGAGTTCACGTAATGCAGTTTTAAATTTATTTAGTACTTATCTGCTTCCATATACGCCGCTCCAAGTAGAGAGTCAGTTTTCTGCGACAGCAACTTGGAGTGATATCTCCTCTGCTGTAATAGGACATCTAGGAATAAAGGATATCTTCCTAGTTCGGCTTGCACAGCAGTGTTGGAGGCATTCTTATTTACACAAAGTAATATTTTACAAAATTTTATGTGAGCGTTTTCACACGCAGAGCGGCTTTCGTTTTTATAATCAAGTCCTGATGCCCATGCCTCACTACCACATAGTAGTATTGGTTTAATTAATTTGTCAAATAGACTTGAAAAAATGGGTATTGTTGGGCGGTATTTGTGATTAAATGAGGTGTTTGGGAAATAAAGTGCTCGAAGTGCTTTCATGCTCAACTCTTTTTGTGCATCATGCAGTTTACAATTTTGTGAGAAATTCAATCCTAAGTAATTATAGTTGCTGGTTTTCTGGAGCTTGAAAGATCCGAGGTATAAATTTGGTACTACGGTCGATTGACGTGCCCTAAATATAACTAATTTTGTTTTATCTATATTTACACTCAAAAGCTATTTTTCCGAGCTTAGATATCTAATTTATTTAAGCATTGTTGAATGCCATCTGGAGACTCGGATAGCAATACTAGGTCATCTGCAAATAATAAATGATTTAATGAGTAGTTACTAAATGAAACTGGCTTACATTTATCATTAACCCCTTGCACACTGATGTCAAAATATCTAAATTCCAGGCAGAAAAAATTTCCCATAATGCAACTAGAAATTTAACCAATTCAATCTCGTTTGACAGAGCTCAGAGCTCGTTTGACAGATCTCAGTGAGCTCTGTCAAACGAGATTGAATTGGTAAAATTTCTAGATGCATTATGGGAAAAACAGCTTCCTGAAATTTTGGTATTTTGACATCTGAGTGAAGCGGGTTAAATACACTAGCTATGTCATCTATAAATATTTTAAAAATTGTTAGTGAGAGATTACACCCCTGCCTGACCCCAATGGTGGATAACTGAGGTTTTCGTCCTGTAGTAACAGGATTTATACATTGACCGCAGTGACTCTAAGATCGGGCCGCTGATGTCTATATTACGTAATTTCCGGAACAGTTTTCACCTATCAACGGATTCGAATGCTTTTCTGAAATCTACGAATACTGCATACAGTGGTCATTTTGTCTTTTTATATTTATTAACAGCAGAATTCAAGACAAATATACTGTTAACAGTACTACAGCGTTTTCGAAATCCGAATTGGTTCTCACTTGACTTTATTAGATTATTATCTTCTAAGTAGTTATTACTTCTATTGTTAATGATTCTGTTAAATAGTTTACTGATAGTATTGCTCTCGGCTATGGCGCGATAATTGTTTGGATCATGTCTATCCCCTTTTTGATAAATAGTTGTAAGAATTGATTTGCTCCAATTAAGAGGACAATGTTTTAATGTTAGTATTTGATTAAACAGTTTCAAAACCTCATCGAGAATATGTGTAACAATCAATTTTATTGGACACATTGTCAGGGCCTGTAGATTTTTTATTTTTTAACTGACGGGGCGAGCTATATACTTCGTCCGCTTTTATAGGGTTATTGTTCAATGGAATGTCCATATTAGGAGTTTCGATATGATCATGGTAATTTGCTTGTTCTTCTTGAGGCTTGCACAGGAGATTACTGAAGAACTCTACAGTGCCATCTGGATCAAGGTGATTTTCAGAGATTTCATTTGTCTTCAGTGAGTTAATGAGTCCCCAGTACACCTTAGGATCAGTGGATTCTACTCCAGGAAGTTGATCGCATATATTTTTATAAAACAATTTACGTTTACATTTAGTGGTCTTTTTGTAAGATTTTTTAGTTGTGAAATATTTTACTATGAGAGACTTGTTACATGGATCTTTCCGTACTGCAAGTATTATATTCTCCATGTTACGTTTGAGTTGTTTACACTCTATATCAAACCATTTACGCTTTGGTTTCCGTTTAGTATGTGGATACGGAGTACGTTTTATTTCTGATCTATTTACGCATTTTATAATTGACATAAGATTATTAACAGCAAGTTGGCAATGGTCAGAGAATTCATTTGGAGGCTTCACACAGAAATCATCTACATCTGAAAAGAATTTCTCAGATATTATTACGTTGTCTACAACACTTGAGCCATTATATTGATAACTTGTAAAATTACCAATATAATCACCAGGTATGCGGCCATTGACGATTTTGAGTCTTGTCACCTTGCACATTGAAAGAAGATGCCTCCCGAAGCTATTGACAGTTTATCAAGACTTCCTCTTTCAATGGCTGTATCAGTAATGCAATCCTCTGGGAGTGACGTATGTTCCTCTCCGCCTTCTGTAACATAACCTGGTTCTACCCCAGTACGTGCGTTAAAGTCCACTCCTAGAACGAAAAGACTTTATGTTCCATACTGCAATAATTCTGCCTCAATTCTATCATAGATGGAATTTAGCATCTGATTTGAACGCTAGCAGCTTGAGTTGGTAGGCGGGATGTAGCTTACTTACTTATCCTCTTCATGCCCAGTGGCACATAAGGCTGCGACCAAGGCTCTCCATTTCCGTCTGTCCATTGCAACCTTCTCCACCTCTCCCCAAGTCTTCCCTGTCCTCTTAATCTCTCTGACCATGGTCCGCCTCCATGTCTCCGCTGGCCTTCCTCTCCTCCTTTTCCCATCATCTGGCGTCCAATGGAGAGCTATGCGAGTGATGCTGCTGCTGTCCTTCCTGATGACATAGCCTAACCACCTCCACCTTCTTTCTTTTATTATCGATGTAATGTTTCTCAGGCCAGTTCTTTCATACAGTGCACTGTTTGACACTAGCTGCTCCCAATAGACCCTGCATATCCTCCTTAAACATGATGTGTGGAAAACAGAGAGCCGATGACTGTCTTTCTGTGTATCTCTCCAACACTCTGCCGCATACAACAACACGGAGAAAACGTTGCTTCTATAGATCTTGATTTCGGTCCTTTCTCTAAGGTTATTGGACCTCCATATTGCCTTGAGCTGGCAAAAGGCTGCCCTCGCCTTCTTTACCCAGCTGGTGACATCCTTTCCATTTGAATCCTTCTTGCCAACTATGCTGCCAAGGTAGGTAAACTCCTCCACTTCCTCAACATCTACACTGTATTGCGGCCGCCTTGTCTGAGATTTGCATAGTCTTGGTTTTTTACTGTTGATCTTGAACCCCGCCTCTTGGGCATATCTGGCCAAGTCATCAGTCTTCTTCTGTAGCTGAGCACTTGGCCTGGAGATCAGCGCTATATCATCAGCAAAATCCAAGTTGTCCAGAATTGATTGAAGGGTCCATCCGATTCCCAGCTCCCTGTTTCCATTTGTCTAACGCATAGTCCAGTCTATAGCCACTAGGAAGAGCATTGGAGACATAATACATCCTTGTCTAACCCCACTGGAGATGCTGAACCAATCTGAAATCTTGCCGTTGTGGATAACAGAGCACGAAAAGTTGCTATAGAAAAGCTTGAGGATGTTGATGTATTTCTCCGGGCATCCATATACTGACAAAATGTTCCAAAGAGTCTCTCGGTGGATACTGTCGAAAGCCTTCTCAAAGTCTATAAAGTTGATGTGAACTTTACTATTCCACTCAATGCACTGCTCGAGAATATTTGGCAGGGTGAAGATGTGATCAATGCAGCTTGATCCTGACCTGAAGCCAGCCTGTTCCCTCCGTAGCCGTGAGTCGATAGCTTCGTTCAGCCTCCGCTGTAGGCCCTTGCCGAAAACCTTACTTGGGACCGACAGAAGTGTTACCCCCGCCAGTTGCCACATCCCTCAATGTCCCATTTCTTTGGAATCTTTGCAATTAGCCCACGAGGCCAGTCTGCTGGGATGTCTTCTGAGTTCCAAATCTTCGAGAATAGATCATGGAAAATATCTGTTGTGGCTTGGATGTCTACCTTCAGAATCTCGCTGGTTATGCTGTCAATGCCTGGGGCCTTGTTGTTCTTGAGTCTGGCTATTGCGCATAGAATTTCCAATTTAGTAAGTGGTGAGCAATCAATATCTAGGGGTTCCTCTGGTACATCATCAAAGGTTGCGGGGTTTGTGGGACCTGGTCTGTTCAACACCTCGTGGAAGTGCTCCGCCCATCTCTGCAACTGCTTCTCTTCTATTGCGATCCTCACTCCCTCCTTATCTTTCAATGTGCCACTCCCAGCATTGAACTTCCCGGTCATCTGTCTGGTGATTATATACACCTCACTGGTCTCACCTCTGCCTGCAATCTGTTCCGCCTCCCGTGCAAGGTTCTCAAAGTAGTTCCTCTTGTCCTCTCTGACCTTCTTCTTGCCTTCTTTTTGAACTTCTGAGTACTCACAAGTGTGCCGCCTGATTAGACGCTCTGATTTGGCACCACACTTCTTCATCTTTAACTCCCTTCTGCGGTTAATCAAAGCCCAAGTCCCCTCAGTAATCCAGACTTTGTCCTTTCTCTTCCTTCTACCGAGAACCTTCTCACAAGTTTGGATGTAGCTGTCTTTAACTATGTCCCATGCGCTGCCCACGTCCCTCTCTGCTCCTTCTCCTATGTCACTGAGGGACCTGTATCTGTTCATCAGGGTGATCGAAAAGTTCTTGCGAACATCTGGATCCTTAAGTTTCCCTGTGTTGAACCTCCGTTGAGCTGTGTCACCTGTCTTTGGAGCTTTCCTCAAATGAAGCCTGATCTTTGCTAGGAGAAGGTGGTGGCCACTGCCAACGTCTGCGCCTCTTCTTACCACAACATCCTCAAGGGAATGCCTCCACTTGCTGTTTACCAAAACATGATCTATTTGGTTCTTGGTTTTCCCATCTGGTGATATCCATGTCTTCTTGTGAATCCTTATGTGCTGGAATACTGTTCCTCCAATGATGAGGTCGTTGACACCACAGAGATCTGCCAGTCGCTCTCCATTCTCATTCATCATCCCACATCCGTTGATACCCATAACCTGCTCTCTCCCTGTGTTGTTGCTCCCCACCTTCGCCTTCAGGTCTCCAATTACCAGCAATATATCATGTCTTGGCGTCCCATCAATCTCTTTCTGCAGGTGTTGGTAGAAACTGTCCTTGACATTGTCTTCTGCATCATTTGTAGGTGCATAGCACTGGATAACTGTCATCTTTGTAAAACTGGAGAAGAATCTGGCCGAAACTAGTCTTGAGCTGACAGGTTTCCACTCAATCAGACTTTTCTTGGCTATTTTGGTCATCATGATGGCTACTCCTTCCCTGTGTTCGCCATCATCTCTCCCCAATACACAATGTAATCCCCGCCTGCCATAGTGAGAGCGCCACTTCCTGGCCATTGGCTCTCGCTTACGCCCATGATTCAAGGGTGTAACGTAACATCTCTCTTTCCACTTGTGCTGCCCTGCCCGCTTCAGACATGGTTCTCACGTTTCAGGTTCCAAGGCGGCACGACTGCTTTGGATTCAGGAGTGATCCAGTCGTGCTAACAGCAGTCATAACTCCAGACGTAGCAATGAATTGACAGTGGTAGGGTTGCTAGCCCCACGCACAGTGCGGGATGTAAGCCGACATAAAAATTACCGATGTAGAGAGGTTGAATATTTTACCGTCAACTTCTACAAACAATACCAAATCAACAATATTTCGTACAGATTTTTGAAAACAGTTATATTTTGACTTGTAATAGAACCGATACCCCCCTTTCCGCATGTGCACCCACTGCGACACAAGTCAATGTATGTAAAAGCAGGTATTTCAATTTCGCTTTTCTGTTGGTGCCAGGTTTCCGTGATTATTATGAAATCGTAGGCGTCAACATTTCAAAAAAATCAGGGGATCGGATCTTATTAACAAGCCCTTGTGCATTTAGTACCGTGTAACATATCCTTCCATCATTGGGATAGAGAATATGGTTTGGCATGATATATACGAACTAATCGGAATAAGTGGCGAGCCACCAAGGAAAACTAGACGTACAAATCTCTCTCTTTGCCTCAGACTATGATGGAAGTCTGAGGCATGCATATCAAAACATGGGTTTGACCATTTCTGAGAGAGTTTGGCCTACAAGCCTCATTTAAATATTACATTATTATCAAATGTTAAAATTCTCATTGATGGGAGCCGAACCGTTGTTGAACACGACGCAGTAACCGAAAAGGAACAACACAATCAGTTTGACCGTTGGACCACTGGGGATGCGAAAACATACAGCAGAACACTGCCGGATGTTACTATCGCAGAAGTTATGGAAATGAAAGTGTCAGTGACACTGTAGCTTAATTTGACTGTGCGTAGTGTTTGATGAAAAGGATAATGTTCCATGATTATAAAATAAGATAAGAATTGTAATAATTGAGAATATGTTAATTTCTGTTCCCTACATGCTGTGTTTTCAATAAGAACTTAATTTGATGTGTAGACTGTATTAAAGAATTGAGGCCTGTGTTAATGTGGCCCTCACAGTTAATGTCTGTCAGCCAAAGTTACCAAGTTACAGTAAAATTATTCCAAAACGAGTCATCCTACCAAGATACAATAAAATCCCGCCATAAATATAACCTGTAGACTTTGCTAAAGGAATCTAGGTCACGTGATCTTCAGGCGGTCTCGGTTGACCAATCATGACCTAAATAGGACAGTCTCATCAAGATATCACACCAAGTTATCCTACCAACTTACAATGAAATCCCTTCATAAAAACCTGTGGACAGTGCTAAAAGAATCTAGATCACGTGACCAGGCGGCGGTAACGGCCGACCGATCATGACCAAAATAGGACAGTCTCATCTAGACATACCGAGTTATCCTTCTAAGTTACAAATCTCTTCATAAATATGAACTGTAGACTGTGCTAAACAAATCTAGGTCACGCGCCTGGGTGGCCGTCCCGGTAGACCGATCACGGCCAAAATAGGACGTTCTCATCTAGACATTATAACGAGTCATCCTTCTAATTTACAATGAAATTCCTTCATAAATGCAAGCTGTAGACTATGCTAAAGGAATCCAGGCAACGTGCCCCTGTAGTTGTTGACTGAACTCGACCAAAATAGGGTGTTCTCATCCAGACATCATACAGAGTAATCCTACCAAGTTACAATGAAATCCTTCCATAAATACGACTTGTAGACTGTGCCAAAGGTTTTCGTGTTTCGGACCCGGGCAGTCGTCACAGTTGACCGATCGCGACCAAAAGGGGCATACTCATCTAGACATTATACGGAGTCATCCTGCCAAGTTACAATTAAATCCCTTCATAAATATGACCTGTCGACTGTGCTAAAGTTTTTCGGGTTTCGGGCTCGCGCAGCCGCCACGGTTGACCAATTGCGACCAAAAGGGGACGTTCTCATCTAGAAATGACCTCAAATTTGCATATGAAATTTCGTGATGATCGGACATTAACTATGGTAAAATGGAAAGTGATGTTACGAGCGACTACTATCCGATTTATTATAAATAATGCGAAGGCCCATTGTCTATGGAGGGCATATTCAAATATATATCTTTATCAATTACTAATCTCGGATCCACATTTATTCATTTCTGTCGATCACATTTACCGTTGATACATTTTTTAACTCTCCCTTGGAGACTAAACAAGCTAACGGCACCCATAGAAGCGAAGATGGTCACAAAAACATCCCATTGGCTACTCTTTATGCCGAGAAAATCACCAATGAAAATAAGCCAATGGGAGAATGGAGAATTTTTTTGCGCGAGTCGCGTATCTATTAACGCCATCAACTTGAAAAGATTTCAGAATTACGGCTAGAAAGTGTATAAACGGTAAATGTGAACTCCAGAAATGAATGAATGTCAACCCAAGATTGAAAATTGATAAAGGTATACGGTTAATATTTGAATCTGCCCTCCATAGACAATGGGACCTCGAATTATTTGCAATAAATCGGATAATTGTCGCTCGTAACCCACTTTCCACTGTGCACTCTCTTGTCCGACTAAATGTTTTTCGGCCTTTTCTGCGATTTCTCCCAGTTATCATGAACAACCCAAGAACACCCAACGGTCGTGTAATACACCCCTGTAAAGCTTATTCATTCACCTGTCCACTGATACCGGGTACTGTTGGATACGTTGTGTGAATCAAATTTCAGGGGGGTATAACGAAGATAAGTGTTATCTTTTTCGAAAAGCGAGTTGTGTACCTTGTTAATATTTATATACCATTATAGGGGCTCGTCAGCATCGATTCAAAAATGGTATCAAATATCATTTTTCTTTCGATTTCCCAGTTTTTGCCGAGTACCTTTGTTCTTTGACTGTAATACTTGTCCAACTTAGGAAGCCCATTAATGCCACGTCAAAAAAATCTTTGCGAATATTCGCAAAGGTTTCCGAATATTCACAAAGATGTTTGCGAATATCCGCAAAGATATTTTTCCCGTGGCACTAATGGGCTTCCGTATCGTATCAAACTCATATATCTAGGTTGTTTTTTTTTCTGCAGCTTTCGAGCTTCAGAAAATTTCATAACCGCACTTTAATTATCAGAGAGCGATTTATATTTCCTAGTACATAATTTATAATTGTTATTGAACATTGTGAGACTCGATCTAACATAAATAAATAAATTTAAAAAAAAAACGTTCACAGATCCTTGATGGCACTGGTGGGGTTTGGACACCTGATGCCATCTTTATATTAAATGCAAATACACGGTATACCCATTATCTTCCAACTGGGCCATCAGGCATACCATTCCACAGTCAAAATACAAATGCTGACCAGTAAATGTATAAACTACACTAGAAGTGTCAGGGAATTCGTACAACACATCTTTTGATAACAATAGATTTTTTTGACAAGGCCATAAACATCCTTGGAATATTGCGTAATTTGCATCAACAAATTCCACGATTGAGAAATGTTAAAAATAACATTGGTTCGATTCGACCCCTTGCAGACACGGTGACGGAAACAAAGCACGCCATTTTTCTGCAGTGAGCCATAAGGGACGCCTAAGTTACGATGTATAAGCACTGGCATATATCGACAATTTAGTGGAAGAAGACACTAAGGCATTGAAGATGGCGCCTTGTTCCACTCAAGGGACAATATGTATCAAGCGTGGAAGTCTCGGAAGAGCAAAAACTAATAATTTATAACAACTGGTAATAAATGTGTTTCACAACAGTTTGTTATACCAACCCTTGGATGAATATTGAGAAATTCACACAAAAATTCATCAGTGCGTGGGTGGATTTCAATCAAATTTCGTGTGAAGGAATCTTATGATAAGTCGCTCCTGCACATGGAATAAAAAAGTTGCCGGAGTATTTTTATGCTCCTCGAAAAAATTTCGGTGGGAGCATATAGTCACCGCTCTGCCCGTCTGTCTATCTGTCCGTCCGAAACAAATGGTTTCCGGACGATAAATTTAGTTTGAGTGAACGAAATGAAACAGAATTTAAACCACATAATACAAGTTGGGATTGATAGTGGGCTTGATCCGACATTTTTGGGCTGAGTTATGTCGCTTTTCCGACTTAGAAAACATGTTGATATTTGTTTCCGGACAATAGGTTTAGTTTGAGTGAACGAAAGGAAACAAAATTTTATACATAGGTTTATAACCACATAATACAGGTTGGGATTGAAAGTGGGCGGCACTCTAAATTGGTCATGCCGCGCCTCCAACAGCCCAAATCGGGTATTATAGACCTCCGTTTATTTGGACGACTGTGTGCATGACCCAAGTCCAAGTATAGTATCAAATCTAGTCTTTTAACTGGTGGGAGTGCTGAATTATTTTTGGTTGTCACAATTTGACCACATGTTTTTGCCTTGTTACAACTGATGGGAGAGTGCCCATAGGCACTCTCCCATCAATTGTAACAAGACAAAACCATACAGACTATACAATTACACTTCAAAGATAATATGAAGCACATCCACGGAATATGAGGCCTTTATGCTGTGATGTCTGTACTTCAGGGTAAAGCCCAGTTTATTTATTTATTAGACTTTAACGACACTTTAACAGCCAAGGTCATTTCGTGTCGGTGACAGATTTACGGGTGGAAGAAGCCGGAGTAGCCGGAGAGAACTACCGAGAAACGACGAGCAGCTGTCAGCTCCCCAACATTGTAACTCCGCACTGCAGCACAGACGGGGTTAGACTGGTTGAAGACATGCGCACCATCGACGTGCAGTACGCCTTAGTACCCGGCGTCACCGTGCCCCCATGCGGACAATCGGGGTGAAGCGCCTTGCCCAAGGACACAACACGGGAGTCAGAATCGATCGCTCAGACGGCCACCCATCCAAAGACTAACCGGGCTCGACGTTGCTTAACTTCGGTGATCTGACGAGAACCGGTTACCGCAATCCCCCCCCCCCCCCCGAGTAAAGCCCAAATATGGGCCTCCAGTACTGTATCAGTTTATCAAGTATATGATTACTAGCAAGAGAGTATTGATATTTTAAGACTCACATCCTGACGAAAATGTCCAGACTTGAAAATTTATACGGGATACGGGGGGGGGGGGGGGGGGGGGGGCACATCCCTTACCCCTCCTCAGCGAGGACCTGCTAGTGTGAAGTCCCTTGCTGTCGAATGAGCACTAAGATCAGCATATAAATTGCAATATAAAAATCATTGATTATAATTTTGTCGCTACGAATCGTAGAGTTAAGATGCATACTGGACTCAGTTGAGTTATTGTCTTCGTTCCACAGCCAGTCTGAAATCAGTGCTGTCACGCAATGTCGAGTGCGGAAATTGAGATGAGACTTTATCGCCACTCTGGCATCGTGTCTTATATTTGTAAGCACTTGTTATTTATTTATTGGGGTTTAACGACACTTTCGACAGCCACGGTCACCTCACCTCGTTTCGGACAGTTTTACGGGTGGAGGAATTCGGACTACCCGGACAGACCACCGAGCAACGGCGAGCAACTGTCGGGCTCCCCAACATACTAACTTCACACAAGCAGGGTTAGATTGTTTGAAGACAAGTGCACCGCCGACGTGCAGTACGCCTCAGTACACAACGCCACCGGCACCGTGCCCCCACGTGGGAATGGGAATGGGGGTGAAGTGTCTTGCCAAAGGACACAACGCGGTTGCCGCAGGTGGGATTCAAACCTCTTCCTACGTGCCCCGCGTAAGCACTTGTTTGTCCAAAAGAGTTAAGCTGGTTGAGCGTCACTTTATTCAGTCTTGCCTCTTTTTCTCAGATACTCGAATTTAACACCAAACTTAATACTCCTATCCATCTTTACGTAACGTTCAAATAAATGAGTTTCAAAAATGAGGTCAAATGGCCGAAACCTTTAACCCTTTACCCAACGAAATTGAAAAATGATTCACTGCGTTCAGCGCTATTCAATGAGGGATCGTAAGTTATATTTTTGAGACAGAAATATGAAAACAATTTTGTTATTGATGAAATATTTTTAGAGGTGTCATTTTCTTTCTTTTTGAATGAAGGGTTAATAAGGGAGAACTTGAACTTGTTCGTGTTATTGCTTCAACCCACTGAATTTGAATGTCACTGCATGATTTCAGGACATTAAATTTTATTGGCGTTCTTCTCGGGACTCATCAATTTATTTTTTTCAGTGTCAAGGAAAAAAAATATGGAAGTGTCACCACGTGTGAGACTTAATTGTCCCGTTGTTGTCGATTAAAAACGGAGTCTCTTTATCACACTGCCGTCACGGAAGTGGAAACAACAAAATGATGCCGTGTCACTGTCTCAGATACGGCGCGTGACACGTGCCAAGAGAACTTTACTGTTGCAGAAGTCAACGATCGATCGATCGATAATAATCATATTTGGGATGGTGTTTTCTGCATTCGTGAATTATTGATTGATGCTCAGGTAGAAGCACTTGAATCATATTATAACAGAGAATTCAATTGTTATCAGACGTGACGAGATTAACTTCTTTTAGGGCGGTCAGTGTTTGAAATTTTGTGAACTGTAAATTGTCACACCTTCAACTCTGCCTCCCCCCCCCCCGCCCCAATGGCGGATACAGAGGGGGGGGGGGGGGCGGTGGCGACCCCCTTTAGCTCGTGTTTGTCTCGTATGTAGGGTGTAGCCAGGATTTTCATTTGGGGACAATACATGAATTGAAGTAAAAACATACGACATTTTATTTCCTCCATCACTATTCGCTATGGAAAACAAATATACCGTTGAAATTATGCAAAATATATCTACTGGTCGCCTCCATTTATAGCGTCACCGACACAGCATGATTTTGTGGTGTTACATGCCCCTAGCCTCAGGTACCCCATGGCTATGCCAGTTATGGGTCAGGATCTTAATTGGCATAGTCATGGCGTACCTAAGCCTAGAGGGCTGACTGCTGAAAACTTTCAAACGCTGGCAGATCGCAATGTTCTCCTGAGGTTAAGTCGGTTATAACTGTAAACAGTGTGTCCAAAATACAGTATTATGGTAAACGGATCTGAAGAGCATATTTCAAATTTTCTAATTCTGTCTTGAACGTATGACAGAATTTGAAATTCTGAAACATGCTGTTTAAAAAGTGTTAATTAGCCGTTCAAAAATTCAAGAGGATTTCCACCCCAGAAACCACCAGAATGCCCCATTTGCTCGCTCATTTCCAAAATATTTCTGGGGGTAGAACCCCCCAGACCCCCCTACAAAAGCTCGTGCCTTCGGCACTCGCGGCAGATGCCTTCGGCATCTGCACGATCCGTCCCCCCCCCCCTTTGAGAATTCCTGTATCCGCCACTGCCCCGCCCCAACCCCCGCGCATGGCTCGATTATTCGAAATCCATCAAGCGCTGTGAACAAAAACGCCGTCCAGATGAATGTTGAATGCGTGTTTCCAAACAAAGAGGCACCTTGTAGGTATGGTGTGGTGTTGCAGATGTACGAACACACGAGGGCGGTGGGGGCCAAACAATCTTAGTGGGAAATTCGCCAAAAGAGGATCCACTGCAGTTTTAACGAACCATTGTTTGGCTCCACTGTAGAAAACTTGGATTTTCGGAATCGAAAAGTCGAAATATCCTCCCATCTGATGCATTTGTCGACGCCTCGAGTAGAGTGTTATAGGGAATTTCAATGTGGTTGCCCAGGGGATCCCAAGAGGGAGGGCGGTACCGGAAATATACGACCAGTCCGCCTCAGTGAGCACAAGAAGTGCCAGCCATGCCTGATGTTTGTGTTCGTAGCGTGCCCCACAGGAATATATCTTGTTGGTGTGTACTTCATTAGACGAATTCTGACATACCGGAGTTGGGGTGTTTCTGGCTCTTACTGGGACCCTCCGGTCGTTACCCTCACCTCTCACTTCCCCACCGCGAAGTGAGAGTTTGGGGTAGGCCTAATAACTGATTGTTTGGGACCTGACATTTCAAAGACTTGTTTTAGGCACGATACACACACTTTTAAAATAGAACTTCCAAAAAAGTACGCTTATCACAGGTTTGATATGAGCTGCACACAAACATACAGACGTGGAATTTGTTTCCATTCTTTCAGTCGGTCGTTTAACGGTCGGATGATATTGTCAGTAATAAATAAAGTTAAATAAATATATCGCGGTGATCACCATATTTTCAAAACACATATATTATAATAATTGAAGTTTTGTCCCTCGCTCATAGACCAGATTCTGATGAGATCACAATGTGGCACACAATGTGCGCTTCGAGTCGCTGAGATGTCTCCTTTTAAAAATACGTCAACTGACTCAACCCCTTCAGCCCCGTGTCTCTGAATGGCATCATCCTATGCAATACAACGCACAACTGCAGTTGTAGAATATATTGTATTTGTAGGCAGATCTTTGTATGTAGTCTTGAATTAATACCCTAGCCCTCGGGGTAGTGTGAAGGTAGTCCGTTGTTTTCGCCCCCTCATTTCGATTTAGTGACAGGACCTAGGTTTGACGTCATCCGTCACGTTACCAGTGTCGTCATGTGGATTGCCAAGGTAGCGTGCGTAAACGGTTCTGACGTCATTGGCATGGTGATGGGTGGAGTGCACATGCACAGTGCGTGTTCTTTGGGGTGACACGTACTACCTCGGTGCTTTTTGTTTTTAAGGTCCATCACCTTGCTTTCTATGGTGATACGTGGTTGCTAAAGGACCGGGAGACCTTCGACAGCGTGAGGTATGTTGAACTATGTTCATGGGGGTATGTTTACCAAAGACTGTCATTTTGAATAGAACTCAACGCTATGGAACCGATATGCCCGTTGGGCACGGTGGCGCTAAATGCTTGTGCGTACTGCACGTCGATGGCGCACTTGCCTTCAACCAATGCTAACCCTGCTTGTGGGGAGTTAGTGTGTTAGGGAGACTGACAGTTGCTCTCCGGGTACTCAGGCTTCCTCTACCCGTAAAAGTGCCTAATACGTGGTGGCCATGGCTGTCGAAAGTGTCGTTAAACCCCAATAAAACCGATATGCCTTTAACTAAGTAGGGCGTTTCCCCAAGTTGTGTTCGGTGGAGCCAGAGTGCACCCCGATAGCACAGAAGAGCCTTTAATATACAACATACTGGTTGTTTGTAAATATTAGCTTTTTGGCTATTCTGACCAGTTCCTGATTTTAATCCTCTTTCAAGGTTCTGAAGAACTTTGGTACAGCGAAAGAACCTCCAAGTTGTCTATCCCTAGTGTTGGCTACCACCGTAACTAATACATCACCACAATAGTAGTATAACCACAGTACTCTACCACTCTGATTACAACCAATGACTGCAGTTTCTATCACCTTTCCAACTTCCAACTATACTGCCACTGGTACAGTATCGGATTCCGTCACTATCTCATCACCTCCGGCTTCTACTGCTGTAGTCCTCAGGCAGTACTAATCTTTTCCGCCAATGCTTCAACTTCTGCCATTAGGTCACTATTACTAGTAGCTACTTCAACCACTGCCCAAAGTATTACTGCCAATGGCATTGGCTTCTGCCATGACTTTAACTATCTGTTCTGTGATTGGCCTCCACTAAGCCTGCTGCCTCCGCCCAAAACTACAGCATAACATCACTGTCACGGATTCCTATCGCTGCTTTCAAGTAATACTACAACTACCAATGGCTCCTACCTCAAAGCCACGGCTTCTGGTTTATACCATGCCCACCACGATTTATCTCACAATCGGCTTCAATTAACTCTGTTTTCTACTGTAACCAATACTGGCTATTATCACCACTGTATCCTACCACTGCATCACCAGATACTTCCAGGAATTACTATCTCTATCTATCATTACTTCTGTATTCAGCCGCTACCCGCACTGCAAACCAATCACCATGAAAACGACTTGAGTTCTCTATCAAAACTGATGGTACTGTCTTGCGCGTGTCCAAATTCTAGTTAGACTGGCCATCCACTACTCAGTCAACTTGGATATAAAGTCAAGTCCAGCCAATCGTTTATACCCATGTTGCCCATTTTAAAGGACTTCTACTCCAAGCTTGGTGGTTGGGTCCTATTTTACCAGTAAAACAAGAGTTTGTTTACCATAGTAAACAAGCACTGCTTCACTTCCCGGAATTTCCAAGGGATCAAGGATACTGATTAAATTTTTGAGGGTAAAGTTCAATTCACTATTAAAAACGCTTGTCAGTGCTGGGGTACCCCCCCCCCCCCCCCACACACACACACCCAGTACAAATGAGATATTATAGGCTTCATTATAAATTTGCCATAGAGCACAACAGTTTTTTTAATCAGTTAAATCAGTTAATTTTATAGATGTGAACGATGTAGTAAAACTGTCTCATCTGCGCCCAATACCACCGGCCTACCACCCCAAACTACGGCTGTATGTGCAGAAGTCAGTCACACAAAACATTCGTCAATCACCCTTCAGTATATTATACCATGTGCAAATACTATAGATTTTCCGTCCTGAAGTTGATAAAGGAATTGGAGAAAGGACTCTCATCATCCCCCGATCCAAAGCTACAGCCTCTTGGATTCCTGTCAAATAAAACACAATGTATTAAATGCCCACTTGTTAGTACTGGATGCAAAAAAACCCCAGTAGAACAGAGATATTATAGGGTTCACTATAAATTTGCAATGGAGCCAGATTTTTTGTAATTCAGTTAAAACGGATTTATTCCAGAGAAGGCGGGGAAGTACCAAAGAACTTCTATCCTGAGACTGAGCACGAAGGGGAAAAAGTGTTTCATCTGTGCCCCATGCCCCACCCCATCATCCTAAGCTACATCTGGAAACTATGTCAAACAAAATCTGATACATTAAATGCCCACTTGTTAGCCCTGCCCCCCCCCCCCCCCCCCCCCCATTGTAGTTTAGAGATGTTACAGGCTTCTGTAGGGTTTAATCCAGGCCCTTTTAGGGGATGAATTTATGCCCATTCACCATGTGAAATGAAGTCAAATTCCCAGTTGAACTGATCGTGCTTTCTGTGACCTACTATCTACTAGTAATCCAATCCAGTCAGCACTGGAGCAAAGTCCTGAACATATTACATGTCAGGGATTGTTCTGTACTCTTTGGGAAAGGGGCCAGGGCCCATGCCATTGGGCAAATTTGCGTCATGAGGGCTCAGCTGAGAATTTGTTTTGGAGGGGAAAAACATACCGTAGTCTTTATCAGACTGTTCTTATACAATTAAAGAAGAAATTGTATTTGCCTTTAATTTAAGAGACTTCGTTAGGCAAGCAATTAAATTTAATGTACAATTGGTGTCCTGAACTGATTGATCATAAGGCCCCAATGGTTTTCTGAGGCCTTATGACTACCCAGTTCAGGGCACCAGTCGTGCATTAATTTTTTGTGTGTGTGGGAATTGAGCTTGTGAAAACCTGGGGTTAAGAGTTGGGAAAAACATGCCCCATTATCATTGGGAGAGAGTCCCATAAATGGCCCCATAGAAGCCCAAAACAATCCCTGTATGTAGGCTCTTAACTGCCTTGGATTATGTTTTTACAGGGTAAATAATACACTATATAGGGGGCTGCTTTAAAAATTCCAATGCCAGTTACCTCAATAGATTTGTCGGGCACCACTGATCTTTTGGGGCCCCTGGAAATCCAGTCACATTGCTAAAGGGTCTTGGATGTGGAGTGGGGGCGGTAGGTTGGTCCATTTCTAGATTTTCACTCCCACACCACAACCCAGTAAGCAGATTTCTATCTACCATTACATAATTTTCCAACAAGTGGGGAATTCCATTAGCACTATTTTCAGCTACTGGTTTTAACCCATCACCATGCACACATGATATCAAATTTTATTTTAATTATTTTTTTTAATTTTTCAAAAATTTCAACAAAACCATATCAGGTAACCCCTCACTGGAACGAGTTCGATCCATTTAGAGGTCACATGATATGATTTCAATGATTTTTTTCCTACTGTTGAATTTGTAAATTCTGTGGATAGATGCAGCTGAATAGTTAGTTAACGGGTTAATATCCAGAATTCCATTGGAAGTCACAAAATCAACTACAAATCAATATTGGATGACTTTCACTACTTTTCAGTCCGAAAAGAAGATATTTTTTATTTTTCGAATTGTCAAAAACATATAGCTTATAACCACTCACTGAAATGTGTGTCTGGTCCTCATTCCAATGAGCTCATAAGCTAGAGTTTGTAGGCAAACAATGAAAATATTCTGTTATTGAACAATTTTTTGGCAAGTGTCGTCTACAAGTGTTGGGTGTTAGATTAACACCCAGAGGACTCTGAATCAATAATATTTGAGGAATGGCAGGAAGGGACATTTTTCTGAGCATTTTTTTTTCTTTCAATTAGTTTCAATATCATGGTTTGAAATCTAATGGTGCCAAGGTTTAGGGGCAAGGGGCAGTGTGTTCCCTTTTTCGCCAGAAGTGCACTTGTGGAAAAGTCAAAGAAAGAAGTGATACAATCAGTGGGGTGATTTCTAAAGCCTTATATTGTCCCTTGAGTGGCACAAGGTGCCTTCTACAATGCTTTAACACCGCAGATCATGGCACCCTGTTCCTCTCAATGAGTGATACACATAATTTGAGATTATAAGATATCACATTACAATTCATGATACGTTGTGAACTCCCAGTCTTAAATCATACCTAGAGTCGAGTGCCCTTCTGATACTCCTGTCCTCTCTTGCTGGTGGATGCTTCTGGCACCCTTGTTAAAATCTACCAAAACAACAGGCCCCAGGGGGCCTGAGGGCGCTCACCTGACATGGTAGCCTAAATATCAACCCAGAGAATTGATTTCCACAAGTTGCATCTGCTCTTCCTAAGAAAAGCTGAAACAAAATATCCAAATATTCTGACCAGTGGATCTAAAAAAAGATTTTTAAAGAATATTCCTCATATTGAACTAAGTCATAATTCGGGCCCCCACGGGGAGCCCATATATGAACCCAGGGACTTGGCTTTAACAAACCTGAATCTCACACCCCTAAGGATTCTGCACACCAAATATCAAAACATTCCGACTGCTGGATCTGAAGAAGAAGATTTTTAAAGAAAATTCCTCATTTTGAACCAAGTTACAATTCGAGCTCCCACAATCAGCCCAAATATGGACCTAGGGACATGGCTTGAACAAACTTGAATCTTGCGTCCCTAAGGATGCTGCATAAAAAATATCAAAAGCATTCATCTGCTGGATCTGAAGATTTTTAAAGAAAATTCCTCATTTTGAACTAAGTTGTCATTCAGGCTCCCATAGTGAGCCCAAATATGAACCAAGGGACTTGGCTTGAACAAACTTCAATCTCAGCCCCCTAAGGTTGCTCCATGCCAAATATCAAAACATTCCAACTGCTGAATCTGAAGAAGAAGATTTTTAAAGAAAAATTCCTCATATTGACTAAGTTATAATTTATATGGACCCATGGACTTGGCTTTAACACACTTGAATCCCCCCTCCCCCCCCCCCCCCTCTCCCCAAGTATGCTACTCACCACATATCAAACCATTCCGACTGCTGGATCTGAAGAAGAAGATTTTTTAAGAAAATTCCTCATTTCGAACAAAGTTACAATTCAAGCTCCCACAGTGAGTCCAAATATGGACCTAGGGACATGGCTTGAATAAACTTGAATCTCACCCCCCTAAGGATGCTGCATACCAAATATCACAAGATTCTGCCTGCTGGATCTTGAGAAGAAGATTTTCAAAGAAATTTGCCTGAAATGCACTAAGTTCAAATTTGGGCTCCTATACTGAGCCCAAATATAAACCCAGGGGGCCAATTTGAACAAACTTGAATTAGATCCACCCCACAATGTTGCATACCAAATATCACAAGATTCTGCCTGCTGGATCTGGAGAAGATGTTTGAAGAAATTTGCCTGAAATGCACTAAGTTTGAATTTGGGCTTCTATAGTGAGCCCAAATATGAATCCAGGTGGACGATTTGAACAAACTGGAATCAGATCCACCCCACAATGTTGCATACCAAATATCAAAAGATTCTGCCTGCAGGATCTGGAGAAGAAGATTTTTGAAGAAATTTGCTTGAAATGCACTAAGTTCGAATTCGATCTTCTATAGTGAGCCCAAATATGAATCTAGGGAGCCTATTTGAACAAAATAGAATCAGATCCACCCCACAATGTTGCACACCAAATATCAAAAGATTCTGCCTGCTGGATCTGGAGAAGAAGATTTTTTAAGAAATTTGTCTGAAATGCACTAAGTTCGAAATCGGGCTCCTATACTGAGCCCAAATATGAACCCAGGGGGCCGATTTGAACAAACTTGATTCAGATCCACCCTACAATGTTGCATACCAAATATCAAAAGATTGTGCCTGCTGGATCTGGAGAAGAAGATTTTTTAATGTTTTCCCCATTGCCTACAGTGTTAAAAAGTGCTGACTCAGCACTTTTTCGAAGTCCCGAAACTGTACCCTATGATGAAACCGATGGCAATTTTTTTTTACCAATTCTTTCTGTTGGTCCTAAGGAAGCTTCACACCAAATAAAAATTCTCGGTGCCGTGTAGTTTTGGAGATATGGGCGTTTTAATTTTTTTCTATTTTTAGCTCCTGTGGTTCCCACGGGGCTATGGGGAAAAAAAATTCGGCATAAATTAGGTACTTATGACCCAATAAGCACTCATGTAAAATTTGGTTCAAATCGGCCTCGCGGTTTGGAAAATAGAAATTTGGGGCGGGGCCAAAATTTTTGCCCCTCCTTTAACATCGTCAAATATAGCCCCTCCAACTTCTCTTGAACAAACTTGAGTCTACACCTCAAAAGGAAGCTGCATACCAAATATCAAGTCTCTGCTATTGCTGGTTCTTGAGAAGAAGATTTTTTAAGAATTGGAGCATTTTTGCCCCATCCCTCTGCTCAATGTGAGCCGAAACCTGATTTGACAAAAAATCAAAGTCCGCATACATAACCCCTTCTCACATGAAATTTCATTAATATGCGGCCAGTGGTTTGGGAGAAAAAGCCCAAACACCACCTTCAAGACGGACGACGGACGAAAAGTGATCAGAATAGCTCACCCTGACTTTCAGTCAGGTGAGCTAATAAAGGGACATGACAAGAGCACATTGGCAACAGAAACTACAGCATTGCAATGAGCTTGAGCTAGCTTACAAGACTAAAAAAACAAATTTCTTTTTTTTAGAATTTGAAAGTATTGTCATCAAGACATTGACAGCTTTTAGAAAAAAATGTCTGCCATTAATTTGAATTACATAGTCACTGGAACATTCAGGACAATCAACATGTATACTGCATTAAAAGTGACTTCAAGATGATGTATTTCATGGGAAAAGCTAATGAGAAAAAAATTGCTGTGAAGTGGGTTTAAAAGCACAACAATGTTGCATAACATCTTGGGATGTGATAACCCTTTACCTAACATAATGGAACTACTTGATTGTGTTATTCATAATAATAGCCATTCAAATTTTATCATTCTTTTCAATATTTGCTTCAAAAAAGAGCTTACAACTCTCCATTGGAACGAGCTTGTTGAGTTAATCCCTGCAAAAGCTTAATGATAGCAGTCATGGACATGATTCTGAAGTATGGCACTGGTCACCTGGTTGGCTGCAGGGGGCAAATAACTACTCCATGGGTATATTTCAATGATTTTATTGTCTCTTTGTAATACCATTGAATATTTGCAAACAGTATAGCTGTAACAACATGCACTGCATATTTAACATAACATCACCCATTACCAACATGATTTTTGATAAAACAAGCATTAGACTGATAACCTCATATAGTTGTCCTGCTTGACCACTTTGTGAACTGACTGATCACTATAAAACAGATTATTTAACCCTTTACCTAATGAATCGGACACAACCGCCCGAGTTATTAAAAAATTAAGCAGTTGAAAAATGTTTTAAAAAAATTTCAACAAAAGTATATCATGTGACCCCCTCATTGAAACGAGCTCGTCGAGCTCATTCCAATGAGTGGTCACATGATATGGTTTTGTTGATTTTTTTTTTTTTTGGGGGGGGGGGGGGGGTGGGGGGGTGGGAGGCTTAATTTAAAAAAAAAAAAAAAAATTAAAATAATAAATTTTGATATCGTCTGCGTTAGGTAAAGGGTTAATGGATCTGATTTTCTTTCCCTACATTACCCTTTATCAAACATGGCTGATATGGCTTCAAACTCAGCAGATATGATGCCATCTTAGCTGATATGAACCAAGCTAGAGTTGTCCCCCTTTACGTATTACAAGGGGCAACCAATTTGTTTACATTGAAATGTTCACAGTTATTCGTTGAACACAATCAGCATAGTTGGCATTATAGGGCATGCTGGAGTGGTTTGATGCAGTTTTGTATGATGAGAAATTAATGATGGCAGTAAGTAATGATTGAGAAGAAAGAGGAGAGTTGTACAGAAAATTCACTGCAAACTAAATTCAGATTCGTCGAAGTCAGGAGCGAGATCATTCAGCAATCAGAATGTTGCAGCTTTCCCAGTGGGAAAGCTATGACATCTGGATATCTGGACTAGGAGTAGGAGAAGAGGAAACTTCAGACTATGTGAAAAGAATGAGAAACAATAAAACTGTGAGAAAACTGTAACATATTTGAGAATTTTTGTAATTATCTGTTTTTGTTTAACCCTTTACCCAATGTAACAGCCAAAACCGGCCAGCGTTATTCACAAAAATCACCATCCAATTTTCATTATTTTTTTCACTTTTTGTCTCAAAAACATAGCTTATGACCCCTCATTGGAACGAGCTCAACGAGCTTGTTCCAATGAGAGGTCATAAGCTATGTTTTTGACGCATAAAATGAAAAAAATTAGTTCATCGAGAATTTTATTTGCAAGTGTTGTCTGTCTTTCGTGTTAGGTAAAGGGTTAATAAATCAAGAGGTTATTACTTGGTTAGTTTCATACTGGCTGAGATATCAGCCCTCAGTATTTTCACATTAACCTTCGACCTCAGGCAGATATGAAGTCACCTTGGGCTGATATTTTGGCTGATATGAAACTAACCAAGTAATAACCTCTAACTATCTAACTCTTAACCTACTGAGTATTTTCAGAATATTTTTCATCAAATCAAGTCAGGTCTGCTATGAAGCAGCCATGACTAGATCTGATGAAAAATGAAACTAAATATGGAACACAAGAAATCATTGGTGAAAAAAATTCATTCAATATACAGGGGGAAATATGATTAAATGTGATCAAATTACACTTAGTTCAGTGTCCAGAGAAGTTCTATGCTGGGCAGGAATATCAGCCAGCAGCATGCAAAGATTCAACAAGGTATAAACATAAACAAAAACTGATTCAAAACAAATTTTTACTCATAGGTAACATATTAATTTAATTAAGGACAATCAAATGTATTCTGAGAGCTAGTCCCTTTGTAAAGACTAGCTGTCAAACTGTCTGCAAGTGATAGTCTGTCCTTGATCGTCCTTCATTCCCAATGAGTTCATAAAGTGGGATTAGGCAATTGCCACTCCCAAAAATCAGTATGTCCATTTAACTGGTAGAATGCTAAATTCAGTTGTTCGGTTTTGAGATGAAATGTCGCTTTTGTGCGCCATCACACCTGCAATTTTCACTTGTTGCGAGTAAACAACAGATCAACTCGGTTCCACGTAGGAAGCAATTAACTAATACACAACGAATTTGCTGCATGCACAGCGTAATATATTAATTGTGCAGTAGAATTTTTTTTTTTTAATTTCAACAAAACCATATCATGTGACCCCTCATTGGAATGAACTCATTCCAATGAGGGGTCACACTTCAAATGGTAGCAAGCAATATAGAGCATATCTCTCGAAGATCTGGCTAAATTATTTTTGGTATTCAAAATTTATTCACATATCTTTGCTTTGCTACAATTTATTTCGAGTGCCTACAATCCAGTCCTGGCATTCTTAAAAATATTAAAATTTTTTAGTAAATTTTGTTTCTTAACATACCTACCACAATTGTTTACAATTGGCTGTAACATAAGTGCAAGCCCTACTTCGGAACTAACTCAAGCTTTTAGAATCTTTTCCAAACGAGTTGGAAAAGTACTAGAGTGCAAAAGCATGAAAAAGATCGAAAAAAAAAGGGTCGAGCGAGACCAGCACTCGAAATTACAGGTACCCTCTCTGCACACCTCTTGCGTTTACCGAGCGCATGCGCAACAACCGTGACGTCAATTCCGTATTTCTGCCAACGAGAAGTTTGTGATTTAGCGGGGAGGCATTGATATCAAAGATATCCCCAAGGAGGGTGGGCCTCCGGTAAACAATTGTAGTAGGTATGTTAAGAAACAAAATGTACTAAAAAATTTTAATTTCTTTTCAACCTACTCACAATTGTTTACAATTGGCTGAATAAACAATAGGAGGAGGTGAATCACATAACCAATACCAACAAGAGTAGCAGAACGAAAGCAAGGATGGCAGAGAACAATAACGAAACCTGTAATGAAGAGAGAGAGAAGGCACCTGAAAAGAACAAGGCTGAGCAAAGCACAACCTCGATAAAAACAATTTAACGAGGGTGCACAACAGCCTGAGCAGCAACGAGAGGGCCTAAAGAATAAAGGTCCTCAGATTGCCGCTGAAGGTGGCGGAGATAAAAGGAGGAGAAGGTAGAAGCATTCCTCCAGTAAGCCGCATTCATAACATCCCGGAGCGAAACAGAATTGGAGAACGCCCAGGATGTAGAAATGGCACGAACCTCATGAGCATTAAGCCGGTTCGAAACAAGATCCGACGCAGACAAGCAAGAATAAGCCAGCTTGATTGCAAGACAGATCCACCTGGAAATAGAATGGGGAGAGATAGACTGCCTCTTAGGAATGAGAGACAGAAAGAATCTCTTCCGACCCCTCCTAATGAACTGAGTGCGAGTAATATAAGTCTTGATCGCACGAACAGGACAAAGAAGAGGCCTCCGGCCATCTACAGCAGGGAGAGCCCGAATGCAGATGGGAGGAGGTACCGAATCAGGAAGTTGATTCTTAGCCAGAAAAGAACTAACAGTAGTGAAGGTGACACTGTTAGCCTCATTTCGGAAGAAGGCAGAATCAACAGATAGCGCATGAAGCTCACTGACTCGACAAGCAGACGCAAACGCTAGAAGAAAAGCCATCTTATAGGTGAGAAAACGCATGTCGGTCTCAGATAAAGGCTCGAATGGCGCCCCCTCCAAACAGTGCAACACCCATGCCAAGTTGCACTTGGGTGTAAGACGCAAAACTCGAGGCCTCTTCAAAGAAAAGTGCCGAATGAGTTTGGAGAGAAAAAGATTACGACCGATGCACCGCTTTCCCACATAAGAGAAAGTATCAGACAGCATAGACCGATAGCCCTTAATCGTAATAGGCTGGAGGCCCTTGGAGTCAAAAAGAAAAAACCCGAAAATCCACAATTTGAGCAATTGACGGATCACAGTAATTCACATTGTGATCTGCACACCAGTAGCAGAAAACCCTCCACTTGGCGGCATAAGTCATGCCAGTGGAATGTCGCCGCGATGCAGAAATGCACTCCACTGATTCGTCTCGAAAAACCTCTACGTCGGAGACTGGACCTGATAAAAGACAGGCGTGAAGGGACAGGCTCGCCAGGTTGTTGTGATACTTCCTGGGACGACCCTGTGAAAGAAGATCGCGACGTAGAGGTAGACGAATCGGTCGATCGGCCAATAGAGGCCGCAACAGATTGATCCACACCCTCTGTGGAGACAGGGGTGTGATCAGAATGATCCTGCAACTGCAAGCACGAATCTTCGCTAATACCTGAGGAAGAATCGGTGCAGGAGGAAAGGCATAGCCGATCCAACCTGTCCAGTCCAGAGACAGAGCGTCTACTGCAAATGCCAGAGGATCTGGACAAGGGGAGACAAAGGTCTCTACCTGATGATTCCAGCGAGTAGCGAAAAGGTCGACCTGAGGACGGCCCCACTGCTCGCAAATCGCCTGAAACACCGACCGATGTAGCATCCATTCGGTTGGAAGGACACTGTCGTGTCGGGACAGGGAGTCTGCTAGGACGTTGAGACGCCCGGGAATGTGTCGAATGGACACCCGAGCGTTCACATCCCGCACCAACAGAAGAAGATCCCGAGACAGCCGATACATGGGAATCGAATGTGTGCCTCCTTGATTCCGTATGTAGGCCACTACCGTCGAATTGTTCGAAAGAAGTAGGACAATATGGTCCGACAGATGAGGGATCCAAAGCCGAAAACTCAACAGAAGAGCAAGGAGCTCCTTCTGGTTGATATGAAGACCCATCTGCTCGCTGTCCCACTCTCCGTGAGTAGACAGACCGAGAGGATCCAATGTCGCACCCCAGCCCTGATCGCCGGCATCCGCAGTAAGGATGCGATCGGCCAAAGGAAGATCCAACGGAACACCCTGTGTAAGCCAGGGAATATCAGCCCAAGGGCGGAGGTGACAAAGCAGAGACCGAGGAATAGTGAGTTCCAGGTCCAGCGGATCTACATTCGGACGCCAATGATCCAACAGGAAGTGTTGGAGAGGTTGGACAAACAAGCGACCTAGCGGAATGAGATCTGTCACCGAACCGCAAAGGCCCAGCATCCGAAGGAAAGTCCTGGCCGAGACCGAGGAAGATTGAAGCAGGTTCCAAGTCAAGGTGGAAAGAATCGTCGCACGAGCCTGGGGGACCAACACTACATTGTGAAGAGTGTCGAAAACCATCCCCAAATGACGGAATCGCTGAGAAGGAAGAACATCCGACTTTTCGCGATTGACTCTGAAACCCAGCGACGCTAGCAGGCAAAGAAACTGCCGGACATCGAACTCCAGAACAGCAGCATCGTGGTGCCGTTGGAGGATGTCGTTTAGATAGGCTGACGAAGTCACTGCCGACTGAGTGCGGTGGAAAGCAAGCACATGTGACATCAGTCGGGTGAAGGCCCAAGGAGCCAGGTTCAAACCGAACGGGAGAGCTCTAAATTGAAAAACTCGATCCCGAAACGAGAACCGAAGGTATTTCCGTGACGCCAGATGAATGGGTACATGGAAGTAGGCATCCTTCAGGTCGATACTGGCCGCATAATCGCCCTGATGAACTGAACGTCGAACCGACCGGAAAGTCTCCATACTGAAACGAGGAGCTATTATGTACTCGTTCAGGGTACTCAGATCGATGACAGGACGATATTGGCCGTTTTTCTACGGCACCAAGAAAAGTCTCGAGTAAAACCCAGTGAAAGGGTCTTCCTGACCACCTCGATCGCCCCTTTGGAGAGGAGATTGTCGATCTCCTGCACAAGAAGGTCCCGACGCAGAGAATCGGAAGGGACCTGAGTCGGAAGGTGCACCCGAGATAAACTGGGGTGCCGATGGAAGGACAGTCGCAGACCGGATTGAATGACGTCGAGGATCCAAGAGTCCAATGTTATCTCTGTCCAATGGTCGTAAAACAGCGACAGCCTTCCCCCGACTGGAGGCGAATCGAGGTGAGAACCTTCACTTGCGGCCTCGACGAGGCCCCCGAGAGGAGAAACCACCTCGGGAAGTGAGTCCTGAGACTTTCCAGCCTGAGGCTGCCAGCGAGCCTGGCCACGTCTGTGCTTCTTATGTGCAGAAGGAGCAGACGGAGCCGAAGGCGTAGCCGTCGTCGCCGACGAGGCAGATGCAGCAGCACACTTGCCAGGCATGGAACGACCCCCACCAGCAGCAGCAGGTTGGTCAAGCTGTCGCAGCAAAAGCTGGTCCTTTGAATGACGAAGAACTTCGCCACGAACAGCTTCCACGGAACCATGGAACAACTGAGGTCCCACCAAAGAGGCAGACCTCAGAACAGCACGTTGCTCAGAAGGAAGGGATGGTAAAGAATCCAACACCGCATCCCGGCGTGCCAGCTCCAAATTAGCTGTGTTACAAGCGTGAGCGTGTGTCAAGTTCATAAGAGCCTGTGACAAAACGCGAAAAGGCGCCTGAGCGTCATCAAACTCCCCTGGTGGAAAATATTCAGCCAGAGCAGCGACGACATGGTCCGTGAGAGATAACATACCCAGCATCTCTCGGGACAGGCCCACCATAGACTCAACTACTGACATCGGGAGAACTGCCGACATAGGCTTAGTCAACCCGAGGGAAGAAGAATCCTCATCCACAGTAGTCATCCCTTGGAAGACTGGTGGAGAGACGGAATCGTAAACACGAAACCGTGATGGAGGCAGAAAGGCATCAGCTCTAGAAAAGAAGGAACCCTTGAGGGCCTTAGAACGCATTTTGGCATCTAAGCCCTGGAAGGACTCAACAACCTGAGCCGATTGCAGAGGACGCAAAGCCCCGGAGCTAGAAGGCTCAACAGGGTTACGGCGCTCCACAGTGGAATGCGGCCGGACGGTCACAGAAGGCTGGTCGGAAGGTTGAACGTCCGGCAATAAGCCAAAGACGAAATCCAAAGCCTGCCCCAAGACTGACGAGGGGGGCCCATCACCTTCAAGATACTCGTCATCCTCCGTAGCAGAGGAGATGTAACCCAACTCGGGCAGACCAGCAGAAACCTCCTGTGAATACCGTGCAGTATCCAAGGGGCCAGGCGAGACATCTCGGCGACCGACCAAAGGAGGTTGTGCCTCAGGAGGCACAGGGAGGCCAACTTGAGGGTTGCCAGAAAGCAACCGGGTGAGCGCCAAAACGGCCTGACGCAGGTCACCCTGAGAATCCGTCGCAGCAGCATCGCCCGACGGAGTGTCCTCCCAATGGACCCTTCTGGTAAAAGAACCCAAATCCTCAGAAGAGACGGACGTCGAACGTCAATTGGCAGACAGAATAGGGATACGGTGAGAAGACACCAGAGGATAGTCCCGATTGTGACGCCCAGGGGCCATCACTGACCTCTGCGAAACAGAAGGTCCTGCCTGCAAATCCTCTGAAGAGACCGACGGCACACGTCGATCGGTAGCTGGGCCTAGGACACGGTGAGAAGAAGACACCAGAGGATTGTCCCAAGAATGACAGGAACCTGTCAATGGCCTCTGCGCAGCAGACGGCCCCAACTGCCTATCCTCTGAGACCAACGGCAAGCATCGATCGACACCCAGACTCGGAACACAGTCAGGAATCACCGGAGGAAGGTTCCGAGAGTGACAGCTAACAGGGGCTGTCACTGACCGCTGCCGAACAGCAGGCCCCGGATGCCAACGTCCCAACACCATCCCGCTAGGCGACACACTAGCAGGGGAAGGTGGAACAATAAACGATTCACTCGAGGGACGAGGAATCGCTGCCGAAGCGACCGGCCGGCTCAACCGACTAGGAGCAAACCTAGCCAGATGAGACGGAGCACACAGCAAACCCGCACAGCCCCGCCGCGAGGCTAGGGGAGGCTGAGAACACACAGACACACCAGCAGATACAGCCTCGGTCCCTCGAGACTGCAGACCATCCCCAGAGGAGATGGAAGAGCCACCATCAGACAGAATAGGATCTGGAGTAACAACTTCCTCAACAACAGTCGACGGTGTAGGAGGCAAATCGGAGAGGGTCACCGAGCTGACCTCGGAAAAGCTCTCAACGAAAACAGATGCCTCAATAGTGACATCAGAAGACAAAGAGACCACAGTCTCTTCGTCAGGTATCACTGAACTAACACCGTCAACAGTTGCAGAGGAACTCGCCACAGAAGACAGATCAGAATCCTGTGTGACAGAGTCACCACGTGCACCAGCAGAAATGTCTGCTACGGCACGGCTACCCTTACCCCGAGAACGAGGGGTTCTAGCTCTGGACAGAACCACCTTGTTAACAGAAGCCCAGAATTTAGAGGACCAAACCCCACAAATACCACATGATTGGGCCTGAGTGCAATTGTTGCAAGTGACACATGTGGAATGAGAGTCGTCCACATGCTTCACTTGCAAGCAAGAGGTACAAGGAATAGTCTTTGGCATTATATCAAAGTAATCAAGCTTCCCGCCGACGGAAAACAGCATGGAGGTCGTGTTCACACGTGGGGGAAAAACAAGATGAAGTGTGAAGAAACAAGCAATAATAATACAAATTAACATTAATTAACAATAATTTGGTCGCTTGACAAAAGGATACAATCCACTTGCACGCTAAGAATGTAGAATAAGTTGTTCACGAAGAATAAACAGCAAATTAGCACGAGTCACAAAAATTTTCAACCATGTACAATGGCGGAAATAAAAGGAATTGACGTCACGGTTGTTGCGCATGCGCTCGGTAAACGCAAGAGGTGTGCTGAGAGAGTACCTGTAATTTCGAGCGCTGGTCTCGCTAAACCCTTTTTTTTTCGACCTTTTTCGTGCTTTGGCACTCTAGTACTTTTCCAACTCGTTTGGAAAAGATTCTAAAAGCTTGAGTTAGTTCCAAAGTAGGGCTTGCACTTATGTTACAGCCAATTGTAAACAATTGTGAGTAGGTTGAAAAGAAACAGGAGGGCTAAAAATCGCTCTCCTTGCATGGCCTATTGTGATAAGCTCTCCTTAAGCTTACAAACGCTAAAAGTGTCAAAATGAACTTTTACTGTTAATGAATTCTGCCCCATGGGCATTGAACTTACCATGGGCATTGAACTTTTTATTTGGTGTTGCTAACAAGGTAGTCTCTGTGAAACAGCTACACTGCCCCTCCCATGCCACTGGGCCTTGGCAAGGCCCGGAGGTGTGGGAGGGGCAGTGTGGCCATCTTATAGAGGCCACTAACATATCAGAGATGTGAAAAGATGTGGGTTTTATGAATAGGCTGTTATGGTAATCATTATTTTCAAAGGCCAGGAGGGCTAGTTTTTCGCCCTCCTTAATTTTTTTAAGGCGAGCAGTAGGAGTGCGAATAAATCGCTCTCCTGAAAATGCCAGGCCTGATAATCCCTTAAATTGTAATAAGTCAAATTCATACAGACTAAATAAATTCACTTCAAAGATTATATGAAGCACATCAACAAAAAATTGGTATCTGCATGTCAGAATATTGCCCAAATATGGGCTTCCGCACTCACACACTTGAAGAAAATAATGTTTCTTATTCTCTTCTACTTGGCACACTCCTTCTTGTTGGCAGTTACAACTACATTCTTGTTATTTTCACATGGTGCGAAAACAAAATGCAAATTTGCAACAATATATACCAAACATTTGTAAGGATTGTATCCTGCATTTTGCTTATTTGGACAAACCACTTTTTCAAATCATGTTTTTGGCCCATACCACCACACACACACCTTTAATGTTCGTGGTCAAAGTTTTTAATTCCAGTAATAATGATGTTGTTAGAATACCAAAGATACTCCATGTTGTGAGAACAGTTTTCATATCTACTAATCTCAAGTACTACACTATTTTTAACAAGCTATTAATTGAAAACAGAATATGTTTTCATTTTTGGAATTCTCTATAAAAAATTTGTTTTCCAGTTTCCACAATCCATTTCCATGAGGGGTCACAAGCTCAGTTTGAATGTTTTTGAGAAAAGTACTGGATGGTCTTTGCCATTACATTTGGTAAAGAGTTGACATAGATGAGATTTACACTAAGGCTGTAAAGTGCACAGAGATTGTTACGCACAAGCCAGAACATAAGAAGACTGTTATCTGCAAAATGAGGTCCCCAGAGGGTGAATTTAGTGATGCTACCCTGCATAGCATGGTAGCATCACTAAATTTACCCTCTGTTATCCTCAATCTGAATCAGGGTCTCAAAACTAAACAGAAAGAGGTACCGACGGGATAAATTGGCCCACTGTATGGGATAGCATCATCAAATTCACCCTCTGGGGACCTAATTCTGCAAACGTCCGACTGCTTATTTTCAGGCCTGGTTACTCCGCTAAAAATTTTTACAACCAGAAAGTATGACTAACCCTCTGCGATGCACAGGATTAGTTGCACTTTCTGGTTATAAAAAATTGGTAAAGCCATATCGAACACCACGTGAAAATGTACACACACTAAGACAGTGCAATGACCAGGTTTGATCTTATTTATAATCAGAAAGAAGAGGGTGATAACCCTGTGCAATGCACAGACTTAGTTTATAAGCTACCATAGACTGACTAACCATGGGTATCAAACAGAATTAGGAGATAGGCTGCCATATCACACACTACATGAAAATATACACTCAGGCTGAAAAAATGAACAGAGTTACTAGTTGGTTACATAGGGTGCTGGATTTAAGGAACTAATGGAAATACTTAGAGTAGATTGTGCAGGATTGTGGAAAAAGTGAATTCCAAAAATAAAAACATATTCTATTTTCAATTAATAGCCTTTCTTTATTTTTTTTTTAATAAAACTAAGAGATGATCAGGAGTTACTACAAAGAGGCCACCAATCGTTTTTCAACTGGATTGCTGGAACACCAGCAAATGAAAGTGTCAATGACACTGTAGCTCAACTTGTGTAAGACATGTACATGTATAGTATGTGACACAGCAATGACACACATCTAGGTAATGACCTGATAACAAAGGTACATGTAAAGTATTGTAAAGGTCTGTACATAAATACTGACTATAGCCTGTAACAAATGTACAGGTAAAGTATTGTAAAGGTGGGTGACAGTTAGATGCTAAACTAGAAAAGAAATCTCCGTGGGGTTAATGTTACAATGGGGATCCTTGTATGGTGCACCATAAGCCAAATGTCAGCAACTGTTTTGGCCTGTTTGATTAAAACCCTCCTAATGTTGATTCATACTAATTAAAAAAATATTTGTCCAGTCCTTCTTAAAATATAGGTATTTGAAGTTTTTATCTTTAGCTCATAGGGTTCCCATGGGTGAGGAGAGGTTTTATTTTTCTCATTGAAAATAGAAAATCGTGTTGTGCTAATAATGTTTACCCTCCCCAAACAACACCAAATATTAACACAGGAACTTCGCTTCAACACATTCAAATATACACATCCTAGGGATGCTGAACATTATTTTATTTGGCATTTTTAGAAAAGGTTTTTAATTATCTCCCATTTCGAGTCCCCGAGTTGGAATGACTGAACCCAAAAATATTTGTCTCATACCACAGTGATAACAAAAGCACCCAATAAATTTATAGCAAACATTACTGACATAAATGAAAGTGTCAATGACACTGTAGCTCAACTTGACAAACTTGAACTTGGTAAGTTATAAATGAAATGGCAAAACTGAAGATCATTGGTACCCATGTTATTTGGTGAAATTTCAACATAACAGCATTGTGTGTGCACGTCAAGAGTAATCCATGTATTTTTAAATGTAAACTGTAAGACTGGCTAAAAGGAGAATGTTGATACACAAATACAGTATGTTCAGAGGTTACTGAAAATGGCAACTTTTTTCACAGAAATGAATGCTTATCAATAGCTCTTATCTAAAGGTCTTGCCTAATGAGCACACCAAGTTCAAAAACAATCCTATGATAAATGTGGCCTGTAGGCCATGTCAAAGAAGAATACTGTTGCACAAATGCAATAACTTCAAAGATTGTTGCTAAAAGCAACAGTTTCTGATGCAAAGAAAATCAATAGCTCCTATCTTTATTACCCTGCATAAGCATACAAAGTTTCAAACCAAACTGATAATGGATGTGTCCTCTGAGGCATGTCAAAGGAAGATGTTAATGCACAAATGCACTAAGTTTGAAGGTCAATGCTTGTGGCAATGTTTTTTTTATGGAAATTCATAAATATACCCTGCAGAGAGTGAAAAGGGATAAGCTGATGCACAAATGCAGTAAGTTCAAATGCTGGTGATAACGGAAATAATTTTTTATGGAAATGAAAAAAAGCAATAGCTCACATTTAGAGGTTACCCTGAACACACATACCAAGTTTCAAAGTGATCTGATCATAAAAGTGCCCTGATGGGTGTGTTAGAGAGAAATATTGAGGTCTGACTAAACTAAGTTCAAAGGTCAGCAGCAACATTTTTTGACAGAAATGGAAGAAAATCGACAGCTCCCATACAGATGTCACCCCACACAAGCTCACCAAGTTTGCAAGCGATCCAATCATAAATGTACCATGCAGAATGTGTCAAAGGGAAATATTGATGCTTAACTGCACAAAGTTTTTACTAAGTTTATCAGAGGTCATTGCCAATGGCAACTATTTTTGATGGAAATGGAAGAAAATCGATAGCTCCCATCCAGAGGTAACCCCAAACAAACATACCATGTTTCAAACCATCCTGATCATAAATGTGCCCTGTAGGGCGTGCCAAAGGAATATGTTGATCCCTGACTTTTGGTAAACTAAGTTCAAAGGCTATTGCCAATGGCAACATTTTTTGCCAGAAAATGGATGAAAATCAATAGCTCCCATGTAGAGGGCACCCCAAACAAGCATGCGAGGTTTCAAAACAATTCGTTTATAAATGTGCCCTGTAGCGTGTGACAAAGGGAAATATTGAGGTCTGACTAAACTAAGTTCTAAGAACGTTGCCAGTGGCAACATTTTTTGACAGAAATGGAAGAAAATTGATAACTCCCATCTAGAGCTCACCCCAAACAAACATGCCAGGTTTCAAAGCAATCCGATTATAAATGTGCCCTGTAGTGAGTGCCAAGGGGAAATATTGAGTTTCAAAGTGATTTGGTCAAAACTGTGCACTGCAGGGTGTGGAAAGAGGAAATTGTGATGCATAATAGCACTAAGTTCATCAAAGATCATTGCCAGCAGCAACATTTATTGGCAGATATTGAAGAAAATGCCGATAGATCACCGATCCAATGTCGAGTTGTGACAGCACAAAAGTGAGTTTAATCATTATCAACTTATCGTCCAGAAACCAATTGTTTACAATTTACTATGTGAAGGGTCACAGTGACCTTGACCTTTGACCTAGTGATTCTGAAATAAATAGGGCTCTTTCTTGCACCAATGCCAACCTACCTATGAGGTTTCATGAACATAGGTGGAACCATTGTCAAATTATATCATCTGGAAACCAATTGTTTACAATTTATAATGTTCAAGGTCACTGTGACCTTGGCCTTTGACCTACGGAGTCCAAAATAAATAGGGATCTTCCACTCACCTAGGCCAACCTACCTATGAAGTGTCATGAATGTGAGTCAAACCATTATCAAGTTATCGTGCAGAAACCAATTGTTTACGATTTACTATGTTAAAGGTCACTGTGACCCTGACCTTTCACCTAGCAAGTCCAAAATAAATAGGGTCTTTCCTCTCACTGATGCCAACCTACCTATGAAATTTCATGAACGTGGGTTGAAACATTAGCAAGTTATCAGCCGGAAACCAACTGTTTACGATTTACTATGTTGAAGGTCACTGTGACCTTGACCTTTCACGTAGCAAGTCCAAAATAAATAGGGTCTTTCCTCTCACTGATGCCAACCTACCTATGAAGTTTCATGAACGTGGGTTGAAACATTAGCAAGTTATCAGCCGGAAACCAACTGTTTACGATTTACTATGTTGAAGGTCACTGTGACCTTGACCTTTCACCTAGCAACTCCAAAAAAAATAGGATACTTCCTCTCACTGATGCCAACCTAACTATGAAGTTTCATGAACATGGGTCGAACCATTATCAAGTTATCATCCAGAAACCAATTGTTTTGATGTACTATGTTCAGGGTCACTATGACCTTGACCTTTAACCTAGTGAGTACAAAATAAATAGGGTTCTTCTTCTTATAAAGGCCAACCTACATATAAAGTTTCATGAATGTGGGTTGAATGTGGGTAGTCAAGTTATCATCCAGAAACCAATTGTTTACAATTTACTATGTTCAATGTCACTGTGACCTTGACCTTAGACCAAGCAATTCCAAAATTAATAGGGTTCTTCCTCTCACCGATACCAACCTACCTCTAAAGTTTCATGAACATGGGTTGAAGCATTATCAAGTTATCATTCGGAAACCAATTGTTTTTGAAAGACCGGCCACCCGCCCACCATTCATAAAACTGTAAGTCGAGTTTGACTTCATCACAACTCGACTAAAAATCAATAGCTCCCATCTAGAGGTAACCCCAAACAAGCATATCAAGTTTCAAACCGATCTGATCAAACATGTGCCCTGTACGGCATGCCAAAGGAGTATATTGATGCCTGACTAAACTAAGTTCAAAGGTCGTTGCCAGCGGCAACATTTTTTGACGGAAATGGAAGAAAATCGACAGCTCCCATCTAGATGTCACCCCAAACAAACATGCCAGGTTTCAAAGCAATTTAATTATAAATGTGCCCTGTAGTGAGTGCCAAAGGGAAATATTCAGGTCTGACTAGACTAAGTTCTAAGAATGTAGGCCGTGGCAACATATTTTGACGGAAATTGAAGAAAATCAATAGCTCCCATCTAGAGATCACCCCAAACAAGCATACCAAGTTTCAAAGCAATCTGATCATAAATGCGACCTGTGAGGTGTGCCAAAGGAAATTGTGGACGTACACCGACGGACGAGAAGTGATGGCAATAGCTCAGCTGGACTTTGTCAAGTTGAGCTAAAAATCTTCTTTACAGGTTGTGTACAAAAAATGTAATACACACAATTTCTGTAAATATGACTGCCGACAGGCATTTTGAATTTTGGGACGAGTCCAAAAGCACTGGTTTCTATCCCATGATAATAACAAACATAGTCCTAGAAGTTCTGTGCAAAAAACTGTTAAAAAAACTGATTGCACTTAACATCAGTATAAAATGGTCACCGGCAGCCATCTTGAATTTCAGACCACACCCCAAAACACTCGTTCTTGTCCCAAGGTGATAACAAAGGTACCCAAAAAGTTTTGTGAAAATCGGTTCATAAACACAGCCTCATCCCAAGCCGTATTGACATGTGTACTTATTTTGAAAAAGTAGCAATGAATAAATCAAAGTTCATCTAATTTGCATAATTTCTGCACGAGAAAAAAACACGTATTATATGTGAAGTATTCCATGTTAATAAACATTCATACAAACATTTATTCAAATCAGAACTTTCATACAGAAGTTCTATACAAAATATTGATTGCACTAATTTCGGTACAAAATGGCTGCCGGTGGCCATCACAAATTTCGGACTGCACCCAAAAACACTTGTTCTTGTCCCACGGTGGTACCCAAGAATTTTTCGTAAAGATTGGTTCATAAATACGGCCTCTAGCCCGAGCCATATTGAATTTTTGATGGACAGACGAACGACGGGCCATGACATAACCTCAAATTTGACTACGTCAAAGTTGAGCTAAAAATATTGAAACTCCACAACTTCATCTTCCCCTTCAAGATGGTACCTAGTCAATCAATGCATCAACTCCTACAGATGACATGTCATAACGTGAAAGCTGATATGCTGCGATGTAGTCCCAGAGCAGTAGCTTTTGCATCATCAAACAGCAAATGAAAGCCTTGCACGATAACTAGTAGCATGATACATGTACCAAGTTTCCAATTTGGGCACTAGATTTTCATCAATAAGTATTTTTTTATTTATTGATGTTTAAGGTCTCATTCACCGGGCTTATATTTCAACGATAATTATTTATTTATTTATTGGTGTTTATGGTCACATACTTATGCACAATGGCTAATCATGACCGTGACAGTTTTACGGGTGGAGGAAGCCGGAGAACTCGGAGAGAGAACCACCGAGCAGCTGCCAGCCCCCCAGCATCGTAAATCCACACTGCAGCACAGGCAGAGTTAGACTGGTTGAAGACATGTGCACCATCGACATGCAATATGCCTTAGTACACAGCATCATCGTGCCCCCATGCAGACAATCAGGGTTAACTGCTTGGGAGTCCGAATCGATCGCTCAGGATATAACTTTCAAACACAAAACCATTTTACTACAGTTCACATTTGGTATGTTAATTGTGCATATAGTGCCTTGCCCAAGGACACAGCGCAGGAGTCTGAATCGATCGCTCAGATGGTCACCCATCCTTGGACTAACCAGGCTCGATGTTGCTTAACTTCGGTGATCTGATGAGAACCGGTTACTGCATAACGCCACCATGCCCCCTCGACAAGAATCCGAGAATCGATTCACGCAAACATTTGTGCAACAAAACCAGCAAGAATCTAAGTAGATGTAGATGAACATCATCAACATATTCATTTTTCTCATTTTCTCAGATATCAAACTACTTCTTTAACAAACAGCTCCTTTGGGCCTTAGGTGCTCACCTGACCAAAGTTCTTTAAGAAGGATTTAATTTGCATCTATGGCTAGTTAACACAACAGATGAATGAAGTTATTTATTTATTGATAACTCTGCTGTTCAGGCACTCGATTTAAACAAACTTGTATACTAAATATGAAAGGAATCTGACAGGTGAATCTGAAGATTTTTTAAGAAATTCCCTCATATTGCACAAAGTTAAAATTCGGGATCCCATAGGGAGCCCAAATATTAACCCAGACACTTTATTTGAACAAACTTGAATCTGAACCCCCTGGAGATCTTGTATACCAAATATATAAGTTTTCTGACTGGCAGATCTGAAGAAGAAGATTTTTAAAGAAATTTCTTCATACTATACTAAATTAAAATTTGGGCTCCCATAGGAAGCCCAAATATTAATCGAGGGACTTGATTTGAACATTTTTTAATCTGACCCTCATAGCAATGATTTATACCAAACCTTAAAGGATTCTGACTGGTGGTTCTGAAGAAGATTTTTAAAGAATATACCCCATATTGCACCAAGGTAAAAATTTGGGCTCCTGTATTGGGCCTAAATATGAACCAAGGGGCTTCATTTTAACAACCGTGTTTCTACCCCCCCCCCCCCCCCCCCCCCCCCCCCCCCAGATGTTGTATACAAAATATCAAAATATTCAGAACACCCTGACACAACCAATGGCATTTTTTAACCATTCAATTCTACTGGTCCAAAGGATGCTTCATACCAAATAACAGCTCTCTGTTCCGTGTGGTTTGGGAAATATGGGCATTTGAAAATATTTCTATTTTTAGCTTCTGGGGTTCCCACAGGGACACAGGAACAAATTTTTTTGGCATGAGTCAAGTACTTATGACTCAGTAATACCACATACCAAATTGGGCCATCGATTCAGAAAACAGAAAGTTTGGGTGGGATCAAAATTCTTGCCCCCTCCCATTACAAAGGCAAATATTGCTCCACGAACTTCATTTGAACAAATTTGTTTGAACAAATTCAACCAATTCTACACCTGAAAAGGAAACTACATACCAAATATGAACTCTTTGTACCTGCTGGTTCATGAGAAGATTTTAAAAAAAATTTGGAGGATTTTCCCCATCCCCTCACTATGGAGCTGGGCAAGTTGATTTAAAAAAAAAATGCGATGTCAGAACAAGCAAGCACCTCAAATCTAACTAAAATTTGTTCAGTGGTTTAGGAGGGGCATGTGCAAACACCATGTTCACAGACGACAGACAGTGAGTGATCACTATAGCTCATCCTGATAGCAATCCACGACTGTGAGATGTCAGGAACAGTGAAAACCTTCAAGAGATTTTGTGTTATTGAGCTTTGTCTGTTTATAGCAAGAATTGCCACACCCCCTCCCCCCCCGCCACCATTTCCTAGAATGGCAGCAGGTGATACACATTTCTAAATGTGACTAATGAGCAATCCAATTGTTTGAAGATCAGTGGTAGATGCCTACTTTAAATTTTATTCTGTACATCAGTAAGTATAAATATAATTTATGGCATATGTCTTAATGCATCATGTAATAAAATTATAAAGAAACAGTGCAATGGAATATGTGAAAGTTGATTTTTTTCAGCACTAGTTCCGTTTGTGGTCCTGAATGACATACTAAAATTCCAAGTGATTCCGAGTGGAGCTTTCAGAGAGAATCCATGAATGATATTTGGAAGATTGGAACCTGGATCCCAATGACAATATCCCTAAACATTGCCCTACCACTGAATTTGTCCCCTGAATTGACAAATAATCCATATAGGGACACAGATGGCATTTTGCAACTGAAGGACCAATCAATTCACAATGCTGGTTGTCACTTGGACTCTTGACTGTAATTCTTCTTCAGTGTGGCACTCAAAAACCTTTGGGAATTCTGGAATTCTGAATATCTATTATCCAGGGTATGTGGCAAACCCTGTGTTCAAACTCATTTGTACCAATATCATATTTTTAACAGGAGGGGGATACAGATACTAAAAATAGGATTTAATATCACTCAAAATTCTAAAAGACTCTTTTAAAAAAGAAATCCCCCAATGGACCTCATCTCACCCATTATCAGAAGATTGTGAATTTCTGATTCCTCATATTGCACTAAGTTAAAATTAGGGCTCCAACATGTAACCCATATATGAACCCAGGGACCTAATTTGAACAAATATGAATCTGACTCCATGAGGATGCTAAATACTAAATATCAAAATATTCTCACTCAAAGATTTTTCCTCATTTTACAGCAAGTTAAAATTGAGCCAAAATATGAATCAGGGGACTTATTTGAACAAAATTGAATCTGCCCCCAATTATGATGCTATATAACAAATATCAAAACAGCTGGAAAAGAATATGTTTTTCAAACAATATCCCTTATATTGCACTAAGTTAAAATTTAGGCCTCAAAATATAATTCCATTATCCCTTATATTGCACTAAGTTAAAATTCAAGCCTCAAAATATAATTCCATTAAGTATGTTGCATATCAAATATCAAAAGATTTTTGAATGGTGCTTCCAGAAAAATTTTGTTAATTTTTGAAAATGTGCTCACTTGGCAGGTTTTGTTTTTTTAAGTCATGATAGGGTACTCTATGACACAACCAATTGCAATTTTTTGCCCATTCAATTCTACTGGTCCTAATGACACTACGTTCCAAATAACAGATCTCTGTTCTAAGTGGTTTTGAAAATATGGTCTTCTGCCAAATGTTCTATTTTCAGCTCATGGGGTTACTACAGGATGCAGGAACACTTTTTGTCATGAATAAAGTACATATGACCCAATACAGCTACCTACCAAATTTGGTCTAAATAAGCTTATCGGTTCAGAAAAAAGACATTTTGGGTGGGGGCCACAAATCTTGCCCCACGCTCAACTGAAAATATTGCCTCTCAAACTTCTCTTGAACAAACTTCAGTGTAAAACTCAAAAGGAACCTGAATATTAAGTTATTCCATGCATCCATCAGATCATGAAAAGACTTTTTTTAATTTGGGGCAATTTTCACCCACACCCACCCCATGGGGAGCAGCACATCAATATTAACAAAACTGAACTGCCCCATCCCAGTCATCATTCACATGAAATTTTATTGGAATCGGTTGAGTAGTTCGGGAGGAAAAGACTTAACCACCATCTTTATGACAGACAATGGACCCCGGACGACCAAGTGATCACTATAGCTTATCCTACTTTCAGTCAGGTGAGCTAAAAATATGTATTTGTAATCATTTTTATAACATGAAAATAACACTATTTATTTATTTATTTATTGGTGTTTAAGGTCACATACTTATGCACAACGGCTAATCGTGACCGTGACAGTTTTACGGGTGGAGGAAGCCGGAGTACCCGGAGAGAACCACCGAGCAACGACGAGCAGCTGTCAGCTCTCCAACATCGTAACTATGAACTCTGCACCGCAGCACAGGCAGGGTTAGATTGGTTGAAGACATGCGCACCATCGACGTGCAGTACGCCTCAGTACACAGCGTCATCGTGCCCCCATGTAGGCAATCGGGGTGAAGTGTCTTGCCCAAGGACACAACGCGGTTGCCGCAGGTGGGATTCGAACCGAGGACCTCTCGGCTTGCAGTCTGCACCTCTACCAACTGAGCCACTGAAAATAACACTAGCTCTGTTGATTATTTCATTCCACCTTAATATTTTATTTTTAACCTTTTACCTAATGAATTGCCCGCATCTGCCCCGCGTAATATGCTTGTCGAGCTCGTTCCAACGAGAGGTCACATGATATGGTTTTGTTGAAATTTTTGGAAACATTTGAAACAAGAGGCCCCAGGGGGCCTGAGGCGCTCACCTGACATGGTAGCCTAAATATCAACTCTGACTCTGACCAGTGGATCTAAAAAAAGATTTTTAAAGAATATTCCTCATATTGAACTAAGTTATAATTCGGGCTTTAACAAACTTGAATCTCACCCCCCTAAGGATGTTGCACATCAAATATCAAAACATTCCGACTTCTGGATCTGAAGAAGAAGATTTTTAAAGAAAATTCCTCATTTTGAACTAAGTTACAATTCGAGCTCCCACAGTGAGCCCAAATATGGACCTAGGGACATGGCTCGAACAAACTTGAATCTTACCCCCCCTAAGGATGCGGCATAAAAAATATCAAAAGCATTCATCTGCTGGATCTGAAGAAGATTTTTAAAGAAAATTCCTCATTTGAACCAAGTTGTCATTCGGGCTCCCATAGTGAGCCCAAATATGAACCCAGGGACTTGGCTTGAACAAACCTGAATCTCACCTCCCTAAGGTTGGTGCATGCCAAATATCAAAACATTCCGACTGCTGAATCTGAAGAAGATTTTTAAAGAAAAATTCCTCATATTGACTAAGTTATAATTATGGACCCAGGGACTTGGCTTTAACAAACTTGAATCTTACCCTACCTAAGGATGCGACATAAAAAAATATCAAACGCATTCATCTGCTGGATCTGAAGAAGATTTTTAAAGAAAATTCCTCATTTGGACCAAGTTGTCATTCGGGCTCCCATAGAGAGCCCAAATATGAACCCAGGGACTTGGCTTGAACAAACTTGAATCTCACCTCCCTAGGGTTGCTGCATGCCAAATATCAAAACATTCCGACTGCTGAATCTGAAAAAGATTTTTAAAGAAAAATTCCTCATATTGACTAAGTTATAATTATGGACCCAGGGACTTGGCTTTAACAAACTTGAATCCCCCCCCCCCCCCCCCTGCTGGATCTGAAGAAGATTTTTTAAGAAATTCCTCATTTCGAACTAAGTTACAATTCAAGCTCCCACAGTGAGCCCAAATATTGACCTACGGACATGGATTGAACAAACTTGAATCTCACCCCCTAAGGATGCTGCATACCAAATATCAAAACATTCCGACTGCTGGATCTGAAGAAGAAGATTTTTTAAGAAAATTCCTCATTTTGAACTGAGTTATCATTCAGGCTCCCACAGTGAGCCCAGATATGGACCTAGGGACATGGCCTGAACAAACTTGAATCTCACCCTCAAAGGATGCTGCATACCAAATATCAAAACATTCTGACTGCTGCATCTGAAGAAGAAGATTTTTAAAGAAATGTGCCTGAAATGCACTAAGTTCAAATTTGGGCTCCTATACTGAGCCCAAATATGAACCCAGGAGGCCCATTTGAACAAACTTGAAGCAGATCCACCCCACAATGTTGCATACCAAATATCAAAAGATTCTGCCTGCTGGATCTGGAGAAGAAGATTTTTTAAGAAATTTGCCTGAAATGCACTAAGTTCGAATTCGGGCTACTATACAGAGCCCAAATATAAACCCAGGGGGCCAATTTGAACAAACTTGAATCAAGTCCCAAAACTGTACCCTATGATAAAACCGATGGCAATTTTTACCAATCCTTTCTGTTGGTCCTAAGGAAGCTACACACCAAATAAAAATTCTCAGCGCCATGCAGTTTTGGAGATATGGGCATTTTAATTTTTTTCTATTTTTAGCTCCTGCGGTTCCCACAGGGCCACGGGAAAAAAACATTTAGCATAAATTAGGTACTTATGACCCAATAAGCCCTCACATAAAATTTGGTTCAAATCAGCCTCTCGGTTCGGAAAATAGAAATTTTGGGCGGGGCCAAAAATTTGCCCCTTCCATAACGACGCCAAATATAGCCCATCAAACTTCTCTGGAACAAATCTGAGTCTACACCTTAAAAGAAAGCTGCATACCAAATATCAAGTTTCTCCTACTGCTGGTTCATGAGAAGAAGATTTTCAAAGATTTTGGTGCCCCTTGGGGGCGTGGCACCACCCAGGAGGAGCGGCATCTTCATTTGAACAAATCTGAATTGGCATTAGGTAATAAACATTTACCTAACATTTGAAAAAAATTGGGCTAGTGGTTTTGAAGGAGAAGTCGATAATGTAAAGTTAATGTCGGACAACGACGGACAGAATGTGATCAGTAAAGCTCCCACTGAGCTTTGCTCAGGTGAGCTAAAAATAGGCCGTTTAAATCGTCAGATGTGTACCCATATGCGCAACTAGTACAAAGCTGTATGACGGAGGGCCACCCCGGATGCCGACATTATGTACACCATACATGGTATGGGTACATATAGAAATGGATTGGAGGAGTGCCTAATTTGATGGATAAAGGGTTAATATCTCCAGATCAAACTATAAGATTTACATAAAAAACTATACAGCACAGCACATCAGTAACCTGAATACATACATAAAGTAACCTGATAATTGGATTAATATTTTTCGAGTTATCGCATGCCGAAGAAATGGATTGGAGGAATTTTCAATTTGAAGGATAAAGGATTAATATCTCAGTACCAAATTATCAGATTTACACCAAGAACTATACAGCTCGGCACATCAGTAACCTGAACACAAATACAAGAGGCCCCAAGGAGCCTTAATCGCTCACCGGCCAAAGTGGTTCAAAGAAGTATTTGGGGTCACATTCAGTTAGACATGGTTCATCAACACTACAGATGAATGAAGTCATGAGAGACAAATTTTATGGAACTAGGGACATGACTTGAACAAACGTGAATCTTACCCCCTTAAGGATGCTGCATACCAAATATCAAAAGCATTCATCTGCTGGATTTGAAGAAGAAGATTTTTTAAGAAAATTCCTCATTTCGAACTAAGTTACAATTCAAGCTCCCACAGTGAGCCCAAATAGGAACCCAGGGACTTGGCTTGAACAAACTTGAATCTCACCCCCTAAGGATGCTGCATGCCAAATATCAAAACATTCCAACTGCTGAATCTGAAGAAGATTTTTAAAGAAAATTCCTCACTTTGAACTAAGTTATCATTCGGGCTCCCACAGTGAGCCCAAATATGGACCTAGGGACATAGCTTGAACAAACTTGAATCTCAACCCCCTTAGGATGCTTCATACCAAATATCAAAACATTCCGACTGCTGGATCTGAAGAAGAAGATTTTTAAAGAAAATTCCTCATTTTGAACTAAGTTATAATTCGGGCTACCACAGCGAGCCCAAATATGAACCCAGGGACTTGGCTTGAACAAACTTGAATCTCACCCCTATAAGCATGTTGCATACTCAATATCAAAAGATTCTGCCTGCTGGAAGATTTTTAAAGAAATTTGCCTGAAATGCACTAAGTTCAAGTTTGGGCTCCTATACTGAGCCCAAATATGAACCCAGGAGGGCGATATGAACAAACTTGAGTCAGATCCACCCCACAATGTTGCATATTAAATATCAAAAGATTCTGCCTGCTGGATCTGGAGAAGAAGATTTTTTAAGAAATTTGCCTGAAATGCACTTAGTTCGAATTCGAGCTTCTATAGTGAGCCCAAATATGAATCCAGGGGGCCCGATTTGAACAAACTTGAATCAGTTCCACCCCACAATGTTGCATACCAAATATCAAAAGATTCTTCCTGCTGGATCTGGAGAAGATTTTTTAAAGAAATTTGCCTGAAATACACTTAGTTCGAATTCAGGCTTCTATAGTGAGCCCAAATATGAATCCAGGGGGCCGATTTGAACAAACTTGAATCAGATCCACTCCATAATGCTGTATACCAAATATCAAAAGATTCTGCCCACCTGTGCGGGAGAAGAAGATTTTTTAGTAATTTCTCTAATATACATAGGGTGCTATCAGAGTTATGCCCCCTATGGAGCCCCAAGTGGGCATGTCCATCTCATTTGAACAAACTTGAATTGACATATGGTAATGAACATCCGTACCAAGTTTTGAGCAAATCGACCTAGCGGTTACAGAGGAGAAGTCGGGGAGCTAATAAAGTAACTTGACAATCCAAGCAATATTTTTCAAGTTATCGAATGCCAAAGGGAGGGATTGGAGGAATTTTGAATTTGAAGGATAAAGGGTTAATATCTCAAGATCAAATTATCAGATTTACACCAAAAACTATACAGCTCAGCACATCAGTAACCTGAACACAAATATAAAGTAACTTGACAATCCAAGCAATATTTTTCAAGTTATCGAATGCCAAAGGGAGGGATTGGAGGAATTTTCAATTTGAAGGATAAAGGGTTAATATCTCAAGATCAGATTATCAGATTTACACTAAAAACTATACAGCTCGGCACATCAGTAACCTGAACACAAATATAAAGAAACTTGACAATCCAAGCAATATTTTTCAAGTTATTGAATGCCAAAGGGATTGGAGGAATTTTCAATTTGAAGGATAAAGGGTTAATATCTCAGTATCAAAATAACAGATTTACACCAAAAACTATACAGCTCCTAACATCAGTAGCCTAAAAATATATATATAAAGTAACATGATAATTGGACTGATTTTTTAGTTATCTCATGCCATAGGGATTGGAGGAATTTTCAATTTGAAGGATAAAGGGTTAATATCTCAGAAACAAATTATCAGATTTACACCAAAAACTATACAGCTCCACACATCAGTAATCTGAACACAAATATAAAGTAACTTGACAATCAAAGCAATATTTTTCAAGTTATCGAATGCCAAAGGGAGGGATTGGAGGAATTTTCAATTTGAAGGACAAAGGGTTAATATCTCAGGATCAAATTATCAGATATACACAAAAACTATACAGCTCTGCACATCAGTAACCTGAACACAAATATAAAGTAACTTGATAATCCAAGGAATATTTTTCAAGTTATCGAATGCCAAAAGGAGGGATTAGAGGAATTCCCAATTTGAAGGATAAAGGGTTAATATCTCAAGATCAAATTATCAGATTTACACCAAAAACTATACAGCTTGGCACATCAGTAACCTGAACACAAATATAAAGTAACTTGACAATCCAAGCAATTTTTTAAAAGTTATCGAATGCCAAAGGGATTGGAGGAATTTTCAATTTGAAGGATAAAGGGTTAATATCTCAGGATCAAAATAACAGATTTACACCAAAAACTGTACAGCTCGGAACATCAGTAGCCTGAAGATATTGATAAAGTAACATGACAATTGGATTGATATTTTTTGAGTTATCTCATGCCAAGGGGATTGGAAGAATTCTCAGTTTGAAGGATAAAGAGTTAATATCTCAGGATCAATTTATCAGATTTACACCAAAAACTATACAGCTCGGCACATCAGTAATCTGAATGCAAATATAAAGTAACTTACAATCCAAGCAATATTTTTCAACTTAGCGAATCCAAAGGGGGGGATACGGATGGATGGACAGACAGATGGATGGATGGATGGACAGACAAAGGATGGATGAACGAAGGATGGCCACCCCTATGGGTACACATAAAAATGATATTTAAAATAATAAATTTTGACATCGTCTGCAGTGGGTAAAGGGTTAAACATACTCACAGAGTTTTATCAAACAAGATACAGTGAAACCCTGTTAAGTGAAAACCCATTTTACATGTTAAAAATATTCAGTTAACACTTTTAAAAGAGTATGCTAACACGAAAGGCAGAAGACACTTGCAAACAAAATTCTTCAATAACTAAATTTTCTCATTTTTCGCATCAAAAACAGAGTTTATGACCCCTCATTGAACAAGCTCAAATTGCTTGTTCCAATGAGGGGTCATAAGCTATGTTTTTGAGACAAAAAATGAAAATGAAAGTGTCAATGACACTGTAGCTCAACTTGTTTAAGACATGTACATGTATAGTATGTGACACACCAATGACAAACATCTAGGTAATGACCTGATAACAAAGGCATATGTAAAGTATTGTAACGGTCTGTACAAAAATGCTGACCGTAGCCTGTAACAAATATATAGGTAAAGTATTGTAAAGGTGGGTGACAGATGCTGAACTAGAAAAAAAATCTTTGAGTCCCAGAGTGGGCCTGACTGAACTCAAAAATATTTGTTCTCATAGCACAGTGATAACAAAGGCACCCAAAAACACTCGTTCCTGTCACAAGGTGATAACTAGAAAAACTGTGAGCACTGCTCACTAAATGATACCACCCACTCCCACCAAGAAACATTTTACAACAGTAAAAGTGTGTTTAATGTAGAAAGCACAAACACTGACACCAATGTTTGAAGGTTTCATTGATAGCAAATGTCACCCCCCCCCCCCCCCCCCCCCCCCACCCCACGCAAGCCTGAATTGACAAAGCCCATTTTTAAATATGGGAAACCCTAAAAATGAAAATATCTGCTAAAACCTGAATTAACAAAGAACATTTTTGAATATGGGGAACTGTAAATATGAAAATATCTGAAAAGAAAAGAAAATAGGAGGTGCACATCTTCAATGTATGTAAAAGAATGTCTGTGAGTTCCAATGGAGTTTGTTCAATGGTTTAAGAGAAGTAGCGGATAGCAGATCTATACCCCTCCCTACTAAAACCTGAATTGACAAAGACCATTTTTGAATATGGGGAACTGTAAATATGAAAATATTTGAAACGAAAATAGGAGGTGCACATCTGCAATGTATGTAAAAGAATGTCTGAAAGCTTCAATGAAATCTGTTCAATGGTTTAAGAGGAGTTGCGGATAGCAGATCTGTGTACATCCCTAAAGTGAAACGGATGGACGGACGGACGGACGGATGGACATCGAAATATGAAAACATCTGAAAGAAAAATAGGAGGTGCACATCTTCAATGTATGTAAAAGAAGGTCTGTGAGTTCCAATGGAGTTTGTTCAATGGTTTAAGAGAAGTAGCGGATAGCAGATCTATACCCCTCCCTACTAAAACCTGAATTGACAAAGACCATTTTTGAATATGGGGAACTGTAAATATGAAAATATTTGAAACGAAAATAGGAGGTGCACATCTGCAATGTATGTAAAAGAATGTCTGAAAGCTTCAATGAAATCTGTTCAATGGTTTAAGAGGAGTTGCGGATAGCAGATCTGTACAGAATGTCAATTGAATTTGACAAAGTTCATTTTTCAAACTGGAAAACTGTAAAAATGAAAACATCTGACAAGAAAATAGGAGGTGCACATCTTCAATGTATGTAAAAGAATGTCTGAGAGTTTCAATGAAATCCATTCACCAGTTTAGTAGGAGTTGAGGACAGCAGATGTGAACCTCGCTAAAGCATAACGGATGGATAGACAGATGTAGGGAAGAACCAAGTGAACACTATATACCGCCCACTTTTCAAGTGGGTGGTATAAAAATACCTGAAAGTAAAATAGGAGGTGCACATCTAGAATGTATATAAAAGAATGCCTGAAAGTTTCAATGAAATCTGCCCACTGGTTTAAGAGGAGTAGCGGATAGCAGATGTGTACCCCTCAAAGCATAATGGATGTATGGACGTACGGACGTACTAAGTTCATTTTGCCACATGGGATAGAAAAAATAAAAATACCTGAAAGCAGAATAGAAGGTGCACATCTATAATGTATATAAAAGAATGTCTGAGAGTTTCAATGAAATTCGCCCACTGGTATAAGAGGAGTAGCCGATAGCAGGAGTGTACCCCCCTAAAGCATCACAACAATTTGGCTAAGTTCATTTTGCCCTTTGGGAAAGAGTAAAAAATAAAAATACCTGAAAGCAAAATAGGAGGTGCACATCTATAATGTATAGAAAAGAATGCCTGTAAGTTTCAATGAAATCCACCCACTGGTTTAAGAGGAGTAGCGGATAGCAGATGTGTACCCCCAAAGCGTCACGGACGTACGGACGTACGTAAGTACGGACACCATGAATGCTATATACCGCCCACTTTTCAAGTGGGTGGTATAACAAAGGTACCCAAGAAGTTTTGTGAAGATCATTTCATAAATACAGACTCTAGCCCGAGCCGTATTGACATGTGCACTTACTGTGTATAAGAAGCACTGAACAAATCCAACTTCATCTAATTTGCATAATTTCTGCATGAGAAAAAAATTTGTATTATATGTGATATATTCCATGTTACTAAACATTCCTACAAAAATTTATTCAAATCAGAACTTTCATACAGAAGTTCTGTACAAAAAACTGATTGCACTAATTTTGGTACAAAAAGGCTGCTGGCAGCCATCTTGAATTTTGGACCACATCCAAAAACACTTGTTCTCATCCCACTGTGATAACAAAGGTACCCAAGAAGTTTCGTAAAGATCGGTTCATAAATACGGCCTCTAGCCTGAGCTGGAAAGAAGTTGTGTACAAAAAACTGATTAGACCTAATTTCGGTACAAAATGGCCACTGGCAGCCATCTTGAATTTTGGACCGCACCCAGAAACACTTGTTCTTATCCCAAGGTGATAAAGGTATCCAAGAAGTGTTGTGAAGATCGGTTCATAAATACAGACTCTTGTCTGAGCCGTATTGACACATGCACTTACTGTGTATAAGTAGCACGGAATAAATCAAAGTTCATCTAATTTGCATAATTTCTGCTTGAGAAAAAAGTTTCGTGAAGATCAGTTCATAAATACAGCCTCCAGCCCTAGCCGTATTGACCCAAGAAGTTTCGTGAAGATTGGTTCATAAATACAGCCTCCAGCCCTAGCCGTATTGACATGTGCACTTACAGTGTATAAGTAGTACTGAATAAAACAAAGTTCATCTAATTTGCATAATTTCTGCACGAGTAAAAACCCTGCATTACATGTGATGTATTCCATGTTACTAAACATTCATACCAAAAATTATTTGAATCAGAACTTTTATACAGAAGTTCTGTACAAAAAAACTGATTGCACTAACTAAAGTACAAAATGGCTGCTGGTGGCCATCTTGAATTTCGGACTGCACCCAAAACCGTTCCTTCTCGTCCCATGGTGATAACAAAGGTACCCAAGAAGTTTTGTAAAGATCAGTTCATAAATACGGCCTCTAGCCCAAGCCATATTGGCATTTGCAGTTACAGTGCTGAAAGTAACATTAAACGGATCAAAGTTAGTCTAATTGGCATAATTTATGCACGAGAAAAAAAACCTGTATTATATGTGAAGTATCCCATGGTACTAAACATTCACACAAACAATTATTCAAATCAGTGCTTTCATATGGAAGTTCTGCACAAAAATCTGATTGCACCTAATTTTGTACAAAATGGCTACCAGTGGCCATCTTGAATTTCAGACCAGCGTGATAACAAAGGTACCCAAGAAGTTTTGTAAAGATCGGTTCATAAATACAGCCTCTAGCCCGAACCGTATTGGCATTTGCACTTACAGTGCTGAAAGTAACACTAAATAAATCAAAGTTAGTCGAATTTGCATAATTTATGCACAAGAAAAAAAACTGTATTATATGTGATGTATCCCATGGTACTAAACATTCATACAAAAAATTAATCAAATCAGAGCTTTCATATGGAAGTTCTGCGCAAAAATCTGATTGCACCTAATTTTGTACAAAATGGCTGTCAGCGGCCGTCTTGAATTTTGGACCGGACCCAAAAACACTCGTTCTCATCTCACGGTGATAACAAAGGTACCCAAGAAGTTTCGTAAAGATCGGTTCATAAATACGGCCTCTAGCCCACGCCATGTGTATGGCACAACAGACGGACGACGTGCCATGACAATACTTCAAATTTGGCTTTGCCAAAGTTGAGCTAAACATAATGAAAATTGAATGGAGAATTTTGTGAATAGTGCTGCTCATTTTGGTAATTATGTTGGGTAAAGGGTTAACAGAAGAAATCAGGAATGTCGTCATTTTCATGTATTTTATTGATAACCTGAGCATTTATTCTATAATGACTTCTTTGATAGGGTGCATTGAGCTCTGCCAAACAAGATATAATAGATGAAATGCCTACATTGAATGTGTTGAGGCCAAATAAGTTTGTAACTATAGGGATTTCATGGTTGTCAAAGATTTTTTTATTCAGATAACAGGAGTTTACTCTAAATCCTCTATGCAGATAAAAGGGCAAATCTGAACTGAAAGTATGGTAAATGGTTTGGCAATTGGAAGTGATATGTAATTAACAAGAGAGTTATTTAGTTAAACGATATCCAAGTAAGTGCTCTCCGCTGTGCGGTAAAAAAAGCTGTCAAAAAAGCAAAGTTTCAAAACCTGAAATGAAATGGCATTTTCATATTTCATAAATTTCTGATATGTTGCAAATTTAAAACTCCAATAGAATTATAAGAAGTTTGTTGTACCACTAGTGTCTGAAGTGTTTGGTTTCTTTACTATAATATTACAATTCGAATACCTTTCTATAAACCAGTATAAAATGAGGTGGGACACACTTTAGTGGAAACCAGGGTTGTTCACAGAGAGGGATCATCTCAAGAACAAATTTTGAGTGGCTTGGGAAGACCCTAAAAATAATCCTATCTAGTCACAGAACTGCACGAAATCCAGCTCATGTACTGTAATTGGCCTGTTTGAGTGTCCCATTGCAGGGTTCCTGCAGGCAAGAAGAGATAAAACTCAAAGCTATTCAAGGTCATTTCCTGACATTTTTCAGCACTTTTCAAGGTCCTACAATAGCCAAATTCAAGGATTTTCAAGGCCTCCAGCCTTTACAGATATAGATATTTTATTTTACGATATATCAATAAAGTTTTACAATTAACAGATAATCTATATCAAGAAACAAAAATATTGATAAATCATAGGGAGATAACATAGCCAGATTGGCTGTCTATCTGTTATCTCCCAGGTAAAGAACAGAAAGCATCGAATGTTGACTGTGAATGAACTTTTTCTTTTTTTCCGGTGGTTGAAGATTCAGGATGTGGAATTACACTTTTAATTGCATATGTGCACACACACACACAAGCATACACATATACATGAGCACATTTTTATACATATACATGCATGTACACATACATACTTATATACATGCACATAGATGCATACTTATTAAGGCAGACTTACTTAAATTTCACAATAAGGCAGACCTACTTTCTTTCCAAAGGATACATGTATGCATATATATACACACCTCACAATGTCCAATAATTACGGATAGAACCCGAATCCCTGCCATAAATTGTCCGCAACTGGCAGGTCACTCTACGTGTTTGTTAAGGCTGTCATATTTTTTATGTTTTTGTTTCTTTATATGCCTTTAGCACGATAAATGCCTCAGCCAACGAACCATCGTGTTTAAGCCGGAGGTTCATTGACCGAGGCAATACCTGTGCAATCTGTTAATAATTAGGACCTGTCACGCCCCTGCTGCCAGTTTATGTCGAAAGTGCCGGGTTAGCGGCCGGATCTCGAGCTCCAAGCGTAATTGTGACGTCAAACAACCGCCGCAGTCGAGAGGTCACTTATTGAGACGGCTCTAACGCTTGCCACACAATGAGGTTTGGACCAATCAAGAGATACATGACATTTGATTTGAAATTTGTGGGCATTACATCTGTTTGTCTCACAGAAAGGGGCACATCGGGTTGCGACGGCAGCTTGACAGGGTTAGATATACCTGCGTAGGCCTTCTTACTGCATGTTGATAACTGTAGACTTTGTAGACTTTTAACGGACATGACGGCATCAGATATCCAGGCTTGATGTAAGTGGGAGGTTAATAGATAAACTTTAGCGAGTTTTTTATATGTGTGTGGTGTCTTATCAATAAGTATGAGTTGTGATAGCTCAAATTTGACAATCAGGACAGTAAGGGTTGTTACATGAAACATTCACAGGATATTGGGATAGTTGTCAATTCTTCATCAGTAACTTTTTAAACACAGTTCTATTCTGGATGTTTCATAGTTCTAGATTTAGTTCATTCCATAATTTGGAGGAAAAAAAATGGGTAATTTATCAAAATATTTTGTGGTTTCAACGTGGACCCTCTGGCCATTATCCCCTCCTCTCACTTCCCTTCCAGGGAAGTGGGAGGTGGGCATAAGGATTGGCGGGTCCCAGTTAGGATTACATCTTCATGAACTATGGCATATAAAACTATCTAGTTATGATAGACATTTCTATTTTGGGAGTTTTCCTGGCCCATTTTCTAGGATTTCAAGGCACTGAATAGCCCTTAATCAAATTCAAGGTCATTCATCGAATCCAAGGCCCCACAGGAAACCTGCATTGTCACTTGTTTCAATATTTGCGCAAGAGGTCCTCATGCTCATCACTCCTGATTGAATGAAACTGCAAAATATTTTTACTTCTGTCCAGTAACCTGGCATTACAATAGATTTTTTTTTTTTTTCTTTCTCCATTTTAACCCTTTATCTAATGTAATGGCAAAAAGCAACAAGTGTTATTTCCAAAAATCACCATTAAAATTTTATTTTCTTTTTAGTTTTTGCCCCAAAAACATAGGCAGCATACTAACCCTCATTAGAATTAGTTCAACAAGCTCATTCCAATGAAGGGCCATAAGCTATGTTTTAGACAAATGAAAGTGTCAATGACACTGTAGCTCAACTTGTCAAGACAAAGACATGTACATGTATAGTATGTGATACAGCAATGACAAACATCTAGGTAATGACCTGATAACAAAGGTACATATAAAGTATTGTAACGGTCTGTACATAAATACTGACCGTTGCCTGTAACAAATGTACAGGTAAAGTATTGTAGAGGTGGGTGACAGTCAGATGCTAAACTTGGAAAGAAATCTTTGCGTCCCAGAATGGGTCTGACTGAACCCCAAAATATTTGTTCTCATAGCACAGTGATAACAAAGGCACCCCAAAACACACTCATTCCTGTCCCAAGATGAAAACAAAGGTACCCAAGAAGTTTCGTGAAGATCAGTTCACAAATATGAGCTGTGTAGAAGTTGTGACAAAAAACTGATTGGACCTAATTTCGGTACAAAATGGCCACTGGCAGCCATCTTGAATTTTGGACCGCACCCAGAAACACTCGTTCTCATCCCACGGTGATAACAAAGGTACCCAATAAGTTTCGTAAAGATCGGTTCATAAATACGGCCTCTAGCCTGAGCCGTATAGAAGTTGTGTACAAAAAACTGATTAGACCTAATTTCGGTACAAAATGGCCACTGGCAGCCATCTTGAATTTTGGACCGCACCCAGAAACACTGGTTCTCATCCCAAGGTGATATCAAAGGTACCCAAGATGTTTTGTGAAGATCGGTTCATAAATACAGCCTCTAGCCCGAGCCGTATTGACATGTGCACTTACAGTGTATAAGTAGCACTGAATAAATCAAAGTTCATCTAATTTGCATAATTTCTGCACGAGAAAAAAACCCGTATTATATGTGATGTATCCCATGGTACTAAACATTCACACAAAAAATTATTCAAATCAGCGCTTTCATATGGAAGTTTTGTGCAAAAATCTGATTGCACCAAATTTTGTACAAAATGGCTGCCATCGGCCATCTTGAATTTCGGACCACACCCAAAAACACTTGTTCTCCTCCCACGGTGATAACAAAGGTACCCAAGGAGTTTCGTAATGATCGGTTCATAAATACGGCCTCTAGCCCGAGCCGTATTGGCATTTGCAGTTACAGTGCTGAAAGTAACACCAAAAAACATCAAAATTAGTCTAATTTGCACAATCTACGCACGAGAAAAAACCCGTATTATATGTGATGTATCCCATGGTACTAAACATTCATACGAAAAATTATTCAAATCAGAGCTTTCATATGGAAGTTCTGTACAAAAAAAAAATTTCTGCATCGTCGGTACAAAATGGCTGCTGGCAGCCATCTTGAATTTCAGACTGCACCCAAAAACACTCGTTCTCATCCCACGGTCATAACAAAGGTACCCAAGAAGTTTCGTAAAGATTGGTTCATAAATACGGCCTCTAGCCCGAGCCATAGCAGCTTGGCACTTACAGCTCTGAAAGTAACACTAAATAAATCAAAGTCAGTCTAATTTGCATAATTTACGCACGAGAAAAAAACCCGTATTATATGTGATGTATCCCATGGTACTAAACATTTATACAAAACTTTATTCAAATCAGAACTTTCATACAGAAGTTCTGTACAAAAAAACTGATTTTTGCATCATCGGTACAAAATGGCCGGCAGCCATCTTGAATTTCGGACCACACCTAAAAACACTCGTTCCCGTCCCAGGGTCATAACAAAGGTACACAAGAAGTTTCGTAAAGATCGGTTCATAAATACGACCTCTAGCCCGAGCCATAGCCAATTGTTGACGTACGGACAGACGGACAGATGGACAGACGGACGGACGACGGACGACAGGCCATGACAACAGCTCAAATTTGACTTCGTCAAAGTTGAGCTAAAAATGAAAATATTTAGTTACTCAAGAAAGAGTTTTGCAAGTGTTGTCTGCAATTTGGGTTGGGTAAAGTGTTAATCAACTCTGCTGTGATAATACAAAATTGAATCCCCTGCAATAATCAGGAATGTTTTCAACTTTTCTTTGAAAAAGTTCTGTCCAATTAATGTCCAGTATTATCAACTGACTTTGTACAAAATACTGCTGTTTGCTGTGTCATCTTAATCCCACTAGCCTACATGTATGTAGCACACAGTGGTGAGGATATTGAGTTGAGCAAGATAGGGGATGCTCCCGAAGCCCCCCTCCATTCACAAAATTGGAGATAGAAAAAAACCTAGTGGTATCGCAGTTTGTTGGTGTTTAATTACCCTTTGACAACCAGAGTGGATGGAAGCTGGAGTACACAAAAGCTGAAGTATCCAGAGAGAACCACTGGGGAGCAGCAAGCAACTGCCAGACTCTCCAACTATCTCTGCACAAGCAGGGTTAGCAGCAGTTGAAGACAAGTGCACCATCGACATGCAGTATGCCTTAGTACACAGTGCCACCATACCCCAGATGGGCAAATGGGATTACAGGCCTTAACCAAGTATACAATAAACTTACCGCTGGTCAGCATCAGACAAACTATGAACCTTTTGGTCTAAAGTACAATGCACTAACCACTAAGCACCCACTGCTTTTAGCATTTTTGACAAATATTTTATAAACTCAGTTTACACCGACAATATTCAAGTCTTATACTACAAGGGGGTAACAGATAAATGTGTAAAAACCAATCATAGGTCAAGATACAACGATACTATCCATAACTTCAGCAAGACAAAACTGCTATATAATTGGATTGTCACCATCGTTCAAGAGTCAGATACCAGCTCTGGATAGAGAATTCAGTAATTGTTGACTCATGGCCACATGTGCAATCTCGGCATTTATACATCCACTATCCAAATGATTTCCTCCAAATATCTTTAATTTTTTCATGAACATTGTCATAATATTTCATTTTTATCACAGTCATTTTGGCTTCCTTCAAATTATTAAGCCTAAATTCCTTTGAAAGCTTGTCAACACAGTTTTTCAACTTCATGTTGTTTTTCATTTCAACTTCGGTGAGGCTCTCAGGAGAGTCACAGTCAGCTATCAATTCATTTATTTCCATTATTTCCATAAGTAATTCAGAATTTACATCTAAATCTTCTTCCTCTATGATGATACCACCAAGTTCTAACATATATATTGCCCGCAATAAAGGATTAATAAGAGTGAAGTAGGCTTTGTTCAATATTGATGATTGGTCATCTGCTATTCTCTGCTCTCTCTGTAAAAAAAAGGTTGTTTTTAATCACAACAGTGGCTTTTCTCATATAACATTAATAAATTTACATTGCCTGAAAACAGGCCAAAAATATTTTCTTTTCTAAATACAGCTTTTGGCACGGGACCAGAACAAGATCTGTGACTCATTCTATTAACCCTTTAACTGGTAGAGTGCTGGAAGCCCATATTTGGGCTTTATTCTGAAGTGCAGGCACCATGACTCAAAGGTCTCATATTCCGTGGTTGTGATGCATGTTATCTCTCAAGAGAATTATTTAGTGTGGAAGGATTCGCTTTGCAAATTTTAGCAAGGCAAAGGCATTTTAACAAAGAGGGATATCTAAAAATAATTTAGCACTCTACCAGTTAAACAATGCACTTGACATCAAAATTTGTTATTTTAATTATATGCTTTTCAAATTTTAACAAGAGGCCCCAAGGGGCCTGAGGGCGCTCACCTGACATGGTAGCCTAAATATCAACCCAGAGAATTGATTTCAACAAGTTGAATCTGCTCCTCCTAAGAAAAGCTTATACCTAATATCCAAAGATTCTGACCAGTGGATCTAAAAAAAAAAGAAGATTTTTAAAGAATATTCCTCATATTGAACTAAGTTATAATTTGGGCTCCCACAGGAAGCCCATATATGAACCCAGGGACTTGGCTTTAACAAACTCACCCCTCTAAGGATGCTGCACAAGAAATATCAAAACATTCTGACTGCTGGATCTGAAGAAGAAGATTTTTAAAGAAAATTCCTCATTTTGAACTAAGTTACAATTCAAGCTCCCACAGTGAGTCCAAATATGGACCTAGGGACATGGCTTGAACAAACTTGAATCGCAACCCCCTAAGGATGCTGCATATCAAATATCAAAACATTCCAACTGCTGGATCTGAAGAAGATTTTTAAAGAAAATTCCTCATTTTGAACTAAGTTATAATTCTGGCTACCACAGTGAGCTCAAATATGAACCCAGGGACTTGGCTTGAACAAACTTGAATCTCACCCCCTAAGCATGGTGGATACCCAATATCAAAAGATTCTGCCTGCTGAATCTAGAGAAGAAGATTTTTTAAGAAATTTGCCTGAAATGCACTAAGTTTGATTTCGGGCTTCTATAATGAGCCCAAATATGAATCCAGGGGGCCGATTTGAACAAACTTGAATCAGATCCACCCCTCAATGTTGCATACCAAATATCAGAAGATTCTGCCTGCTGGATCTGGAGAAGAAGATTTTTTTAAGAAATTTGCCTGAAATGCACCAAGTTCGAATTTAAGCGTCTATACTGATCCCTGATATAAACCCAGGGGGCCGATTTGAACAAACTTGAATCAGATGCACCCCACAATGTTGCATACCAAATATCAAAACATTCTGCCTGCTGGATCTGGAGAAGAAGATTTTTTAAGAAATTTGCCTGAAATGCACTAAGTTCGAATTTGGGCTTCTATAGTGAGCCCAAATATGAATCCAGGGGGCCGATTTGAACAAACTTGAATCAGATCCACCCCACAATGTTGCATACCAAATATCAAAAGATTCTGCCTGCTGGATCTGGAGAAGAAGATTTTTTAAGAAATTTGCCTGAAATGCACTAAGTTTGATTTCGGGCTTCTATAATGAGCCCAAATATGAATCCAGGGGGCCGATTTGAACAAACTTGAATCAGATCCACCCCTCAATGTTGCATACCAAATATCAGAAGATTCTGCCTGCTGGATCTGGAGAAGAAGATTTTTTTAAGAAATTTGCCTGAAATGCACCAAGTTCGAATTTAAGCGTCTATACTGATCCCTGATATAAACCCAGGGGGCCGATTTGAACAAACTTGAATCAGATGCACCCCACAATGTTGCATACCAAATATCAAAACATTCTGCCTGCTGGATCTGGAGAAGAAGATTTTTTAAGAAATTTGCCTGAAATGCACTAAGTTCGAATTTGGGCTTCTATAGTGAGCCCAAATATGAATCCAGGGGGCCGATTTGAACAAACTTGAATCAGATCCACCCCACAATGTTGCATACCAAATATCAAAAGATTCTGCCTGCTGGATCTGGAGAAGAAGATTTTTTAAGAAATTTGCCTGAAATGCACTAAATTCGAATTCAAGCTTCTATACTGAGCCCAAATAAAAACCCAGGGGGCTGATTTGAACAAACTTGAATCAGATCGACCCCACAATGTTGCATACCAAATATCAAAAGATTCTGCTGGCTGGATCTGGAGAAGAAGATTTTTTAAGAAATTTGCCTGAAATGCACTAAGTTCGAATTCGGGCTTCTATAGTGAGCCCAAATATGAATCCAAGGGGCCGATTTGAACAAACTTGAATCAGATCCACCCCACAATGTTGCATACCAAATATCAAAAGATTCTGCCTGCTGGATCTGGAGAAGAAGATTTTTTAAGAAATTTGCCTAAAATGCACTAAGTTCAAATTCGAGCTTCGATATTGAGCCCAAATATAAACCCAGGGGGCCGATTTGAACAAACTTGAACCAGATCCACCCCACAATGTTGCATACCAAATATCAAAAGATTCTGCCTGCTGGATCTGGAGAAGAAGTTTTTTGAAGAAATTTGCCTGAAATGCACTAAGTTCGAATTCAAGCTTCTATACTGAGCCCAAATATAAACCCAGGGGGCCGATTTGAACAAACTTGAATCAGATCCACCCCACAATGTTGCATACCAAATATCAAAACATTCTGCCTGCTGGATCTGGAGAAGAAGATTTTTTAAGAAATTTGCCTGAAATGCATTAAGTTCGAATTCGGGCTTCTATAGTGAGCCCAAATATGAATCCAGGGGGCCAATTTGAACAAACTTGAATCAGATCCACCCCACAATGTTCCATACCAAATATCAAAACATTCTGCCTGCTGGATCTGGAGAAGAAGATTTTTTAAGAAATTTGAATGAAATGCACTAAGTTCGAATTCGAGCTTCTATACTGAGCCCAAATATAAACCCAGGGGGCCGATTTGAACAAACTTGAATCAGATCCACCCCACAATGTTGCATGCCAAATATCAAAAGATTCTGCCTGCTGGATCTGGAGAAGAAGATTTTTGAAGAAATTTGCCTGAAATGCACTAAGTTCGAATTCGAGCTTCTGTAGTGAGCCCAAAAGCCCCAAATATGAATTTAGGGAGCCGATTTGAACAAACTTGAATCAGATCCACCCCACAATGTTGCATACCAAATATCAAAAGATTCTGCCTGCTCGATCTGGAGAAGAAGATTTTTTAGGAAATTTGCCTGAAATGCACTAAGTTCGAAATCGGGCTCCTAAACTGAGCCCAAATATGAACCCAGGGGGCCGATTTGAACAAACTTGAATCAGATCCACCCCACAATGTTGCATACCAAATATCAAAAGATTCTGCCTTCTGGATCTGGAGAAGAAGATTTTTTAATGTCTTTCCCATTGCCTGCAGTGTTATAAAGTGCTGACTCAGCACTTTTTGAAAGTCCTGAAAAAAGTACCTTGTGATCAAACCGATAGACATTTTTTTTAACCATTCTATTCTACTGGATAAAAGTAAGCTTTATACAAAATAAGAATTCTCTGTACCGTGTAGTTTTGGAGATATCTAAATTTTATATTAAATTTCCTTTCTTAGTATACCTACCACAATTGTTTACTACAGGCTTGCACTACAGTGGAAGTCCCTAACTCGGATAAAATACTCTCTATTTTTGTCTTTCCCAAGCAAGTTGGGAAAGAAAAGTGGTGCAAAAGCACCAATAAAAATAAGCCAAAACTGGGTTGAGTGCAACCGGCGCAGACCCAGTACGGGACGCTCTCTCCCAAGTACAACTCCACGACTTCCGTTGCCAGTGCGCATATACCGTCTCTAAAGACTCATTCTTTTTGAATCCGTAAACGTTAGAGTTATGTGATCAGCGGGGAGGAAAGATTCTTTACCCGTAAAGAAGACGGGAGGGCCTCCATGTAAACAATTGTGGTAGGTATAATAAGAAAGGAAATTTACTATAAAATTTTGATTTCTTATCAACCTACTCACAATTGTTTACTACAGGCTGAATAGACAAAAGGCTGGAGGGAATCGCATAACCAACCCCCACATAACCCTAGTGCACTGGAACCGTGAAGTAGATAGAAGAGGTCCCGAGGCTTATCAACCATAATGTCTCAATCATTGGTAAAGGACAATGAAAAGAGACATATGAGCCTGTGTAACACACAGACAGAAAAAGGGCAGTAACAGCACAAGGCTGAAACTGACCTTCAAGAAGCCTAATGGCTATGGCAGACAACAGCCTGAGCAGAAGAAAGAGGACCCAGGGCAAAAAGGTCCTCCGACTGCTCCTGCAACTGGCGTAAATAAAAGGTGGAGAAAGTAGAAGCATTTCTCCAGTAGGCTGCCTGCATAACATCCGACAACTTGACGGAGTTAGAATAAGCCCAAGAGGTAGACAGTGCCCGCACCTCGTGGGCAGAAATACGATTGGTAATACAATCGCCAGCTGCTAAACGACCATAAGCCGTACGAATAGCAAGACAAATCCATCGAGAAATGGATTGAGGAGAGATCTTCTGTCGACCGGAATGAGAGGCAGAAAAAACGTTTTCTGCCTTTCCGTATGAAGCGTGTCCGATCAAGATAAATGCGAATAGCACGGACCGGACAGAGCAAAGGGCGAGTACCCTCAACAGAGGGAAGAGCCCTGATACAGATAGGAGGAGGAGTAGTATCTGGTAACTGATTCTTAGCCAAAAAAGAGCAATCAGTGGTAAAAGTAACACTGTTGGGAGAGCTCCTAAAAAAGGCCGGGTCAACCGAGAGGGCGTGAAGCTCACTAACCCATCTGACCGAAGCAAATGCCATCAGAAAAGCCGTCTTATATGTGAGAAAATGCATATCCACCTGGGATAAAGGTTCGGACGGCGCCCCCCCCCCCCCCCCCCCAAGCAAAGCAGCACCCACGAAAGATGCCATCGTGGAGTAAGCTGCAAAGTCCGAGGCCTTTTCGAAGAAAAGTGCCGAACAAGCTTGGAGAGGTAAGGATTAGTGCCGATACGACACTTCCCCACATAAGAAAATGTCTCTGAAAGCATAGACCTGTAACCCTTGATGGTAACAGGTTGGAGACCCCGAGAATCAAACAGATATACCAGAAACTCCGCAATCTGTGAAATCGAAGGATTGGCATAATCAACAGAGTGATCAGCACACCATCGACAGAAGACCTTCCATTTAGCTGCATAAGCTAAACCAGTGGAGTGCCTCCTTGAAGAAGAAATGCACTCCACTGCTCGTCTCGAAAAACTCTACAGAGGAGACAGGACCTGACAAAAGATATGCGTGAAGGCACAATGAAGTCGGGTCGACGTGAAACCTCCTCGGGCGACCTTGACAAAGAAGGTCGCAACGTAGCGGGAGACGTGCCGGAACCGCCGCCATCAGCGAGCGGAGCTGATTGATCCACACCCGCTGAGGCGACAGGGGAGCGATCAGAATGATTCGACAACTGCAGGTTCGAATTTTGGCGAGAACCTGAGGAAGAATCGGAACCGACGGGAGGGCGTAGCCGACTAGACCGTTCCAATCGAGTGACAGAGCGTCCACGGCAAAAGCCAGAGGATCTGGACACGGGGACACGAAAGTGTCCACCTGATGGTTCCAACGAGTCGCAAAGAGGTCGATGTGGGGACGTCCCCAGAGATCGCAAAGCGACTGGAACACTGCCCTGTGAAGCATCCACTCGGTGTAAATAACCCTGCCCTGTCGGGACAGGGAGTCGGCTAGGACGTTCAGACGACCGGGAATGTGACGGACAACCACTCCGGCGTGAACATCCTGAGCGAGCAGTAAAAGATCCCGAGCTAACTCGTACATCGGAAGCGAGTGCGTGCCGCCCTGGTTCCGAATGTAAGCAACCACTGTCGAATTGTCGGATAGTAGAAGGACCTGGCGATTCAACAGGTGAGGGATCCACTGCCTGAAACTCAGAAGAAGAGCAAGAAGCTCCTTCTGGTTGATGTGTAGAGCTGCTTGATCCTGGTCCCACATCCCGTGTAGGGAAAGACCGAGAGGATCAAACGTCGCACCCCATCCGAGATCGCTGGCATCTGCCGTCAGAACGCGATCGGACGTGGGTAAGTCCAGCGGAACACCCTGCGTAATCCACTGAACATCTGTCCAGGGAAGAAGGTGAGGATACAGAGAGTCCGGAAACGGAAGCACCTGATCCAGAGGATCTACATTCGGTCTCCAACGACTGAGCAGAAAGTGTTGGAGAGGTCTGACACGCAGCCGACCTAAAGGAATGAGATCCGTCACCGAACCGCAGAGACCGATCAGCCGGAGAAAACTCCGAGCGGTCGCGGACCTGGACTGGGACAGAGTCAGAGCAAAAGCTGAGAGAATCACAGCCTTGGCCTGGGGAACAGCCACCAAATTGACAAAACGACTGAGAAGGGACTAGGTCCGACTTCTCCTCGTTGACTCTGAATCCTAGCGACATGAGCAAGCTCAACAGAGTGGCGCCATCCGATTCCAGTAAGGCAGCATTGGAATGCCTCTGGAGGATATCGTCCAGATATGCCGAAGTAGTCACCCGGGACTGTGTGCGATGGAACGCTATCACATGCGACATCAGTCTGGTGAACGCCCAAGGAGCCAGGTTGAGGCCGAAAGGCATGGCCTTGAACTGGTAAACTCGCCCCAGAAAAGCGAACCTGAGATACTTCTGTGACGCCCGATGCATCGGAACGTGGAAGTAAGCGTCTCGCAGGTCGATGCTGGCTGCAAAATCTCCCTGGTGAATTGATTGGCAGACCGACCTGAAAGTCTCCATGCTGAACTTGGGAGCAATGATAGACTGGTTCAGGATACTCAGATCGATAACCGGTCGGAGTCGGCCGTCCTTCTTCGGCACCAAGAACAGGCGGGGAATAGAAACCCACTGACTGAACGTTCTTGACGACCTCGATCGCCCCCTTTGCCAGGAGATTGGCAATCTCCGTGGACAAAAGTTCCCGACGTAAAACGTCTGAAGGAACTGTGGTTGGAAGAGGCACCCTTGACAGAGTGGGGTGCCGTCGGAAGGATATGCGCAGCCCGGACCGAACAACATCTAACACCCATGGATCGGATGTGATGGTGGTCCAATGGTCTGCGAACTCTGCTATCCTTCCTCCAACCTGGGACGAGTCGAGGTGAGGACCTTCATTTCGAGCCCCGACGAGGCCTACGAGAGGAGAAACCACCTCCTCTGCCAAATGAAGAATCCTGAGACTTCCCTCGATTCTGCCGACCGCTACCTTTACCCCGTGAGTAAGAAGTAGAGGCGGCGGCAGAAGGACCAGCCTTTTGCTTCACAGAGGAAGCAGAAGGATACTTGTTAGGCTTGGAACGGCCCTTGCCTCCCCGAGAAGGCTGATCAAGCTGACGAAACAGCAGCTGATCTTTGGAATGACGTAGGACGTCATCCCGGACCGTCGACACGGAACCATGGAAAAGTTGCGGACCTGTCAAAGAAGCAGATCGAAGAGTAGCACGCTGCTCCTCGGGAAGGGATCGTCCTGTGTCCAGCACAGCGTCCCTTCGAACTAATTCCAAATTAGCCGTGTTACAGGCATGCGTGTGAGTAAGGTGCATAAGCGCCTTGGACAGCACACGCAAAGGAGCCTGTACCTCGTCAAACTTATCTGGAGGCAGATAAGCAGCCAAAGCTGAGACGACGTGATCTGAGAGAGAAAGCATGCCAAGCATCTCTCTAGATAAGCCCAACGTGGACTCCAGAGTCGTCATTGGAATGACGGCAGACTTGGGCTTGGAAAGCCCAAGGGAAGTGGAGTCCTGATCCAGAACCGTCAAAGTCTGGCAGACTGACGGATTGGCGGAATCGTAGGAACGATAACGCACAGGAGGCAAAAAGGTGTCAACCCTGGTGAAGAACGAAGTCTTCAAAGCCTTGGAATTCAGCTTGGCATCCAATGCTGAAAAAGCTTCAACCACCTGTACCGACTGGCATGGTCGAAGGCGCCCAGAGGCAGGTTGCTCCAAAGGCTGTTGGCGCGCGACCGATGATCACGGCCAGGCTGACACTGTCGGCTGGTTAGCAGGTTTGAGCTCAGGCAGAAACCCAAACACAAAGTCAAGAGCCACCCCCAAGTCTGAAGACTGCTGGCCCTCGACCTCAAGCATGTCGGACTCCTCCCCAGAGTCGGAAGACACATAGCCCATCGTGGGCAAACCAGCCGACGCCTCCCATGGTGTCGGGACACCAAAGGAATCGGAAACCGGCCTGTTTCCAATCCCGGGAGGCGGTGCCATAGGAGGCGCCTGGAAACCACCCATAGCCTCGCTGGAAGCAACAGGAAGGCTCTTAGAAAGAACCTGAGTGAGTAAGGAGAGGGCCTCCCTAAGCTCACTGCCTGAACCGACCGGTTCGACAGGGGAGCGAACCGGCAAAGTGGCTTCACCTCTGACCCTCTTAACCAGCGAAAGGTCACGATCCTCCAAAACACCCGACGCGGGACGACGGGCGGCAGCCGAAACATCTGAAGGCAGACGTGTATAGGGGTACGACGCACCCCGAGGATCAATATTGCGAGAACTCATGAGAGTCACCGCGGACCTCTGCGGGGCAGAAGGTCCAGGCTGCTCAAAAGGCGTTGGTCCCCCAAAACTGGTCGTATGACCAGAGTGAGTAGACGGAAACGCCACGGAAGCCATAGTGTTTCCACTACGAACATCCGAATCCAAAGACACAACTGTGGTACTCGACGGCGAAGAGACCACAGCGATGGGCTCGGCCGGCAGCCCCTTCCGACTTTGCCGAGTTGAAGTCAGGGAAGGCTGGGGCCGATATCCCACGTCTACAGTATCGGACAGTCCTGCAGTCCCCTGCAGCGAAAAGCCGAGGCCGGCTGAAACAGACAACGAAGCAGACGGACCAGCAGCAGTAGTAGATACGTCGAGAGTCGTTGAGGCTGGTGAAAAAGTGGAGAGAGCACACCGACTCGGCTCCGAAGGAGGAGTCACAACCCTAGTGACAGCCTCAGATGTCGACTGGAGGGGGACCGTAGTCCCGGAACCAGGCATCTCTACACCAGAACACTCAACGGCTCCCGCAGTATCCACCACAGGAAAAGACTGCACATCCCCCACGGAGGAGGAATAACTCTCACCAGACAAAGTCGGCTCGGGAGGCCCCGAACGACCACGTTCTCCTTTCCCGCGGGAGCGGGAGGCACGGCCACGAGAACGAACGACACGATTTACTGACGCCCAGAAGGTGGCAGACCATGTTCCACAGACATCACACGGCCGCTCTGCCGAACACCCATTACAGGAGGAACACGACGAATGTACATCGTCCACATGCTTAGGCAGCAGACACTGCCCACAAGGAATTGTCCTAGGCATGAAAGAGGTGAGAGGAGCAGAGAAGGTGAGATCAGAAAACAGAACACCCCCAAAGAGAGAAAGGTGACAGAAACAAAGACCCCAGACGGTCGACCGGGAACCACCCAACAGGAAGACTACTCTCAACAGAAAGAAGAAACACTGTAGGAGTGGTACCCCGCTGACACCTAACTCTAACACAATTAGAAAAATTTGCAAAAAAAGCATGAACAATAATTGTGAAAATCTAAGTCCGAACCGCGTGGCCCGCGAAAATCGTGCGCGACCCGAGAGAGAGCAAATAAATATACATTATGGACATATAATAGAAAAAAGAGAATATAAAACACTGTTCCTGAGAATACAAAGGATACACTGTGGTATAATGAATCAGGAATCATCAAACATCGAGCTGGTGGAACACTGATAAGCGTGCAAAAACATCTCGACACAAAGCGGATTTTAAAAAGAATGAGTCTTTAGAGACGGTATATGCGCACTGGCAACGGAAGTTGTGGAGTTGTACTTGGGAGAGAGCGTCCCGTACTGGGTCTGCGCCGGTTGCACTCGACCCAGTTTTGGCTTATTTTTATTGGTGCTTTTGCACCACTTTTCTTTCCCAACTTGCTTGGGAAAGACAAAAATAGAGAGTATTTTATCTGAGTTAGGGACTTCCACTGTAGTGCAAGCCTGTAGTAAACAATTGTGAGTAGGTTGATAAGAAATGGCAGTTTTAAGGTTTTTCCTACTTTTAGCTCCCGAGGTTCCCACGGGGCAATGAGAAAATTTTTTTTTGCATCAATCAACTACTTATGACCCATTATCATCTCATATCAAATTTGGTTCAAATCGACCTCACAGTTCAGAAAATAGAAATTTTAGGCGTGGCCAAAATTTTTGCCCCTCCCATAACGAAGGCAAATAATGCCCGACAAACTTCTCTTGAACAAATTTAATTCTACACCTCAAAAGGAAGCTGCATACCAAATATGAAGTCTCTGCTACTGCTGGTTCATGAGAAGAACATTTTCAAAGATTTTGGTGCCCCTTGGGGGTGTGGTCCCACCCAGGAGGAGGGGCAACTTCATTTGAACAAATCTGAATTGACATTAGGTAATAAACATTTACCCAACATTTGAAATATATTGGGCCAGTGGTTTCTTTGGAGAAGTTGGTTTTGTAAAGTTTACGCCGGACGGACGACGGATGGAAAGCGATTAGTAAAGCTCACCTTGAGCTTCGCTCAGGTGAGCTAATAAGGTGCAACACCACCAGTATCCCCGCCAAGGGTTTCTAAGTAGAAAAAAGCCCCATAACAAGCCGAGACCAATACCGGGTCTGGACCTGCGTCGCTGCATGCAATTGAATCGGCAAACAGGAAGTGGCTGCATGGCAGATCTGAAAATTGCACACACTATAGAACTGATCATTATCAGGCTCCAGATGAAATATAAAATCAATCCCTTGCATAGAAGCCGAGAAAAGTTTGATGAAAAATTTCAATGTTCAGTGGGTACAGTAAAATTTCAAAGTATCGGCAAACAGGAAGTGGCTGCACGGCAGATCTGAAAATTGCATACACGATACAACTCATCATTATGAAGCGGCAGACCAAATATAAAATCATTCCCTTGCACAGAAGCTGAGAAAACCTTGACGGAAAATTTCAATGTTCAGTGGGTACAGTAAAATTTCAAAGTATCGGCAAACAGGAAGTGGCTGCACGGCAGATCTGAAAATTGCTTACACGATACAACTAATCATTATGAAGCAGCAGACCAAATATAAAAAAATCATTCCCTTTCATAGAAGCCAAGAAAACTTTGATGGAAGAAGTGTTTCAGACGGACTGATGGACGGAGTCGAGCGGTTACTAGACCTGCTCTGCCGCTGGCGACGCAGGTAAAAAAGGACAAAACCTGTTACTTGTGAATATCCTTTCCCTGCTTATTGCTGAATCCCACCCATACAACTTGTACATCAACTATATTGAACTACCTTTATGCATACACCTGCATTACAAGTCTCCATGAACATAATGTAATTATCATTTACCTGTATGTATTATATTAAAATTCATGAATAAATATTGTTTAAACTAATATCCTTTCCCCCATGGTGGTCTATCAGCATACCAAAGATCATAAAAATCCAACATCCACTGACTGAGATATGAAGGTCCAAAGTTGTTATGGATGGACGAATGGACTGACGGATGAACAGGAGGATGGATGAATGGATGGACGAATGGACAGACCCCATTTCTATATCCCCCGCAAACTTCGTTTTGGTGAGCAAAAAAAAAATATCACGAAAACCATATGATGAGACCCCTTCATTAGAACTATCTCACTGAGCTCATTTCAATGAGGGGGTTCACGCGATACGGTTTTGTTGAAAGTTTTTCAAAAATAATTTTTTTCAACTACTCAATTTGTAATTTACGTGGGAGGATACAGCTGATTTATTAGGTAAATAGTTAATTCTTTACCTAACATGACTAAAGGAAGCAAATAAATTTTCTTCAATAACTAAAATATTTGGCCTAAAAAACTGATCTTATGATCCTTCACTGAATGTACTTGATAGGCACCTTCCAATGAGTGGTCATAAGCTATGTTTTGGAGGCAAACATTGAAAAACCAAAAAAATCTAAAATGGTAGTTTTTGTGAATTGTGCTGGCCAGGTATGGACATTACATTAGTTAATTGGTTAAGGGGGCAAAAGTTCTACTTCAGCCCCTTAGCACTCAGGCAGTGGTAAAAATGGGGTGCCTAAATGCCTGTAGACACCTTATTCAACTATCAGGCCAAGAAATAACCTGTGAACACTCATTTAGGTTGCATAGGGGTTACTTCAATTGTAAAATATGCAAATGAACTACAGGTTACAACATACAGTACATGATGAGTGAATTATCTCTAAATCACTTGTGGAGTGAAGTTTCCATCCAGACAAAAACACCCTGTCTGGATAAAGGTGTAAGGACAAAGTGAGTTTCAGCCAATTGACCTCCTAGTTGAACCCAGAGGTCCACTGGCTTAAACTGAACTTGAACTTCTCATGTATTACCATGGCAATAGGCTACAGCCCTCGATCGTCCAGACACAAGAGAAAATTATGAATTACTAGTAATGCCTGTGACCTTTTTTCTTGTGAAACCCGTTGTTGTTTTCCAATTTACGGTACACACTGAAATCAACATTGCATTCTGGTAAATGGCCATTTGTGTAGAGGAATGTAACATCTATTTTTAACATCATAAAAAGAATTTAACATCTATTTTTTACATCGTAAAAAATTATGTTATCCTGTTTCAAACAACAATTTAAAGTTCTTTTTTATCAGTCTATTTATATATGTGCAGAATAGGGGCACCATTACTGCAATTCTCAATAATAATAATAATAATAATAATAATAATAATAATAATAATAATATAATGTTATTATAATAATAATATAATAATAAAAATAATAATAATAATAATACTTCTACTGATTTGTCCTTATGGTCCAACGAGGAGGTCAACCTCATTCCACACCCCCAAGGGTACTTCCTCCCCCACTCTCCCTCCTAATCTCACAGCTTTCATACACAAGCTGTGTTATAATTTCTCCCACTGGAGCTTTCTTAATCCCTCAAGCTTTAATATTGACCCTTTCCCTCATGCCATTCCTCATCCACTTATCTCTCATGTTGTCATCCCAATTTTCCATTAGTTTCTCAGGGATTTTTATCCTCAAAGCAAGCATTTGGGGCATTCTAAAATGAAATCTTCTGGGTCTCTACAGACTATGATATAGATCATTTTATTTCGGCTCCAATGTAAATATGTATATTAAATTACATCAAGATCTGAACAATAGTTAAGCCATTGCTAAGGAAGCAGCCTGGTCGCTATGGAGATCATGCAAGTCACCGTCGGTCGTCATGTAGTTTATTTAGTTTCTGGCAAAGCTGTGAGGCTATAATTTAAATTTTGCCGAAACCAACCGAGTAATTAGCCCATTGCTAATTAGACATTATGGTTGCTGTGGAGCTCACAACACTATTGTTAAACTATTAGTTTCATTTCTTGTTGGTTTTCAGTCCTAAACATACAGTAATTTTTAGAGCTTCAGATCAGCTTTCAGTACAATTAGTACAGTGGAACCCTGTTAATTGAATAGCTATTTTGCCAATGAAAGTTTTTCAATTAATAGGAGTATTCAACTGACAGGGATTGTGTCACTTTCGTGTATTCTAATTTCTTGAGATAAACTTAGCATTTATTCTGTTATATATTATGAGCTCTGTCACACAAGATATAATAGATTAAATGCCTGTATTGGATGTACTAAGGCCAAATAGGCCTATAAACAAACAAAAACTGGTGAGAGTCAGGGTCATTTCTCGACAGGTTACAAAATTTTTTTATTCAATTAACAGGAGTTTACTCTATAACCCATATTCAATTAACAGGTCGAATTTGTACTGGAGTTAAGTATGGTATATGGTTTTGTGTTAGGAAATTATATTCAATCAACAGGGTTATTTAGTTAACTGGTAGAGTGCTAAATTATTTTCGACCACCAAAAATTGTTAACACGTCTTTGCCTCGTTACAATTTATAGGAGAGTGCCTGTGGGCACTCTCCTATAAATTGTGACAAGGCAAATCTTAATAGACTAAATAATATCACTTCAAAGATAATATGCCGCACAGCCACTAAATTTGAAGCCTTTAAGTTGCAGTACCTGCACTTCAGAATAAAGCCCAAATATGGGTTTCTAGCACTCTACCAGTTAAGAGATATCCAATAAAGTGGGCTCCACTGTACTAACTCCACCATCTTCTGATGAATTGAATATATTTGATTTAACTGAGTAAAATGGTCTTCAGAATGCCTGAATATCTCATGTGATTGAGGAAAAGCATGCTGCATGGGAAATTAATGACCTGTCAATGGCTGTCATAGCATAATCAGGGGTAGAATTTCACAAGAATCAGAGAATCTGATTATCATAATGATTCTCGCAAATTTCTTTCTGAACAATAGAAGGGAATGGGAATTATGTTCTTTTGATCAGGCCTTTGAATATATTTGATTTAAATGAGTAAAATGGTCTTCAGAATGCCAGAATATCTCATGTGATTGAGGAAAAAGCATGCTGCATGGGAAATTAATGACCTGTCACAGCATAACCAGGGGTAGAATTTCCCGAGAATCAGAGAATCTGATTTTCCTAATGGTTCTCGCAAATTTCTTTCTGAACAACAGAATGGTATGGGAATTATGTTCTTTTGATCAGGCATTTAAATTCCTCCCAACTAACAACGGTAAACGCTGTGCCCAAATAAGATAATTGCGCCCAAATTATGCGGAGTTTGAAACTTTTTCCAAAGTTTTGCAATGTTTAGGCATTAAATAGTTTGGCCAGGATTCCCTGATGCTTGCAATATAGCTTAGAGCGTACCTTCGAAGCAAACAATGCAACAGATAAATAATTTATTAGAAACCCACAGAGTTTGCCATAGAAAAGCAATCGGCATCGACAGTGTCGTATACGGCGATTGATTTTCTGTGGCGAATTCCATATGATCATGCACTGAAAGCTTGAGATCTATTTTATTCATGTTTCTGGGACTTCTCAGGAAATGCCAGGCTTAATTTACATTCAAATAGACCTTTGGCTCGACACTGGGTAACTAAGTAGCCTTCTCGAGATAGTCGTGTAAACTTATGTCAAAGGGTGGTGGGAGGGAACCAATGATAATGAAGACCTATAACACGGGGTTGTAAACTAGCATTTTAAGATGGGGGACCTAAAACAGATGCCAAGAAGAAGAAACTACCAGTCTTTTTTCTCCAACCACACAGGCCACATCCATATTTGCCGATGTGCCCAAATTAGACTGATCTAAAAGTCTGCTTTTGATTCGCGCAAATTTTATCGAAATTCTGTGTCCCTGATAATATTGTTTTAGGGGTGGGCAGTGGGCAAGATTTCAAAAATGACTCTAACCGATTGACCATTCACGTGGTTTGAAGATGGCTACTACATGTAGTTTAGTTTCCGGTTGAGTTATGAAGCTATATACTGTAAAGCCACCCTGTAATTAGCCTGTTGCTAAGGACACACCTCAGTTGCTATTGGGCATATGTGATACTGTTGTTGAACTATTAATTTCACGTCTTCTTGACTTTTTGTCCTAAACGAACAATAAGATTAAAATCTACCTAATAGTTGTTGTGTTGTTAAGGAAACACTCTTGTTGTTATGGAGACATGATAAGTATACTGTGCTATCTATAATTTTTAGAGCAATGGAGACCTGCATATCAAATTACCCCAAGATCACCCCAGCAGTTAAGCCATTGCTAAGTAAGTACTTTGGTTGCTATGGAGATCATATGATTATGTTGTTACACAGTCTATTTAGTTTCGGGCTAAGTTGGGAGCCTGCATATTAAATTTAACTGAATTTGACCCAGAAGTTAACCTGTTGCTAAGGAAGCAGTCTAGTTGCTATGGTGATTGCATGATCTGGTTGTCAACTTCTTAGTTTAGTCCTGAATTCTATAATGCAGCAAAATCGGGCCAATAATAAGCACACTGTTAAGAAAGCACAATCGCTGCTAAGCAGTCACATGCCATCATAAATCTTTAAAAGAATAATCAGCACTGCTGGTGAGGGGTTGGTTAACTTGCGTATTTTGGGGGTCCTGAATAACAATACACCCCAAGCCAATATTAATTTTAGATATCATACTTTCCAAGAGATCGTTAAAAAAAAAAAGTTTTCAGACCTGAGTTTCTTTTTATAATCCCTGATTCACTGTGAAGTGTCAGTGATTCACATCCGACAAAAAACTTCCGCTCACAAAACAAGAGCACCGCCTAGCGGGCAACATACACCCGTCAAAATTGGAACATGCACAAGTTTCTCTGGGGTAATGTTTGAAATTTTTGTTGACTCGACTATGTCTGCACCCAACCCCCCACCACCCCCCTCCAATTGCCCATTCCCCTTCCCTGTCTGGGGTAAAGGGTAATTCACTTGTTTTCACATTAATCAATCTGAGGTCTTTGCAAAATAAAAAAATGGTAGCATCCATTTTATTCATAAGATAACGTCTAAAGGACTGCAAGGCTGCTGTAGAGGATTCTCCTCACCATTTACAATGGTAGTGTCCACTCATTGACAGGTTAACTCCATTGATAACGATTGACGATAGGTGACACCAAAGAAAGGGACATTTTGAGGATTATAACAGCTATAAACAGTGAGGATTCTCATCGATTAAAAATGAAATGGTGTTTTATGCTCCAGTCACATGCACAACGACAATTGATGATCAACATGGGTGCAAAGTTTAAACAATAAAGCAAGTAAAATGTTGAAGGAGTAGGCGACACAATGCTGTAATGTTTCAAGTACTAAAAGGGGGCATAACTCTGGAAATACAAAACAGAGTTACCTGCTCTTGTCATATGCACAACGGCAATTGGTGATCCACATGTGTGCATAGTTTGAACAACATAGCATGTAAAATTTTGAAGGAGTCGACAAAACAATACTGTAGTGTGTTAAGTACTAACAGGGGCATAACTCTGGAAATTCAAAATGGAGTTACATGCTCTTGTCACATGCACAACAACAACTGGTGATCACCATGTGTGCAAAATTTGAACAATATAGCATGTAAAATGTTGAAGAAGTAGGCGAAACAATACTGTAATGTTTTAAGTACTAAAAGGGAGCATAACTCTGGAAATACAAAACAGAGTTACCTACTTGTCACATGCACAACGGCAATTGGTGATCAACATGTGTGCAAAGTTTGAACAATATAGCAAGTAAAATGCTGAAGGAGTAGGCGACACAATACTGTAAAGTTTTAAGTACTAAAAGGGCATAACTCTGGAAATACAAAATGTAGTTACCTGCTCTTGTCACATGCACAACGGCAATTGGTGATCCCCATGTGTGCAAAATTTGAACAATATAGCATGTAAAATGTTGAAGGAATAGGCGACACAATACTGTAATGTTTTATGTACTAAATGGGTCATAACTCTGGAAATACAAAATGGAGTTACCTGCTCTTGTCACATGCACAATGGCGCCTGGTGATCACCATGTGTGCAAAGTTTGAACAATATTGCATGTAAAATGGTGAAGGAGTAGGAGACACAATAGTGTAATGTTTCAAGTATTGAAAGGGGGCACAACTCTGGAAACACAAATCAGAGTTACCTGCTCTTGCCACATGCACAACAGCAATTGGTGATCAGCAACAGGTGTGCAAAGTTAGAACAATACAGCATGTAAAATGTTGAAGGAAAAGGCACACAATACTGTAATGTTTTAA